>OY740772.1:76434458-77634458 GCA_963513935.1 Aphrophora alni
TGAACGGACCCGTTAAATGTTCTGACATTGTACATAATAACGGTGTTCCATTTTTACGGTACGTAGGTAAATCCAAGGATCTTTATAAATTAAAAATCTTGTCTGTCTGTAAGCCGCAACCAGTCTACACAGACAAGACGATAAATCTTATATCTTTCAAACTTTGCTTTACGTTCTTTGTATTGTCACACAATAGGAACAATTTAGTGGTAATGATAAATGACCTTGGGGCAAAAACTATCAAATTTAAAATTTTTATTTTTGGAAATATTATGTGTGGTGATAAAATAAAACTAAAATTTTATTTATACATCTGATTAGGAATATATATGTTTATTTGATTAAAACAATCATGTTTTGGCACTAGGCCGCTTAAAGACTTCTCGTTTATAAAAATAATCATGATGTCATTCACGAACGAAATAGAATTCAACATTAGTATTAATTATTTATACCTTACCGTAAGAAAGGAACCACAACACACATAAGTTTAAAATTTGCTCAAAACAAACAACCATACGATCTATGTAGTTCAATCTACACAGCATCATATAATAATCTTGCTGCATACAATAGTCTTGAACACAGAGTACTCAACATACTGATGAAGGCAGAAGACAAAGAAACCATTAAACATAACGCTAACTCCAACTGTTATTTTATTGATAAAAATTATATATAAACATATAATACAGAACACGAAATATCTGCCGAAGTCTAATTAAGGACAATTTTATGGATCCAGCCCATCATATAATGTTGGCGTAATGCAAACAGATCCTCTAAATATAATGCCCAAAATGTTGCTTTCTTGGACCTTGTAGGAAATGTTAAATTGATAATTAGATTAAGTACCTTTACAGTCTTTTTTCAGTTCCTTCGTTCCAAATTTTCAAGCTCCTTTGTTTTTACTTCAAGCTCATCTTCAGATCCTTAAAATTTATTCATTCGCACGAATTTTGTTACTCATATCACACATATATACACACACGGATCTGTCAAAAAATTATAAATGTTTTACATGATGTGTCGTGTGAAAGTATATAAAATTATGATATTCACAAAGCCTGTGGATCAACAACTGTTCTAAACAAACTTACCCTACTGGGTAAAACCCATTGAGCTACCAATACAATTTAACATTTCTTACAAGACCAAATAAATTAACTTTTTGGTGTTATATTTAGAGGATCTGCTTGTATAATATTGTATGATCAGGTTGGATTTCATAAAGATGTTTTTAAAAAGGCTGTTTTCAAATTTCTTTATTTTTAGATGTGTTTATTTCGCATTTAATATTGGATTCAGAACTTGGTTTCAAAATTTTCGAAATATTAAAAAAATTATTAATTCTGAAAGAGCGAAACGAGTTTATCATTATATTGCATCACTTTACCGACAGAGGCTATTAAGCGAATGGAGATAGTTTGCAAAAAAATCATACTTTTACTTAGAGAGTAGGAAGTGGTATGAAAGACAGCAATATGTTGTTGTAAGTTTTAAAAGATTCTTGTAAGCGATTAGCGAATTTCTTTTAGGCCTAAGAAATTCTAGGTATTATGATAGCCTTCACTGAAACACCAACTTTCGAATCCAATTCATAGAAGTAATACGGTAACAGTTTATGTTATAATATATGCACTTTGATGGTTGTTATAACCGGGTGGTCCGATTTTGATGGTATTTGGTATGTGAATGCGAATTTAATATTCTTAAGATAAGTTTGTTAGTAATAAAATAGTTTTGTAAATTTTAAAAGTAGTGGTCGATTGTAAAATAAAAATAAGGTTTATCAAGAATAATTGGAATGCATTCTACAATGTCCCAACGAGTTTTATGGACAATATAAGAGCATTATAATTGAAAGAGAGACGGTTAAATTTTACCCGTGTTACAATTGACCCCGCTCGCCCCTATTTATACCTAATTTTAATATATATTGTAAATCCATCTATAATATAGACCTCTTTAAAGTGTTACTTTAAAAAGGGCAGAACGTTGGATAAATAAGTTGGATGAATTTTTATTTAGCTTTTTTATTAAAACATATTTCATTCAGCTTGTATCTACTAAAACGAGTTAAAAACTCAAACTTTTGATAAGATAAATTATTAATTAAAAACTTTTTTTTTTCGTTGTATACAATTTCTATAAAGCTGAAACAAAATTAATACTTTGTTATCTATCTTTTTAGTAACAATAAAGAAAACATAACAGTTCCCAAGGTTTGAAAATAAAACTAATTTGATGTTATTAGTGCATTTTATTACTAAATATACATTCAAATAACTGTTTAGTTAGTTAACAAAAATACAAGTTTTTATTTTATTCTTAAAAAAAAATTTTGCGTATACGCAACGTTGGGATTATAGCAAAACAAACTTTTTTTTTGTGTGGAATAGTTCAAAACAGTTAGCGTGAAGATGCATTTGACACTTAGGACACATGTATATTGTGTTGCTTTGGCATTGTCTGCATCTTCTTCTTGCCTTATTTTTCTCCTCTACTATCACGTGGCCGACTTTATCAAACCGAATATCCATGGGTAATGCACTTTTAGATGGTCGTCTATAATTTGGTCTTGAAGGAACGTTTATATAATCACTTGGTCCCGCTATATCTCCTCCTTGAATGTCATCCATTTTCATAAGAGTAACTGCTATGTAAGATTTAAATTCTAACTGTGACAATTTTGATTTGTTTGCCAAATTGTATATTTTCCAAGAATCTATAATAACACTGTCAATCAAATTTACAAAGAGGGGCCACCACCACTTTTTCCCTTTTACGTTTATTCTATAGTTGGATATTCCATTATCATGTAAATCTACACCTCCCATATGCTGATTATACTCAGCTATAACTTTTGGCTGAGGAATTGAATTGTCCTTTTTTTCTTTTCTGTTGTATCGTATTGCCCCTACTAGAGGGTTCAATTGTACAGTTATTGGTTGCAACTGTCACCACAGAATTGTCGTTCCATCTAACTAACAAAATTTTTTGTTCATTTTCAAATGAAAAATCGTAAGTACCACGATTCTTTTTCTTTATATTTTTCACAGTTTCCATTGTGTTATTACAAGTACGGTTTTCTCGAATTGTCCCAGTAGCGTAAAACTCCTTTTCGTTCAGCAAACAAAGTAAGTTGTACGAAGAGAAGTTGTCAAAAAATATGCGATGAGCTGATGGTTTCTGAACAACTGACAATAGTTCAAGTACAACGTTTTCTCCCAGACCCAATTCGTTTTCATAACTGGTGGTTTTTCCACCATAAGGTATGAATTTGTACAAGTAACCATTGAAACTACATAGACACCATAGTTTGAAACTGAACCTAATTGGTTTTCCCCTGATATACATCTTACAACTATGTCGTTCAAAATATGGCACCATTTCCTCATCGATAGACAGATTGTGAGAGAATACTCCAAATTGCATGTTCTTTTCATTTATCAAATCAAAAAGAGGTCTTAGTTTTGAAAATCTGTCGCTTTTATCAAGTTGATTATTATCTGAAAAATGTATGTTTTGCTTTATAGAATCGAATCTGTTCCTACTCATACAATTTTGTAACTAACGTTATTCCTTTGTCCTCATCTTTTGACCAATACAGTTTAGTAGCTGGTAACGTATGATACCCAGAAAAAATAAGTATCCCGTAAAATCGCTTTATGCTAGTTCCGTCAATTTCAAATGAATGCCGATTGTTATCGTGAGCATATTTTTTTGTATAAGAAATTATTTTATTCCAAACTTCATCAGTAAAGTACAATGAAAACACTTCATAAGGGGATTTACCGCCAATTATATTTTCAATTTCTTCCAAATTATTTTGCTCTTCATTCTGTGGTTCCATTGTATATATTGGGTTTTCTTTTTTCTACTTAGGAATATATAACTGATCCTTCACTCTGGATAGTCACACTAGAGCGACCTACAAGAAACTAAATAATTACTGTCCCTTCCCATTCGCCAGAAGATGGCGCGACCTATTGGCGCTTTCTGCCTGGGAATCCCAACGTTGCGTAAACGCAACAATTATAAAACAGGTCAGACATGCAAAAACTATAAACTCTTTTTCAAATATTATGTTATATCTTCTTTAGTAAAGGTCAGGGCAATATAAATTGATAACTTAGAAATTCCCATTGTATTCTCCATTGGACAAATAAATAAACAAAAATACGGGGGAAGAAATCCAAAATTTCGCCATAGTTCTACTTTTTTACAAAAGACACTTTTTGATTTTATCGACATTTTTCATACAAAACATTATTCTTTGTTATGTTTTGAATAACTTGTAACAGTAAAAACGTTATTTTATTCAATGACATATTTAAAAAAAAATATTCATAAAAATGTTTCGTTTACGCAACGTTGGGAACTAATGGGTTAAAACCAACCCATTTTATTAGTCAATTTTTTATAAGGAGAATTTTTAAATGACAATATAGTTTGTCTATAGATAGTATAGAGAAACTTGTGTGATGGATCAAAAAATCTGTGTTGAGTGTTTCCCTAAATATCAGTTTTGAAATCCTTTCATTCCGCAAAGTGGTTTTAGGAAGGATGCCTCTCTGTCTGGCGTTTGTCGTATGCAGTAGTAATCTACAGCCCACGAGTGGACTGGGCATATTTTGACCATATCTCGAAACTTTTTTGTTTTCGTCAACTCAAATATGGGTAATGATTTTTATACAATTTTGCTGAAATATAGCCCCTAAGTACTGGTTGCCAATTCTACAAAAACGTCAGTTCATAAGTGATCAATAAACTCTTCACCCCACAAAAAAAAAGCTTTTTAAAAAGACGTAATTCATCACCCTCCTTACACTCGTAATCATTCGTTAGGCCAAGTTTCCCGAGATGTCCTTTGCTAATGCAAGCACTAGATCTCTTAGTCGTAATTCCCTATCTCTTTTGCTTGCTTGTTTTTTTTTTTCTTTCCAGAGTTTCGATCTACTGACACCTCTTTTGGGTCTCATCTTGAAGTACATTTCTCCAAGTCTACAGAATAGTTCTGATCCTATGAATTAGGGTAGATGTCCCCTTCTTCGCAAGATCATGTGAATTGTCATTCTCCTCTATGAGCTTTTAATACTTTCAATCAGATATTACTACATATATATATATATATATATATATATATATATATATATATATATATATATATTCAACTGTCAGTCAGTTGATATGATTAAATACAGGTTTGTTTTGACAGACTGTATTAGAGAGTTCTGATTGTATTTAGAGTTTAAATTCTTCCTTTATAATTATTAAATTTAATAATGAAAACAATAATTAGCATCAACAAAATGTTACATACAAAAGTTCCCTTTCTACATTATCAATTGTTAAGTAATATTTTCTTAAGCTGTGTGTATTGTCTGTTAGCAACGTTTTCATTTTTGTCACCGTATAACTTAATATAACTCTATGGGGTAAGGAAAGGGCGGAGCGAAATTCAAAACATTTTTTATTTCATTTTTCAATTCCCCTAAGTTTAATCTCGTACGTCTAACAAAAAATGTTTAATTATGACCTTGTAAATCATAATATTTATCACGTTTATTATTACACGATAGTATTAAAATACACCTAACCTAACCTAACTACACTCAGACAACATTAAAAACAAAGCAAGTTTGATATAACAAAAAGTTATTATTTAAAAACAATATGACATTTAACCTAATTCTAAACATTTTGTTTTACAATACAAAGTTAAAATATGATAAGATCTAAGATTCTGTCAACACTAAAATCAGTCTACAATAAAAAATAATGATAGTGAGATAAACCAACAAAACTAGCTTAAAACATTTCACTTTATTATTTATAACCAATGAAACTATAAACACGTGTTTAGTATTACAATACAAAGATAACATATGTTCATATCTAAGCATCTGTCAACACTAAACCATGTGAATTGTATTATAATATTTATAGGCCTAACTTAAACATCTGATCAGAAATAAACAAGTTGTTCGGGGATCTCAGTACGAGAGGTTATTAACATAGTTTATTTTATCTTTTGAAGTAAAATTGGCGAACATACAAAACTGTATACACTCTTCGAGGTAAATAAATTTGTATGTTACATTTCATCAAAATCGAACCCGTGGTTTTTAAGAAGTAGATTGTCAAAATTTGGTTCGTAGCTGCGAGTAAGAGGTCTACTGTATGCTTCGTTCTGCCCAATGGTATGATTATACCTGCTAATTATACATGTCTCATTACTGTAACGACATTGGTAAAATGTTACGACAGAAATGGTTGATCTAATACAATTACCACTTTTAGGCAATCCAATACAATTACATTATAGATGAACCACTTTCGAGCATTTTCAAAAACAACATTTGCTATTTGGTCTTAATAATGCATTTTAGTTCCAAATATTTGGTCAGAGTGTCAATTCTTACATTTAGAGCAAATGTAATTTTTTTTTTTAATTCGTTTATTTCAATTCCTAGGTTTTTCTCATGTATTTCTTATCGGAGAAACGTAGGTACAAAATGGTGCCCCTTACTATTTTTGGTACAGTTTTCAAATTTGATGTACTTCGAACCTAGAAATACACTTTTGTGCAAATATTTGTTCAGGCTGTCGATTCTTTACACTTAGAGCAAGTTTAATTTTAAAAATTTCGTTTGTTTCAATTCCTAGATTTTTTCATGTATTTTTTATCGGAGAAACACGGGTACAAAAGAGTGCACCTTACCCACTTTTTGTAAAATTTTCAATTTTGCTGTATTTTGTACTTAGTAATTCTTAGCTCATTTTTCGGAGATTTTTTTTTATCCCCTTTTATTATTTATAGAGAGAACAGTGAGCAATCAGACATACAAAATAAAAACACGAAAGCACCATCATGCCCAGCATATCAGCTGCAGGCCTACGCAACAGTTAATAACTAAACAAGTATTTCCAATCTGCCTGAAGCATGTATTGTATATAGGTTAATCGACTGGTATTTTACACAAAACACATTGGGTTGACATGTTCTTTCTCCACACTAGGCCTATAAGTACGGTCAACCTGTCTTACAGAAGATTTATTTACAAGTTATAGAAGCGTAATTCCAACGACGCTGTATTTTTGCAGTAAAAATAAAAATATTCACACATGAGCGGCCTACTAAGCTCATAGCAAATGTATACCATTTTAAAATCGTGAAAACCCCCATTTTTATAATAAGATATTTGATTTTTCATGCATAGAACAATAAAACCAAATTGAGGGGCCATCATAGTACGTACTATAGAATGTAATACATGTAATAATGTAATGCCCCATTATAGAATGAAATACAAGCATATGCTTGTAAATATAAATGCCCAAAAGCTGGTTTCTTGGATAAGCCTGAGGAAATGTTAAATTTCATTGGTGTGTTACCCAGTAAGGGAACACAGGTTTTACGAACCTCGTAACTGTCTATATCACTAGTTTCTTGACGTTGGCTAGGCCCTCGAAACTCTACTTATGTGTAGCACCCTCCCCCCTTACCCTCGTGTCGATGAGGCAGTCCCGGATCTCATATTTATACGAATATCACATTCGTGTACAACATTCGAATATCAATTTGTGAAGACAGGGTTCGAAATTACATTTTTGTCCAATAACTTCATAGGGAGATGTTGGTAATTTTGTAATGTAATGTTGGTATCATTGCATGCAGATTTGAAATATGCAAATTTGTAACTAGTTTAGTGTGTTTATAAGTTAAATAACGCACAAGATGTGAATGGTAAAGACCATTTTAATGTTAGAACCAAAAACATTACGTTCAAAAATGGTTCGTTTTTCGTCTGTCATTCTATTTGTGTTTTTTTCTAAACAAAATTATAATTTTGATAATTCATAAAAATTTAGTTGAGTATTGTTTTATATGTAACCTTTTACCAGTTTACCAACACTAGAAATGTATCTAGTACATTTACAAATGGCTGCCGTTTAAGATTTTTAATCTGTAATATCTCGAAAATCTTCTCTACACGAAAATTACAAGAGACCCAAATTTATTGATGAATGTTATGATATAATTATTTTTATTGGGGATCAGATAATAAACATGTTAAGGACCTGAAAAATACTTGTTGGTAATTGACTTCAACACCCATAAGTTTATTATATAGTTGTTCCTTATTATTATTTCGTCAATTAAATGTTACATCTTATGAATAAAGGAAGAAATGGTTTCAGTGTAAATTAAAAAAATAATGCTTTGGTAGTGGTATTATTTAATCTAAAGGCAATAAGAAGCCTAGAACCAAGACATTTTTTAATTCTGTGCATTTTCCCTCCTTATGTTCTTTCAACTTTAAAATAATCATTTATTTATAATGTGGAAGATGTATTCAACCAATTAATAACTGGTGTCATGAACTTCTTTTATTAAAAACTTAGTTATCCTATAAGATAAATAATGATATCTTCATATTAATAATATGGTTTAATAAGAAATTTGCCATTATTTGTGTATAAGAACACGACGTTTCGAGAGTATAAATCAATTCTCATTATTAAGTGTAAAACTAGAACATCAAAGAGAAAAACACCAACATGGCAAGTAGTAGAAAGTAAAACTAAATCTATAATCTAAGAAAAGAACTCAAGTCTAAAATTAGGCCTCAGCAGTCAAAGCTAAGACTAAATATAAACGTGATCAGATAAAACCACAAGTTTCACACTTGATAACGAGAGTTGATTTATACTTTCGAAACCTTGTGTTATTTTTCATATATATATATATATATATATATACAAATGACCGATTAAGCCATGTTAATAATATTATGAACAATCCAATCATTATCAAATAACTTTAAGATATCTTCATGTTTACCATTAATTTGGTTTCTTGTTGTTTTTTAGCCAACAGTTTTTTTTAGATAGTCGACAATAAACATTCTAAACGCCCACAATATTGAAAATGTATAAAATCAAATCAAAATTTTTAGTATACTAGTAATAGGTTACATATAAAATCTACATACCAAATTTGGACTCAATATTTTATCTATTTCTAATATTATAAATGTCCCCTGCTTAATTTATTGCATATGTTTGATGTATAGTCTAAATGTTCAAACCAACGTGGTTAAACAATAAAAAAAAGTAATAATTTATTATTAAATGTTTTTTAAATGCTCAAAAAAACATGCCCAGGAGTTGTATATTCAATTTCTCACCACAGAAGTTGAGCTGTTTAGTCTAACAACTAAAGTCAAGGTTATGGGACTTGTTGGAAAGATATTCGCTAAAAACAAAGTTTTTTTTTAATGTCTGTTTATTAAATCTATTCATGTGTGTTCGTTGCGTTTTAAGTATTTTCTCAGACAACTTTTGACCAATTTGGTTAAAAAATAGTAGGTATCCCCCCTTCCTAATTACGCAAGTAAAATAGAATTGCCGTAACATATAATTGTTGACAAAACAAAACACACCAAAACTGAATTTGCTTAAATTGGCTTCAACATATTTATTTTTTATTTTGCTCAAATGTACCTCTATGGTCTTACAAAACTTATTGGTTTGTCTATAATATCGATGGGAGTTTTGAGTAGGAAAACAAAATATAGAGTTATGTCTACAAGCTGTTATAAAGGATCAACCTATTCAAAATATGATTTACAGATTTTATTGTACCTAACCTAACCTATCCTATCCTAACCTAACCTAACCTAACATCTAAAATTTAAAACAAATTTCAAACAATTACGGGCTACGTTATAGATAGTTATGATACAAACGAAGTCTCGTGTAACTATAAACATCTACGTGATTCATTGAACACGAGAAATCTTTTTAAATGAACGAGGAAGCGTTCCGCCCTATAAAATACTAAAAAAATTGCGAGGCCTATTAGGTCTAAGTGACGTACACGAGTCTGGGCTCATTTAGCTTTTCGCTGTAACAATTAAGTACTAAAGTGTAGAGGAAGTAGTTTGGTGTCTGATCTTTGACGGAAGTAGTAAAATTGTAAATCTATGTTCTTCTCAAATAACTTGATACTGTGTCAGTAGACATATAAACAGCAACAAGCAAGACACACTTCTGTTCACGGATCATAAAACTTGATGACATCTTGACAACCTGCGTTGATTTAATGAGGTCGTGTGAGCAAGCAAGTGTGCGCACTGTCTGCAACTTAGTCGCACTTTCTCACTTTAACTGCATGAAATACAAGAGCGGTAGGAAACTTAGCTCATGATAAATTTAATAACCGACCAGCAACTGTTTGGCCAAACTGAAAACTTAATCAATTAGCAATTATCCGACTGTAATGTTTAGCATTACTAACAGGAGAGGGGAGAGTGTTAACAATGAATACATATACTATATGTATTCATTGGTGTTAAGGAATGTCATCACATTTGGGGAGAGGGGGTATTTTATGAAAGTAGTGAAGATTTCTCATTGATAAATTTACAGTGTCAACAATTTAAAATCAAAACTTATATTTCTGTATTTCTGTAAGGACAAACATTGTTTGTGATTTCTATTATTCTTTGTTTCTTTTTTAAAGAATCATAACTAAAAGAAAAGAATTATTTATTTATTTATTTTTAATAAGGTTAATTTTTTTAATCCTTTATACAGGGTTACACGGAACTACAAGTCAATTTCTCAGGAAATGATTTTATAGTTAAAAAATTCATACAAACATAACCCCAAAAACGCTTCGTTTGCGAGTTCGGCTAGCGAAAAGATTTCCACCGGATTTTTGATACACCGGTAATAGGCGGCCATATTGAATTTCACGAGACATCAATTACGATGTAAATTTGGTGGTCATATACGTTTAGTGACTTGAAAAAATGTAAAAAAATAGGTTCCAGAACTGTATTTCTTGTAATTTTTGAGAATATTTTTGTAAAACTCCCAAAATGTAGTCGAAAAAAGTCAATAAAAATCAAATACTATGCAAATAAGCACAGTTTTTAAACACCTTTATTTGATTCTTAAGTCCTAAAATGAAATAAAAACATTTGGGGATAAAAATTATCGGAAATTAACTACGTTTTGTTTTAGTCTATTGTTGGGTATTGTAGAAAATTACCAAAAAAATTAATTTGTAGGTTTTTGTTGATAACTCGGTTATCTTTTGATCTATTGAAATTAAAAAAAAAAAAAAGCATTTAGTTTTTTGTTAAAAGAGGAAAAACCTATCCAATCGACATTAAACATTCCAAACGTCCGCCATTTGAAAATGTAGAAATAAAGTTTTCTTGTCTATTGATAAAAGATTATACATAAATAATTTGAATACTAAATCTTCACTCAGTATCTACTACCAAAGATGTAGAGACTTTTTAAAATACAAAATGGCCGACAGTGGGGAAAGGAAACGTTTCCAGATTTATCTTTATATGAACTTTTTATCTTATTTTTCGCTATAAAATTATTTCCCGAGAGATTGTCTAAAAATCATCATATATAAATATTATATTTCAACATTTATAATTTGTTATAATATTTATTTTTAAACAAAGCCCTTCCCTTTTCAATCAGAAAGTCTGCGTCGCAGCTAAAATACATCACAAAGACTTTGCGCCTTTGATATAACTTGTAACAATCTAATCTCTCTCTCTCTCTCTCTCTCTCTCTCTCTCTCTCTCTCTCTCTCTCTCTCTCTCTCTCTCTCTCTGTCTCTCTCTCTCTCTCTCTCTCTCTCTCTCTCTCTCTCTCTCTCTCTCTCTCTCTCTCTCTCTCTCTCTCTCTCTCTCTCTCTCTCTCTCTCTCTCTCTCTCTCTCTCTCTCTGTCTCTCTCTCTCTGTCTCTCTCTCTCTGTCTCTCTCTCTCTCTCTCTCTCTCTCTCTCTCTCTCTCTCTCTCTCTCTCTCTCTCTCTCTCTCTCTCTCTCTCTCTCTCTCTCTCTCTCTCTCTCTCTCTCTCTCTCTCTCTCTCTCTCTCTCTCTCTCTCTCTCTCTCTCTCTCTCTCTCTCTCTCTCTCTCTCTCTCTCTCTCTCTCTCTCTCTCTCTCTCTCTCTCTCCACATTTTTACCCCTAATTAATTCCAATTTATTTCAAATGTGGATTCATCGAACTCGTTTTTCATAGCAAACACTATTTGTTCAAGAAGACGTTTCCATGACTATGTCATCATCTTCAGTAGTTACATGGATACAAACCTTACAAGTAGTTTAGTGCTAAGCAGGTTTGTGTGCATATGAAATTATAACGTTCTCTTGAAGAAATAAAATGCTTCTTGTAGAAAACTATCTTTCCTTTCACTTGGTGATTGAATTGCTCATTTCAAGTGATTAAGAATGATAATGTTATCCATAAAAAAAATAAATAAGGTTAGAGATACAGCCCATATAAATAACATAATAAAAAAAACAAAACCTGATGTTTTCACACTGTCAGAAAGAAACTTACGTGGAGGAATTTCTCCTAGAACTAGACCGTGATAAATTGTAACAGAATCCGTCTACAATAGTCAGTGTCATGGAGCACACTCTCGCTTAATTTCACGGTTAGGTATTAAACCTATTTTATACAGTCTTCCACTATGTATATAATCATGCACTGTAATAAAACAGTTTTATTACATTTTTCAACCTATTTATCTAGGTAACAAATTTTTTTAGCGGTTCGGAGCGAGTTTAAATATGAAATTTGAAAAAAAAAATGTGATAAAACTTACAACTTCTCTCTCTCTCTCTCTCTCTCTCTCTCTCTCTCTCTCTCTCTCTCTCTCTCTCTCTCTCTCTCTCTCTCTCTCTCTCTCTCTCTCTCTCTCTCTCTCTCTCTCTCTCTCTCTCTCTCTCTCTCTCTCTCTCTCTTTTCTTTGGAAAAAAGAAAATCAGAAAAGCATCTAATAATTCTAATTTCGCCCTTTAATAAAGGCAATAATAAATTTCTCTAAACACAAAATTCGGCATTAAAAAATAATATACCTCTACGCGTTAATAAATCTTCTGCAATATTATGGTGTTGTACCATATAATTAGGGACAATCCCACTGAATGAAATCGATATTTTATGGCCCTCTTTCGTTAAATAATGGACCCGTTAATAGCCTCATCTATAAACTGCAAGAACCTATCCCACATTTAACTAATAGGTTCAATCTCTCTTCGGTCCAGAGTTTAAGTGTTTGAAAGCTGTTTGAATAGTAATGTTATGGGTGCTGATGATATTGCTGTTAAATTTATTAAAGGGACTATTGTTACAAAACCAACTGTCGTTACAACTTTTATAAATGATATATTGTCGTTAACAAACGATATAAAATTTCAAACCTAGAATTTCGTTCACTATTCATTCATTCAATACCATCACACATTTATTTATGTTTAATAAAAAGTCAAAAAAAAAACATTAATTAACAAAACTCATTTCAGATAACACCGTTTCAAATAAACATCATCATCCAAAATGTAGCCTACCATCTCCATTTCATTCACTCGTCTCTTATAATATTTAGAAATATATAAAGTGTAAAAATTTAATTAAACATCAATACAAACATATTTAAAATGCAATACCTTTTAAAGAAGGAAAGCTAACAACTCAGACACCAAGTAAATAACGACTCTTAGTGTACAGAAAATTGGAAAAATGAAAAGAGATCCAGACAGCAAAGCAAGATACAAAACCCACAAATAAGTAAACAAATTTTTTAACCTTTATGGTTTTACCATTATATAAAAAATTCTCTTGTAATAAATCTGTTTTCGTGAGGCGACTTAAATGTTTACATTATCTCACGTCACAAATACTTAATCTACCGTTCACATTTCACATCCATTAATATAGTATTCCATAACTGAACCGATTCATCAAAGTAATTATTAATACAAAAATAACAATCAACTTTTAACATAATCATAAACTTCTTATAAAATATAGGTGATCCATAACTAACCTAAACTTTGGAAGACTACACGACGAGCTTGTAAAATAATTGTACATACAGAGTATAAAAAAGTTCTGGGACTGTAAAATAAGTTTTAAATTCGAAAATATTGAAAGCTGACAATTTAGAAATGGTTGTTGATGTAAACAACTTTTTTGGTATTATAAGGTAAATTCACACTTTTCCCTAAATAGACTTTTTGTAGGGAAATTCAAAATTTTCTAATTTAAAGTCTAATCAAGTGATACCTCATTTTACAATTCTTGTTCAATAGAAAATAACTGCTCAAACTAGAGCTCATTATGTTGCTTCAATACAATATGGCGGCCGGTCAAATAAAAAATACATTTTACTTCACAATCTAATCTAAGGAAAATAATGAGACAAAATTATTACGGTAAAACTTTACTGTTATTTTACTCAAGTTTGACAAGGAAGTTAACCTCAAAATTTATATATTCAGAGTTAAAATATTTAAGTACAATACCAAATTTTAATAGTTGGCAAGCCGCAATTTTGAAATGGAGTAAATAGCTACTTCTGGTTTGGGTAGTTATTTTGTATTAAACAAGATGGGGATTTACAGTTGAAAATTTTTAGTTGCCCCAAAAAATATTTCTAAAGTTTCAGATTTAAAACATTTTCAAGTTTAAAAGTTATTGAACCGTTCCGGGACATGTTACACTCTGTATACAGTATATACAATCGTCGATGAGCACTGAGATGAAATTCACAATATAGTTAAATAATTTCCCTAATCACAAACACTAGGAACAATAACTAAAGCACAATAATTATGATATATAAATATTAAGTTATTCCTATAAATGCACTTATGTACATTTTAATAATAAATTATGATCATCAGAGGCTTCTACGGTTGAGCTAGAACTAAATTTAATTCTACATAACATAAGTTAAGCTAGATTTATTCTACATAACATAAGTTAAGGTATATTTAATTCTACATAACACAAGTTAAGCTAAATTTAATTCTACATAACATAAGTTAAGGTAAATTTCATTATAAATAGCATAAGTTAAGCTAAATTTAATCTAAATAACATAAGTTAACCTAAATTTAATTCTACATAACTTAAGGTAAGCTACATTTAATTCTACATAACATAAGGTAAGCTGGATTTAATTCTACATAACATGAGTTAAGCTAAATTTAATTCTACATAACATAAAATGTTTAATTCTTCATGTTTTGTTTATTTAAATGAAATAAAAGGAATGGAAAAAAAAAAAAAAAAAAAAAAAAAAAAAAAAAAAAAAAAAGTACGCTAAATTCAATTCTATATAACTAAGGTAAGTTAAATTTCATTCTACATAACATAAGGTAAGTTAAATTTCATTCTACATAACATAAGTTAAAAACTTAACTTCCCTCTTAGTTCACACTTAGCGTAACTTACTATGTTATGTAGAATAACATTTAGTTTTATCTCAATCGTAGAACCCTCTGATAGTGATAACGAATAGTTAGATATTGAAATATACATTAGGGCATTTAGAGGAATAAACTAAGTAATTATAGATCACAATTATTGTGTTTTAATTATTGTTTCCAGGTTTTTGGTTAGGGAAAATATTTAACTATATCCTGTATATATATATATATATATATATATATATATATATATATATATATATATAATTATATAGTTGTGTATTTAAAAAAGGGTAACCTCATTTAGAGTTTATTTAAGTTTTGTTAGATTTCAAGTTATTAAATAATTTACCCTTATCCCCATATTTTATTTATTTAAATAAATTGTTTTGAAAAATGTTAACACTAGACCAGATTGGCTAGACAGCGTAAGAAAAATATCACCTGGATTTTTAAAAAAATGAAAAGTTTACTTTTCAATTTATGTCTGTCTTTCTTTAAGCTTGGAAGATGATAGTCTGGAAACTTCTGTTCGCCTTAACGTAACCTGCACCCCCTGCTGATAATAAACATCTTATCATATCTGTCCAACAATTTTTAATTTAGTTGACATTTGGTTTTATGTTTTTGAGATAGTTTATACAACGTTTTTACGATGTTTATGTTACTATTGAGCTGACTTTAACAAACTTGGCTAAAAATTCAACTACTAGGAGAATGAAAGGTAGATAAAATTACAGTCACAATAATTTGCAGTAAATAAAACTGTAAAACATATCTTCATAAACTATAAATTCCATTAAGAAATCAAGTACTTCAGCATTATAAACTCATGTCCATAAACATATTCATCTTGATTTATATTCATTGGAGTCTGTAGTCGGTAATTAAATGTGAAAGTTGAATTCAAATTAATGCGTAAATCATTTGTATCGGCAAAACCTTATCCTGCGAGCCAATGATTGTGTCAATGATATGGGCACAGTTTATAAATGATGTTTACAGCTCGTGTTATTTCAGTCTGTTCATGACATAGAGCTTCTATGTCATAGTCACTTCTTACATAGGCTTAGTTTCTAGTTTCATGTTTCTTTAGTTTTTAGTCACTTGATAACGGGCATTGATTCTTATTCCCGAAACGTCGTGTTTTGATTTCTAACACACGTGATGGCAAATGTCCGAAAAATGCATAATAATAAAATTGAACTTCCATCATTAACAAATAACTTCAAACAGAGAACTGTTCTTAACGTTACACGGGGCGCGTTATTTAAAAATTATAGGAGTGAATGTATAAAAAACAGAAGCTTTTAAACTGGCATGTTTAAGTCATTGTCTTCAAGGTTATTTGTAGGTCAAATAATTTTTTTTAATACGACGTTAATATTTTAAGATATTAAATAAAGTATTTAAAGAGCTCTAGACTTCAAGGGTTTGTTTCTCGAAAACAGATTGAAGTTAATTTTTAATGACAGCGGTGAAGATTCATTTTCTATTTTTTCTAATTATTCCTGAACGGAAAATTTCCCTTTATTTGCGATTTTGCACATACTAGTTTGGGGCATTATTCTTTACTTTCAACAAAATTACTAAGGTAGAAACTATTTGTTGGTATAAAAAGTCTTTGGTTAAAGAGACGATTTGTTTAATTTTTACCGCAACCCAAAACAGTATTTTTAGGGTGATGAGAACCAATACGTTTTGTTTCATTCTTTAGCAAAATTTTATCTGATTCCAAAATTGATATATCAAAAGAAATTAAAGTACGCCGCAAAGTGTGGCTAAATTCTGCCCGCACACAAAATTTAATTATAATCTGCCCACTCGTTCGGAGTCTATAGTAATGCACATGCGTCATTCTAAAACCTGTTTTTTATATTCCAATACATGACACTATACTACCTATATGTGAGAAAGTTAACTTAGATCCTATTTTTATACTTATACATAAACCATAACATACTGTAGGGTTTCGGTTCAATGCAAATAATAATCCACATTTACAACTTAACGGCGCCAATACAAGCCAGACTGTATTGTAGATAATGATCTACTGCGCATGTGCGCGGCAGGACACTAACAAGCTCATTGATCGAGTAACCCCTGGTATGACCAGTTTTTAGAAGGAATATATTACCAACTGCAGGAAGTATTTAGCAGACAGAAGTACAATATATTTTAATATTTTTACAACTTAATCTGTGATGTAAAAGATATAAATATTTGCGAACATACGGTATATATTTAGACATATCTTTGGACAAAACGAAAGTGGATTTGTCTCCGTGCGTAATATATAATTTAAAATATTTGGTGATATGACATTTAAAAACATACCATGCTAATGGCATTTCATTTATGCACCAAATATTCATACACATAAAATATCAACTTAAAGGCTTTATGAGGGGTAGGGAATTTAAATTTATAATTGAACTGAAATTTTTAATATAAAAATACTAATTTTGAGGCCCAATTTATAGAGGAGGAGACATGTTTTGAAGTTTAATATTTGTTTTTTATATCTATACTATTATATAAAAATCTAATGGTGTCTGTCTGTGTTTGTGTTACTCAATCACGTAAAAACTACTGGACCCATTGAGCTGAAATTGTACTTGGACATTCTTAGAGTCCCTGGTTAACATATAGGCCTATTTTTATTTAGAAATTCCATCATGGCACCGCCCCACTGGCCTTTAAAACTCCCTTAATACTCAATACAAATATACGTCAAACCGTACGAAGGACGGGTACTCTGCTAGTTCTTAATAAAAAGGAGTTTAATAAACAAAAATATCGACTCCACTAGAGTCGTTAGTAGCCTATAGTGGCTAGAGCTCTCGTGGGGACTTTAAAGTTTAGGCATTATGTGATAATCTGGGAGCTTAAGATCACGCGATAGATGTGAAAACATATTTATATATGAGTATAAACGACTTAAATATCAATTAGTCTAATTATTTAAAAATATTTATATGTAAATTACTTATATAGAGTATATATATATATATATATATATATATATATGTTTATATAACTTATATGACGCCGTATAATATGTAAAGTTAGGAAACCTTATCCCAAGAAAAGCAATAAATATATACATGTAAATTAAAGTTCATGCAGATTTATCAATGTGTAAATATAAATAAATAATAGTAATATTTAAATAAAGAAAAAAAATCAAAGGGAAAAGTGTGCATGAAATTTTTACCTAAAAAAATAATTAAGTAGGTACTTATAAGTAGTAAACTTTTGTATGTATTATTTAATTCTGCGAGAAATTGATGAATATCATTATTAACTTATACTACTAATTGATGTCTAAGTCCTTCATATTATTGGAGAAGTTACCTCAATGCGAAATAAATGTTTCACTGCATCACCGACCCGAGCGCGCTTGATGTCGAGTGGAGCCGAGTAAACCCGAATCAGCGTAACCGACCCGAGCGTGACAGTTTACCCGTAATTCTCAAAATAGCCTGCTATACCTCATTGTTTGTTGAATGATATTAAGTATCCAATGACAAAGGCATCTAAATTTATGAGACTTATTGCTAAAAAAGAATTTTAACTGATACATACTGTACAAAAATAGATTATAATCGTAACATTAGTCCTGATTACATTTAATAAATACTTTTATAAAAAGAACACCTCCTCATATTTTGTGGTACGTCTTTAGGAGCAATAACTTAATTGTTTTTTCACTGAGTATGTTCACTGATTGTGCCTAACCATTTAATTTACACTTAAGATAGGAAGTAACTATAGCATGCTATTATGTGAGACTTCAATGAATGAGTTGAACTATTGTAATTTTGTGGGTTCAGTTCAGAATGAGCTAACATGAGATAGAGTTAAAGGGTGTAACAAGGCATGCTGGCCTAGAAGTACCACAAGTGGACCATTAGAAGCAACACTAGAGCCTTTAATTTCTTATCTTCAAACCATACCTTGGAGATTGTTGATCTACTTTGTATGTAAAATCAATGGCCTAACGTATACACATATATGTGTGTGTGTATCTTGTCTAGACTAGTTGTAAAAACAGTTGCATTGTTGTCACCAAATCGTTATACATATTTTTCTTCCAATGACCTAAAAATAAATGAAAAACAAAAAAAAAATTCAAAAAATTAAATCCGGATATTGATTTTACCGCCGTTATTGATTTACCGCACAATATGATTTTTCACTCCAGCAGCTGTACCTTTGTACACATTTAACACCAAATACTGTAAATCATTGACACTTTAAAATGGCACAAAACTTTTTTTAAAGCATATTTCGTAAATCAGATAAAGGCACTGATTCTTTTAAAACCTTCAAAAGATAGAAGATGCAGCTAGAGAAAGTTCCCAGTGATCAACCTTCCCACGTTATCTTCCATTAGGAATTACTCACTGAAGGATCTTTCATAAATTTCATCCCACGTTCATTTACACTTTCGTTCAACAGACACAAGGGGGGGGGGGATAAAGTAACAGCTGAATTTGTTTATGGTAGAAAACTACTAAAATTCAACATAGCGTTTAATTTTTCAGCGAAATATTTTGTATTTTCATTTACTGGCGAACTCTAGTTAATTTTTACATAGCATACTATTTAATATTTTCCAAATCACTAGGAAACTGTAGTTTACTTTTACATAGCGTAGTATTGGGTATTTTCCAAATTACTGTGAAGCTATGGATTACTTTTACACGATGCAGTACAAAATGTAAGATATAAATTTACTCAAAGTTTTTAACATTTGTATCAATACAATACAATCGACTAAAAGTATGGCCTAGATCATTTTCCATTACCATAGAGCTAAACCCATAACGATGTGGCTCTCTATGTTAGTGTCCAGAAAAACGCTTCTGGCAACAATTTGTTTTAACGGCGAAAATCCTCCGGCTACCATCGCCTTATGAAAAAGGAAGAAAATAACATAAAATAAAGACCCTTACCCCTCAAATACTCTAATAACTTCAAGATCGGAAAAGAACAAGAGTTGGTCAAAAGAGACTTGTTAGGAAAGATGAAAGGGAAGGATCTAACCTACAACTACATGGAAAAAGGTTTAGATCCAGCTAGGTTCGAGATTTTCAAATAAAACTAAAATTTGTAAAAAACTGAAAATCACTAGGCCTACGATGATTACCTGTTTTTAACTTCTCCAACGTAACGCAGTGTTTTCTCTCCCATAAATATCATTAGGTAATGTCAAACTTTTTTTACAATTTTAAATTTGTGTTTAAATATTTACAGATAAATTCCCGCCTATTAAATCGATTTATGTGTACTTTTAAATAAAGTAGTATGATTTTAGAAGTTGTATTAACCATTTTTTACAAACTCTTAAATAATAATAATTTATTTCACCTTTAATGTACAATATATTGCAGACAACAGTCTATTTCGGAATATCTTGCCATAGATTCCAGTAGCGATGTCAGCAGAACTTATAAAAATAAATTCTTTAAATATAATGTGCTGTAAATTTATCGGCTCGTTGTATATAGGCCCATATACAATGAAAGTAAAATATGAATAATAATTAGAATAGAGAATCAAAACAACAAACAGAAACGTATTATACTTAGAAAACAGAAATAATACACAAATATATTGTGCCATATACCCAACAACGTACATCTTCAATCAAAAATACGATTAAATATTTTTTATAAAAAAAATGGAAAAATCAGATAAATATAAAAGCTGAAGATTTTTAAGTAATTAAATAAACTCTTTCAAATTTTCTATATAAAGAAGCCAAGTATTAAGTTTGTTTTGAAATTGTTCCACCTTAATACACCGATTCATGTAGTCTGGATTAAAAACTTTTTTCCTTAAAAATAGGAAACAATTTTGAAAAATACATCTCTTAACTTTTGGTCCAATAACACTTTATAAAAATACAAATTATTTAAAGGAATAATTCCTAATTGTTTATAGAGAGGAAAAGAAGAATTACGTTTTGTCGTAAACGATATTATTTTGATAAAGTTGTTTTGGCTTATTTCAAACGGTTTAGATATTGATTTCTTCGCCCCTCCGTAAACCTCTAAGCCAAAAATTAATCATGACTGAAGCTATATGCATTATACATTCAATATAAGAGTAATGTACTAAGTAGGTTCTTGCTAACAATATTTCAGAATATTCCTTCTTAACTCAATTTGTAATCGATACGTCTGCTGTTTTCATCTAATATGACGCCTAGATATTTCGTGTCCCTTTACCTGATTTATTTGTGGGGAAATGCATTCCGTAATATTTAAGCAGATATCATAGATATGATATTTTGAAGAATGATCATAAGAGACTCCACTGTAGAAAAATTAATACATTTTTTCAACATTTACCAACGCAATATTGTTTATAGGCTACACCAATTTCAAAGGCCTCTAAGTCATTATTAAGTCCATCCCATATATATTCCCAATCTGTACTGTCATAACTTAGGGCAATATCCTCAACAAACGCAATTATTTTTCCACGGAACAGTAAGGATAATAAATCATTAATGAATATTATAAATGAACTTGTTGAAAGCACTGACCAGAAATCCTTAACAGAAATACCCAAACGACCTTCTTTTCCTAAACTATTGCCAAACATGTTATCAAATGTCTACATGTAATAAAAACCTTCAAGGATAATCACTATGACAGGCTGACCTTCACATTACCTCTGACATTGAGCGCCTGCAGTCTGTGATATATTAGTCCAACGAAACCTGTTGTCCACAGTCCACAGCTCAAGGAACCTGTTTTACCAGAAATAACATGTCATTATATACAAATAAATATGGAAGCAACATGTGTCCTACAAGGTAGTTTAAAAGTAGTAAATTAACATCTGACTTGACTCACTTCGTAAATTTTTACTATATAATTTACCTCGAACCTCTAGATCGAATCAAAGACTGAATTACTACTACATTTCCTGTTCTTCCTTCAGCTGTTATTTTCCGAGTTTTTTATAATTATCCCTAGTCGAGAGTCGAGCAATGTAGTACTAGTTTAAGGTTAAGAAATAGTGCAAGTGCTATTTCATCTAAATAATAGTATAAATTTGTAAAAAAAAAACCCAAACAACCTTACCAAAACCTGACCTAGATGTAAAATAACCTCTATTCATTGTGTAACACCTTATCACTTCATATTCATTTTCAAAATCAATAGCCTAAAAATAACATTTCAATTAATTGAAAAATTCATTGTTTGTATGTTAGATGTCACACATAAACTGATTGAACACAACTACCAAATTGTTTCGTGTTGTGTGTTAACAAAACACAACTGATCGAGATTCAACAGATGACAATGCACATTTTAATTGCATTGCATTGTGGGACAAAGTGGTTCTATTCAGAAGATTAATGTTCTGCTTGTCGTTCCGTCATTTTGTTTTGATTGACCATAAAAAAATGAAACTCGAGAATACATTTTTTACATATCTATTTAACATAACTGTAAAATGTCAAGTTTGAAGAGTGTTCCATTATGTTCGACATATTAATTCAAAAATAGCGACATTTATAGGTGTATATACCTATAAAAACAAAGGGAGTGGATTAGTGAAACTAAGATTATTCAGTAGAGTAGTGATTCAATCTTAACTCGCTCTAAGGCTTCAATTATACAATTATGTATTTAATTCCAGCATAGACCTCAGTGATAAAATTGCTGACGAGTTGATCATGTTTTTAAGTTCTTTTAATCAAGTGACAAGTTCAGATGCTGCGTACCTGTACATAAAACAGCTGTGCGAATAATCTAATCTTAACTTGATAATATCTGTGGGATTATCAACTGATGTCAATCATGCTTACTTTCACTCTACATAGAGAAAGTTTTATAAAGGGGGGGGGGGAAATAGACGATAAGATTTTCTTGATTTTTTTTTGGATTTCTTAGTTCCAGAGGGTTTTTCTAAAATCTTGCAAGTCCGTGAATAGTGATTTCTCAAAAACGGTTTAACCAATTTTGCTCAAAATGTTTACTTGGAGTTTTATTTAGCTTTTGTTTTTCTCTTAATCAGGTCTAACGACTTTCTTCAAAATTTGATAAAATGTATTCCTCAGATATTAGTCGACACCTTAACACATCTTTCAGTTATAGATCGACTTATAGATAACATATATATCGGAGTTGATATAAAATTTATTTTAAAGAGCTACGTGGTTTACTGAAGTCAACTTCCTGTCACGAGCGTAGCTAGATGAAATGTAATTTATAACTTTGTATCAAAACGTTCTAAATATTTTGTGTTTCTGAAAATCTGTACGAGTGAGAAAATTTAGAAATTATTTGATGGTAAATTGATTGTTAGAAAGTCACATAAATAAATTTATAACCTACATAAATTATTTATAAAATGCGATTTTTTAAAAAGGCCTAACGCTAGTCAAAACAATGAATAAGAATTGATTTGTTTATTTTTCAACAAACTTTGCCAAACTAACATTAAGATTTTATTAACATTAAGAAAACTATACGTTTTAAAACTTATAGTATTTATTTATCATAATTCTCCAAATTAGAACATCTGTACTTTACTAGACAAGCACAATTTGATGCACTGTGCGTTCCAAAATTGAATAATATATTTTCAAGTACAAACTCTTGGTATATCTTATAGGCCTATAGTCAAACCAGTTAAAACATAGTTTAACGTAGTCTGCGTAGTGTATAAAAAAGTATCAAGGAATGGTTGTACCAATTTGGGAGAGAGGAGATTGAGCTGGTAATTAAATACATATATAACCAGAAACTTCAATGTTTTGTAGGACTTTTTTGGAATTTTAGATCTTTGAGCACCTGTGTTGAGTCAAGTTGGTACATTCATGTTTGTTCGATCGGGTTCTTGTGAAATCATTGTATTTATTTTCATTTGTTAAGTACTGAATGTACTAGTATATAGTATGGGGAAATTTGTGAACCATTCCCACACCCAGGCTTTTATACCCATGTGAGGATAATTTTCTAAATTGTATACGGCCTGATGGATATCCAACAATTATTGGGATAATTTTGAAACTCTCGGAAAGCCTATCTTAGGCACCACGCTTTGTAAAATAGATCTGCGGATGAATATATTTAACTTAATACTAATAACCCTGTCATAATTTAGAAACAATAACAATAAGGGGACTTTTAAATTCGCTAAACACACCTTAAATCTATTTCAACGGAATTTTAGGTCTTTGCACAGAAAAAACCGTAGAACCGTAGTTCACACTGCTTAATCGGACTGTTGGAAACAACCCAGAATCCCACAAACCTCAATAATTTAGCCCGACATTTTAATATTTAAACTAAAAATGTTGAACGTAATTGCTGAGCGTCCATTTGACTTCAGATCGTATTATAGACTTGACTGCTCTCTTGTATGGGCACTCCGTTCCAATTCGCTTGCAGAACACCACTTCACTTTTCTGCGCAAAACGACTATAGAGTTACGTGTGTGTCTGTGTGCCTTCATAGCAGATTGAATAACCAGGTCGCATTTAGTTAAATGAAACCGCGTCACAATCCCCCCTCTCCCAGGAAATAAACAAACCAACTGGAAAAAAGAATCAAAGAGAGTATAAAATTACAGATAAATAACTGTGTCTTCGTGTTGGATCAGAAGCTAAAGGCTAGAACATTACTTCCCTGCAGAATGACACCCAGAACATACCAAAATACATAGAATTACACCGCCATGGTTTCATGGTTACCATAAGCAGGACATTACGCACAAATTTTCTCACCATTAAATGGTTTCTCATGCACCTTTGAGGATTTTCTGCGAACCAATGATTGATGTTATCACAAAATACAACGTTGGATCTAACTCGCCATTGATTTCAAGTTTAAAAGTATCTTGCGGCACAATACTTATTTTAAACCAGAATTTTTATTCAGATAATCGGAAACTCTACATTCTATATTGACTTTTCTCCGAAGGTAGTTTATTCCGCTTCATACATATATTCAGATCCTGTAGTACACTATTTCAAATCTTGAACGATGCTCTTTCCTGAAATGATTACATTATGAAATGTATCAGCGAATATTTCCCCAATTAATGCATACATTTCTGGCAAAGGATGTCATTTTTCTGCGACCTAAAGGCGCTGTAGACTACTGAAGCAATAAATATGTTCAACTGTTACCAATAGAAAGGAATTAAGAGAAACAACCGACATTGGAGTCGCGGAACACTACACAATCGCGGTGAACGTCAATCAGAGACAGTTTAGTTGTAGAAATTTATATTGATGAGGAATAAAATGTGTCTATAAAATAATGTTATATAATGTTAGCTTTACAGTTTGTGTCGAGATGAAAATATATACATTAGCTTACCAAAATGGATTTATTTATCGCAGTGTAAATATATTACATGTAAACTTTAGTGATTCCTAAATTCTAAAAAATATGAAATAAATGAATGAAATGACCATATAATTGCAATATATCTATATTACAATTTCCTACTTCCTTCTTATCTATATAAATAAATATGTGATGTTATTAGATACATGGGTGGTGAATGGTATTATTATTTCAAGTTTCAAATTATCCAAATCAATTTCGTATCATTATAATGATGTAAGGCCTATTGAAAGTTATTTTCTTTAAAACAGAAAAAATCTAGATATAACCTCAAACTTTCATTTCAAAAGTGCACATCTTTAGTACGTTTTAGAAATGAAAACTTTTTTCCGATTGTAGTCAATAAAACAAAGAACAATAATAATCTCATCGCTAATAATATTAATTACACAACCAAGAGAGTTGTATAATTCATATTTACCTATTTTATCTAACTTTCGCCAACAATAATGTATTTTTCCATCCTGTAATGGTAGAAAGGATGCTGTTACAATGGTAGGCCATAAAATCCTTGTAATTATTGTTCTAACTGGAATAATTTAGAGAAAGGCTGAGCCTAAGCAGGTAGTATTCAGGTCAACTACCAAGACTTCCGAGTCCACAGTCTCTGAAATACAATTCTGCCTCTACTAATTACAGATTCAGTTAGCATTGAGTTGTCACAATTTGCTAACTCGGCCGACGTTTTGGCTGTCAGAAAATGTAGGCCTAATATTTAAATCAGCTGATTAGAAGGTTTAACATTTATATAATATCTATGCTAATTTACATCTCGCTTTTATGTGGGGCAATTTGTAATAAAGCGTTTAAAAAGTGAATATGTACGCATTGTGTCATTTCTTTTACTGAAACAAGCTATTGCAACCTTCTCAATGAAGAATCAAGATAAATAAAGATAGTTCCACCAACAAGGTTTGTCATCAAATGATATAGACAGGAACGGAGCAATTTTTTTAGTAAGAACTCGTCGCGTAAAAGCCCTAGCGCTTTTTTTGCTAAAGAATATTAATTTTTCCTTCTGAAAGTTTGTGTGGCAAAGTTTATGCTGTACTTAAAAAAGATGAAAAACATTCCAGTAAGCCTATATGTATGTGACAATATCATATATCATATAAACCGTGAATGGTGAACAATGTTAAAAAAAAAATAAAAAATCTGCTTCTAAATACACTTCATTTGCAACAAAATTGATAATAAGAAGTTGCAGACTATCTAGTTTCATTTCCGAGGTATACATTTTCCACGTTTTTCAAGAAAAACGTGACTTTTTAGTTGAAAAAAATCTATTTCTTCACTATATTTTATACCTAGTAAATAAAATAACCCGATTTCCAAAAACTAAAATACCTTTCCTACAAGACAGAACCAGCATAGATTTCTGAAACTGATAATATCCATTTACAAACTCCCAAACACGAAAAAAGTGTTTGTTAAAATGCAAATTTGTTTTATAAACAAACGACTACATCTATAGGTGTTTAAATTTCACAAAAACTACCGCTTCTCATATCCTTTCCAACGGCGTAAGCGAATAGAAAATTTACTATTTCGTTCATAAAATTATTGTTTCCAGAAAGTCAAAAGTTGTGTTTAAAAATGAAGGTATTTTAAATTTTGGTTTTCAATTGACACTCAACAGTATTAAATTATAATATGTTTACAATTATTTTTTTAGGAATTGATACTCAGCAATGAAATTAAATTTGTAATAACTATTTACAAAAGGAAGGATAGGCTATTGTCAGAATTAACCATTATCAAGGTTAGTGTTTTGGTAAAATAATGATATCACAAACACAAATACGAGTAGGCTAAGTTGGAAAAACAAAATAACTGTTTAGATAATAAAAGTACGTAATTATTATTACAAATTCAATTGGCATCAAAAAAAGTTTTAGGTAGTTATTAGTAATATAATACAAAGAGAGAGTTAAGTATCAATTTATAAAAATAAAATAATAATATAATTTAACACTGTTGAGTGTCAATTAGAGGTCGAAATACAAAAAAAAAACCTTCATAAATTATTTAATCACGACTTCTGACTTTCGTGACGCAATAATTCTATGAACAGAAAAGTAAATTAGCAAATCGCCCATACCGTTAGAAAGCTTATAAAAAACTGTATTTATGTGCAATTTGAACACTTACAGAGGTGTAGTCGTTTTAGTAAAAGAAATTTTAATTTTAATAGAGATTTTAAAATATTCACTTTTTTTATGTTTACATTTAAAAGTAATCTGAGCACTTAATATTATCGTAATTAAGTGGTTCTTGGGCTTGATTTTCTTGTGATATAATGCAGATTACGAAATTAATATTTGTATGACTATATACTTCGAATTGAAAAAAGTTGTACTGACTGTACCTATAGGCCAGTTGGTGACTATTAACTAGAACTCGGAGCGGCCGGGCGAGGGCTAATTGGGGTGGTGATGCTCGACCAACCATACTAAACTCTCAGCTGCCACGGACCTTTGCGACGGGTCTAAGACGGGTCATAGACTTCTCTTTAGTTCAGAATGTACATTGAAGTACATGTAATGTACATGAAAGTGTAAATTTAATAATTGGTAATTATTTAGATTATCTGGTACAGCTTATTTTCGTTATTTTTTTGTTAACCTCTTGATGCCCACGCCCGTATATATGCGAGCAGACGACTGCCCTGCCAGCAGCCCACGCCCGCATATATGCGAGTTGGCGTCAGCTGTTTTATATCTCGTTTTTTTGCGTGTTAGCGGTTATACTGCTATGACGTATTTGGTATTGAACTGTTCAGCAGAATGCAGGGAAATGAGAGGTAATTTTTGTTTTAGTGCGTCTTAGTCTGCATCACTGCAATATCCGGTTCACTTACGTTATTTCGCCAGCTGTCACTGTATAGCTGTGGTATCTTCTTTTGTTGTTGTTGTGTCTTGATAAACAAACAAAATGTCTAATTTGCGTGAATGTGAAATATCGGAGTATTTATCTCGTGATTTTTTAGACAGTGATATTGACGAGATAATACGTAGTGTAGTGACGTGTTCAAATCGTGTAGTTGAAAATGTTCCTGGACCTTCAGGCGATGCACCGACGCATTCTAACCTATATGACAATCCAATTCCCGGCCCAAGTGTTGTAAATAGTGAAATATATAATTGTAATAAATATAAGAGTACTGAAAATCATGTACCAAAAACATATATAGCTTGTATATGTGTTCTTTTTTAATTTAATGTAAAAGCTACAATAAACAGTGTGAAAATCTGCATTTTTTACTTTTACGTTTGTTTACATTTTTGCATATAAGTTATAATATTTTTTATGATATATGTATATATATATATATATATATATATATATATATATATATATACATTTTTGTGTAGGGAATTAAATTTCCTACAAAATGTATGTAACGATTTTACAATAAAAAAAAAAATTATAGTTTTACTATAACTTTACTTTTGAAATTTCAATATAAAATTTAAAAAAATAAAAATAAAGTAAAAAATAATAATAATTTGGCCTAGATAATGTAACTTTTTATACCATTTTCATATTCCCCTGTTCTTTCTGAACAAAAAAAAAATTACATTGATAGGTTTGCTTCATATTTAGATTTTATATGAATTTTCATAATAATGTCTGCAAAATTGCGAAAAATACCCGGGCTGGAGCTTGTATTATACTGATCATAAGTCGGGCATCAAAAGGTTAATCCTTTACTATATAAATTATTTCTTTAAAATAATTTATTTCATCAATGTAGAATTCACTTTTTCACCGAAAAATCACAATTTGAAAACAACGAAATCCATCTATTTTTAGGTTAGACATAATGGCTACTTTTCACATTCGCGTCTTTTATGTTACTAAAAAAATTAAGAAATTGTAGTGTTTTTATCTGTGGTGACAGCGTAAAAAACGGTTATTCCTCCATATATTTATTTAATACAATAATTAGTAGTGAATTTGTGTCCAACATTAAGTATGCAAACTGTTAATTATTATTATTTGATTTTGCAAAAACCTACGACAGGTTTGGCTGGGTGGCTATATAGATAGACACCTGGCCAAACCTGTCGTTATATATATATATTATAGCCACCTGGCGAAATCTCTCTTTTGTATAAACGTATTTGTGATAGTAATTATGTAATGCGCATGCGTCAAATCATAAATCCATTTCCCACAACGAGACGCGAAAGTGAAGAATTCCCATCATGTCTAACCTATAAATAGGTGGATTTCGAAGTTTTCAAATTGTGATTTTTCGGTGAAAAAGGGAATTCCGCACTAAAGATAAAATACATCAAACAAACATAGGGTACAGCCTTTGTCAAAAGTTCTATTATTAAGAATGACACACTTTGCTAAGGTTTAACATCATTTTTATTTCACAAGCTAATCAAATTAAGCGGTAGAATATTTTAGCGTTCCATTATGCGGTAAAGAAATTTGAAAGATTTACTACAACTGGAAGGATCAAAGGTTATGCGAAAACCACTTCGTGAACCATTTCGCTAATCTTTAACAACTTGTTCTCTCTTGAAAATAAATTAAACTTTTAAATTAGATAGTGTCAGCGATTGCAAAACCGTAATCTGTAACATTGGGCGGGGTTAGTCCTCCTTAACTACAGACAAAATGTCTGACTGTATTACGGAGTTTGTATTGTAAACGTTCTAGATATAGAAGAGATGTTAGATATATAAAAGTGAACTATACGTGGATAGACGCGACTACCCTCAGGGGCTCGGTTTAGTGAATAGGCTACGAGCTTAGCAATCTAGTTGGACAACTTTTTATGTAATCTTGGGTTAGATCGTCTCCTTCATCTTATCAGGTCTCTCTTGAACAATTCTTGTTCCTTTCCGACCCCGACACTATTAGTGTATTCAAAGGCTAGGAGTCGTTATTTTATATTTATTCTTCTTTTTTTTTATATGACGGTGATAACCACAGAGTTTTTCGCCTTTAAACAACAAAAACGAGATTAACTCGTGGGAACTCTACAGTAAAGTTTGAAAACTCTGCATATGTAAATAGAGAATTTTAGTGACATAGTTGACAGAAATAAAAAGTATTGTTATAAAAAATTAGAGTAATGACAAGAATTTGGTCATTTGTAGTACTTTAACCGAGTATACGAGTCTAGGTTAAGTTTGGTGATCGCAAAAAACGTCGACCTCTCCTTATTGACTGATCTTCACGGTTCATGTTTTCAAAAACCGAAGAATGTAATTTTTGACTTGCCGTTGTTGTCGTCTGTACGTAACACGATAGTGGCCACAAACATAAAGGTAGGGACATGAATTCTGGTGTAGAGGACTATTGTGTGCTTATATAAAAAATCTTTTGGAATCCAATTGGGGTCATTTAACAGTTTTTTGTTAATACTTCGTGTGTTATTCAACTTTATAACACACTAAATTAGGTGAAAGTTTAAAGGGTTACCTGAGTTATCAACAAAAAACTGAAAACATCAATTCTTGGTAATTGTCTACTAACACCCAAGATTAACCTAAAACCAAAACTTTGTTTCAATTCTGCAAATTTTTATCTCCAAATATTCTTGTAGTTAGGACAAAAACTAAAATAATATTAATAAAGCTGTAGGCCTACAATGAATTGCAGACGACAATGAAATGTTGTCAGTTTTTGATGATAACTCAGTAATCCTTTAAGCTACAGTAAGAATAAAAAATAATTTTATATTTCATTAAGAGAAGAAAATATTGTCTCTAGTAAATATTTTGTAAAATTAACAGTTGTTGAGATATTCGACGTTAAAAATCTTAAATAGCTGCAATTTAGAAATGAATAAATCGGTTGGATATTGTTTTCAAATTTGATCTTTATAACACTGATTAGCATTTATATGAATTTTTTGATACAAATACAAAATGGCAGCCAAGAAAACTAAGCATTTTGGGAACTATATTTACATAAACGTTTTAAATGGTTCTGTATATATCACGGTTAACTCTATAACTCTATCACTTAGAGCTATCCCTCAGGGGCATAGTGAGTATGTCCTTGGCAATCCCGTGGGACTCTAGTTGGATCTACACCTTTTTTTTCATCTAATCTTGAATTAGATCCCCCTCTTTAATCTTTCCCACCTTCTATCAGGTCTCTCTTGACCAACTCTTGTTCTCTTCTGACCCTGACGCTATTAGAATATTCAGGTGGTCTTTATTTTATATTCGGTTTTTATAGGGGGGGGGGTGATAACCGAGAGGTTATTTCCCTTTAAGCAACAAGAAAAAAACCTCAGACATCCTTAAAGAATTGGGCGAATCATCACGCCAACTACAATGTGTAATGGTAAAACAATTTATTTTCAACTTTTATATTCACCCTGTGATAAAAGGTACAAGATTTCCTTAAATTATCGAGGTGGGTAGCCAAGGCAATTGAAAATCGAGAGGAGATTAAAATAGATTCATTCATGTAGTACTGCTTCGTAAATCGATGTTTTGTTCGATATATCTTTATATATAATTATGGTAGATTATTATTTCGTGAAACCAATCTGGTTATTGAACCTTCTAAATGAGTTTTTTTTCCCAAAGTCGTTACATATCTAAATCGCTTTCTCACTTATTCTCGCAACCGATAACAGTAGCTTCACCCCATTTTAACAAAATCTGTAGACCTGTGTTTAAGATAAAGTTATAAATAATACAAGAGTTTCCTAGTCTAAGATATTCAATTATTGTAGATTCTGAGTAAATGTATTTTACACTTGGATAAATACTTCTGCCGTAAATAGAAGCTACTTAGAGTCAAGGGAAGAAAATAACCTTAACATGCTAATGATGGAATTTAAAACGGTTTGTTGGCTTTCAGAAAGGTTTATTTTGTTGTTTTAACGATATGGTTATTTACACTTTCTTCAAACGTTTACCCAAAGTCGAGGCCTAGTCGCTTTCTAGTACCTGAAACGATAGATATAACTCAATTTCAATAAAATCGTTATCCCCGTATTTAAAAAAAATTACAAATATATGTACAATAACTGTTTTCCCCTTACAGGCTAGTAATGTTTTATGTAATTATGTACCTTTGGCACAGTTTATTTATAACAGTTACATTTACAGAAAACTTTGTGTTTATGTTCACCTTTCTGACTAATTTCACTGATATGTGTGTTGCAGTTGAGAAGAAATGTCGCAGATTGCTGTACTAAACCTTACCACGATGACCTTTTCCTCCTTCGATGGTTAAGAGGTGAGCTCAATTTAGTTCTAAACTCATTTTTATTTTAAAAGTAGAGTTTGTAATTTGTCAAAGAACACGAAAAAACTCCTACAATGTTGTTCAACACAAAGTACAGCAGATTTTCTGGTTTTTACGCTCATACCTACGTAATATAGAAAAATTATGTGTCGGGTAAAAAATAGAACACATTATATGGAAATATCTGTTTTGAGACATGTTGAGAAGTTTTTAGAATGGCGTCTGTTTGTGCAGTTCAAATTATTTTACTACCAAAATCAAAGTCCCAAACTGCAAGTCAAAATAAATAACGACAATTAACAATTTTGCATCAGAAATAAAATGATATTAATTAACTCTTTTAAAATAATGAAATTAAATAATAACATTTAAACTATCCAAGAATAAGAAATAATAGCAATTAAACTCCCCAAGAATAAAAAAAATAACAAGAATAAGAAATAATTAAAATTCAACTCTACAAGAGTAAGTAATAACATCAATTAAACTCTTCAATAATAAGAAATAACATCAATTAAACTCTCCAAGAATAATAAATAACATCAATTAAACCCTCCAAGAATAATAAATAATATCAATTATACTCTCCATGAATAAGAAATAATAGTAATTAACTCACCAAGAATAAGAAATAATAACAATTAAACTCTCCAAGAATAAGAAATAACATCAATTAAACCCTCCAAGAATAATAAATAATATCAATTAAACTCTCCAAGAATAAGAAATAATAGTAATTAACTCACCAAGAATAAGAAATAATATCAATTAAACCCTCCAAGAATAATAAATAATATCAATTATACTCTCCATGAATAAGAAATAATAGTAATTAAACCCTCCAAGAATAATAAATAATATCAATTATACTCTCCAAGAATAAGAAATAATATCAATTAAACCCTCCAAGAATAATAAATAACATCAATTAAACCCTCCAAGAATAATAAATAATATCAATTATACTCTCCATGAATAAGAAATAATAGTAATTAACTCACCAAGAATAAGAAATAATAACAATTAAACCCTCCAAGAATAAGAAATAACATCAATTAAACTCTCCAAGAATAAGAAATAACATCAATTAAACCCTCCAAGAATAATAAATAATATCAATTATACTCTCCATGAATAAGAAATAATAGCAGCAAACTCTCCAATAATAAGAAATATCATCAATTAAACTCTCCAAGAATAACAAATAACATCAATTAAACTCCATAAGAATAAGAAATAATATCAATTATACTCTGCAAGAATAAGAAATAAGATCAATTAAACTCTCCAAGAATAAAAAATAACATCAATTAAACTCTCCAAGAATAAGAAATAATATTAATTATACTCTCTAAGAATTTGAAATAAATCAATTAAACTCTCAAAAAATAAGAAATAATACTAATTAAACTCTCCAAGAATAAGAAATAACACTAATTAAACTCTCCAAGACTAAGAAACAATAACAATTAAACTCTCCATGAATAAGAAATAATATTAAGTATACTCTCCATAAATAAGAAATAATAACAATTGAACCATCAATGTTTATGAAATAATAACAATAATTGGTCTTTCCATATATTAGAAATTATAATAAACTCTATACAAAATAATAAAATTATAACAATTAACTTTAAAAACAAGGTAATCATAACAACTAAACTCTTCAAAAATATTAACAATGAAATCACAATTAAACTTTTCAACAATAATTAAATTAACAATAAACTAATCATAAAACCTCCACTAAAACTGTAGAAAATTAATAATTAAATTCTTGAATTAACCTGTACCTTAACTGTCAAAATTCTTTGGAATACTTCCTTAGTAGAACTCAATCTATCCTGTAGTTTGACCAAACTAAAAAGTTATTTCCAAAGTACTTAACTCTAATTTCAGAGAATCCAAGGCACTATGATAAAAAATGAACAACCTTTCGATTTCACATAGAACAAGACTTCAAAATCGTTTTAAAGGAGTATGTATTGAGATAAATTGCTTCTGATCTGGTTTTAAAAACAACTTATTAAAGTACTGTTTTTATTACTATTAATATAATCTAGGTCGATATTTAATGATTTATATAAAATACTTCTCATTATTGTAGGCTATTGATCTAATTATTTTTTTAAGGTTATATACAATTTCATTTATTTTAATATCAGCGAGACCTTCATCAAAGTTCATCTCTGTTATATCATTTTTTCCTAGATACTACTTGCCATTATTTAAACAAATATATTTTCTATCTAATATTTCTTTTAGAAGAATGTGTGTGTATGAGAAAAAACAGTTGATACATTTGTTTCCAGCTATAACTTGTAATCCGAAACGTAAATTAAATACCATTTTAATAAAACAATCGTTGCAATTTTTCTACTCTACCACACACATCTTGTAACTCCCTACTACATAATATAGTTTGTAACACTCCATTAACAATTTGTAGTTTCGCTGAAAAATTATATTATTAAAAACATTCATTGTTAATTTTGCTTTAGAAGATTTTTGTTGAAAAATTCATTGATAATAATAATACAAAATTTATATCCAAATATTTCTAATTAATTGTTAACTACTTCAAGTTGTTCTTTTTGAACACTTTTCGTGCTTGGTAAGCTTACCACCATTATAACCTTAGATTTATATTGACTTCCAAGTTGCAGTTCCTACAACACTTTGTCAGGCCAATGTTAATCTGTTGAGGATAACAGAACCAAATCATCACCTTTAACATTCCGTCTTATATTGACTCCTCCATCCAAATAATGAGTTAATAGTTTAAAAACAATTAAGACAATAAGTGGGTTTAAAATGCATCCTTGTTTTACACCAGCAATTGTTTTTAACGCATCAGAGAGCACATCTTTAATCCAAACAGATAAACTATTTCCAACCTATGTATTCTTTATCATCGCAATAATTTTAGAAGTTATTCCTAAGGCACATTATTTATAAAACAGAACTTGTTGATCAAATGCTGCGGACAAGTTCACAAAAAGTTCATAATATTTTGTCTTTGACGCTTAACTTCAATCGTATGTTGCTCATTAACTAAATCCCGATTGCTATTTCTTCAGTAAGTTTTATTTATCAATCCAAAATGATAGCCTGCCTAACAAGCAATAAGCATACAAGCTTTGCTATTTTGTTCCAATTGCATTAGCAAAGGACATTCCTTGATTATTCTTAACACCACTTTTGCTATCTTTTTTATCTAGAGGAAATATAATTGAATTTTTTAAAAGAATCCGACATCTTTTCTGTTTCAAAACTCCTATTGTTATATCCAATAATTTGTTCATGAATATATCTGCAACATTTTTGAAGATTCATAAGGAACTCTGTCATCTCCTGGAGCCTTAATTTCTTCCACTTTGCACTGAAAGTTTCTTAACTCTAATATAGTAAAGGATACTTCTAAATCATCATTTAATGGATGTATAATAAATCTTAATAACAGGAACTGAAGGCATTGGTAATTTTTTTTTTTTTTTAATGATTTGTTTAACCTATCACAGAAATATTTGCATTTTATATCCCTCGAATATTCTAATACTAACAGAATCGGAAAATAACAAAAGCTGGTCAAGAAAAACCTAATAGGAAAGACGAAAGAGAGGGTTCTAACCCACTACTCGGAGAAAGTGTGGCTCCAGCTAGGATGTTCGGGTTTGCTAGACACAATGACCCGTACTCACTTTAAATAAGTCTCGTTTATTATAACCTCACCTTAGTGACGGTCTCACTTGGCTTGGCTCCAGTAGTTAAATGGGAACTACTTGAGTGTGGTTCGTATTGCCTTATCGTAGGAAACAGCTGATCGGATCACGCTACTACAGTCGAGCCAGACGTGATCCGTCTGTACACGCAGTGGTGTGTAGTATATCTCCCGTATCCATTTTTGTTTTTATACTATGTTCTAAATACAGATTGGCTGGTTAATTAATTGGGACGATGGCGTTCGGAGTTTAACCGGAGATACAATCCACAATTCGGCGGGGATAAAGTGTTATTATTTTATTTAAAAAGAGGTGAGTTGAGAACTGCAGCTGTTATAATAATTGGTAATAGGGTTATTTGAGTGATTATTTAGTAATCAAATTCAATAATCTATTATTAATTAGAGGGTAGTCTCTTCAAAGCTGGGTTTCCTAAGGTGCATGGGCGGCCGGGGGTAAGCGATTTAGACTTCGAAATGGGTATGGGCCAAAAGGAGACTCGTTTCCCAAAATTGCAGCCCCTACGTTAGGGTCAATTTTAATGTTAACGTTACAAATTGATAGCAAACGTTGTAAATATATAGCCTATAGAGTATAGGGAAATTACCAAGATACATAAAATGAGCCATGGATGGCTGTTCAGAAAAAATCAAATCTTGAAAACCCAGTTCTATATTTAAAAAAACTTTCATTCGTTCTAATGTCTGTGCGTCCGAGTTCAATTTTCTCGAAGAAACAATTTGAATGAAACAGACACATATGTTCAAGAATGAAATGACACAAATGAGTTCGAAAATAAAATAAAATCCTTAATAGTTTAAATTTGTTTTTTTATAAATATTTAATAATGGACCTTAAGTATACATTGTAAGTCATTTTATTCAGATTGACTGTATGCCCAACTTAATTGTATTTTTGGATGCTTGCATTAATGCCATAAGGGGCGGAAAAAAGATAATGCAAAACATTATATATATAAAAAAAAAAACATTTATTTTTTAAATTGCTTGCATAGTGCCAAAAAGGTACTCCGTAGATATCAGTAAGTTTAATTTTTTACGATTGCCTATAATTAGTTTTTCTTACATCCCACAAAATTGGCTTAATATTGCGTTAACAAAAGATTCCTTTACGTTTTAAGAGTTTGTTAATATTCAGAACTAATTATTACTGATTGAAACGTTCGTTAACTAATAATTCATTATTTATAATACGTTATTAATAAATATATAATAAGTTCGTTAATTTTATATCTTTGTCTGTTCAACTGTTTTGCAAAAGACCGGACCCTTTATCTAGCCCTTATGAATATAATACAGATTATCAAAATGTGTAAGTTTAACATATTACATAATACCAGAATTATAGTCTATATATAAGAAAAGAAAAATATGATAATATGTTATTAATAAATGTATAATAAGTTCCAATCTTGTTGAGCACTGTGGTGAAATTCACAATAATAATTTGAATTTACCCCTAACCACAATCACTGGAACTTAATAAAACACAATTATCTGATTGATTGTTCTTTATTAATTATATCCACTTAATGCCCTGATGTACATTTCGATAACATGGTTATCATCATCTGAGGGTCTTGCTTATAAACTAAATCTGTAAGGTTAGATGTAAGGTTAGATTGTAAGGTTAGATTTAGTTTATAAGCAAGACCCTCCGATGATGATAACCATGTTATCGAAATGTACATCAGGGCATTAAGTGGATATAATTAATAAAGAACAATCAATCAGATAATTGTGTTTTATTAAGTTCCAGTGATTGTGGTTAGGGGTAAATTCAAATTATTATTATAAGTTCGTTAATGTTATATCTTATCTGTTCAATTGTTTTGCAAAAGACCGGCGCCTTATATGAAAAGAAAAATATGGTTTATGTACAGTATATATTGTTAAATAAGAACGATTGTAAATACTTTTACTCACCTGTTTTTATTTTAAATGTAACTACCAAAACTGTACTTCAAACGATAAGTTTGCACTCTTTTCATAAGAAGGATACACACAAAATAATTTTCAGTGAGTATATGAATCAGGTTAGTTAAACTATGCGCATATGAGAGAATAAATAATATTTATTGATCAGCCAGAAAGTACGCCGAACTGAACAAATTGGTTACAGATTTCTTAAAAAAGGCTAAAAAACAAAACAAACACGGTACGCCTATACTTGAAGTCGTTTTCTAGGAAACTACCACACATTTAAGAACTTTCTCGCAATAGTGTAGAGTATCAGTTGGTACACAATGTGTTGTTAAATTTTACGAGGACATTAATTTTCGATGGTAACAATAGTTTTTCGTCTAAAAATGAGTAAAATATTGCTGCAACTACTGTCGATTCTGCATTCACCTTTCAGTACGGGAATAAACAATGTAAATCAAACTGAAGTTTCAGGGCTACTAGCCATCATGAAAATATCATCTACATATTTTTACTCAATTTTATTTCTACGTTCTTCTTAATTTGTATTGCGACTACTTATGTTTACTTCAAATGATCCGGATTGTATTTTTTAAATATAAAACTATTTCATTTGTGCGTAAGCCAAAGCCAAACTTATATTTTCACAACTAAGAGTTTAACTTAATTCTAAGAAAGGTTACTTGTTTATATTTTAATTTTATATGTTTCACACATACAGCTATTAGGTTTGATTTATAAATTTCTTTTTTTGCAGTCCTGGTTAGTGTAGATAATTTTTTTCCACGTGACTAAATTTTGTATCACCGAAAAATCCGATGTTTATTAGATAAACTATTTTTAATTCTTTCCTTTTATCGAAAAAGACAGACGATATGTAAAAAGCTTAGCACGAATACGGTATGATATATACTTTATGAATTAATCATTAGAAATTAAAAATAAATAGTAAAACAGACTATTAAAGTAGTCATTACAATCACTAAAATTGTAAAATAATAGAACATGTTGTAGACTATTAGAAAAAAATTTCCCTTCTTAGGAAAAGTTTTGTGACGACCCGAACTGTTAAGTTAATAAAAAAATAATCTCTCTCTCTCTCTCTCTCTCTCTCTCTCTCTCTCTCTCTCTCTCTCTCTCTCTCTCTCTCTCTTCCATGATTTATTTCCATCGTAAATAATATTACAATAATTTAATTGTAATAAACCTTCAGTTACAAATACTAACAACTAAAAATGAATGGTGTAACGTAAACGAAAATTAATTACTACGATTTCAATAGAACCATAGAAGAAGGAATTCGAATAAGAAAGTCACAGCCCATGTTAAACAGCGTGGTACAAAATATCCTTAGTTTGGTTACTGGACAACAGAAAGCGCTAGTGGCATCGGTACTTATGATACAGTAGCCAAGCCTATTTGTCCCGATGCTACTAGCGCTTTCTGTTGTCCAGTAACCAAACTGAGGATATTTCGTATCACACTAGAGCCTATACCTGTGATTTTCTTATTCTAATTCCTTCTTCTATGATAGAACTGCTTTTTTCACAAGATGGCTATCGTTATCGATGACTGTCATCTGTTTCTTACCATTTTCTACATTTACTGTAACTATTTTGTTTCAGGGTAAATTATATTAGCTTTGTATTTCTGTAAATACCATTTAAAAATGACTTTATTTCGCATAAATTTTCCATGCCCGATTAGGTAAGTTGCGTCAGCAAATTTGCAAATTATATTTTTCTCATTATACCCATTCTGACTACACTAGTATTTATCTTGCAAATACATTTAGTAAATTTAAAATGATTAACTTTTATTTACGTTCTAGTTTTGGTGATACTAGAAATTTAAAATGACAATACTTCCTCTCTAGCCTACAACGAATTAAATGTAAGATACCTCTCTGTACCTTAAAAATAAAATTATAAGTATTCTAATTTCAAAAATGTATTATAAATCATTTCTTGAAATTATAAAACGAACATAATAATTTATACATAGTATACATAAGTGAAAACATTAAGTGTATATATTATTATCAATGTAAATTACTGAAGAGAATATTTGTTTTGTAACTTTTAAAATATTATTTATTTTAATCACTACAAAGTTGCAAGTAGATAGATACTGAGGATGATGATATCGTCAATGAAACGCGTTTACAATTGTATTGTTAGATTTGTAGGATTTACGTGTACCTTATTATAATTTTTAGTAATTATTTAAATGTTTTGGAAAAGGATTTTTTTTAAATAGTTGTCTGTGCTTTTACATAAATCATATACTTCTTAATAGTTCTTTTTCCGTCCTGCCCTGGATACCGAAAGTTCGCTATTGGCTGGGCTAGCGCCTTCAATGTATCGGTGCGACACCCGCTTTACACCATAACGTTTACAGGTCGAGTAATAGTTCGGAATATCTCCTGTGTTACAACTAGCCTTATCAGCTAACCAGCAGTTTATACACTGACAAATAAATAATCGTACCAGTTTACAAGGTTATTGCCCAATACCAATACCTCCGATCACAGCACCACACTCAGAGCTCAGAGCGCAACACTACGAACTTTAAACCAAATCAAAAGGTTTGTTGAACCGCCGCACTAGCTCTGCGTTGTCAAGCAGCTGAAGTATTTCAACGTTTTGGTGTTGGTAGAGTCGAAACTCATGTTTTTTGGTCTGCTTCTGTATCTCAACCTCTACCGATTCAATCCTCAAGTCCCTGTGGATACTATCATTACTAACATACCAAGAAGCTTTCACTATATCCCTTAGTACTTTATTTTGGAAAGTTTGAATAATCTTGACATTACATTTCTTGGTGCAACCCTCAAAGCTGTATACCATATAACTATACAGGTGTTAGCACTTGTTTGTACAGCATCAATTTGTTATGAAATTAGTTTCTTAGCATGTTCCTTCCAGCGTAACTTAGCGTCGAGGGTCATACCAAGGTATTTTGGATTGTTAGCATATGGTACTATATTTTGATTAATATAGACTGGCCTGTAAACATATTTTCTATTTGTAAAAGTTAATATATAAAGATTTTGCCTCGTTAATCTTGATGCGCCATTTTTTTGTCCTAGCAGTGATATGATCAGCCGCTTTTTGTAGTTTAATTTTTGCATCTACTTCATCTCACCCCAACAGTCAAGATAGCCGTGTCATCAGCAAAAGTGGCAATCATGACGTCACTATTTTGAGGCAAATCATAAGTATAAATCAAATACAAAATAGGTCCCAGTACACTACCCTGGGACACTCCAGCTTTGATACTCCTTAGCTCTGAATATACTGATTCCATCCGAACTCTGAAATGTCTATCAGTTAAATATGATTTTATTAGTTTACTAAATTTTTGTGGAAGTAAAGCTTTTAATTTGTCATTAAGACCTACGTGCCATACTTTGTCGAAAGCGTGTGCTACATCCAGAAAGAAAGCCGAATATACTTTCTTTTCTTCTAAGGCCTTTTCAACAATGTCAGTTAATTTGTGCATCTGATCTATAGTCGAATGCTTATGACGAAATCCGAACTGAAGAGATGGTATAGTTAATTTTTCATGGATGACTGGTTTAATTCTTGTCATAATATTTCTTTCAAACTCCTTAGATAGAGTAGGCAGTAGCAATAGTGGACGTCTTTTCTGTGACTGGTTTTCCAGGTTTCGGAATCATTACTATTTCCGCCACTTTAACAGGCTAGTTAGTTAATCTTAGTGCTGCGTTAATAATGGATGTTAATTTTATAACAACTCTTCTTGGAAGCTCTTTAACAACTTTACCAGTGATTACGTCGTGACCTGGAGCTTTCCTCTGGTTAACTTCAGTTTTGATTTATCTAACAACTTCTTTCACTGTTACAGGTCTGATATCAGTTATATCTTGATTGATCACTTTAGCTAGATTTTCCTCTGCAGTCTGCCTTCTAGTAGGCTGAAAAGTTCCCTCTAAAATATCTGCGAATAAATTCACCTTTTCTTTGTTATCTCTAGTCCATGTTTCGTCTTCTTTTTTTCAAAAGAGAAGATTAAGTAATCGGTCTCTTCAAAGTTCTACAAAGAATAGTCGCTATCCTTATCATACGACATATTACCTATAAAATTGCTAAAAATTTCATTCTTCATCTTAGTTATCATAGTTTTTAGTTCCTTACTTAACCTGTTTAACACGTTTTTGGAATGTGGTGTTCGTGATTCTTGCCACCTTCGTCTTGCTTTTCTTTTTTTCATTTATTTTTGCCCAGATTTCCATCGGATAATTAATTTTTCTAGGGTTCTCTTGGAGTGTTTTCTCTGACAGTTGGATAATTAGCAATTGACTCTGTAACTCAATTTCCAATTTTTCTACTGTTTGGGTTTTAAGAGTCCGTTTGAGTTCCAGGCTGCTATTCTCAATGTCTGCATCACCATCATTTTTGTTTTCCTATTAAAAGCTTATTATTAATTGATTTTCTAAAACCACTTTCTAGTTTGATGGCCTATCAAGTAGCATTTCATTTAACTTTTCCTGTTGGTCCATCTTTTTAAGTAATTTTTTGAGCAACTGATTAGTTGATATCTCATCAAGTTCCGTCTTTTTATTAATAGTAGTAATTCATACTCTGGTAGCATAAGAGTCATGTTGTTTTGTTTGTCACGGTCCATTTTCAACAGTTATTTTAACTAAAGCAATTTCCTCCCGGGATTGACTTGCTTGAGTACGCGCTATTGACTTTTACTGATTGTCTTTCCCCTCATTTTCTGTATTTCCTTTACTACTTCACAACCTCGGTAGCTTGCTGGGTGAGCCTCACCGCAATTGACACATCGTGGCGGAGTGTCCTTACTTCTCAGACAATCTTTAGTAAAGGTGTGACCCTTGAGTCTATGGCCCTTTACACAGTACCTTTGGGTATGGCCATATCTCTGACATCGTTTGCACTGGGAAACCATTTTTGGTTTCCTCAATGCTTCAATCTTGACTTTCATACCCAATGTGTTAGTAATCGTATAATTTTTTTGTACAATTTCATGCGTATTGAAACATAACATAAAAAGAGGCAAAGGCACTTTTGTTTTCCTTTTTAGTATCAGTACAACTTTTGCTATTTTAAATCCCTTATCTGTTAACTCTTCCATAATATAACGGCTTACATGAAGAATGCAATTGCAGAGGCATAACTTTTATTTCTCTGTTGTTTTTATCTTCATACGTGAACCACTTAAAGTTATTCTCATTTAGTATTTTTACCAAGATCCTATAGCAACTTTCTCCAAGAAAATTAATTTTTATTTCACCGCAGCTGAGATGACCATGAAACCCTGCTGGCAATTGCTTGACAACAGACTGTAAATTATTCCATAGTCCTCATCTTCTTCTATAGTTATTGGTGGAGGGGGATTGTTTCCCTTTATCATTCACTTTTACCGACTGCTCCATCATCTCACCACTACCTCCTGCATTACTTATACTAGGAGGAGAAGGAGTCAATGAGGTTTCATGTGAAGCGTTAGCTTTCCTTTTTTTATTTCTTTTCCTTTGCTTAACTATCCATTCCGTTTCTTTTGTGAGCTCTTCCTCATCAGTTTCATAGACCATGTCCTCACTTTGTCCTTCTTTCCTACACTCTAGCAATTGCATTGTCTACATTAACTGGGCTAGTTCTTGTTTCAGTTCAGCATTTTCCTGTGTTAATGCTTGAACACCCTGAAGGGCCCCTTGAAGATGGTTCCACAGAGTGAGTTCATTTTGAGTTTCCAGCTCGTTATCAGTAATGTGTAGCTCTGTCCATTCTGTTAATTCTTTTCCAGAGAATTCTTTAATTATTCTCTTTAGAAGTTGCTCTCACCTTAGGGTTGGGTTGCTTCCTCCGCTGATTAGTCGTATCAAAGCACATCTTCTCCGCCGATATTCACGTTCAGGACTTCACCGTAACCCTGGCAATGGGGCACTTACATGGTACTACCATCCGGAGCCAGATGGACCAAGGTTTTTTAAGAGGTGTTACTCCTCTATCCCTTCTCCTTCCCATAAAAATGGGCTCCGGGCTTGGGATCGGTATAGCAGAGTTTCTCCTGTTGACAGACACATAATGAAAAGTGAACGTGGAACCAAGAGTAGGATTAAGCAGTTGTTTAATGAAGGCGTAACAACAACTATTTCACTTTCTACGAAGTATAAATAAACAAAACTAATTGGAATCCTGTAATTTGCAACTGCGACTAGACAATTTTAGCTAATGTACGCAGTATAGCTAATGGCACCAGTGTTTAAAAAATTGAAAAATAATACCTTAGGCTAGAAACAGACGAAGCGGTTTGTATCGATTTTTTGTTGTTCTTGTTTAAAGTTAAAATCCTCTTGGTTAATATCATCTTATACAAAAAAAAAGGAAGAAAAGATCATAAAATACATACATAGCCCTCGAATACTCTAATGGCATCAGGATCGGAAAAAACAAGAGTTGGTCAAAAGAGACCTGATAGGAAAGGGAGGAGTTTAGCGTATGAATATATGAAAAAAAAGGTGTACATTCAGCTGGGTTGCCTCGGGATTCATTAATGTGACCCCCTGAGCGTGTTGAGTTGACAAATTATAATTTAACTATTCACAATAATCGGCGACAAGGCGGCCCCGAATTTTGTGGGATCGTCACAACTTCCCATCATGATAAACTTGTTAATTTCACAAGGATATGTAAACCTATTTTATTCAATTATTTAATACAGTCGGAAGTCGATTATATATACAGTATGTAAGTTAACGGGAGCCATTATTAAAATATATTACTATGCCGATATGCAATTACTAAAACGATCATTTATAAGCCTACAAATCATACGATTTAAAAATAAAAATTCTTAAACCTATGTACAATCTGTCCAGTCTCTAATGGTGTGTATCGCATTAGTAGACCCTTCACTCGCGCACGCGTAGAGACGGATCGCCAGACAATAGCTGCGCGAGCTACCTGTCACTCATAGCAAGACGCCTAGTATACTACTACTACGATTTTTTACACATTTTATAATTGTTTTCTTACGATTATCTTAACGGCATGTACATGAAATTACAAGAAAAATAAGTCTGAACTCGACCATATTACTGCAAAGTAACGAATACTTATAAATATCAAAAACTTCCTTTCTGCGTTTTGAAGCTTATTTAAACCTTGATTTGCAAGCTTGAGACTGCCAAAGACTGCATTAAAAGATGTGTTTTTAATAGGTTTTGTTACGATAATTGTTTGGTTACAATTATATTATCGGCATGCACGTGAAATTACAAGAAAAATAAGTCCAAACTAGACCATATTACTGCAAAGTAAGGTATATCTACAATTATTTAAACATATAATTATACTAGCTGTTACTAGTAGCTTCGCACTCGAATATTTCAGATTCAGATTCACAACTCTAATACGCGTCTAAAGACCTACCCCAAACCATGTTAAAAAACTCATAGCTCTAAGCTTCTTGGATCCATAGATATGCTTTAGGAGTAAAAAACACCATTGTAGTGGAAAAATTCCGACTTTTTCTAAATACCACAACCGATTTTAATAAAATTTTATTCTAATGTATCGTTTTAGAACCCAAACCGAACGTTTTGATCAATCGTAAAGTTTGAATCGAGAATTGTTGATCAAAAAATGAACCTGGACTCATGCGTGAAAGAAAGTTTGTTCGAAATTAATACGACCATCTATTGATTTACATTTGGTTTAATGATTAAAACCAACATATCAAACAGTGTGTAAAAGAAAATTACAGTTTACGAGTGATTTGAAACACGGAAATTCGTTTCAGAATATTCTAAACTCAACAAAGAGGAATGTATATCTTCAAGTTCAATTTTTGACAATCCTGAATTATAGTATCAGATCGAAAACCCTTCAGGGGCTCAGTTACAGTCAGAACAGATGTGGTACCCTAGCAGAATCAACACCTTCCGTCATTTAGTCCTTTGTACGATCCTTCTGTTTAATCTTTTGTATAAGGTCTCTTTTAATTTATTCCGACCTTGACGCAAGAGTATTCCATTATCAAAATGTCTCTATTTTATGATCTTTTCTCCATCTCCCCCCCCTTTTTTAAAGCGATGATACCCATGAAGTTGTTTGTCTTAAACAATAAGGAACAAAACCTGTTCAAAACAGTTCTTTACAATGAAACCCCTGTTAAAATAAGATGTAAGCAATCTCTAAAACGCGTCAGAGCTGTAGTTGCCTACAAAATTATTTGCAGGCGCTGTATTTCTGTGCGTTTCTTGAAATAATCTTAGGAAATTTTCTTTTAGAAATGTAACAATTTTAGTAACAACAACAAAATACCGATATAACACGGATATACAAATTGGGACGCTGGTTTTATGTTCTCGTGTTAATATATAGAGAAAGGATTGTGATAAGAAAAACATAAATTTTGTTTTTATCGTAATCCCTTTTTCCCGTTGATTTAAGAAAAAGTGTCCTTACAAAATACCTATCTGTGTAGTATCTATTCCGTCTGCACTAGTTCCTTAGAAATTGTTGGACCATTTAGTATTCAAAATTAATAACCACAAAATGTTTCATCAAATTTTAAAAAATAATTAAATTTTTTTTTGTTTAATATAAAAAAATGTGGCGTTCCATAGAAAATCTTACATCTGGTAACCTTGTTTTTAAACATATGTATACTACATATAAATAAATATTAAGCTAGACTTGTGATATGTTAAAGAATTAAAGTAAAACGAACAAAATTTCTCACAAAAGATGGCAACAATGTGAACGAAACGCTTTCGAATTTATATAAATGTATTATTTGTGAGAAATTGTGTTTAAGTTGTATTTCAATTATATATCTGTCTCTTAAATTATTGTTTATGTATTTTATTTATTGTTGTTATTGTTTGTATGCTTGTTCTTATTTTATTGTTATTGACATACTTTTTTCTATTTCATGTTAAATTTGTGTTTTTATTTATTATAGTTTATGGCCAACTTTTATTATTGTTAATTTTTTTGTGACTCACAAATGTAGTTTAAGATTTAAATTGGTTTTAAATCATAAACTATACTATTTTAAATTATATTTTGATTTTCGTGTAATTATTGTTGTATTTATTGCATTAATATTACCAAAAATAAAGGCTAATTTACAGTGCCATGCTATTACTAAATTTGTTTTATATTTCTATTGTTCTTGTATTGTTTTGTCGTATTTCTTATACTAATATTACAAAAAATACAGACTACTTTCAGTGCCACATTATTTAATTTGTTTTAAATTTGTTGATTTTTGTGTTATTGTTTTGTCGTATTTATGATATTAATATTACAAAAAATACAGACTACATATAGAGCCATATTATTATTAAGTTTGTTTTATATTTCTCTTGATTTTTAGACTACTTATAGAGCCATATTATTATTAAGTTTGTTTCATATTTCTTTTGATTTTTGTGTAACTATTTTATTGTATTTATTACATTAACGTTAAAAAAAATACAGACTACTTGTATTATATTTCTGTTGATTTTTGTTAGGGTTTTGTTGTATTTATTATATTTATATTACAAAAATACAGACTTCTTATAGTGCTATGGTATTATTAAATTTGCTATTACTATATTTGTTTTATATTTTTGTTGATTTTTGTATTATTATTGTATTTATTGTATTAATATAACAAAAAAGACAGTCTATTTATAGTGCTATAGCCCTACTATTGTTAAATTTGTTGTTACTTTATTTTTTAATATTTCTGTTGATTTTTGAGTTATCGTTTTGTTATATTTATTGTATTAATAATACCAAAGACAGACTAACTTATATTGCCATATTAATATTATTATTATTCGTATTGTTATATTGATAGTGATTTAGCTACTGTATGGATGTACTTTTGTTAGTTGATTGTATGTTGTTTTCAATTATTGAAACCCATACAAATGTAATTGGTTTACAGCTAGTAAATAAATAAGTGTATAAAATTTGTAGGAAGAAACAATTACAATCAACCGCACAATTAAATATTTCAAATTAAAACAGTGTTTTTCTTCTTTTATTATACTTATGATCATTACATAATATTGTCAATTTATAAATAAATGTTGTTTCCAAGAACATAGTTTTGTAACATATTGTTTATGAACAAATTTCTACTACATCAATTTCATTTCAAATTTAAAAAGAGAAATTAATTTGTAAGATTGCAGAGGTCTGTGTGGATCAATTTCGTCCTGGTATTGCACACATTAATTATTTCCTTAATAATTAATGGTTTCCTTACTTAATGATTATTTCCTTAATGGATTTTGAGCACCATTCTTTCCACATAGTGGAGTAAAATTGTAGCTTAATGTACTCGAATCGGCACATCCAATTATTTACACCCATGATCAAGTTTTGCTCAATTGCGGCCTACATTATTTTTGAATGTAAGGTTTTTCATACTTAACTATTAAACATTAAATATTTGTTTTTAAAATATTGCAATTGGTTTTCTGTTTCAGCACGAGGTTTCAATGCTGCAGCTGCTGAGAAGATGCTAAGAGAGGTAGGTTTGTACTTAAAAGATCTGTCAAATTACACCGTACATTGTGAAAGTTTTGGAATTGTAATTTTCTATGACATCTCCATTATTACTTTATGCGTTTAATTTCGCAAATTGTTTTTCCCCCCACCATATATAAAAATATATATTATCTCCACTTTTGATTTGACAAATTTTAACGTATGAATCGTAAATGTTAAATTAATGAAATATAATGAATTATACTATCCGCCCTATCACATGCTGTACCTATGTATTATTCTGAGATTTGTATAGTAATTTACAAAGAATTTCTTTTCTTTGTAATGACAATGTTAACTAATACCTTGAAATATTGAAAAATTATTTATTAACTAGCAATATAGATTTAGATTGTGGAAAGTAAAATTTTGCAAAGAAAATAATTCAATCATTATTATTGTATAGGAATATTTTTTTCTTTCATTATACACAAAAAATAATCTTAACCTTTTCTATTTTGTGTTTTAAAGAGAAGGAAAAGGTGTTTTAAACAGAGAATAGCCGTTTAATGTAATGTAAGGAAATTAATGTAATTTTGTATGAATTTTGTGAGATATGGAAAAAATTTAATCTATTTATATATATTATTGATTTTATTATACATTAAAATGGCGCAGTTGGTATTAAAATAATATTTACAAAATATTACATTTAATTACAATCCTTAATGTCAACTTACATTCAGGTAATATAATTTCAGGTTATTTACCATTATTACTTATTCACATACTTTGAGGTTATCTATTATCCGAGTACATAAATATGACAGACATATCCGAATTATAATCTTTGGTAAAAAACCTTTTGTAAAACTACACTATCTTCAGTAATAATCCACATAAGAGCATATTCACAATTACGTTCAATGAAACATTTAATTGGTTATTTTGACACATGCGTAGAAAGGTTATCGACATTTTAGTATAGAATGTGTGGGAAGAAAGAAAAGTTTTATTTTTCATATCTTTAGTGGGTCCAAAAGTATTCGGGAAGAAGTTTTGGGTGTGGGAGGGTGGTTAACCTTACACGTACTCTTGACTACTCAAATACTACAGCTCAGCCAGCTAATTTCGTGAGCGATTAAAACTATGTTATCGATTATAATACATAATAAACTAAATTAACTATGAATAATATTAAGGTAATGATTCTATTTAAAACTAGTGGTCTAGAAAACAGTATTAGGCCAAAATGGGTGTTAACTACTTATAAGATATTGAATTTTATACAAAATTTAGAGATGCATCGCCGAAAACTCTGAGCAGTCTGACTCATTTCAAAAGGGGCTTTAATTAGCCATTATTTGGTGGGTGAACAATTGGGGGGGGGTACCTGAAATATCGGTTAACCTGTAGACTAGAAGACATGCACTTTCTCGAACACCCGGTCTCTCTCCCAGCTGATGCACAACTCATACTCTAACCTTGATGCGTGATAAGGTTTTTCATCACCAAGGAAGGGGGTAAACTGATTTGATGCAAAACAATTCCCCTACAATTTACCATTCAGGGAACCAGCTAGTAAGCTGTTAGAATAGAATTATCGCCGGGAAAAAGGGAGTTGGTCAAAGGATTTCACTACAAATATCAAGTAAAAGAAAACTAAAGTTCGGGAGTACCTTACAGCTGTCATTAAAATTTGATTTAAACAACTAAAAGACATTTAGAGGTTGTGTTTTTACGAGAAACAGTAAACCTAGTAGCCTACATACGTGAACGGTTGATGTTTGATTCTTCCACTACCAAATATCAAAGTATCTATAATTATTTACTTTTTTCCTGAACAATATATATTGTAAGAAAAACTTTGTACAATTTGTGTATACCAATATTATTTTTATTTTTTAATAATTTACTAATTATAATTAATTTAAAATTGTTATTTATTTTTTGTCTAGTCTCTCAAATGGAGAGAAAATTGGGAAGTGGATACACTGGATGAATGGAAAATTCCGGAAGTCTTCGAAACCTACTATCCTAGTGGATGCAGTGGATTTGACAAAGATGGTGCCCCAATCATAATACTGCCCTTTGCTGGGATCGATATCTGGGGGATATTACACTGTGTATCCAAGGCTGACATGATCAAGATGACCATCCGTACATTAGAGAAATATCTAGACTTGGCACGCAAGCAAACAGAGGTCCATGGTCCTTTAGCAGGACAGTTGATTGTTATTATAGACATGACGGACTTCAACATTAGACAGTATGCATGGAGACCTGGTAAACTGATTACATTATTATATACTCCTCTTCCTCCCATTCAAAACTTATCCTTTTAGACATTCACTCCATTTATGCATGTATTCATTATTAATAATAGCCAAAACAGTCATTCACAGTAGATAGCTGTTTTCTTTATTTTCTTACAACCGCCCGCTGTTTGCATGCAAAATTTACAATTCACCCTAGTTAACATAATACATAAGGAAACAAAAAGAATTTATTAAAAATGTTACCTTAAGTGGTCTTACCTGGAAGTAGTTTCAACCTCACAGGTATAGGTTTAAAATATTTGGTTACATTACACTATCACACAAATACAAACATGTAATGTACAATAATACAACACAGTTGAAATTTTTGTTACACTAAGAAGGTTCTTAAAAAGCAAAACATGTGGAACACGTGTTTAATTGTATTGTGTTGAACTTTACTGATTTGTATATGTGTGACAATCTAATGTAACTTCTGGTATTTTTTAAACCTTTACAAAGTTCAGGTCTTCATATCAACTGAATCACTGAAAGTAATATTGTAAATATTTTACTTAATTTAAGTGCTCCAGGGTAATAGGCAATAAAAATGAGTAAAAATTATTTGTCATGTTCCCAAAAAAAATTTATAGAATTACTGTATTTAAAAAGGACATACTTTTATTATTGTAAATGTGTTACTAAAGGTATTGTTTACAACACTAACAAAGAACTTTCAAAAACCATTTCAGACGCCAATATTAAATTTTTAACCTATATTTTCTAAAAACAATAAAATTCAATGAACAGTAAATCTAGCTAAATCCTAAATTTTATTGAAATCCAACAAAAAAATTTAGTTGTTTACAAACATTTACTAAAGCATTAATGATTTATTTATAATGGTGAAGTAAAAAATTTAAAACTATGTTAGTAAAATATAACTTTTTTATTTTTATCATAAAAAACAAATCTAGTGCCAATCAGATGGAGATTTCGTTCTTGCACACAATGAATTATTGTAGTTCCTAGTTTAAATCAACATACTTAATTCCAATAGTCAATTATAAGCATCATGAAGCCATTTGTCGCTTACCAAGGCTGTATGCTGCGTTTTCCTCGAAGGCTAACTATTTTTGCCTCCTGTGCTGCAACTTTCAAAGAGTGAAGTAAATGAGATTAAGTGTATGTAATGTTTAGATAAAGTTTAAGGATTTGTTCATTTTGTTATTGTTTAACCAAGATAATCTAGCTGGATTTGCATCATTTTCATGTAGTCTTGTTATAGATTCCTAGCTTACATCTTTTCTGTCAACTCTTGTTTTCTTCCGAACCCAATGCTATTAGAGTATTCAAGGTCTAGGGGTTTTTATTTTGTTATTTTCTTTCTTTTTATTATAAGACGATGATGATTGAAAGGTTATTCATCATTAAACAACGGGGGGGGGGGGAATTTTAGTATTTGATGTGGATTTACTTAATTATATTGTTGGACTTATGTGGTAACTTAGTGTTACACTTATTGAGACACTAGCTGGATTTACACCATTCTTCATACAGTCTTGAGTTAGATCCCTCTCTTTCTTTAGGACTTTTGTTCTTTTTCATTTAATTACTTATTTTGAGTTGTAATTGTACTTAAAAAGTTAACTATACTTTATTATTCTATTTGATAAATTAGTTGTACTAAAGATATATACATATATATAATAAATAATTTTCAGACCCTTAATTCAAATCCCAATATTAACACATCACCATAGCTTAAAATTAAATTACACGAATTACTTGAGTATACAATAAGATTTAATTTATTATATTTTAGTAGTGAGCATAATTTTTAAAATTTTCAAAAAAACATCATTCTATTTTTTTTTTCCGTATTATGACTGTTGTCCTAGTTTGTTCCTAGGGACAAAGCAGTAGCAATTGCTTAGCACCTTTATTGTACTCTTGATTGATAATTGCCATATTAAAACTGGCAGGAGCATATTTTTGTTTCTTAATTTGATTCATTTAATTTTTGTTTATAGTTTCATAAATCAATTTATCTATCAGTTTACATATTTTTATTAATAATATATAAATAGTTAACCTGCTTCAAATTAAACAAAAATTGTTTCTACAGTGTTTATTAATACACATATAACATTGTGGTCAAACGTTGTTTCAAATTATTCTAAGAGTGGATCACATTTCATAGTGTAAAGTGTTGAAGTCTTTATAAATAACAATATAATAGTTAGAAACAAAACAACAACAAATTGTAATAATAATAATAGTATTTATTTTATAGTTGTGAAATTCTAACAGGATAAGCTGTAAGCAATTATTACTTTTTGAAGATTGATTCAAGAAATCTAAACTAAACTTTAATCATGTTACAGCTGGAGAAGTAGTTCTTAGTATGATACAGATGTACGAAGCCAACTATCCTGAAATACTTAAAGCTTGTTATATTGTAAATGGTAAGTTTTATTATGATTCATTGTTATTATTGTGTACAAGCAATTCATTTAAATTCATAATTTTTTTAAAGACAATATTTCTTTCAAATAAATAACAATTGCTGTATAAACTGTAAAGAGCCCTTGCAACAATAACATTAAGTTAATTTAAAGTTGGTCAAAAATATTCAGGCAACTCAAGAAGACCATTCTCCAACATATGCTGCGTATATTTATGCAACATGATCTATAAAAATTTCTCTTATTGTGACTACACCTTGACAAAATTGGGATTGTGGAGCATACCTGCAGAAGACTAGAAACCCATAAATGTCAGATATGAAGACGGGTAATTACCTCTTTGTTTCGAAGATTCGTCTTCTTCAGGTAAATAACACAAATTCATGATCTTCTTCTATTTATATGAAACTATGGCTATACATTCTTCCACCCAATGGGAATTTATAACATGTTTTACTATAAAAATATAAAAAAAGTCAGATGCCATAACAACTGTGCAACTGTTCTTGTGTTTCCATTTATTTCATTTCTGCAGTTAATTATAGAACAATGAATGTCTTCAAGCAAGAAAAATTCTAGAACAACCTGGAAAGCATTTTTGGAAATAGACCATACAAAATAAAGGTAAAACCTGATGAAACGACATATTAAGAATAACAAAACGTTCAGCAGTACAGATTCTTCTGTAGATTTTTACCTCATATATCAAAGATCACAAGTTCTGTTGCAAAGTTTTTATCTGCTTCAAACCGAAATAGAAAAGATCTCTACTTGGAATATACCCTTTGAGGTTTCATAGATACCTAAACCTGGTCAAAAACAACCGTCAAGTTTTAGACGGAGAGTGCTTTACTTATTATAGTTCTTCTCAATTAGTAATGTGCCATTTCGCAGGGCCAAAAATGGTGTTTAAGTACTCCTATGGGTAGGATCAGTGAACATTACATTATTTATGATGTAAGCATTTCCATGAGGCAGATCATAATAGAATTTCTATATTAAAAATTTGCCAATAAATAGGAGGCTAACGAAGCTTTATTTGTTATATAACATTTAGAAATGAAATTATAATAATTTGTTTTCGCCATTCCGAATATTGATATATTAATTCAAATATATAAGACTTACCGTCGTCAATATTCTGTTTGTGTCGTTCAAACGACGGCCGTTTCGGCTATTCAGCCATTATCAAGTTGTAAAGATGTAATCTGGTTTCCCTTCGTCAATTACAAACACTTATACACATTACACAAGAGCAAAATTACACACGAAACACTTACACGTACATACGAATTAAATTGATTCATGAATCATTGTCTACGTCCTTACTGCACAGAGTCTCGAATATTACTCAGATTACATCTTTACAACTTGATAATGGCTGAATAGCCGAAACGGCCGTCGTTTGAACGACACAAACAAAATATTGACGACGGTAAGTCTTATATATTTGAAGAATTGAAATATATAATCAATATGAAAATCAGATTTTCTTTCTATACTCCATATCATCAGATATCTAGTTAGTACCATAAAGCAGAAATGCATTTACAGTAGAAGTATGTTCTACTGAACTGAAAATTTAAGCTTATATGACAATAATTTATAAAATAAATTTACAACTCAACTTGTCAGGATATCTGTGGATGACATCATTGATCATTAGTATTGTATCTACAAATTATTAAAAGATGGAATAAGTTGAATTATTCATAAACAATAATAAGGGAACTGATATGAAAATGTATTTATTTATCTGACAAAATATAAATTATTCTGTTAAAAGATAAATACACAATTACTACAGTGTCGTAAAAACAAGTTAATGTTGTGGAATAACTAAATCTGCTAACAATGACCCCTAGTGTTGCCAACATCATAGAGAAATGTGATTTGAAAAGAGAATTACTGATATAGATGATTAACTCAAGAATTGATATTGTAAAATGGTGTGATAGTGATACTGTACACAGAAAACTAGCCAAAAATCTAAAGAATGTCAATGAAGATTCTGAATACATATATATATATATATATATATTTTTAAAGAAATACACCATGTAGAAATGCACACAATTATCTAAAATTCACAATTTTTTTTTTCAAAAATACAAATACATCTTTACAAATTCCTCTGAATTTGGAATCCAAGAACTCTACCAAAATGTTGGAATTATGTGGAGTCTAGTAAGGTTGTGAGAAAAGGCTACTAGGTTGCCACATTCACTTATAAAATCACTGTGGCAGTAAAGTGCATTCAGTCAGATTGTTCTTCATTATGACCAATAGATTATATTAGCTGAAGACGACCAGATAACATTTGGTAATAACATTATTGTAATAAAAATAATGTGAACATATGAAAACACAACAGCATAGGTTTTACTGAAGGACAGTAGTAAGGTCTATAACTTACTTTTGGCCTATTGTTTATTTTAAGTCAATAGTAGTTCTTTATACTAGAGTAATGGCTACATCTTTCGCTGCCATAGATCCCAATATAACTCAGCAAGTGAACATGTGGCCAAAATACTGGGAACAAAAACATTTTTTAACTTTAACAAGTGCCATTTACTACACGATTATTTGTGCCAGGCCGAGATTTTTAAATGTGTATGTGAATAAAAGTAAATGTTATTAGCTGGCCTGATGAAATATGTAGCCATTACTCTAGTATAAAGAACTACTATCGACTTGAAATAGAGTATGTTAATTAATTAAAATAGTTCTAAGGCAAAACAATGAATATTGTTGAATGTTCTATTTTTACTTATATCTAATTTATGTTGTGTACAAATAAATAAAACAAAAAAATCAAAATTCCATTTTTTAGAGGATGACTTTAATAAGACCATACAATATTATTATCTACTGTATGCATATTTGTTACAGTTCCAAAAGTATTTGCCCTAGCATTTTCAGTAGTAAAGAATTTTCTAAATGACTACACATTGAGCAAAATTCAAATCTACAAAACAGACCCAGGCAAGTGGCAGCCTGTCCTACTGAAGCAGATCCCTACAAGTAACCTACCAATGCACTTTGGTGGAGATATGGTAGATCCTGATGGAGATCCACGATGTCCATCTAAGGTAATACAAAGAGAGAATTATTTACTTTAATAAGACAAAGTTACTAGGGCCAAATACGATCAGTAGATTATTAGTTGTATGAACTAATATCTGGAATTACAGTACAGTAGACCAATTTTCATTAAGTTTTTTTTATGTATTATAGATTTACATTGAAGATTATTTTTAAAATGAAAAATTATCTATTATACTTTAGATTGATTAAAGTTTATAATTTTCATCTATAAAATTAACATGGTGAAATTCATGAACATTTAAAGGCAACTATTTTTGGAGTCTCACTAGGCAGATTTTCTTTCTTAATTAAAATTTGTATTAGTAATGCCATAAAAATAGTCTTGTAAAGATCAACTGGTGGCTGCCTTAATCCTCCCCCTTTTGTCATGCAGTCATATTGTTATCATTGGTATAGGATAATCCATTACATTCCTTAATCTCCTTTATATTTTTTGAAACATCTAAATAGGTATTCTCTATCTTTATTGATTATTAACACTGAAATTTTGTATTATTCGACTTCTTTATTAAAGTTTATTCTCCTTTATATTCGAAGCAATATTATTTGTAGTTATGAGAACATAAATCTTTTATTGGACTAGGATGCAGTTAATAAACAACTATGATTGACCAATTAGGCTATTATAAGCATGGCAATCCTTGATGATACGGGACTATTTTCATGATTCTAGTTATTTCTTTTTTTTTAATATGAAATTATACAACTTTGAATAAAACCAACTCTTAAAGTTTTCTTCACCCTAACAACTATACCAGCATAAGATTGTATTTAACAGTTGCTTCCACAATTGTATAAACTTTGGTTTTGAGTTTACAACATTGCTAAAACAAATGGACATATATTCTCTTTGTGTTAAATAACTTGTGATAGTTTCTTTCATGCAATCATTTGTATTTTATAAAATAGATCTTATGTAAATCAATTTTTTTAAACACAGAATGTATGAAGGGTTTACTAATAACCTTTACTAGAAAGTAATAGAAATGAATAATAACAATACAGTAGTTTCAAGCGATGGACTCTATACCTTCATTATTGAAGACACTTTATAGATTCCAATTCCTAAAATTCTTTCATCTAAGCAGATATCAATATAAGCACATTAATCTCTGCAGTTTGGGCTATAAAACACCACCCCCAAATAAATCAGGGGATGACCCCTTGGATGTTGGTACATATAACCTTGATCTAGACATTGCCCAATAGCCACATGGTACATTGCCTTGAATCCTTCTTTAATGTTTTGCAACAACTAAACAGGATCATACATCTTGTTTGAGATGTCATTAACCTATTGGTATGTCCTATGCTGGTATACCAATTGGTATGTCCAATTTTTTAATAGAATATATTAACAAGAATTATAAGTTTAGAGCAAGAAACTTTAACTTCTCACTCTACCCAATTTTCGGGTATTGGTAAGAGCAAGTTGCTGAATATGCACAAAATATGTCAATTATAATGTAAGAATAAACTACAGTTTAGAAATTATGTAAATACAGGGTTTTTTGAAAAAGAAAATGTCTGAAGCAATACATCTAACAAATTGGCTGTTAATTAAATTAAAATTTTAGTTATATTTTAAAATGATAAAATTATAATAAAATTTTCAAATTTTTGACTTGGTTTTGTTTAGATCTGCCAAGGAGGAAAAATCCCTAAATCATATTACCTTAAAAATATAAAAAATGAAAAGATGTCTGAAGACAAGGAGAATTATTTGACAGCTACAGTGAAAAAGGGGGACAAACTTTGCATAAATTATTTAGCAGCAGAAGAAGGATCTTTCCTCAAGTATGAAAAACAACTATACAGTAATAGAAAAAAAGAAAGAAATGTGTGTGAAAATAAATGTTTAATTCGACACTTTAAGAAAATACCTCAAGAGTGCTAAATGATTTCCAAAAGATTGGTTTCAGAAACTGATATTTTGGCAATCATTTTGTGATATTTTCATTGTTAAGATCTGAGATTGGTGCAGCCTTAGCTGCTAAATACATTTTCCAAATTTAATGTAATTTTGTTGAAATCATTAAATCTTTAGTTATTTCTTTCGGTCTTATACATTATTTTGAGTACAATTTTCCATGTCAACATGTTTCGCAATAATTATGTTTGAAAAACTTGCTTAGGAAACAAATAATTAGTTATTAAATAAAGTTACTCTGAAATTGTGTAAATTAAGAAAATTTAAAATGGCCGAATTTTTTTTTGTTTACATACGTTATACATGCTTAATTATTAGTCTTTTCCGTATTTAACAGTTAACTAATGTGATAGAAATTAATATATTTATAAACAGTCTACACGCATTATAATTTTGGTAAAACATTATTCAAATTTGGTATTTTGGTTGATTTTTTAAATAACTTGGACAAGTTCATCAACCAATAAAATTAGTCTAGTTTCAAAATGGTTATAGTTTTAACCCTTCGCACGCTGAATAAAATTTGCCTTATTTCACCTCAACGCTGAAATAACTTTTAAAAAAATAATTTTTTTTTCAAAGTTAATTTTTGTTTTCGTTTTGTATGTGAAAGGTTAATTTTTAAAAAATGTCATCATTGGTTTTCGGCTACATTTAACATTTTTTTTATTACATATAACAAATAGTAAGAAATTGCAAAAAAAAATTTAGATTTTAATTAAATTTTGTAAATTGGAACAGTTATATTGTTAAATAATATGTAAAAATACAAGGTAATGTTAAAAAAACAAAAAACAATACTTCTTCAAAACAATGCTCAAATGCAAAAACGGAGGTCGTCGCCTATCGGACTAATGAGACTGCGAGTGTAGCCGTTATCCGCTCTGTAGAAGCTATAGCGTGTGTGCGCCGCCGGGCAATTCCAGACAAAATAGCGTCCCCCTCCACTGCCTCGAGGCATAGAACTTTCAACAAAACTTTTTCTATTCCTGAATAGACAGGGGACATGCCTCTGCATTCTACCGGAACTTTGGTGAACTAATTAACTAACCATAGGCTAAAATATATTTTTGCGACTTTAATCGTCATCTGCGTTTGGGTCAAAGTCTACCATTGCGGCTATACTCGTTTGCCGCGTGGGAAGGGTTAAAACACTTTTTACTCATATTGATGCAATAATTAAACTTTGAAGTACCAGATGAAAGTTATTTCCAAAATTGTAATTTCTGACTCTAACCTTCAAACTTAATACGTGACATTTAAAATCTAGAAACATGGAGGTTACATATAGTAAATGGTATGAAGTATAAGTGAAAATTTATTTCATCATGTCAACTAAATGGTCAAAACTTCTGCAATTGAATTTGGCATCTTAAATGTTAAAAAATTATAATAATTTTATAATTATTATAAGCAAAAAGCGCTTAAATATTCATTATTTGTAACTCCCAAAGTTTTAGTTTTATTTGACAAATTTTGGAATTGGCAAAAACATATTCCTGTTGCTGTACAACTAAATTGTTGTACAACTAAATTGTACAGTCTGCACCTCAATCTGTAAGGTAAGCATTTGATCTAAAAATCCATAATTAACAAAATTCAATTTACTAGACAATTTGACGTACAACCGATAAACATAACATTTTTAACGGTTTTTTGGACCAACAAATAAGACTGTGATAATGAAAATCAATGACAAATATACAGAGACATGATGAGAGACAAAGAACAATAAGGTATCTTCAAAATGTATGTGTCCTCCGAAAATCAAGCTGATTTATTAACTAGGTTAGTTCCACTTTGAACTAGTGCATAAACTCATTACTTCTTACTTTAAAAGAAAATAAGTCATAGTATCGTAACTCATTTCTTGTTTCTGCTTAACTCCCTAAAGGTAAAATCCAACATATATATAGTAAATTAATTTCAAATAGAAATTTAAATCCTGATGTTATATTATTTCAGATGGTGTTTTCATAGTGAAGGACATGACATTAAATTTGGAATCTTAAGCAAGGACGAAGATGGTAAGGAAATAGTGATAATACCTGCACACCGAGTTGCGTGTCACCAAACGGAAGAAGTGGGTGTAATAAACTGTACAACAGCGCCAGCTACATGTAAGTATACAAAATAAATTAAAACATGCAGCATACATGTTGTGATTATTATTAATAAGTATGTGACTGACATTAATAGATATAAACAAAATTGCATTTTGTAAAAAAAAATAATCAAAAAGCCAAGAATCACTCTGCTTTATTTTCATTTAATATGTTCTCCTTTTCTATTTAATACAATTATGATAAATTTAACGTAAAGATGTTCAAATGACATTCCATTTTAAAAAGAAATTTAAAATAAAATAATTAGTATAAGGATATTTCTAATCCATTTAAAAAAGAGATTAAAAACAAAATCACATTAGTGTAAGGATATATCTAATACATACATATCCTAGTCCCATTTGAGCTACTGTTGTATCAGGAACATTCATTATGATTCTTCAAAACCTTTCTTGCTACATTCTATCAATCTCTTCTTCACAATCCATCGAGTTTTCCATCTTTTGGTTTTTTTCTTTTCCATCCTTAACTTTTATATTCTCTTTGGAAATCCTCCCATTTACATTCGTTTCAGATGTTCATATCATTTGAGAAAATAAAAGTTTTGCACTTTTAAACTTTCTTGATACAAACTTTCTCAAATATCTTGATTTATTTAATTTGTTTTCCTATTTATCACTCTCGTTTCGTCAACCTAAATTCTACCCCAATCACCTTTATTCACTATCCAAGTTAAATTTTATATGCATATGTTTTATTGGTATAGATTAATTTGTTCACTAACATTTGTTACACTTGAGATGTTTTGGTATAGGCTGTCTAGCATCTTCATTGACAACAAAAATTAAATCTATTGTGATGCTTCCTCTTTTAAAACTATGTTGCAGTTTAACTAAATTGTCTTCTATCGTATCTTTCATTCTATTAGTATTGATGTTTCTAAAATCTCTTTACATTGATTCATTTATGGTTTTTCACTAGTCTTTCCTCCCCCCCCCCTTCTTATAAATCGGTAGTATTACACCTCATCCTTGAAACTTTAGTTAAGAATTTTTATATAACCAATGTATTCCCATGGGCCAAGTTGTCATTTCTGCTGGTCCCACTATTTTTCCATTTTGAATTCTCTTTAAAACACTTTAAACATCTTTGAAACTTATTTCTTCTCAAACTAATAATGGAACCTGTTTTATTATTTAAAAGATCATACTTTACTCTTAACATTTTAAACCCTATGAGGGTAAAAAATGGATGTGATGTTTTCTGACAGGATTTTTATTTTAATCAATATATCTAATAATTTATACATGTGTCTTGGTGCATGTGAAAAAGGGTGTGGATTATTTAGCGCTTATATTAATTTTATTTTCAGATACAATTGTGTTTGACAACTCCTACAGCATCCTACGCAGTAAGAAAATACACTACTCAATAGCAATCACTCCTCCTTACTCAACCAATGGTGAAGTCGAGGAATGATATCTTCTGGTCTTGAACACACCAACAGCCATGACATCCATAATATTGCAGCTTTATTCAATCCTTCAAAAATAAATAACTATGACTTTAGCAAAGGTTAACATAATTGTTTAATATTTTCATGATTATTGGTACTATATTTGAACATTTTGTTTTCTAGATTAATACTGATTTTTTTTAAACTATGGTTTGTCTTATACTATTTTATACATACAACTTTTTGTAGTATTAATGAAAATTTATATTATTAAAAAAATATTTGTGTAGTAAATTTAAAAAAAGGAATAATATTGAAAGGTATAAACAATATCCATAACCAAATATTATTGGTAACCTTAGTAATGCAATATGTGATAAGAAACATTACCATCATGTTACTTTAACACCAATGCACGCTAATTAGTGAAGAAGGAAAACATTTAAAACTGGAAAAATAAGAATTCAGCAATGTAACTGTATTGTCTTATTAAAACAGATCTTAACATCAGTTTAAAGTACCACAAGTGGATAAGGGTTATTATGATATTTACCTACCCCTGTCATGTTAATAACTTGTATACAAGATTTACTCTACTGACTGCGACTTGTTGCATAAACATTCCACTCTTGTTGGTAACTCCGTCCGCACAAAGAACTGTGTGAATCTTGTTCGAGATCTTTTGAAAACTAGATATTTTTAAACATAAACAAAGTCCATGATTTGTGTCAAAAATATTTCTATAAATGTATGATTTTATGGCCCATTTTCCAACCCTAAATTTCAAATACATCATTTTGTTAAAAATCATGTCAGATGTTAAATAATATTCATATTAAAAACTAAATGAATTTGCTATTTTGTTGGATAGATACCGCAGATTGAAATTCGCGACTGGTAATTAAGAAGAGAAAAAATATAAAATCTAAGAGTCTGTACATTATTTAGGTTATAATAAGAATGTTCTTATCGTAGACAAAAAAAAAAAGTAGTTGCTCTTTTAAAGGTTGAAAGTACATCACAAACGAAATAATTTCTTGGGATGGTTGAATATTTCTTGATGGTGTATTTAATACTTTAAAAGATGCAATTCGGTGCTGGGCTAGATTTTGTGTGATGAACCTTTCTTAATTAATGTTTCTGTTTTATCTCACTATAAGTCTGAGTTGGATAATTTTAAAAATCAATGAGTTTGTCATTTTAAGCACACTACGTCACATAACAATAAAAAACATAGGATTATACACTGAAGACTTTGGATTAATGTATACAATTTATTTTGTTAAACATTGCAAATTTTGAAAAGTAACTCTAAATGTTTTAAGGAACAGCTTTAAAGCAACTAATGCAATAAACAATCTCTGTACAGTCTAGCAAGTAAGAACCTGTATCAAATAAACAAATAGTATTATTCTTTAAATATAAGTCACTGTAGATAATGTAATAAAGTTACCCAAAAAATACTCTTAAAAAGGGTGTTTAATGTAAGATTATTGTATTTAATTATAGTTGAAATAGAGCAGAGCATGAAAAATTCATTTTTGGAAAACATTTTGCATAAAATTAACTTGGTAGAACTCCATTTTCAAGAAAGAAAATCACAAACACAATTTGTAGTAAATTCGACTACTTTTTACCGACCATGGTTTTGCCAGTGATGGCATTTTGACAGCATTTTTTGACTGGCGAAACCATGATCGGCAAGACTCAATAAAAATAGTAGAATTTAATAAAAATTATGTTTGTGGTTTTCTGTCTTGATCAAATTAACCTATGAATAAGCAAAAATCCACATTTTAGTCTTCTATTTTAGAATTTTAAATGTAAAAATTATAACACCAGAAAACTACATCGATAGATGTCGTTACAGTTTATTCTCTCACTGATGTAAAATTGCACTTTCACTGATTAGCAATTGAAACAATATTGTTTTTTTTTAGGATTTTATATCATGAAACTACAAAAATTATCAGTATTGATTTTCAAATCAATATTCTTTCATATAATTTGACAAAAGAAAAAGTGTATAAAATAGAATAAAATGTAACTGCTTTTTCAAGGACATTTTCATAATCCCCCTATATTAAATTTCCTTACAATTCCCGGTCGCCAGACACCCTGAAACAGGACCCCAGACTGGTCTAATGGTTGGTGCTTTCACTTCATGAATGGGAGGTTCCAAGTTCAATTTCCTAGGAAGCAACATCGCGAGCTTAAATGAGAAGCTACAATTAATTGGTAGTAAAACTGTGGTTGAAAATGCTAGAATGCTGATAAAAAATTCAATGTACTAATCACATATTAACCGGCTGAAAAGCTATCTAACAAGCCTAGCAGCCCCTTCAGGCTATTGAGCCACAGAATATTAAATGTAAAAATAATTATAAACCTTATGTATATGCGCTAACATATCATTGCACTTATTTCCATTGTACCTCGTAGAATTTCAATACAAAAATTAGCCTATAAACTCTGAAATTGTATAAGGCCTTAAAATTCCCCATAGAAGCAAAATTTACTTTTTATTTACAAAACTGGCAAATTACTAAAAATAAATGTAGCTGAAACTGAGTTTTAAAATATATAGTTAAAACTACAGTGTGTAAAGACAGTTAGTGTAAATTATTTTTGTTCAGTTTATTTCTATTTTTGAAGTCAACTGCACTATAACTTTTCGAACACACTACAGTTTCAAATACAAAGGAAATATATTTTTGCATAAACTGAGTTAACATTATTTCATAAGTCAACAACTCATGTGGTCGTTTTGTTTAGCCATTGCAAAACATAGGCTAAACAACATAATACAACAGATGAAAGGGGATATAATAAAAGATTTAACTATTTTAAGAATGTTAGGAATTAGTCGAGTGATTTTATTGAGGAAATAATGAACAAAATAATTCAAGTCTTGGGTACAAGGATTTTTTTTCATTGTGTCTGCTCTGCTTTAACTATTGTATTTGTATTTTTAGTTCATAAAATAGGTTTAACTGTAATGTTTAGAAGTTTATACTTATTAAACAATGATATTTTATACATAAATATGAATTTTGTATATTTTTAAGTAGTTAGTAAAAATCAAGTGAAAATCTCAATTTGTATGTATCGTACAATTAAATATGTTGGTATTAAATATGATTTTTATCTAAAACTGTTGATTCAAGATTTTGGTATTAAAAATGACTTTTATCTAAACATTCTAAAAAAATTATTTCACGCATTTCTTCCTAGATATTTCTCCCATGGAATGTTATTTTAATTTTAAACTAGTTAATAATCACATTGATATCACTTACTAACAACATGATTGGTCAATAAGAATTACATTGAAGTAACGTTGAGACATCAACAAATTTGTATGAATTATAAATATGTGGACTGAAGACGCTTCATCAGCCTGAGCAGTTTTTATATAAAAAAAGACCGTCATTACCAACAATTGTATCATATCAGTATATATCAAGTTTCAATAAATAATAGTGTGATATCAAAAATAGTAATTTGTTGCTGATTTGCAGCTATTTAGAAGAAGAAGAAGAGAGCAGTGAATTCGACTATATTGGTGAAATTTATCCAGTATTTAATTATATCTGTAACCATTTCTCTCAAGCATTGACTTTTAGCCCAAGCAGCTATAATTAAACCAAGTTATTTTATTAAAGTGATATATGGACAAATATTTATAAAAGTGAACTGTGAACAGAATTACGTTCTCTTTCACACACACAACTTCTCCCTACATCCTATGTTTCTATTTGCTTTTAATTATATGGGACATAGTCCAAACTTATGAATAATTTAATTTATGCTTGTTTTACCAGCATCCCCTTGGGAGAATCCAGCACTGGCCTACTCCGAGAAAAGACTCTCGCCCTGTAAATATTATATATAGATAGTAAAGACTATTGAAAGTGTTAATATAGCTAAAGCTATCCACGTATCTCAGAGGACACCCCAAGAGATTTTGATAGAATATTGTTAATTTTCTCATTTTTGTTAATTCTGTGTTTTAAATGAAGAACTTTCAATGATAAATGTGTAAATATCTATATTATGTGTCATTTTCAATCAATACTAAATTATAAAAACATAATTTAAAAGTTCAAAACTTAATTACTAATTTTGAATTTTCTTTTATGATTTCTGTATGTTGAAAAATGTTGATTTTATCCTATTTTATTTGGGTTCTTAAAAGAAATGAGCTGTTTTATTATTGTAATTTGTGTTTTTAACATTTGAATAATTTTGTGTTTATTGTAATTTGCACACCAACGTATGGCTATTTTTGTTTTGTATGGATGTGTTTAAATTGCAAACCCCTCCCTCAACCATTAAGCAATTTGGTTTAAGTTTAGTTATTCCAAGTCACTCATAACACATACCATCAAAATATTCACCCATTCGTTAGACCATTCGTTCTTGACATAATGCAGATTAAAATACCGCAGGAAGTGGGACAAAAAGACTAAAATGGTTTAAATGTATTCCTAAGAAGTAAAAACACCATATGGAAATTATCTATAAGGTTTTTTTCTCGGTATTAAAATATTATGAAACAGTTCCAAGACGTGGGTGTGAGTGTTCCAACTTATAACGTGCACTCTGAAGTATTAAATATAATGGTGGGAACAAAGCATAACTAGTATTTTGAATTGTTTTTTAAACCTTTCCTGCAGCAAGTTTTTACAGAATTAAAAGGATACAAATTTCCTCATTCACTACGTTTTGGATATTTTCATTTATATGAAATAAAACCTTTTTGAGTTTCATAGGGATATAAAAATATCAAATAAATTATTATTTTCAAAAATTACACTTTTTTTTCATTTGAATTTTTTTCTAAAACTTATTGTAACTTGTATATCTGTATAGTTGGATCATTATTATCCTTCCAATGTGGAGCAAGATCTACTATTCACAGAAGAAAAACACTTCAAAAATATAGATATACTTGTTATCAAGTGATTAATACACAAAGAACTACATCAAACCAAAATAAAAGTAAAAAACAATTTTACATAAGCCTAAGGTAGCCCAACTAAAGTTATCAAAACCAACATTTTAAACCCCTGTCCTGTAGAAAACTACACAGAGTTAAGAACTATAAAGTCATATTGCAAACTAACAAAACATCCAAAACAATTATTATGAAAGTTGATTACCAATAGAAACAGTATAATCTTTATTACCACTATAACCACAACGAATGATAAAACACAATTACAATAAAAAGAGCTGGCCATGAGGCATATCTTTTATTTTTCTCCTAATTAAGTAGTTGTGATATTATTTACTTTTAATGCTGAGTTGTCATATGCTAGTCATCAAAACATCTAAAGTGCAAGATCTATTTTTATTTAAGAAACACAATTTTAAAGATATTAAAGGATTTTTTCACCTATTATATATTTGTTGCACTTACTATTGGAATACACGAGCCAGGTTTCATTGGAATAGGTTCACAAAATTTAAGATTTTGAAAATCTTAGCCAAATGATTTTTCCTTGCTAGAAAGTTTCCTCTTTAGGAACAATTCTTCAAATACTTAAATATAGAGTTTTAAAAATCTATCATGATTAAATACTTGTATCAACTGGCAATCTAAACGTAAAAAATGATAAATCCGCCAAGCCTACACACTTCCAATTTTGCTGGCTAACAAGCTCAATCAATGAATAGATAAGAAATACCTTTTATACTAAATTTGGTAAAAATTGTGGTTCATACCTTTGAGTATTATTATTAACCTACCAGAATACACATATAATATTCAAATACCGGTATGTAAATAAACATATAGACATCATAAATTCACTATTAAGTTGAGGAAGGAAAATGCGCTTGGCTAATACTGTATTTCGCCTTTCCACTTCCTATTAGCTGACAATCTCAAAACCTTAATCTTAAATTTGTTTTATTTATAAACTAAACAAGTGTAATACGTTTTGGGTACTCCTGAGTTAATTTTATAAAATGTTATACATATGTAAATGTCTAACTTTCTGTATGTTTATCAGAAGTCACTTTCAAAGCCATTTGACAGAGTTTGTTTAAAATTTGTACTTACATGTTCTTAATATTAGCTCCTAATTAACAACAAAATATTATCACAGACACTCAACATTTTAGGGTTACCTATCGTAGAAAACAAACATAAAAATTGTTGTTACTTCAAATTGACAGTAACATTAATAATTAAATTTTACTCAAATGTACCACTAAGGTTTCAAACAAAATATATTGGTTGCAGTTCTACCCCCTGTCCAAAATACAAACTGGAAATTTTAAAAAAACTGAAAATGTTGTTTTATGGTTACCAATTTGTATAAAAGTTTGGTGAAATTGAAGACTGGTTACTCAAAAAATTGTGTCCCAAGTAAAAGAAATTATTATTCGTGAGTAATTAGTAAAAAAACAAAAATTAACTTTAACATCTATAATTAAAAGTTGATTTTAATCAATTAAGAGATACACCAAAATAAATTTGTAATACGAGCAAATCAAAGCATTATTTAAAAATGAATTAGTATGAGTGTCACTAGAATCATGTTGCCAACATGAGCAAAGAAAGTTTAGGTTCTGATAAGGAATATGATGGTGTTTCAACCTACTAAATACATTTTTATCTGTAAAGCAAGTATGCTATCAAAATAAAATGTTAAAATATCAAAGTAATTTGTTTCATGTTTTCCTGTGTATATGTACGAATAAGAGTATGCAACAAAGTTTGTGGATCATAATGAATGAAAATGTTTAACTAAATTATTAGTACAGTAAAACCTGCCTAAAATGGACCCTTTCTAAAACTGAAACCTCCTATAAATGGAAAATAAATTGCGTACACCAATGTAATATAATACAAAACTGTCTAACGCGGAAACGGAAATTTTGTTGGGTACAGATAGTCCCCTTTTGTTGGGTGGATGCGTTGTGGGAAAGTGCCGCGTAAAGCGAAACCGCGTATAACCACATCATCAAACAATCACCGCTTTGGCACAACTCAGCTCAAATATAAAACTTTCAAGGACATTTGTCATCTTTTATGCACTGAACTTGAGAAGAGAGTCAGATGTCAAAGAGCACCACCGCCACGGCATTACTTCTGTATACTTCAAACAATCACCGCTTTGGCGAAACTTAACAGCTACATGCACTAATGAGGAAGTTTCTAGGAATCATAACCCCTCGCCCCATCCTTCTTTACATTACTGTACTTTCTGCCACTATAAGTCCCGTTTGTTCTGAGAATTAGGGTACTGTATAACAGAATTGTTTTGTACTGAACACATGTGTACATTAGTCTACACTACACTGTAAATTAGCCTCACTATTCTCAGTTTTGTGCCTACTGCCCGACATACAAGAAGTGATATTATTCGAACGTGTGAACTAAATTTACAGTCAATAGAAAATAGTTTTTATACTGTAGCCTACATACAGTACTTATTGTAATTTAGTTACTTTTTTAAATTAGTTTTTTACGTATTTTTGTAATAGTGTGTACATACAGTACAGTGATTTGTAATGTCATCGAAACATAAAACGCTTACGCTGGAAGGAAATGACCTTCAGGAATTTGCGGCTCTTAAAAATACACCGGAACTTATGAAAGTAATCCAGGACGCCAAAGAGATCATTCAGCGGTCTGTTGTTAGAAATTCAGTGGACAGTGTACTTTAAAAGAAATGTTTCGACAAAAAACACTAGAAAAGAGAATGGATTACAGTACATGTAAGTTGATTTAAAAAATAAATCTAGTTTTCATGTATTGTATTAAGTTTATTTTAACTACAGTATGTACATACAGTATTTCCTTCTTCTTGTTCTTGTGACAAAACAAATACAGTAAGCTAGGCTATACAGTATGTACAGTAGTTTTTTTTTTAAATTAAGAACCTCTATAAAACGGAAACCTCCCAAAACGTAAAAAAAATACTGGAACGATCATGTTCCCTTTTAGACAGGTTTTACTGTAATAACATTTATCCATACACCAATAACATGTATATAGAGAAGCCATCTTATCCACCACTGTACCAAACTGGCCTTCGGTTTAATTGGCCAGCTACCTTCTACACAGTAACTCACATTATATGCCGTTTCCCATGCTCCTCACCAGATATTCAACACAAATTGTTTGTTTTGTCAATTAATGTACAATATCAATCCGTCTTACAGTTGATTTATTACAATGAAGATTAGCGTTTGGTCCTAAGATAATATTTTCCGCAAAGTTTAAGTGTAATTATGTGAATTATATTTATTGCGCATTTTGTTTATAAAAATGATGTAAGTATATAACAAATTGGTGTTATTTCACTTTAAATAAGAACTGTACGGAATAAGAAACAGAAATCAATCAAGGATAAATATACTATTGTAATTATTTAAAAATAAATGTATAGTACAAATTTATTTAAATATTTAACTTTTCATAACTTTATATCTACATCAAAATAAAAATTTTGTTTCCAGTTAAACAGTGCTCTATTTTGATTTGTGTTTGTTAAAATGGTATACAGTAAATCAAAAATCAGTTTTTATCTTTTAAAGTTGTTAGTATATACATTAATTTTTTTTAAACTATATTCCATACGCTTTGCAATTTATTTACTCTTTTCACATATTTAAAAATAGTACAGTACAAGTATTTTAATACACATGTACAATTAAAAGCTAATTTTAAAGCATTTTCGGTTTAACCAATCATTTTGCTAACCGACCTCGCAGCCGGTCCCACACTATATGATTAAGATGGTTTCTACTGTAGTTTTATACACAATAAAAGGAACTATATTAAGAAAATAACAAATTACTTCAAGATAACAATATATATAATATTTACCTAAAATAAGCAATAGAAATAATCTGCATATGTAAAATCAATATTTATATTGCTGACCCGTAGCCGTTTTATTTTCATTTGGAATACATAATATATACTTCCAACCTTCTGTTATATCCACATTCAAAAAATTCAATCATCTTCTTCAAATATCATCTCGATCACTTCTTTATTATTGAAATCATCTCCTTCCACTCTTTGAGGACCTTTCCAACGTAATAGAGTCGGAACTGATTTTAATTTCAGTAGAGGATCAGTTCGGAATGGACACTTAGGATCTTTCCATCTAAAATCAAGAAAATTATTCTTACAAGGTGTATTTAAATAGAATATATTATCCTAATACAATTTCACAACTTTTTTAATTGATTTTGATTAAACAATAAACTAAAGATGATTCAAGTTTTTAACAATATTTTTTAAAACCTGGTGTAATTACCATAGAAATTGTGCTCAAAAGTTGTATTCAGATACTGAACATTAATACCGGATGGCCTAAAAGCAACTTGGCATTTCAAATCCAGATAAACTTAAATAGAAATATTTAGTAAAAAATCAATGTTTTATATGGAAATATTCTTGGTGTTAAATAAAAAATGTGTTTGGGTATTTATTTGTGCAATATGCCAACCCAAATGAGTGAAGATTAGATATCAAATTTTGGTAAATTGTGGTTTCCTTATTGTGGATATATCTCAGATATTTCCTGCTATAAAACTTCAATGTATAATTTTAATTTTAAACTTGCTCTCATTGTTTTGATCAAATTTGGCTCCAAAGTAGCTTATAAAGATTCACATAAACTTATTGGCCTGCATCTATTTAAAAATACTGGTTTGTGTATTATGGGTAAAATATGGAAATTAACCGTCTTAAAAGACTGAATATCTGAAAATTATCAAAAGTGATTTCAATTAAATTTTCATTAAATACGAATGATTATAGTCCAAACCAATATACTTCAAGGTAATGTTTTTTTTAATTATTTGTTTATTTCTCCAAGTATTTCTTATGGGAGAAAAACAGACATAGATAGATACTCAAACCTCTTATCTAAAATTAAAAAATCATGCTTTGTGAGTTGTAGTTTCCACAATCAGACCACCCAAAGCGAAAATAGAATGAAAATCGGTTCACTCGCTTGGAATGTAGGACAATACTTTTACGTTTGACAATAGATTTGGAAAGTGGAATCTTGTCATTTGGAAAGTTGTATGACATGAAAAGTGGAAACATAATGTGTTAGAATTTTGTTTAGCAAATACTGTATCTAAAAGTGATGACCTTTTTTAACTGTTCAACTGATCTTACTAGTTAATAAACTTGTCCAAAATATTCTAAAAAGCAATCTATATACCAAATTTGCAACAAACAAATCTGACCTATAGAAAATTTACACAAATGTTCATATACCAAGGAGTTTATGAGTAAGAGGTGATTCATTTGTATAAGAGTTTAAGAGATCAAAATAAACACGCAAAAATCTAATAAAAATATTCTCTAAATGAAATACTTCCAAATATTAAAATAGATGGAGTCCAAATATTTTACTAGTATTTATAATATTTGTTTGCATAACATAGTCTCCCATTAGTATCTGGCTTGGTCGAGATGTACAATAAGCCTTGGCTGGAGTGTAGACCTACCTGGCAAGCCTTGCAATGTATGATGAAGTTATTTAGAAGGCTAAGTAATTAATAGAGAGAATGGGGATAAAGAAAGGCAAGTCAAGTTGAAGGGATTTGTCTAAAGGTTAAAACGAGGTCAACAGTGTTGTAATGTTCACTAGGTCTTCATCAGTAGGTTGCATAGATTCAGAGTCTATAATGCCTGGCAAGGGATTCTGCAGTTCTTGTTACTGGTACTAGAAACCACTGTTGTTACGATGTGCTCTCTACAGGTTATTGTTTACGGTTCTCTGGACATAGAGTGGAAAGGAGGAATTTTCAGAGTAAAGGTCACCAGGTTGCCCATATTTTGTATCCATAAAGGAAGATGGCTTGTATAGTTGGTCACCGAGTTGACCACAAATTTACCTTTCCTGAAGGGAGACGATTCGTTGAGTAGGCCATTGAATTATCCTGATTTCACTTCCCTAAAGGGAAATAGGTTTAGGATATCCCCAACTTACCCTTCCTGAAGAGAATCAACTTAATAACTAGTGAGGTATTTATAAATAAAACACTGTTATCCTTGTAGCTAGGTCGCTCTTTCTTTCTCTATCCCTTTTGGGAAACAAATAGAAGTATCAAAGAGTAACAGGATGAGTCATATATGTTTTAGTTCATAGGCCATAAAATAAGGTGTGAAAAATCACTTGCAAGTTTCCAAAGGACTTCAAGCCAGTCAGAAGCAGGGTTGCGTTTAGAGGGGATCTTAGCTCACGGTAGAAAGTTCTATGCAGAATCTTGAGAAGGTGTACATAGATGTTAGTTTGTGTTTACTCCGCTAGTCTTAACGTGTTGATCTAATGCAGTAACTTCTGTTCTTGTTTTGGGGTGGATTCTAAGAATAAGTGGATTATTTAGCCATAACTGTATCTGATAGACAGGCTTAGAAGTGTGATCTCTTGTGAGTTGGGTGGACTAGATCCTTTATAAAGTGTTAAGCAAATTTCTAAAAATCTATAATCTCCAAAATAACCATTTCAAAATAACAGCCATTTAAAACTTTGCTTGTTAATTATTATTTAAATTGTTAATTAATGTTATAAAAATTGATATCAGACAAAATGGTTTGTTATTTTAACTATAAATAAAACCTTTCTTAATTTCAAAAAATAACTTCAATATCGTATAGTATAAAATAGTGTAAAATTAAACCTATGATCTTTTGACCTCTAAAATGTATTGTTATTATATATTGCTAGTCATTGTACATATTAATATTTGCGGTTTTGTTATTGTAGTAAATTATCAGAAAAAATTAGTTTATTATTAGAATATGTTATTCTTTGATTATAATGGCAAATTTAAAAAGCATGCACTTATTATTAAAAATAGCAATAGATTTAGCGTCATCAATTTTTAGAGCATTAATAATTTTGGGATATTTGACATATTTTTTTTAAATAACCACCATTTTAAATCAATTAAAAAAAATTAATACTGTTATAATAAATTTCAAAGTAGGAATATTGGTTATATTCATACTAGTTATATATAGTCAAATGATAAATTTGAGTCGAAATATCAATCCATTCACATACATATGACATATGGAAAATAAATCATTTTGAAGCATAATTTGATTAATTGAATTTTTTCCACCTTCTTAAACATGTATACAAATTATCATCTTATCCTGTATAATATATATAATTTTGAAATACCAGTATCAAAATGTTTCAAATTATAGGATGAGTGCACGTTTCATGATTTCAGATTTGGGTCTAAATATTAAGACATCTGGATTAGCTTGTATCATCAAAATATACTTAACAAATACAAGTATCTGTTTGTAACATCTGAAGTTCATTTTTTATTTTACTGTCCCTATTACTTAAATTTAACATTTTACAAAACCAATTTAAGAAACGAAGTTCAACTAATTTTATAGAACATAATATACAAAAGTTAACAACAGACTATTATCAATTTTCAAAAGAAGGTTAATAATTTTGTACAGCAATTAAACGTATAACTGATGACTTAATAGTCCCATTAAAGTTTTATTTGGTTTTGTTTTTAACGATGTATATTGTATTTACAAAGGTTCCATTTTTATCTTTCCATTTATTGGATGCAAATATGTACATTATATAAGGACTATAAAATCATCTGTTAAATCCCATTGATTGTCAATTAGTGTGTCAATAGCTTTCCTATAGTTTAATACTTTAAAAATAATTATTTAATGTTCAATTAGTCAATGAGATAAACTAACGATCCATTAACTTTCGTTTTCCATTCCATGAAAATAATTAATGGGAGATTACTTAATGGGTCATTAAGTCTTCCATTAGCCTAATTGGCAGTTAAAATGGAGAAAAACATGGCCGACATCATTCACATTATATGCATTCATTTTGACTTAGATTGAGGTTATGTGAACAGTGTGCGTTTGTATGTCTACAAGTTTCTTACTTTCAAACAAAATGGATAAACGAGAAAGAGGACCAAATTTTTCAGAAACAGAAAAAGAGAAGTTTTTACAAATCTGTTACAAATACAAGACTATAATAGAGAACAAAAAATCTGACTCAACTACAGTCTCACAAAGAACAAAAGCATGGTTTACCATTACTGAAGAATACAACTGTCACCAAACAACTGGTATTAGAGATCCAAAAAATTTGAAAATACTGTACGATAATTTGAAAATGAAGGCAAGAAAAGAAAAGCATGACAATAAGGTGAGTTTCATTACACAATATAAAATATGTTGATTAATTGGTCTATAGGTTAGTAATGGATTCTTCTTTAAATATTATATGAGCACAATAATATGTTAACATTTTATGGAGATGGAGTGAAATACATAACACCTTTGATATATATATATATATATATATATATATATATATATATATATATATATATATATATATATATATATAAAGGGTGATTCAAAATTGCCAGGCAATATTTTAGAAGCTAATTTTAGAACTAATAATAAGAAGAAAAAAAAGTTTATATAAACATAAATCCAGAAACGTTTCAGTTTCCGTCTGTCAGTCATTTTGTGTTTTTACAGAAAAAAACATTATATCTGTGAAAGTAGATGAGATATTGAAGATTTGCTATATCAATACAGGTACAAAATATTTACAAGAGATTTTTCCCTTTCAACCCTAGAGCTGGCAAACATCGCTAAACAATGTTCTAAAATATTTTTTGTAAAGACAAACATCACCAAGCAACTTTCAAAACCTCGATTGTGCCAATCGAAATTACTATCACTACATAGTGCTCAATCTTGATGGTTTTAGATTCATTGTAAAGCTAAAAATTAATACTTTTCAAGCACACAATAATATCAGTTTGGCCGATGAATCAACTGAAATTCATGTGACAAGAGGCACTAGCACACCTGACATATTCCCTATTGCTTTGCAACTGATGTTTTTACTTTGTAATAGTGTAACAACTTCACAATATTTTGTATGTAGTTTTATTGTTTGCAATTTTAGCATTTTATATTTATTTTATAGTTATAGTGTAATTAGTTCATTTTAAAATTTTATTTATTTTGTGATAAAATACAACAGAGTTATGCTGTTTAGAAAAGTGTGTAAAGTTTTAGTGCTAAAACTAATTCATTGTTAGCAAATTTCACAAGTTTCCACGGTTAAGTGGTCTTTCTGCACGCAGTGTTATAAATTTCACCCTCCAGGTGCTAGCGTCGCGCTCCGTGATATGTTCCGACACTTGTGCAGTGCTAACATCGCGGAGCGCGATACTTACGAAAAATTTATATATCCTCACTACAAATATCGATATCCAGCTTTTTTTTACATAGTATGAAAGTAGAATGTTTACTGCACACATTGAATAGTGTGGGACTACCATCTGTGAAAAAATACATACATAATCATCTGTGTTAAGTCAGCTGTTGACCCTCAGGTGGAGCTAGAGCAGAAGAAGTAGAATCTGATTCCGAGTAGGGTAATTTTTTTAATGTAAATATGTATATACTACCTATAACAACTTTCAGTGTTATTCAAGATTTTTTGATTCATATGACCTAATATTGATATATAGGCCTAACTAATGTATAGTAACAGAAAGTGTGAAATAATTGTGCAACTAACTATGTGTGACTTTTTCGATGTTTTGAGGTTTTTTATATGTAACATATGATGACGGTTTTCTTCTCATATACTTATTAAAAAAATATATGGTACTATTATTATATGTTTTTGTATTTGGAACTAATTGTGCACATTTTGTATATTTTGGAATTTTGATTATTCAATTTAGTAAAATTCCATAGTGCCTAAAAGTTGAAAACAAATATATATATATATTTATTTATTTTATTTTTGTTTTCCAATCATCAGGCTGTTAACAAGTAATGGTAAGTTTGTAAATGTTATATTACATTATTCTCCAGTACTTTCTGAAAAAAATGATATATAATAAGTGATATTTCAGACATTTGTAGTATTTTAAAAGTAATTTAAAAAACATGTATGTGTGATTCTCTAAAAACCCCTAGCACTGTAAAGTAATAGTCAGCACCTGGAGGGTTAAGCAATTTTTATATTCATTTTATTATTCTGTGAATGTTTAATAAAAATTTTTATAATTATATTATGTTTAGAGGTTTTATTGTATATGATTTCTTTATATAACAATGTAATTTGTTGTCTTTTCTCACAGTTTACACAATTTTTCAACTCTTTGTGATAATGTAAAAAATTAAAGTTTGATTGTATGTTTGAATAACGCGGTTGCAAAAGGGGGGGTAACCAGGTTAAATAATATTTCGTATTAAATAAAGTAAATTCCAACATAGAAATAGATTTTCAAATCAACAATATAATTAATAATGTATAATTTTAAGATAATGTTTAATCATAAAAATGTTTTGTAAAAAGACAATTTGGACACTCTTTTAGGAAGTGAGTTAGATAATTTTTGAATCTGACGAGGGCTGAGGGATATGCGTGCGCAGTATTTAACCAGTTTTAACAAGTTCTCGATTTTGCACGAGGTAAGACACTAGAAGACTGGGTGCCGTGGTTAACGGACCTGCGTGAGCTTCTATCATGAGTCTTATGTTAAACAAGCAATTATGTGTTAGAAAGTATTTAAGTAGCAGGAAATATGGTGTATAAACTTTTTAGAACTGACAATAACAATATTTTATTATTTTCTTGAACGTGTTACTTTAAAATAGCAAAAGAATCAAATTGCTACAACGTGGTACCTGTGCTTTGTTAAACGGACTATGAACGATTATATTCGATGTGTTGTATGAACGTTATTATCAATCACCGAGAAATGAACAATAGAAGAATTACTGGTGTAGTCAACGGTAGTTCCACGTCAAAAAAGACTTACAAGAGATTCATCAGCAGAGGACAATGGCATGCTACGGTTTGGTGAGATCGTGAAACAGCACGTTATGATTCAAATATATAAATTGTATAATATGTTCTATGTTTCTTTTTTTATATAATCTAATATATGTAAATTTAAATTATTTCAATTATAAAAATATTTGCTAGTCCAGCTAACCATAAAGGTAGTGGAAAATATTAATTTTCTTTATAAATTTTTTAGTATTCAGATAAATGAATAAGAAACTATTTAAAATTTCTTATCTCATAAATTAAAGTTCATACTTGCAAGTTTCATTTTAAAATAAATTCAATTTTTAATAAAAAAAATCAAATTTGAAAATTACAAATTAGACCTTCTTCTAAGGCACAAATAATAAATATCAACAGGATGTTAATTATTGTTATATTTTATGATATGTTTTGTTTGATTAATGTATATGTATAATTAATGAATTATTTAATAAATTTTATGTCAAAATTTCAGCCAAGTGTATTCATTTTCAACCGGAATTCACTGTATAGTACACATATGAAAGAACTTGCGACCCTGAGGTTAAATTCACTAAAATTCAGTTTTATTGTTGTTTAAATTTGACGAAAGTCTGGCGCCCATGTCTGAGCAATAATTTTTGATAAAATAATAAACTCATAAATTAATTTTTTTGTAAAGCAAAATAAATTTAAGAACTCTTTCAAGTTCGCTTCTCACTCTTATTTTTAAATTACCACATCTTGTGCTGTATAACATATTTCCACATAAACCTTATAAAGTATTTATTTATTTTATTTATATATTTTTTTTTGTAATTCCTTACAAAATTTGGCTATCTTGATTTTTTCATGGTATGCATGTAGATCACCAGTACCATGTTATTATTATTACCTTCTTAAATAAGATGTGAAAAAAATACAATTTTTAATACAAACTAGATTCTACAATTCATTAAGAAAAATATTACGCCATGTGTTATATTCTGAATAGATTTTCAATTTTTTTAAATATACTTATAAAACAAAAATAATCTAAACCAAAATATTATGGAATTATGATTAATGTTAATAATGTAATTAATTGTCCAGAAATGTTCTAAACATTTTTTTCCCCCTATAAGTTAAAAATAACAGCTGATGAACAATTAAGTTTAATATGTTGTATTTGAATATTCTCTTATACAGTATTTTTACTATCCCTGGTTCTTTGGTTTGTCACAGACATCGACTTGATCAGTTTGTCTTTTCAATTTGTTTTGATCATATAAATTGTTTAACTATATTTAAGATTCAGCCGATTGTGAAATTCAGTCAATAAATGGCCGGGTCTGAAAATAAATTAGTTATTAGTTTCAATAATTCCAGACATACGACAAGCCTAGTAAAGTATAAAATGAAATTATTTGCTGACATTGTTTCATAATAAAACCCATACCAATTCATCCAGGAAAATTAATCTGAAATCCTAAAACAACAATTCAAGGCCAACAGCTTCGTTTGAAATTGAGTACAAAATGGCCACTTGTCCATAGACTCAATGTGCCTAACACCGTATTTTAATTATTGTGACACAGAAAGAACGACAGAGAAAATAAGGAACATCTTATTAAGCACGAAATTCTCCATCAAAAATCCTTTCTGTGTAAAATCACAAACATGTACCACTAATTTGTTATTTATAAAAAACCAATGTTCTTTATCGTTTTAGTAATGGACGACACAAACAACATTTGGCAGCTCCACCTCAAACCAGCAACTAGCTCTCTGATTGGTCGATAGATTTCCATTCATTTGTAATGTAAAATATATTTGTCATTTTTAATAGTGTTGATCAAAATTAAGTCATTCATTCATTTTAAAAGAATAAAATCAATTCATTATCCATCCAACTACACTACACTAGCACACACAGAGTTTTACACGATGTGATATAGAAGGCACAAGTTTTATAACTTCCGTGACGCAGAAGTGAGCATTGGCATTGTTGGAGAAGGACCCATGGAGAACCAACCCATTGCATAATTGAAGAATCTTGAATCGAGATTTAGCTATAACAACATCCAAACATCTAACAACATCCCACATTAAAGTATATCCAAAAAAGCATACATAGAGTGGTTTATGAAAAAAGTGTATTTTATATGCAATTTCAATTATACAAGAGAAAAATAGAAAAATAAAATTAACTAATCTGGTGAGATCAACCCAATTTAACTTATTCATATACATCCATTTTTTTTTTTTTTAACAAAGCATCTACTAACTTTCAACTGAAAACTTTGAGCCTAAGAGTCAGAAATAAAACTATATGTTTTTTTGAGTGATCAGAAATATTAATTGAACAAACTGACTTTACAAATTTCAATCTATGCATTTCAATTTCACATTTCTCATTGCCTCATCTATTTAATGATAATAACTTGAATTAATTTAATCTTAATTGTTGTAACTTAGTCCAGATTTACTTCACTCATCTATATATATGTTTCTTCCCCTTCCCCCTCCCCCACTTGGGAAAAGTCCTACCATCCCTCCCTAATTTAAGACTTTGTGAATGTATATATTCAATTATTAAAAAAGATTAACTGATAAAGACGGTATTTTGATAACCTTTGAGCAGCAGAAAAGCTACTATAAACAGTGTTTTAGTAACCTAAGGATAGGACTGAACATTTTAATGCCTATCAGATAAACTTTGATGAGGTTAGCTATTGTCAAATACCTAACCAATGGTAATAGAATCATTCCAATAATCAGGTGAAGTAAAAACATTGAATCATACCAATAGCCAATTTTGTTAATTATTAACCAAAAATATATGAACTCAGTGTATAGACAATCTTGAAAAGATGTCTTTTTTTAAATAATCTTGTATGAATTTAAACAAATTTTAATTTTCTGTTCAATTTAACTTATGTAGAACTCTGTTATTTTGAAATAAAACAAATATTTTATGGCAATTTTTTTTAAAGAATAACACATATATTAGTATATAACTCAACCAACAGTATAGTATATAGTTTGTTACATTGTCATGTCATACCACCTCCCCGACATGTTCTTGAGGAAGCACTGAACCTCATCTTTCACCTCCCTCGTCGTCGGAACTGAATTGCCTCCACCCAAATATCAGAAAAACACTGAGATTTATATAATCGAGTATTTCTTGGAGTTAAATTTCTGTTCATATGATAGTAGGCAATACCTTCAGTAGTAATGAGGCAGACAAGACAATCAAAGACACAATAAATACAGATTGCCAAACAAATTTTAGAAACAAGTACCCTTAAAAAAATGAGTTAAATTCCTTAGGGGGAGGGAAGGCACATTTCTCAGTCTTTATCAGTTTTGCTTTTTTGTTAATAAGTAAACTTTTATATAAAATGAATTTTTGTTTGACTGGGGTTTACTATAACCCAACGGTTTTTGAAACCTCTAGAGTAACATTTGGTGATTTGATTTTCTGTTTAACTGGTTTTACTCAAATCCAAGTATTTTGAAAAATAATACTTTTAAGGGAAGTGTTTGGTTTAAAAAGCAGGTAAAAGTTACATCGGCGTTGCATTTTTTGTAATCTAAGTCCGGTGATATATATTACATTTTATTCTATTGAGCGAGACAATTTTGTAAAAATACAGGTTCCCTGTGACTATTCAAAAGCAGTGTTAAAGTTTTATACTTTTGTTGACTTAATCTATTAGATGCCCACAACACAAAATTGTATTTAAATGAATTGTATAACTTTTATAACTAATATACAAAATAATAATATCAGGTTATTATAAAATATGAGGTTGCATTAGTGTAAAACATGTGAGAAATAAATAAACTTGTTTCCATGTGAAAGGGCAATTGTAAAAGGCAGATAAAATAAACCAAGCCGCTAGTATCAACTGAAATTGTTAAGCGATAACAAACACTAATCTTCTCCTTTTCAAACCATTTCATTGTGGCCTTGTTTTCAATGTAAGAGATTAATGTGTGAGTATTTGTGTGCAACAAATCAATGTCATTAATTACTATCATTTGTAAGACAATAGCAGACATGTCTTTTTCTAACTTCAAAAATTATTCATAATTAATTTTTTTTATTTAATTATTTTAATAACATTGATAAATATTGCATAACTATATCAAATAAATATAACAGTATTTAGCAATTTAGTTATTTTTATTTAAGTGAAATAATGTGAAAACATACATAAAAATGCTGACAAAAAATTGGGAAAGGAAATGCCTGTTTATATTAATGTCAGGTTTTGTTAAGAATAGAGGAGGAGGAGAAGACAAAAAGTTTGTTAAGAATAGGGGAGGAGGAGAAGACAAAAAGTACAATCAACATGACACATTACTCTACACGACATTTTGTTTTTCCGCTTTTACAAAGTCAAACATTTCCCATCTGCCTTCTACTCCTCGCTGCTCACTAGCTTTTCCTCCAGGAGCACATTATTTGTTACACTTATTACTACAACTTAGATAAAATGCTTAAACATTGACTAGAATAAATAGTTGTCATAATCACAATTCAAATTATTAATTGGTTGCACATTACAAAATTATCATCTATCACATGATAATAACAATACGATATTATTGTTTAAAATGATTATCGTTTTATTGTGTAGTAAATTAGCCTTTTCTTTAACATTATATTTGTTGGTAGTAAGTCAATTATTTAATTTTGTTAGGTTATTTACCCAGACAAAAGTTCCCTGAATAATTTCCACACCTTTTTTTTACCTGGACAAAAATATTCCCAAAATCCTTTACCCCCCCCCCCCCCCCCAACCCAGTTCACGCATTCTGATATATTCTGCATCCTGGCTTGGAATATCTCTTGGTATTCTTTTAATAAATGTTATAAAGTAATGATGTTTATCTAGTCTTATGTAATGTAATTCATTTGACTGCAACTTTAATATAGATTAATGTATCTTTTAACAGGTATTACAACTAAACAAACCTTTAGGCGGATCATTCATAGAAATAACCACTCCTTCCAACACAATCCAGGAAAATATATCAAAATATGAAAAGAAGAGAAAAATTTCAGAGGTACACAATCAAGTGAATGATGTTAATAGTAATATGAGTACAGAAGAGGCTAAGAAATCGGAATTTATACACGAGATACACGAGGAACACTTGAAAAAAATGAAAATCCTCCAGATTGACGAAGAAAATGCTCAGTTACAAACAGAAATTTTAAAAGTCAAACTTGAAAATGAATTGAAAAAAGGGAGACTTTTAGAAGCACAGTTAAAATTAAATAGTCTTTTAAGAACAATGAGCTACAACTGAAGTTGTAAAATTATTGTAATTGCTTTGCTAAATGTATTTGTATAAAACCAGTTAAGATTAATCATAAGCAAAATGTAAAATGTATATTTATCTATCAAATATAATTCTATACTGTAACACCATTCACAACACTATATTATTTTTAATTCCCAATTACTTGGCAAGAAATGGATTGTGAGTGTGAAAATGTTGATATCACATTTGGTATGGTTTGAACAATTTAAGCCCCTAGACACCCAGTTAAACTAAATTGGGGGAAATGTCTAATTGTGGTACTTTTATCATCTCAATTTAGAGTTATCGGATTGAATCAAAACTTTCAAGTTTAAAAGAAAGAATGTTACACTGAATTACTATATTTTGACAAAATTGGATAATTATTGAAGGCCCTAAAACTGGTAAAGGTCACAGCTGTGACTCAATTTGTTCTTAAATGTGATGTAAAAATATACATTTTCTAAAAACAGTATGTTTTAAGCTGCCTATAAGAATCCCATAACTGGCAAAACCTTGGTCGACAAAGCTCTATAAATATTGTGGAAAATACAATGTTTTTATTTATTTAATTTAAAATGGTATTCCACCATGTACCACAATGATCATTAGCATACCGTACATAACGTCTTATCCTTCTAGGGAAAATGATTACCAGTTATAGGGTCAAAATAGAGTAAAAAGTTTGTCGGGGAAGTAAAGTTTTACTTTCTTAAGTTATTCATAATATTTATGGTAATTCTGCGCAATTACTTGGTCAACCCCAAACTTTTTCATATTTTACTACGGTCATAAGGATGTTCTCAGAAAGCAAGAAACATAAAATTTAAGGCCCGCAAGGCCATCTGCCGAGCGAAAAGAAGGTTCAAAGTCCACGCGATAACAGTGGCTTGCGGGAGACGCAAGGAAGGCCTATAATGACAGGTTTGGCCAGGTAGCTATATATATAGCTACCTGGCCAAACCTGTCATTATATATAATTATATAACGGTACTGTCACAACTGGCCTTCCGCGCGTCTCCCGCAAGCCACTGTTATCGCGTGGACTTTGAACCTTCTTATCGCTCGGCAGATGGCCTTGCGGGGCTTAAATTTTATGTTGCTTGCTTTCTGAGAACATCCTTATGACTGTAGTAAAATATGAAAAAATTTGGGGTTGACCAAGTAATTGCGCAGAATTACCATATTTATGTTTTCATTTAAAGTAATGAGTTCTAATTTGTCAACAATGTTTACCAAACAACAATATTGTAATGAAAGAAAATTTCCCAAAATCACAATAAAACAGATAAATTTTTATTGTGGTTTTGGGGAATATGCTTTAATTATTGTATATTCACCACAGTACTCTAGCGATTCATAGGAACAATACTGTAGCCTATAAAGTTTAAGTGGCATATTTGTATTATCTTCTAACTGATCTTTTTAAGTGGATATATTAACAAAATATATATATTTGTATGTCATATTTTATGATGAATGACAAATAGATCTACTTACGTTGGGCGATCCCCGACACCAACATGAACTAAATGAATTGTGTCAGGAAGTTTCTTTACAACTTCAGCAATCACTGGGTCAGCTGTGTAACAAAAACAAACACAATAATTATAGTATATAATATATAGGCCTATATATCAAGACTTGCCTAAGCACTTTATAACTTAAAACTTCAAGTATGATCTTTATCTTTTATGATAATTAATATATATATTATCTGCAGAATCAAAATCTTAAAGGAAATATCATAAAATTTACAAGTCCATATAGGTATATCTTTTAAGTAAGATTTAAATAGTAAAAAATGAAAGAAAATATCCCTTGAAGCTATTATTTTTATTCCTAAAACAGTAAGATTTATGGCTCTGGTAAAAAACAAATGTACTATTTTTGTGGAATCAGTTTTTATATATCAAATTACCAAAAAAAAATTAAAACGGGTAAATTTAGTATCTAAATTCAATGGTATAAGGCCTAACTTAACAAAGTATGCTATTAATACTTTGGGAATCAGGCGAACGAATGCATAATAAACAGACTCGTCCTAACGATTTCTACGTAAATTTGCATGCTTATAAAATCTATTATGTCCAATTAACTATGATGCATACCATGAGCACTCTTCTCTTCAAAACTATTGAGTTTTAGTAGACAAAAGTTGCACAATTATTTTTCTTCATTCAGCCTATATTATATATTAAAAAAATAACTGATATCACTATTTACTATATATTATATCCACCTAACTATATTAAGAATACAGCCTACAATTTCACAACAAGAATAGAGTTACAAACTTCTTACAGTTATTTACAATATTGTTTCTAATTAACACCATTTTTTTATTGTACCTTAAGTACGACAGTAGAATTTTACTTTTCAAACATTATGTTAGGTTCTCTGATCAAACTTTGCACCTGAAATCATAATATGTTCAAATTCTACTCAGGACTCATAGTTTTTCCTGTCTAAGTTAGACCTTTCCAAACTATTGTAAGATGAAGAAAGGACCCACTTTAAATAGAAGGTGGTATACATAAGTGAAAATGGATATGGTCGGTTAGAATTCAATTAGACAGAAACATTCATTTTGCAAATTTTAAATTAGTATATAAATGTTAATAAAAAACAACAATAAACAAACAAAAAAAAACAAGCACCATTTCAGTATTTGAAAGTTACACATATTTAGATTTATTGCCATTCAATTCAATTACTGAAATATCTATTTCACTGTAACTCTCGCTAATCCAAATCTGATCCATGATTCTGTACGAACTCGTCTCGGATATAAGTCTTCATATGACAAAAATTTAGAACCCATTTTTAAAAATAAAATTGCTTAGATATGTAGTCAAATAAAGAAAAGTATTAAATTATAAATAAAAACTCAGTATATCGGGACTAAAAAGTTAAATAATAACGTATGATATAGAGTATAGTGTTTATTTTATAGTTTACAGATTCTCGACTCAAGTGTTTAGATTCATGTTTGACACCATGAAAGGAAAACAAAAATTCAGTGCTTTGTTACAATGCACTGCACTCTAGTGTAGAATATGTGATATTGAAAAAATAAGGAATGAATACTCATCATAGAAAGTCACAGTCCAAAATATGCAAAGGCAGTCTCCAATGTGTTAACATAACATGCAGACTGCCTACAAAAGTCAATAAGTGTAATTAGATACAACAACCAATGTCACTATAAAAACAAAATATTTCAAAATTTGCATACACCCTATCTAATTTTTAGGCGTCACCTCTATGGAAATGATAATGATAATAGCTGAAGGCACAAAGAATACACTATAATCTTTGACAAGTCAAAATGCGGCCACTTAACCAAACCTATATGATGATTCTTTTAAAGTCCATTTTAACATGCTCCGCCTAAATGACAGAAACAACATTGTATGGATAATTACATTTTTATATTAACGTCTCACAAGACATCTAATGTACATACGTCATACAATATGTAAAAGTCTTGACATTAAGTGGTAATTTTTCAAGTTACGAATTCCCATTGCTATGTGTACATAATACGTCCATGAGTGTAATTTCATAGTTTTCAATTTGTAATTTTTCAAAGAATAGGCTAGGCCTAGTCATTTTTTTGTGAGTAAAAATGTGAGTAAACAACATAATTTCAAGTTTTCTAGATTAAGGTCCATAAAGTGAATTACAAGTAAAAATAGGTTTGTACATGAATTATTTTTATCTTACAAGGTAAAGTAAGGTGGCTATATATATAGCCCCCCTTACTTCACCTACGTGTAAATAACCCTACGTACGATATGACAACACTAATCCCAATTGAATTTTTTCATGTGGTGTTCCCAAGCAGTCCAAGTACTAACCAGGCTCAATGTTGTTTGACTTTGGTGATCAGATATTGTTTTTACCTTACAAGGTCAAGTAATAACCCCTTACTTGACCCATGCATAAATAAACCTATATAATCCCTAACCCTGAAGCACTTAATTTTTCTTTTTACAATATTGTAACAAACATCAAGTCTTGAACTTGTAAATCATTCAAATTGATGTAGCACCAACATAATTCACACATCTCACACTCAATATTGACTGTTCAATGGTCTGAAACAACACTAACCCCAACTGAAATTTTGCATGTGGTGTTCACAAGCGGTCACCCATCCATATAATATTGCCAAAGTATATATAGAGCCAAGATCAATGTTGCTTGACTTCGATGATTAGTCGAAACATTTTGCTTCCTATGTACAGTAGAAAATCTGTTAACCGGCCTCGGATCAACCGGCCTATATCCTAGTGTACTGGTTCGATGAGAGTTTCCGAAAATATATTGTAATTGAAATACCAAAGCGGCGGCGAGTCAAACGACTTTGTCGATAGCGGTATCCTATTGTCGGCGGCATAAAAACACCACGGCATTGGCACCCGTCGGTATAACAGACATACACCGACAAAAACATTTGATGGGCCGCTTTTTTCCCACAAATAATTTAGTAGGCTATACATTATGGAAAATATAACATTAGAAAATATAACATTTCTTTTCAGTTTTCTTCTTGTCTTTGACTGGCTATGATCTATGTACAGTATATACAGTAAATAAAAATGAGCAAGTTATGAAAACGGAAGTGTGTGTTGGTTTCGTTTGAGATGCGGTTAAATGTGTTAAAAAGACTTGACAGAGGGGAATCTGTAAAAAAGCTTTGTAGTGTTTATTTTTTCATGTTTGATGTATAATATATATAACATAATATATACGATACATTTATGTACAATAAAATGAGTTGCAATAACATCTTAATTGCATAATTCTTAGCACTACCTGATTAAATAAGCTTTCTTTGAACGAAAACCGATTTTTCGTGGGAACCTCGGATTAATTGGCCAAACAAGCAACCAGGCCGGGTGTCAGTCCCGACTAGACCGGTTAAGAGGGGTTTTACTATATACTTAATGTACAAATATGTCATTGAAATATGTGAATTTCGAAGTGAAAAACATTTTTGCTCACGAAAAATGTTACTATTGTTATGAAACAGATATGTAATATAAAATTAATGAAAAAAAAAACAAATATATCAAAATTGGGGTGTTACAGTAAACAATGACCACCCAGAATATCATCCTTTTAGAGTGCTTATTTACGACAAAAATAATGGTTTTTTGGTAATTCAAAAGTGTACAATACAGGATGATCTTATTGTACCAAAAGGAGGTAGGTAGAACATGATTTGCATAAATTTCACAATTAAATCGCTAAGACAAGGACAATACATATTTATCCAATATTATATTATTATTTTAGGTAAATGTTTAGCTGAGATCCTGTTGCGATTTAATATTGAAATTTAATGAAATTGTGTTTTACATACCCTATTAGTAAACAATTGGATCATCATTTAGCTGGGAAGACTCTTTTCAAGTATCAAAATCCAATATTTCTGCCAAAAATAAGCAATTTACAAGTTTGCATTCAATGTTCAGAATACACAATGAGCCTATGCATCTAGGTTTCATAAGTTATGCATAGCTAATAGAATAGCATATCTTTAGACATATGTGCTTTAACTGTATTCCAACAGGTAAATATTACTACGCTGTATGATTTCAAAATCATGTGAACTAGGTCTTCGCAGATCAATATGTATATATAATTACCTAAACAGACCTATAAGCGTGGATGAACATAAACATCGAGTGATGAGATACTCAATATATTCACCATCATTGCCATAGGAATTAACGTAGACAGATGCCTTAACCTCATAAGCCTAGGGTTTCGTACTTTTAAATTGCTTATTTTAGACAGAAATACTGGATTTGGATTCTTGAAAAGGGTCTTCCTAGCTAAAGGATGATCCAATTGCTTAATAATGAGGTATGTAAAATACGATTTCATTAATTTCAATATTAAATCGCAACAGGGTCTCACTGGACATTCATCTTATTATAAAGTAGTAAGGTATGTAGTAGATTTTTTTTTTTTTTTATTGATAAATATGGATTATCAATTTATGAATTGTGAAAGATAAAAATTGAGAAGGATCTCTAATAAGTATTGAAATGATGGATAAAAACACTATTTTGAAGAGGAATTGCCGAGATTTCGAACTTAAATCGATAGACAACTTCTCTCCATATAAACCAAAATATTAAAGTAATCGCTACTTCCAGTTATTATGAAATTACCATTTTTACCAACCCATTTATTAGGCCTCTGCAATATTATCCATACAAAGCTAGACAAAAGTTTTAACAATTATTGAGCTAAGCTAACCTAACTATTCAATCTTACCTTTTACACAGTCAGGACACCAACTTTGACCATTTTCATCAAAAGAACCTCCAAACAATACAAACGTGACAAATTTTTTTGATTCTAAGTCCTTTATGATTGCTTTAAAAGCATCGTATCCTTCTACTTTATGATGAACAACCATGTTTAGAACTAGTTTTCAACACAACTTATAAACTTCTAATTGAACCTGGTGAGATGAGATTAGTCAATATTAATAGGAAATTGAATCAATGGAAAATTACAAAACACACAAATACATTCTATAATATCCAGGAAAACATTTACTTAACCTCTTCGACTTCCTCCTTGTTAATAATCTAATAATTTATCACAGTGTTAGTTTTTATGCAAAAACAAACCACGTGATAACCTAAAGCAGCCGGTTACCGGTTATCCTTATCTATGATACCAACATAATTTACCTAGTAAAAAAAAATCCCTAACGCTATACCAAAACTCATTTAATTGTTTTAGATAATACCATTTTAGTATTAGATTTGTATTTCGTTTAGAGGTTCTCTCTCCAATGTTGTAGATTGATGTTTGTAGGTCAGTGTCACACAAATAAAATTCTTTTATAAACACATTAATACAAGTTTTTAATCTTGTACGACAATTTCATAGATTGTTCAGTAAGTTTGTTCGCTACCGCTATGAATGTATATTTATTGAACTACGATGCTATCTTCACTGTATTACCGACTGTGCTCACAATTAATTAATCTGTACTACATGGAAATCGTTACTGGAGGATATTGATGGTTTTAAACGTGCAAATGTTGAAACCAAAAAATGTTTTTTTAAATATAAATATATTTTATTTTCATTGATTATATTTTTTTTAAACAATATTGAGGTATCATAGTTACAACTAACCTCAATACAAATGTTGTTTGTAATAACTTTACCTTCTCAGCCATTTTAAACAAATTTACTCATAGGATGAATTTATGGCACAAACAATGCAAACTTGATATCTATTAAAATATATAAATACTAGAGTGTAGAATTTTTAATATATACACATCTAAGAGGCCAGTTATGACTTAGTCTTACTCTCTTACCTTGCCTTCATAACAACAAAGGGTAAAACGTCTTGATGTATTTACTTCAGGTTGGAAATACAGTGCAGAACAGTACTGAGAAACTCCCACCAGACCACCTATAGAATGTGGATTAAGAGTAGCTGTAAACTTTGAAATGTCACTCTTGAAGGTTGGTTTAGATATTTTTGGGTGCATTTGTTGCATTATTTCATCAGCAAGATGGTCAGTTTTGTTAGATAATTAATGTCTTGCTCGTTCTACACGACCGGTGAGGGTGGGTTTTTCTCTTACGTTTTTATTTTTTATTTTGTAGTTGTTGCAACATCGTTAAAATAGTTTGTTTCATTGATAGCTGCTAAAGAAGAAGGAGGGTCTAATTTCTTGCATTATTTCATCAACAGTAGAACCAGTTTGGTTGGATGGTTTGGATCTTGACCGTTCTCGACGACGACGACCAGTAAGTGTGGGTTTTCTCGTGCGTTTTTTTTTTTGTAGTTGCGCTTGTTTGTGGTGTCTCAATAATTACACTTTTGAAATTACCAAAATTTCAATATATGGAATTAAGCTGATTTAAAGTTTTGTCCGTTTGTCGGATCGCCTATTATGCAATTACTGAATCGATGCCATTGTTTCACTACGTTACTAACGCACTCTAATCGAATATCATAATGATTTTCTTAATGTCCATATAAACAATAGGAAACACTTCTGAATAAACAGTTTCCATCTCCAATAATTGGAGTTATGTCAAAATGTTTATAAGTAGTCATGATCGTGGTTGTAATCAAGCGATGCTAACCAAACAAAAATTTACCAGGTATAATATAACATCTAGAAAATTAAATATGTTATTTGTTATGAACTTAGAAACACAATTCTACACGTTTAATCACCACTAACCTACTTAAATGAAGTAAATTACAACATAAACAAACCATGTTATAATAATAAAACATATATTATGTTTTGTTATAATCAGCTGATCTGTGCTGTTATATTCAGCTGATCAGTAAAAACTAATATTTTAAATTACATTTTTAGAATATTAAATGAAGGAATAGTAAACTTTTCAGGCAAATGGGCAAATATATAGAGTTAATTACCTTTCATTTAACACAACCCGCATGTAAATCGGTCCAATAGAACTCCAGATCTCACTCGGAATAGGCTTAAAATTTTACCCCATGTTAAATTGCCATATGAGATTTTAATTTCCGTTTTTAGAAAATTTAGTGGGGTAATAGCTGAAATCAAAGCAAAATGGGCAAATATACAGACAATTATCTTTCATTTGGTATAACCGTGTGTAAATCGTTCCAGGAGTATGGTCAGGCTTGCTGTCATAAGCTTTAAGATTTTCCCTATGTTAAATCTTCATAAGAAAAGCTTATTTTCCATTTTTGACCCAATTAACATAAATATTTTCAAAATACAAATAAAACCTGCACATATAGGACCGCTAAACTTTGTTTTGCTACAACCCGCGTGTAAATCGGTCCTGTTGTATGGTCAGGCTCGCTGTCATAAGTTTTAAATTTTTCCCTATGTTAAATCTCCATAAGAAAAGTTTATTTTCCATTTTTGACACAATTAACATAAATATTTTCAATATACAAATAAAACCTGCACATATAGGACCGCTAACATTTGTTTTGGTACAACCCGCATGTAAATCGGTGAAGTAGAACGGTCAGGGTCGCTGTCATTAGTTTTAAATTTTTCCCTATGTTAATCTCCATAAGAAAAGTTTATTTTCCATTTTTGACACAATTAACATAAATATTTTCAATATACAAATAAAACCTGCACATATAAAAACAGAAAACAACTGACTTGAAAAAATTGTACAATTAAAAAAATATATAAATATTAATAATAAAATATGTAAATATAATTATATTGAACAGACATTTAAAAAGTAGATTGTAATGTCCAGACAGAGCCATAATCTCAAAATTCAATGTTATTTGCACTGTGTAATTTCCACCCTGCCCTTCTTATCTTATCTTGTTGGTACAGTAGTTGTCAATAATTTTTAAAGACTGGGAATTGTTTACTGTATCTTTAGATTAATTTTAATCTCATTAGATTTAATCTCTTTCTAATTGAATAGTTTAAGTTTGTTTGTTTACATTTAAATTTATACATTGTGTCCTATTGATTTTTTTTTTTTTTTTTTTTTTATGGTTGAAGCTGGGGAGGGGAGAGCGGGAGGGAGAGATAGTGTGGAAGAGAGAGAGCCGCGGTAGTTTGCTGAATGCAGATCATAGGCTCCTGAGCCACTGGAGTTAGAAAGAAGCTCTAGGAGATAGGGAGTAAAAGAGGGATAGAGAAGTGGTAAGGTTCTTTTGTTTTGTGAGATGTTACCTATTTAGAGTGTAATGATGAGGATTAATAAACCAAACAACTTATACAGGGTACTTAGTTTCAAAATATTTTTAGGTAAAAGTACACACTGTACGAAGTAGAAACTCACTCTGGAATTTTTTTTCTCTCACTTTTCCTTGAAACTATTAATTTTTACTCTTTTAAAGATATCGGGACTTATCAATGAACAGTTCAATTTTCACTACTTTCTTGTATCAATTGTTACTTTTAGTATTATTTTCTGAAAAAGTTTACAATTTTGAGTAAAATTCTACCATTTTCATTTTGAAAATTATAATGTTAGTGTTTATCTTTAGTTTGAACTAATAAAGCAGATGTTTTAGGGAAAATAACTGAAATATTCAATACACTATGGTCGGATTGTTGTTAAGCATAACAATTTGTCAAATTGAATCAAACATTTGTAGTTGTAATAAGTTTTCATTTGATCTAAGACACTTTAGATAATTATTTTAAATTATATAGGAAAACCAGCTTCAAATCCAAAAATTGGTCGTTTGTATACCTTTTATAATTAACTATTTTAAAACAGAACTTAACAGACTTACAAACGATGAAAGATATTTAAAGGAATTTAAAATTTGAGAGGGCATGTTATCTTTAATTATTTACTGAAGAACATCAAGAAAATTGCAAAATATTCATATTTGCAATATGCAGTATTTATCATTCACTTCATTCCTTTATATTATCAGTTGAGAATGAAGCTTATCTGGTTCTAGGTGCATGCCATATGTTTTACAAAATGAAACATTTCAATCACGAATGCCTATCTACAGTAGACTATACAGGAATTAGTCAAATAAAAGCTACCATTGAGTTCACAAAGCAAGGGGGTGCATAGATGTACTTTCTTTATGCGTGACTTTTACTCAAAACTACTGTTTTTAAATGTCAACCCTGTTTTCTCTTAAAATAAAAAAAAATAAACTGAAGTGTCTTACATAAAATGAAAACTTATTACACCGGCAAGTTATTTGACAATTGTTATGCCTAACCACAATTCAACATAGTGTTTGAATATTTCGTGGTTTTTTCCCGGAAATACCTATTTTGTTTGTTTCAAACTAAATAAATATACTAAAACTATTATTTTTCCAAATTGAAATGGTTGTATTTTACACAAAATTGTATGCGTTTCAGACAATAATATCAATAGTAACAACTGGTGGCGGGAAAGTTGAAAAAATTGAATTGTTTCAAAAATCGTTGATAATTCAAGATATTTTTGTAAAAACAGTACAATATAATAGTTCAAAGGAAAATTGAGAGAAATTTTTTTCAAGAGTTCGTTTTTACTTCGTATAGTGATGTTATTTTACCCCAAAAAATGTTTGACACTGAATTCCAATCTCCCTGTATATGTAAAAAAGCAAAGTCGGTTTCTAAAATAATCTCAGCCGGTTACGAATGAACAAATTTTGATGAACTTTTAAAAGTGCATAATATTTTGGGGTACTCAAGGAGTTTTTAAATTTTTAGGATGCCTTTCTTAAGATCTAACATATAACAATTTTGATCTAATTAATCGAATTCTCAAATGTTGACACAAATGCCAAACGAAACATACTGTTCACCATCTAAGTAACAGAGTACTCCCCAGCTTGCAAGACGTTACGTTCAGCCCGGATTATTAAGACTATACAAGCGGCAGTTTCTGGAACTATTCTATTTACTGTATTAATTTTATTTTAAATAAATAGCAATTGCCCAGCCTTTTGTTACAACGACCGACCATTGTAATTCATCGTACGTAGTTCTGTCTGGTTATACTTTGTGCAAGAAAGTTTGTACAATGTTTTTGCAACATTTATTTTATGACAGTAATAAAAAGTTTACAAGTTAAATATCGACTTTGTGTTTACTGTTCTCGTAGTTTAACTGCATTAAGTTGATGAAGACACTTTGTAAATGTGTGTTTAATAGCTAATAAAATTAAGTGACCCGCCTTATAAAATCCATTAAATGTACAGTCAAATTTTGCAAAAACCGGGCAAAGAAGAGGAAACGGAAGAGAAGAAAGAAGAAATATTCTGTATATTTTTGCTCTAGGAGTTCTGAATAAGATCAAGTGGATGATTACGTATAATATCGTAGATTGTGGTATGCATTGTACCTTGTACTGTACAAATACCTTTTACTGCAATTAAGTGTATTAATGATATGGGTGACAGTCACTTTTTCTTGTTGTTTAAAGGCAAAACACTCACCGTCATCGCCTTTTAAAAAAGGTAGAGCAACATAAAATGAAGACCCATAGCCCTCGAATGCTCTAATAGCTTCATATTGTTTGCAACTATGGATAAATTTAGTTAGGAATACAGTCTCAGTTTTTTTTAAGAAGCCAGAGTAACAACAATAATTGTGACAGACCTGAAAAACTTATTAAATTGCGTACTATGCAAGTATGATGGACTTCATTTAAAGTGAAAGTTGTATAAAGAGAAGGGTCAATTAATCAGGTGGACAACTACTGGAGGTTTTGAAGATAGCCAGACTAACTTGGCGAGAAAGAATTTCTGAGGGGATCGGACCTTCATACAGGACTCTGCGGGAGTAGCAAGAAGGATGAGCAAGGTTTACGTGTAAAGGAACTTGGAATTATTCAGTCAGTTTATTAAATTACTGACGTAGAATCAATCAGTCACAATAGTAAGTCATTTTGGATTGTTAGTGGTTATGAGATTAAAATATTTGTATTAGCATACGACGAAGCTGAGAGAGGAGAGAGAGAGAGAGAGAGAGAGAGAGAGAGAGAGAGAGAGAGAGAGAGAGAGAGAGAGAGAGAGAGAGAGAGAGAGAGAGAGAGAGAGAGAGAGAGAGAGAGAGAGAGAGAGAGAGAGAGAGAGAGAGAGAGAGAATCAGGTTATAATAAATAATAAAGAAGCATTAATTGTATATCTAAACCACTGATTTATTTAGTTTAAAGTGAAATAAACCAGGCAATCAATGATCTTAACCACGGTTTGAAGAAAACAAGAGTTGATCAACTCAGAGAGGATGTCTGAAAGAGTGGACCAATTTAACCAAAGACTACATGAAAATGGTGTAGATCCAGCTAGGGGCCCTCAGGATTACCATGCCCGTATTCCCTATAGCGAGTCCCTGAAGGTATATCTGAACTTCGCTTATTCTATCTTTAAAGGACTACGGAACACTTCTAATATTTTGAAATGAAGTCTAATATTTTTTAAGTAGGCTACATCTAAGCTTGTATCTAAAAGCTTTTAGTTTGTTGTGAACTAAGTACATTTTGTATACTAATTCCCGCTGAGGATTGAGGTTTACGTCTATATTATGATGATTGCAAGATTGTCTCTTCATTTTAATAACTGTTTAAACGTCAAAATATTACTTGTTCTGTTTAAGCAAGGAATAATCAGCTAAACAAAAACAAACAGATGAACCGGGAATGGGAATTACCTGCAAACATATGTTTATGTTTTATGTATAAGAGTGTTATTCCAACCTACCACCCCCACCACGTGCTGTTTATTTAGAAACACTGCTATTTAAACTTCTAAATCAGCTGATATTACGTAGTAAAAAGAAGATGAAATGACCCTGTTAAAATTAATGTCATATATTATTTGGTAAGTTTGATTTAGTTTATTAGTCTCATATATAGCTGGTTGGGTGATAATGCTTCCTGACGACTATAGTCTTACCAGACAGAAAGAAACCTGCGCAGAATCGTCATCTCGAAAGTGCTCGCGCACGCATGTAGGGGCGATGGCGGGGAGGGGATTGGAGCGGTGATGGTGATGAATTGTTACATTTTCGCCATAATATAAAGGAATTTAAAACATATAATTAATGTCTTTTTACGTCTTTTATTTTGTAAAATATTTAAATTTACTAACTGTAGTTGTCAGGAACATAAACAGCATACATTTACAGTTTTTTAGCGCTGTAGTAGGTTTGTAAAAGAAAATATCAAGCCCTACGCAATGAAGCTGCGGCGGGGTATATCTGGCCTGACTCGGGCTCTTCCACCACAGTTCTACCTGCGCAAGACAAAACCGGCGCGCGGTTCTAAGCAGTACCCCTATAAGATCTGTAAGATTATCCTGTACTTGGGAAATTTGTCAGAATTATCTAAATAATCATGCAAGTGTAAGTAAATATTCAACAAAATTGACCATTTAGTCAACAATTTATGACCTGATTTGATTATTCTAAAAATATGTCTGTAAGATAAAACTAACCGCACGTTAGACTATTCAAACTCCTTCTGTGATATTGTGCAATATTAATCCCGACAGATAGAGAAACAAGAAAGCAGATGATACAGGGTTTACCTTAGATGCCTTCAAAACGTATGTATGTATCCAATTCACAATGATCTCCAAGTCTATTTTATTTATTATCGCATTATTTTTTAAATCTTACATGTATTTGAGAAGGAACACGAAAGAGTTCAGTTCTAGTTGATACTTAATTTGACTGTACTTAGGCTTACTCATCGCAGAGCGGTATAAAAAGAATTAAACACATCACTCTCACCGGTTTTATTGTTTTTTTTTTTTTTTTGTACACTCTGACGAGAAAATGGCAGACTTCCCCAATTTCATGTCAGCAAATTTTCTAAAAGTAAATATACCTAATGAGGTAAACTTAACCTTTCCTGTAAATCCTTTATAACTCAATGATCTTAAAATTAGTTTGTTCGATTTTTCATATATTTAGACATTTATAAATCCTATTTTGTTTCTTTTATCTAAAAATACATCTTACAAAGTGACTCGAAACATAACCCTCAAATCGTTGACAAACTGTTTCCCTCTGTTAATTAGTTAGCAGACTTTTCGTACATATTAACGTCTCAATTATATAGCGAGTACGAATGTGGCATTCCAGAGGTACCTAGCTGGATCTACACCTTCTTCATTTAGTCTTGGATTAGATCCCTCTCTTTCATCTTTCCTATTAGGTCAACTCTTGTTTTATTCCGATCCTGAAGCTATTGGACTAGTATTCCAGGGCTAGGAGATATTTTATGCACTTTTCTTCTTTTTTTAAGGCGATGATGACCAAGACTTTTTCATCAATAAAAAAAAGGTAACATATGGAACAGTATTCGATTAGAAAATCCCGTCCAGCAACTAGTCCAGATAGATGGTCAACAATCTCAGCGTTATGATCGAATGTCAGGAGTATTTGAGAATCTATAACTTTCAGTCAAGATATTTTGCTAAATAAACTTGACGGTGAATAAATTGTATTAAGTTAGGAAGGAAGGAGGAAAATAGACTTTTTTTGTTCCTTTGTTATAATTTTATTAAAAAATAAACTTAGTGAAAGTTTTAACATAAAAGAGGTTTTTGGTGGAATTTAAATAATTGTTTTTCCTATAGTTGCTATAGAAAATAGCTTTATAGCTATCGTCATACTGCTTCAAAAACAGCTGTTTTCAATACATGCAGTGAGATGCTAAAGTAGTTGTTCTTTTTACTCCTAGAACCTAAAAACATCAGCTGAGGTCGAGGTCATCAGCTGTTACTTCGCTTATAAGAATTAATTAACGTTTGTAAAGAATCTATAAAAACAACCGATACTCTCGATTGTAAAGATAAAAAGGATGTTACCATCGATTTTATTAATAAGTACCACTAACACAAACTAATCAGCTGTAATAGCTGCTAACTTGTGTAACTTGTCCAAACTTTTAAAGGTAGGTTATAACATTTTAGTTTCTGTGAAATTGTTTTCTTATATTGTTTGCAGTATAACGAAAAATATAGTTCATCACTTGGACCAAAAGAAGCTTTCCGATCCTCGTTAATTTTCCGGTCTCGGCCGTTAAACTTGAGCTTGTATTGAAAAGCTTCACTTTTGATCCTAGTGATGAAATATACTTTTTGTACATCCTAAATCAGAAACAAATCAGCTGATTGTCGCACATCTACACAAAATAAATTATTTTGCACACATGTATACAAAATACTGGAAGGTTAAGATCAGCTGTTGTAATTAATGTTTTTCTATTCTCTAGCCAACTGTTGTAATTTGTTGTTTAATCGTCTAACCTCAAAAAACCTGTTATAACTACCGGTATACCAAAATAACTAACTCCAAAAAAGAACAGAAGTTGTGATTTCACGGTATCCAATGACGATAACCATACTTGTCGATCTATAAAACATATTTTAATTAAGGCCCGCAAATATATCCACACGCCGTCTTTTGTTACGTTACAATAATGGAGCTTTCTTTGTATTAGACAAGTTATTGGAGTGAACTTAGTAGCATAAATTCCCAAAGAAATAGCCACGTGTTTTAAATTTCTCACAACCTACCTTGTATACTGGACACTTTCCGAAGTACATCCGTTACCCTAATAGTGGGAGAGGGGAGGGGGTATACTCAATACGTCGATGGTATCGGAAGGCTATATTGAAGAATCAATCGGCAACAAAATTCGAAGAGAGTAAAGAATATTAAGGACTCTCGCAATTACCGAAAGCTTACACATCACGACAGTTAGAAAAGCAGTCTACCGTATCTTCTGGGTTATGAATAATGATTAAATATTGTTAAAATTGCACTTTTACCAGAGTCAGGATTAACAACAAGTGACAAAAATAGGTTAAGTCATGAAAATAATATTTGCTAAATGTTACAAAAGTACCCTAGATAACTTGATTTCATTATAAAACATTACTAAATGAACGTTTAAAACTAATTCTACTTTTTTATTTTATTTTTTTATTTGTCTAAAAAAATTAGCTATCTTACTATAGAACACGGCAAACAACAACATAATTCATATTATAACTTTTATTTATTTGTTATAAAAACTGTAACTCTAGGAAAAATCTTGACTGCAATTCAAACGAAAAGTGTCTTTGCTGCATGCGAAAAATATCCACCCTCGGCTTTAACTTGCGTGAAATGTTTCTCTCGTGGCACTCGTCGCGATGAACTGCGCCCAAAGCAGGGAGTGCACACGTCATTGAAGATGTTAAGTATATTTCAGAAGAATTTTAAAGGCTTAGGCCTATCTGTTTAAGGAAAGGTTTGCATTGCCCTCTTTTCCACAATAAATACAGATATTTTCAGAGTGAAGGAGCTCATTTATAACAAGTAACAAATTAACAGTTTCATAAATTTAATTTAGCAATTAACTTCACATTATTATTAAATTGAAACATTTATTTTTCTATTTAATAGTTCTTTACTAAAACATTTCATAAAAGGATTATGTTTGTAATTTTAGTTTTCCTTTTTAAACAAAAAATTATTTTAAAAAAACCCCTGTTTTAAGATACCATTTTATACAGAGATAAAAAAATTATTAATTTCAATTTTTAATCAATTTTAATTTTAGTCAAACAATTTTTATATAGAACGTCCAAACAACAAAAAATTATTTTTTGAAAATAAAAAAGAATTTTCGAAGGTCCTTGTCGACCGCAAGCCCAAAATTTAGCAGCTGCACCACCCTTGTAAAGAAGAAAAAAATTAGTTAAAATATACATTTAGTTACAGTAATCTGAACTGTAATTTAATATATATATATATATATATTTAATTAATTTATTTAAACTTTTCCCCCAGGGGCTCACGTAGTGAGTACGGGACTTGGCAATCCCGGGGTACCTGAGCTAGAGGAGCATACCTCTATAATAAACCTTGGTTCAGCTTGCCTCGGCTGATAGTACCTTGCAAGGGGGTCCCTAGCCAGGGTTACGGTGAAGACCTCAACGGCGTTCCTCGGCGGAGAGGATGTGATTCGGTACGGCGAAGACGGCGGAAGAGGCAGCCCAACCCTACGGTGTGAAGGCGTAATTGTCGATCCGTGCCAAAGGGGTGAATGGCGCATGGGGGATGCGTTGTTAACGAATCATAAATCAAAATAACGATGGATAAAACAAAAGGAATTAATACCCCAGGTGGCAGACCAGATATTCTGGAAAATCCACCCTCTAACACGGAGGTCGGTCCTATGGATTCTGGGGAGGACCAACTGTCGTTACAAAATAACCCTTTCAAGAGAAGATCCGCACTGACAAGAACACCACCAGGAGTGGCTGATGTTGGAAGGTCATTGGATGAAGGAAACAATGTAGTTGTTGTGAAGGATGGAGAAAAGGAGATTGGAGATGAAAAAGCTGATCTGCAGGATAAGTTGACAGAAATGGAAAGCATGTTGACACATCTCCAAACACAAGTATTGAAGCTAACCCAAGAGAATGTAGAGTTGAAAGCAGCTCTTGGTGAAATGAAGCAAAATGTCGAAACAAAAACATGTGACCCAGAGAACAAGGACAGGGCTTTAACATATGAAACTGATGAAGAAGAACTCGAAAGAGAAACAGACTGGATTGTAACATCAAATAAAAGAAATGCCAAAAAAAGGAAAGCAGAATATTCACCAGAAGCAAATACAGAGATCCAACTTGCAGTAAAACAGCCAATAAGCAAGAGGAAGGACGTCGCCAAAACACATAAAGCATTTTATGAAATTCCGGGAAAGAAAGAGGAAGCACCTCCTCCACCAATTAATTTAGTAGGAATGCCCGGTTACGCAGAAGTGAAAGCTCTGTTGTCCTCTGTCTCAAGTAGTAAATACAAACTTGTGGCATTAAATAATAATGTATGGAGGCTACTGATGTCAGATTCGGACTCTTATAGAGCCATGGTAAATAAACTGTCTCAAGAGAAAGTTCAATGGTACACATATGAAGATAAAAACTGTCGACCCGTGAAGGTAATGGCTAGGGGATTACATCCGACCTGCGAAAAAAAAGATATATTAGCAGATCTACGAGAAAAAGGATTCAAAATTAGTGATGCCGTAAACATACTGAAAAAAGATAGAAATCTGCCAGGAGACCCAAATAAAACAGTATGTCGAATAGGACTTCCCTTGTTTATGCTCACGTTCGACCAAGGTGAAAAGTTAGAAAATATTTATAATATTAAAGGAATTTTGAATATGAAGGTAAAGATTGAGCCTCTTAGAAAAACCTCAAATTTGATCCCGCAATGCAAAAGGTGTCAGGGGTTTAACCATACACAGAAGTATTGCGCTCGCGATCCTAGGTGTGTTAAATGTACTGGGAAACATTGGACCCTAAATTGCACAGTGGACAGAAGTGTCCCCCCAACTTGTGTAAATTGTAAGGAGCAGCACCCAGCTAACTACCGAGGGTGTGAAGTAGCTAAGGAACTCCAGAAGATGAGAAATCTAAGAAAGAAAACCGATAATAAAGGGACTGCATTCCAACGTCGACAAGTAATGGAGGGTACACGAGTGACACATCAGATACCGTCACAGGTTTCTGTAACACTTGAAAACAATAAAACAAGAAGCAAAACTTATGTTGGAGCAGTAAAAAATCTGCAAACCAAGCACATAGAAAACAAGGGTGATCAGATGATGCAGGAGGTGCTGAGTAAACTAGACTCCCTATACAAGAGTATGGAAGAGCAGAAGGAATCAAACAAAAAAATATATGATAAGTTCACTAAGCAGGAGGACATAAATAAGCAAATGTGTCGAAGACTTGCAGCTATGGAGTCCAATATGGAAAACATAACTAGAGCGGTAAAAACATGACTGACGCCTTAAGGGTTGCATCATGGAATGCAAATGGACTTGTAAACCACCTGAGGGAGCTAGAAGTCTTCTTGAATATTGAAAATGTTGATATATGTCTCATTTCTGAGAGTCACCTATCTAAAGGCTTTAGTATAAATATGCGTGGGTATAGCTGCTATCATGCTGCTCATCCATCGAATACAGCTAGGGGTGGTTCGGCTTTATTCGTGAAAAACAATATTGAACATTTTGTTGATTCAAAAATAGAAAAGGAGTCCATGCAAGTAATAACTATCTGTGCGCAAATTTTGAAGAAAGGGACCTTCAGAATATCAGCAGTGTACTGCCCACCCAGACAGAACATAAAGAAAGATGAATACGCCGATCTATTCGCATCCTTAGGGGGGCGTTTTGTTATTGGCGGTGACTATAATGCTAAGAATACGTTCTGGGGTTCAAGGTTAACTAATACTAAAGGTAGAGAATTATACAGAGCAGGAAGGAAAATGCGTTGTGACTTTCACTCAGGTGGCTCTCCAACACACTGGCCGGCGGATAGTAATAAACTACCAGATGTCATTGATTTTTATGTGACCAAAGGAATATCCAGAAATTACATACTTGTAGAAAACAAGCAGGATCTCTCTTCTGATCATTCTCCTGTGGTTATGACAATAAGTGAAGGACTTGTAAGAAAGGAGCCTCCTCCTAGATTAGAAAATAATAAAACAAATTGGACATTATTTCGTTGGATACTTGAAGAATACATGGATCTTAACAAACCAATAAAAGATTCATACCAATTGGAAGAGGAAGTAGATATGTTAAATACCAACATACAGAGAGCAGTATGGGAGAGCACTTCCCACAAAAAGAGCAAAGGTGTGGTTGGTGTAACCTATTCACCTCAAATAAAAGAACTTATCCTGGAAAAACGAAGAGCCAGGAAAGCATGGCAGAGAATGCGGACACCCGAAAACAAAAATAAACTGAATACATTATGCAATAAGCTAAAAAAACTGATAAGTCAGGTTAAAAATGAGGAGGTAGGGAAATATTTAGCTAGTCTGACTTCCCTGAAGGACACGGACTATTCATTGTGGAAAGCAACAAAAAACCTAAAAAGGCCAAAAAATCTGGAACCACCCATAAAGAAGGAAGATGGACTCTGGGCAAAAAGCGCCCGAGAGAAAGTAGATCTCTTCGCAAGGTACCTAGAAGAAACTTTTAAGCCTGGACCAAAGCAAAGTGATCTAGAAGACATCACATCAGTACCGAGAGTGGACCACAAGTAAATAAAAAAGGTGTCATTAAAAGAGTTAAAACAGGAAATTAAGAAAAATCTTAATGCTAAAAAGTCACCTGGATTTGACCTTATTACGGGAAGAATATTAAAGGAGTTACCAGATAAGGCTCTCAGGAAGATAATGTTTATATTCAATGGTGCTTTCAGATTAAAACATGTACCTACCCAGTGGAAGGTAGCAGAAGTAATAATGCTACCCAAACCAGATAAACCACCAAATGATGTGAGATCATACCGACCAATCTCTCTGTTACCTGTGATTTCAAAACTCTTTGAAAAGATATTTTTGAAAAGACTTTTACCAGTATTAGAGGAAAGAAATCTAGTTCCTAACCACCAGTTTGGATTTAGGAGAAAACACACTACCATTGAACAGGTACATAGAGTGACCAGTATAATAGAGAAGACTCTAGAAAATAAGGAGGTATGCTCAACAGTTTTCTTGGACGTAGCTCAAGCTTTCGATAGAGTTTGGCACGAGGGCCTTGTCTATAAGCTGCACAGAGATCTCCCAAGTGAGTTTTTCCTGTTAATGAAGTCGTACATTGCTGACAGATACTTTCGTGTTAAACACAATAATGTATATTCTTCACTGAAGCCAATCGAAGCGGGAGTGCCTCAGGGTAGTGTTCTTGGGCCAATACTGTATGTTTTGTACATGAGGGATATGCCAGAGCCAACTGAAGCTACAGTGGCGACGTTTGCGGATGACACTGCAATCATGGCGACTGGTGAGGATGCAGTGAAGTCAACTGTGAAACTTCAAAGAATAATTGATAAAATTGGCGTCTGGACCCAAAAGTGGAGAATAAAACTCAATGAAACCAAATCAGTTCATGTGAATTTCACAAATAGGAAGTTGGAAACTGTGAGAGTAAACATAAATGGACAACCTGTACCCTACTCAAATACTGCAAAATATCTAGGTATAACTTTGGATGCTAAGCTCAAGTGGAAAGAGCATGTTAAAAAGAAAAAAGAGGAGTTGAACATAAAGTACAGAAAAATGTATTGGCTGCTTGGGAGAACATCTCAACTGTCAATTGAAAATAAGTTATTATTGTACAAACAGGTACTTAGACCTGTGTGGACGTATGGCATCCAGCTCTGGGGCTGTACGAAACAAACAAATGTAAAAACCATACAAACCTTTCAAAATAAAGTACTGAGGGGTATAGTTGATGCCCCTTGGTATATTAGAAATGATTTTCTCCACAGGGACTTGAAGGTGGAGTTTGTCAATGAGATGGTGACCAGGCTTGCTCACAGTCATGCAAAACGAATTCAAAGCCACGAAAATCCGGCAATTATTAGCATGTTGGCGGAAACACCAACCATGTTGAGGAGACTTAAGAGAACAAAGCCGCATGACCTGATATAGAAATGTGGCTGATGGCGAGGTCGATGTGAGAATTAATAGAGTATCACTCTGGGATTAGCCGCTGGGCTTTACCCCTACACACGTTGACGATTCAAGAGAGGGAAGTTGATAGATGGGCGATAGCAAGCTCAGTTTCAGCCTTTAGGGAGGTGTTTTTAGTGGGTCGACCCCCACACTACTAGTACTTACGGGAGTGCTAGTGCCTGTTGCAGGTTTTCACCTACCCTCGTAGAAAAAAAAAAAAAAAAAAAAAGTTAAACTTTTTTAATTTTGTTATTTTGAAAATGTCTTTTGTTTCATTTTTGAAGCTTTATGCTAAAGCTGACCTTTTTTAATAATATATTTATTTATTTTATTTTTTTATGTTCCTCGAACCAGTGAAAAGTAATATCTTACATCATTAGAAAATATTCAAAGTTAACTTCCTCATGAAATGAATTACATTATTATTTATTATTATTATTAGAAAATTTTAATAATTCTGTAAGACAGAAGACATTTTTAGTGAACAACATTAAAAAAATTAAATATTGAAAAGAAATTTTGTTTGGTATGTAAATTATATATATTTTATTAATAAAATCAAATGAAATAAGTATGAGTTCAAATAGAAATCTAAAATCAATTTAGATGAAAAATATTATAAAATTTGTAAGATTAAACAAATCTGATCAGAGTTAAGCGGAGTTAAACAAAGTACTCACCAGGATAAAATTTACGACAATAGATTAATTTTAAAAACAATTGAAATGATTATTGAACTTCTTAGAATCTCAAATCTGATTATATCTAGTATATAATTTAGATTTTTTTTTGTTTTAGCTGGTTTTGTAGTACTGGTGGATTTAAGACGCCATTCTTTGTTTTTACAAAATGCATTGTTAAAAGAAAAGGTATAACCCTCTTGATAGAATTTTCACTTCATTGAACATTTTCCTTTCGATGAACATGAACTACAAACAATTCACGACTCTGCGCGACTTAAAGCTCAAAGTTAGATTTTAGAAAGTTTTATACAGAGATGAGAGTGAGATAAACAGAGAAAGATTGACCTTGAACTTTACATATAACATTCTTAAGCCTAGTACAGATCAAATCTGTACAAACTAGATTCACTAATGAAGAATAGGGAAAGTGTTTTACCTTTCCAAGTTTGACCTGACATAATTTATCGTTTTAAAATCGTGTTTTTAGAGGAAAGTTGTGATTAATTTTGTTTCGGTTGTTATTCCTAGATATCAAACTCACAAATCTAGTGAGATATAGAGATATGTCAAGGGGGTAATATCGATAAATGATTTTTTTTGCTATTCATGGAAATGTCTAAACAAAAGGAAAATGCAATCCCGTTAACAAATACAATGAACGATTCTGTAAAAAAACTTGAACTGTTTTCCTTTAAAACAACACCAAAACCAGCTCTGTACCTTGTTTCATTAAATTTATATAAATTTTCAAAGTTGTAAAGACCTTTTTGAAACACCCTGTATATTAAAATTCTTTCAACAATCAATAGACATAGAAGGTGTAAAAAAATATGCTGCATTGTAGTAATATACATTTTCAGTTAAAATGAAAAAATGAGAAAAGTTAGTTCACTGTAGTGAACTTGTGGAAACTTCAAACACCAAATGAATAGAAACACAATTTTTCAGAATATTCAATTTGTGTGTCATACAAATACAAGACGACGTTTCAATTACTAGGTCATCATCCTCAGTTGTTAAACCTCCTGCCACTTAACTAAGACTGGCCTAGAGGGTTTGTGTGCATGTAACAACTTAGTCATTGTTTTGTATTTGTATTGGACAAATAAAGTGTATATAGTGGAAAATTGAGTTTCTAATAGTTTAGTAAGAAAGATAGTGTCAATATTTGTTCCTAATGTCAGTAGTTATTAAACACGTGAATTGTTCAATATAAACAAAATTAGTTTTGTAAAGTTTCTCTCGTATATAGGGAAAGGTAGTATACAAAACGTTCCCCATTACCAAGTTTTTGCGACAATTTTAAAGGTTTTTATTTGTTCAAGATGATTAAACTAAGAATTCAAAAGGGTAGACCACAGAAAGGCTGGTGGAAAGGATACGATATTCGGTTCAGTCGTTCCAACTGCAGAGACGAAATCGTCGTGGGATAGTTGGGAGGCGATTTATCGCCTTTAGTTTCTTTTCGTCACCAATGTTGTCTCTTACGGTTATCATGATCAAAGTTTGGTCGAGAAAGTCTTGAGTGGCTGGCAAAAGACGTGAAATAGTCATGTGAACATTATACCATGTGTCCAAAAAGTCCCACCCCCTATTATTTTTAATTAATGGAAATAGACAGATTTGCCTTGGGGAATGTTTAGATAACCAAAGGAGGAGTTTTTTGAAGTATCAAAATTTTCAACCCTTACCCCCAAAATGGGGTAGATTGGGGGTAAGTCATGAATTTTAAATAGCAACCCCTATTGAATGATACCTCATTTTAAAGTATTTTTAAAAATAAGAATATTGGCGCAAACTAGAGGTCTCTAAGTTCATCCTACCCACCATAGCGACCAATTAAATTGTGAATTTTACGTTAATAATTACACCGGAAATGTTACGAAATGTACAATAGACCTCTAATTTGCGCCATTATTCTTATTTTTAAAAGGCCTTTAAAATGAGGTATCACTCAATAGGGGTTGCTATTTAAAATTCATGACTTACCCCCAAACTACCCCATTTTGGGGGTAAGGGTTGAAAATTTTGATACTTCAAAAAACTCCTCTTTTGGTTATCTAAACTTTCCCCAAAGCAAATCTGTCTATTTCCATTAATAAAAAAAATAAGAGGGGGTGGGACTTTTTGGACACATACATGGTATACACTGTCTGTGAGGCGAAACGCTTCCAGGTTCCAAGGTTTAATATATGTACACTACAGAATTGATTAGGCTGATGTAAAACCCGTGTACTCAAACCTCATGGTAGACCTATAAGTTCGTTCGTAATGACGTACAAATTTCTCCGGGAAACTCTGAGATCCAGTAGCAAACATAATTTATGCCAGTTTTTAGCATAACCTGACCTAAGTTCCCTTCTGTTGAAACGAATGCTCAGACATTTAGAATAGTACTATTATTTTACATTGGGTATTAAAATAAAAATAGATAATGTGGGCATTTCTTGGGGAAACTTCCAATGTGGTTATTTTAGGCGAGTTTATTCTTAATATTACGAGTTGACGTGTACACTCCTTCAAATGGGGTATCATGATTAGTGCAACAAGATTTCCTCGGAAGGGTCATAGTAACCTGATGGTACCATCGTACTTGACCTGCTATTTCTACCTGAAGAAGTGTCACCGAAACCCTTCTATTGTCTATCTTTACTGCTCCTACACATCACGTCTATTGTTAGATGTCTTGTGAATTACCCAGGCGTGGTGGCACCATCCAGTTTAGGGAGGGATATTTTTAATATTTCAGTTGATGGACAGTAGAAGTACATATCAGTCGACTCTATCTGGCTCATTTCATTTCAGTTCATTTCTATCTGGATCATGGTTAGGTTGTGCAGAACTATTCTGAGGTTAACCTATTCTGAGCAGAACTATGTAATATTTATGGAAATTGGGATAGTTTTTCTCTATAGTGATAGATAATTGAAATAGTGATTTCTCTAATAGTTATCAAGTAGGAAATAAGTTGAGAATCTTTTTTATTTTTTGCAATAAGCAACAGTCTGTCTACCTTGCCGGATTGAATTGGAAGTGAATGAAGTGATCATCAAAAAGTAAATAGTTGCTAGATTTTATAGTTGGAGAGCAGAGATCCAAAATGGCCCTTAAACAATCTGGTGGTGCCATCGAAATGTTTACCTCCGATATTCACAGCTATTGTTTTGTGTAACAATGAGTGACCCTTTTCGAGTCGAAAAAGGAATCGGCCAGACCTTCATTCCTAGAATTAGGGATCCTCCTCCGATGGTACCACCAGGTTACTATAACCCCCTCGGAACACTCTGAGATCCAGCCAACTGCTCCTACATAAACTATTCAGTACAAAACATAAGTTATGAGAGTTTATAACCTATCCTAGCCTGACCAAAACTTCCTTCTGTTGAAACGTATGTTCAGACTTTTAGAATGGGACTACCATTAACATTGTGTATTAAAATTAATATAGATAATGTAGCCATATCTTGGGTAAATCGCCATTGTGTAATTATTTTTGGCGAGTTTTTTATTGTTATATCATTTAGTTTTAAGGAAAATCAGTTTGATGTGTGCTCTCCTTTAAATGGGCTCTCACGATTAGTGCAATAAAATTTTCTAGGGAAAGTCTGAGATCCAGTTAACTACTCTTACATAAACTGATTCAGTAGCAAACATAATTTATGAGAGTTTATAACCTAACCTAACCTAACCTAACCTCAACTTCCTTCTGCTGAAACGTATGTTGAGACTTTTATAATGGGACTTCCATTTTAATATTGAGTATTAAAATAAAAATAGACATATCTTGGGTAAACCTCCAATTTAATTATCAAAGAATGTACACTACAAATTTAGCACAATATCTTTTACAAATCACACAAAATTTGATGCCTAATCAAATTTCATATTTTAAACATTATTTTAATACTATACAGTACCTATGGTTTTTAAAAGTATTTGTTTAAATGCTGTAATACACAATGGCGTTAAATTTTAAATATATATTCTGCGATTATAGAATTACAATTTGTATAGAGGCTGACAAAAATTGGTTTTATTTAATAACACTTTCATTAAACGAAATTTACAACATGGTGGATCAACAATTAAAATAATATATGTTGCAACAATTGGAAATTATTGTAGATTTTATTTTCGATAAGAACATTCGTTTGTAAAAACACGAAAACGTTCCTTGGAGTTTTATCACATATGCAGAGACTGTACACAAATTCTGTGTTAGGTCTAAGTTTGAGGTTAGAATTCACAATTCTTAAAAAAAATAGTTTTACTTTGTCGGCTGGAGCTTTTAAATAGCAATTAATTTCAATAGCGGTTACTTTATTTGAAGAGTGAAATTGCAGGGAAATGACAGTGATTATCCTCGAATAGAGTCTGAGTTTTACTCTCTTATTGTAGGCTTGCCGTATGTTGTTTTATTTCAGAATGACTTTTGTTTTCAAACTACGACAGAGACATATAATGCTAAACACAGCTTGTGTGTATATGCTGTCGTAGAGTGACGTCCATTTCCATTGTTTCTGTCGATACACAACTGACGCGAATATATTTTTAATGTTATTTAACGACGTCGTAATTGTTATCAATTTGCGCAGATCTCCAAGTTGTATAAAATTATATATTTATAGTGCTATGCTGCAAGGAAGAAGAAATTTCCAATTTTTTTTTAACTGAAACCATTTTCAGTTGCTTTTTTAGCAAGTAATGAGAATTATTTTAAATAAACAACATATTCAACTAAAAGCAAAACCTATTTTACATGTCAAATTTGAGAAACATCAAATACATATTTTGGTTAAAGAGAAAATTTACTGATTTCAGTGGAATATTTTAAAATTATGATGTTACAAACCACATTTTTACATTCTCACATATTCATACTACAGAGAAAGTTATTTGATGGCTCAAAAACATATTTCTATTTTTTTCTTTAGTTTAAAAAGTAATTTTGAGAATGATGTCAGGATGTGGTCCGTAATCTGTCCAATGCTCTACATCCAAAACGAGTAGACCGAGTATAATCAAATATAAAATGTGGGCCTATTTTGACTATATCTAAGGACATTTTGTTGATTATTATGTATGGGAGTCTGAGAAAGTTAGTACAATATTTTTCGTATATTTTTAGTTTTAATATACTGTACATGGGTCTATCGTCTCCACTATTTTAAAACCATTCCTTATACCATAATTGGTCAAGATCAACTACAAATTTAATCCGATAAAATATTATAAGCACACACACACAAACACGCGCGCGCGCACACACACACGCAGGCACGCACGAACGCGCGCGCACACACACACACACACACACACACACACACACACACACACACACACACACACACACACACACAAATTTGAACAATCCGTCAAAACGTAGACTGCATGGAACAGTACGGTACAAGCAGACATGCAGGTATTTGATGAATAACACGCACACCCCAGTATTGTTAAGTGTAATTTATTATAATTAAACAATGGTTTATTAGAGACAAGGCGATCGATATTTGGCCAGATTATTTCAAGTCATGCGTCGGTCAATTAATGTAAGGAATGTTTCCAAGACGAGTTAATAATTGTAGCCAACGTTTTGATGTGAATGATGGCCGAAGATAATAATAATCACGGGTATACTCGTGACGGCTGGTTTCTCCCACGCCCCCACCTTCCCTCTCACATTGATTTATAGACTCTGTATACAACTGTTATTTGTACTGTTGATGAAACATTTAGTGCTGCACTCTATGTGTGTTTCCTTGTAAATATTCAGTTTCATTTTAATGAGTTTGGTATTTAACTAGAACAATAATTATTACTTGTACGGTCTTATATTTCATGCCTGATTAGGTTTTTAGCGAAATCTGTTATGATATGAAACTATTGCTGTGGGTATGATGATAATTACTAAAACATAATTCACATACTCGTTTAAATTGAAACTAAATTTGGCAAGGCTTACGTAGGTAATTTTTATTATAAATGTTCCCATTTTTCAAAGCTGGTGGAGTCACAGTAAATAAATAACACGTCACTAAAGCCAACCCAACAATTACATCTATTACTAGTTGTTTTAAATGTCCCAGAATTTGTCTTTATTTGATGCAGTTTTATGTACTTATACTGTAAAGGCCTTCACAGACAGACGCGATACAGGATTCGGGACAAACCGAGCGATACTGAACTCGGGAAAATATCGCCTGTTTACCGAACTGTACGTTCACACACGCGCTGCACTCGGACATTCGGGTTTCGGTAAAAATAACAATATCATTTCATTAAAAACTATATAACGTTATTTTATATGAATTTAATATATTTTTTTGTTGTCATGCTTGACTTAACAATTTTTTTTCACGAAATTGTCTAATATTTTGAGAAGGAATTTTATATATACTTACCGAGGCTTATCATGTTCGTCCTCGTCCATAGCGAGCGACAAAAGCAATGCTTCTTCTTCTAAATGCTGATTCATATTTAAAAAAAAAGTAAACTAAATAATCAAACTACACTACATTCATAAAAAAGCGGTAAAAAATGTGTAAACTACTGACTCCCGCCTCAATTTCCGAGCGGTCTACCGAATCTAGTCGGTAGACCGAATTACCGACGCGATCTACCGATTGCGATAATATCGTATTCCTCGGTATACCGCTGCTGTGTGAATGTTTTCATTTACCACTATGCAATAACCTATCGTACCAAGCCCTGTATCGCGCCTGTCTGTGAAGGCCTTAAAGGTTTACCGGGACCATTCTATACAAGTATATATTTTATTATCTATTTTTTCTCAAATCTGTTACGGCCTTGATTCAATGACGGATAATTGACGTTTTCTGTACATGAATTTGAACGACCACCACCTCTTTTTCTTCTAGAGTTCCTAAAACACAAAAAATAGCTAATAAGGCATGGTTTTCCAATTACCTACATAAATTAGTGATACGCCTTTCAGAAAAATCGGACTGTCAATAAAAAAGAGTCCCAAATTTATGAATTTCTAATTTCATTCTCTTCTTTACAAACAATAAAAAATAATAATACAAAATGAACTAAACTCTGATTAAATATCGTCTGATTAAACTGGAAAGGGATTCTATGGATTCTATGGAAGTAAAAGCGGATATGGTGTGAGGGGCTCGTAGCCTTCTGGACGAATGGCAGGCGAGCTTATTTGCCAATTCTTTGGAAGTGACAAAATATTCTTAGATAAGAGCTCAGTAATTAAACACTAAAATGAACATAGAATAAATAATCTGAAATTAAATTTAAACGGAAGTTGTTTTTAAAATCATTACTCATATTACAAAGAATTCTTGAAAATAATGAAATTTGATTTGGCAACATCGTTCCCTGCCACAACACAACCCCAATCCCTTTCCAGTTTTATTCAAACTATAATCAACTCATTATTCATCCCCAACTGTTTAGTGATTAACTTAAAATCCAATCATTTCATGGGTCACCCAACCCAACAAATTCGTTATATTTTTTCAATTACCATAACCATTCATGAGGTAAAAAAAAAGAAAGTATATATAGATATGTTCCAACGTATTTTGGTAGTCAGATTTAGAACTGGATCTTACCATTACGACTTTTTCCAAAAGCCTTATAGAAATTCGACTAAAAAGTTGGGTGCAAACAATGGTTAGGTTAGTTAGGTTAGGTTAGGTTATGTTAGGTTAGGTACACCTTGTTGGGTCTTGGTACACGGGGGTTTACATATTCAACTACCAGTAAAGTACATAACATTAGGCCTACTGATGAACCTAAACCTGTTCCCTTGCTCCGCCAGTGGCTATGTGTCACTGTAACCGGTTTCGGGTGCTTCCCAATCGTTAGCAACTTTCCCACAAGTTGCCCGAAAGGGCAACGGAACGAATTAATTTAGATATTTAATTATTTTATTAAACACTAACCCGTAGAAGATTGATTATTTCCATGAAATTTGAATACAATTAGAAAACAACTTGAGCAATAAGAGTTGTAGAGTTTAAGGAAATAAATCTTGTGCAAATATTGCATTAACTTTCTCAAACATCCACAAAAAGACAAAGCAAAATATTTATCATCTACTCAAATATTATTGTTTATCTTTTATTATTGTTTATCAAATATTATTAAAGTTATCTATCTTTGATGAAAATAAAAATAAACTAAGAATATAGGATAGGAGGTCGAACATCACAAAAACAGTTAAAGCGATATCGATCAAATTTTGGAGAAATGTAAATGTTTATGAACGAAACCAATATTCCAAATCGTATGTAAAAATAATCATTATGAACCCGGGCGGATTTTTTTAATTACGTTTACAAAATGTTATCTGTCGTCAAATATAGTATTTGACGAAATATTTGGTATATTTTGAGGTATTTTTGACACATATCGAAGAGATTATTGTTATATTTATTTTTTTATTCCTCAACATTTGCTAGATTCTTAATCATTATTAAGAAATTCTTTATCATCATCTTCCTAAAATGCTAATTTTGGAATTATCGATCTCAGAAACAGGTAAACCTTTTTAGATACAATCTTGTTGAGCAGTGTGGTGAAATTCACAATAATAATTTAGATAATAAAATTACCCAGTCAAAGTTGCATTATTTTATAATTTCCTCTCTATCAGTATTTTTCTGACGTTTATTTTAGCCAAAAGCAAATCAAATTTCAATATAATTCTATAGATATTGGTCGTGCTGAGATTAATAACCTTCTTAAACTACGTCATGATTTATTTACACTTTTCGATCGATAACTCTGGAATTGTTTAAAATCACGAATACTTTTTTAAAGTATATTTTGCTGGTTTTTTGAGTTGTGCGAGAAATGTATGCGACGTTGGTGCTCAGTTTATTGTCTTTCATAAATAATTTAGTGTTTGAACTGTCAATGAACTTCTACTTTGTACGGTAGACTACAGTTTAAGTTTCCCTGCAGTAAAAACCGGACATGACTACATTCCTAGTGGCGTGGCGTTCTTTCCAAGAAAATCATTACATATTTTCCCCTTGTTAGCAAATTTCTTATATAGAAATCTAATTATTATGATCTTGCTCGTAGCAACAGGGACTATGAAATGTCCATCGATCCTACCCATAGCAGTATTTTCCCCTCACTTTAAGTTATGTATTTTTTCCTCACTTTAAGTTATGTATTTTTTCCTCACTTTAAATTATGCATTTTTTCCTCATTTTAAGTTATGTATTTTTCCCTCATTTTATGTTATGTATTTTCCCCTCACTTTAAGTTATGTATTTTTTCCTCGCTTATTTTTACTACAACTAACCATTAGCTTACCTAACAGTTTCTTCTTAATAAATAGTGTCTGTCCATGTGTCGGAGAACCACCCAATAGTGAGCTCCTTAGTGTTTTAAAACTTCATTCAGCAGTTCAACCAGTTCTAAAGGTTTTGTCCTTTCCAGTCGCCGCATCAATTAATGTTGATTAAAAGCTAATAGTGCAAGCTGTGTCGAATGTTTCACGCTTCTCTATGCTCCCTTACAATACCTCTGGTATTTCTTTCATTGAGGAATAAGTGTTGACGTTTTGGTCAGCAGTTCAGTTCTGACAACTATATTTAGTATAGTGTTTATACCATATAACTTTTTAATATATTTTTCTTTGTCAAAAGTAAACATAAACAATGGGTAGTAAATTCCCCCTTTTCGTTATCAATTTTATTCTTATCAATATATTAGTTGCATCTAATATATATTAAAATCTTTTGAATTCAGATCATCACTTATGTACTCAAGAGGGATGTAACTTCTTCTCTCCATAACTTTGATTGGTCTAGGCTTTTCTTTAAATACGTAGAACTGCATTTTTGTTCTTTATTTAATACAAATGTCATCATTCAATATCGGGAGCATTGATTTCCCATTAATTGTTAATTATTAATTGTAAACACTCCATTCTTTGCTTGTTAAGGTTTTAATAAGTGAATTCAAATAGGTGTCTAATAGATTCCGCAATTCAAATTATATTAATGGGGGGGGGGGTTATTATTTTTTTTAAAATTTTATGTTCAACATTTGTTCGATTCTCTAGTGTTTAGCACTATTTTCACCAGCACTTTCATCGATTTCAGAACTACAAATTGGTTACCTCTTCCTAACTCGAGAATTCTTTTTCTTGTTCATCTATGTCTGTAAGGTAGTGTTCTTTAAACTGTGATTGATGCAATAACTTTATCTAATAACGTAATCTTATAATTTATATTTATGTTAGTAAAAACAGAGCTCGAATTTTGTTTTCAATCACTAAACTTACCATATACTTCGTAATTAAAATATCTACTGGATTAAATCCATGGATGAACTTTTGAGAGAGGTAAATTAATAATATGTTATTATATTTACTTAGTTCGATACTTAGCTACTTATTTGTGCTTAGTTTCATTTGAGATGTCGATAGTTGTTACCCCTTAACTACTCAAAGGTCAATTATTTACATATATATATTTCCTATATGTAGGACAATGGAAAGAATATAAATACAAGGTATGAGTTATATAGAATTTAGAGAGAGAGAGAGAGAGAGAGAGAGAGAGAGAGAGAGAGAGAGAGAGAGAGAGAGAGAGAGAGAGAGAGAGAGAGAGAGAGAGAGAGAGAGAGAGAGAGAGAGAGAGAGAGAGAGAGAGAGAGAGAGAGAGAGAGAGAGAGAGAGAGAGAGAGAGAGAGAGAGAGAGAGAGAGAGAGAGAGAGAGAGAGAGAGAGAGAGAGAGAGAGAGAGAGAGAGAGAGAGAGAGAGAGAGAGAGAGAGAGAGAGAGACGGAAAGTAAGGACCCTAAAGAGAAATACAGTAGATCATGATGAACATAAAAAGGGTCAACTCTGCCTAGTATTCTAAGATTAAAATTTATAACTTAAGAAAGGGACACAGGGTTGAAACTAAGTCCGAATAATCAAAGTAACTAATAACGAAAGTGTCCAAGAAAGAACATATCAACCTAACTGCTCCCAAAACGTTGAGTATTAGTGTCTATTCACATTTTAATGCAAATATCTGATTAAACAATGTCAATAACACGAGCACCGCCATTATCCAATAACGGTTTGTTATAAAACACACACATTGGATATTGTTGTTTATTTAGACCCTCTGAACCTACATACCAATCATCGTCTCTTCCCCCAGAGCTCCAGGAATGTCGGACTTTGAAGAGATTGAAGATCCCCGACTATTAATGAAGAAAATTGGTCTTCTCGCTCCTCGGTATAGATTAGATCGTGCAAAGTATATTAAGATAAACGTACTAAAATGTCTTGGGTGGGTGGACCTAACAATGTCGGTCTGGGGCTCGTTTTCTCACCGCCAAGTTCCAAGTTTGACCTCACCGGGGCAAGGGTCGGCCCGCCCAATAATTAGACGTGCAAGCTAAGGCTGTAATATCTGCTCACGTTTGTGACGTCAGTTTTGAAGATGGAGATTTCATTACGGGTCAGGTTCAGTGTTCAGACACGACCGGCAATGCTACCACCCCGACGACAAGAAATTTATTGGAATTTAAGGAAATTTACTGATTGAAAATATTTTTACTTCAGGGGAAAGATAATTTTGGTGGTAGTGAAAACTTAAAGTTATTTTGAAGAATTATTTTAAGTGAAGCCAAGTATAACTACATTGTCAATTTGTACATTCGCAGTCTCGAAAGATTGTTTATGAAGTATTTAAACTAATGAAATATTTTGTAAATGTCAGACCTTTCTAGTAACAAATAGAAAGACAATCCATAGGTGACTATCCTTTCTATAGTTATTAAAAAATTAACTACATAAACATTGCATATTTTCCTGCACATCTGTAAAACATAAAATAATTTTGTGGCTATTTTTCCAAAAATGTCTATTTTTAAATAAAAACAAAAATGTTAAGTTTTTTTATTACTAAGTTTTCTCCAATATTTCTTTTTGGTAAAAGTTGGTTTAGATAAGTCCCAATGGTTGTATCAAAAGATATTTATATATTTAATTAAATTCTAAGCTTATTTCGTTCATGCCAGACCGTAAATAGTGTTTGATTGCAACCTAGATCTGTACGGTCAAAATTCATTAAGTTTATTTTTAATTATTTTTGCACCGTACTTACTTCAAATCGACACACTGATTTAGGTCATTTACTTTTACTTTTCGTCAAAAAATTTAACAAAATCAGTAGAGCCAATTTTGACAAAAAAAAACAACATATTTTTAAAACAACTATTAGGACGATTTTTTTTTTTTTTTGTTTTTACAGATAAGTTTCAAATCAGATTTTTTGGGGAGATAGCGATCACTCCGTTTTGTTTTTAACCGATTATTAGAAAATCGGAATTTTGAGGTTTTGTATTTGGTAGCTACTCTCAAATTTTATCGAATGAGAGAAAAAGTCACTGAATATGGCGAAAAATAACTCACATAATAAATTTCATTAAAATCGGCCCATTCGTTTAAACTGTAGAACATAGTACCTGTACAACAAACAAACAGATTGACACCATCAAACCACTTTTGTGGGCTCAGATTACCTCAAAACCGCGTAAAACTAGACATAGAATTTTTGACCCATCACATAACTTTATACTAAATACATGTAAGTAAATTATTCAACTATTCAGTGAATTTGACACTAAGATCCATGCTATAACGTGAATATGTTTATGGACTTTGGATATTTTAAAGGTTATTTTTCTAATGTATTAAGTTTATACGTGTAATTAATTATTTATTTATTATACATCTACATACATATTGTTTCTGTGTTTGCATGTCTCTTGTTTTTAATTTCTGATTTAACTCTAATATCCAGTTAGGTTAGGTTAGGTCAGTTTAAATTAGATTAGGTTAGGCTACTTTACGTTAGGTTAGGTTAGGTTAGGTTAGGAATTAGGTTGGCTGTATTACGATTCCGTAAGAGTTTAAAGATGGAAGCCGATGAAAATATCTGTAAAATTACAAAAAAATATGTTTTTAAAGAGTTTATCTAAAACTAGACGTGGATGTTCTTAAATCAAAAATTTCGAATACAAGCTTTTAAAATGTAAATTTTTCCCAAGGGAACACAAACTAGTGACAATATCGTGTTCATTTTCTAAAAGTAGTAACTTATTTAAAGTGAACATAATCGGTTTATGATGTTTTTTTTAAATCTAAAATTGATAGGGTCCATATTTAAAAATTATAATGTTGGCCAAAAATTCATAACATAATCGTATTCGGCGTTTCAAAAACATGACAAAGCTGAGTTTCATGAAAATGGGTACATAATAAAACAAGTTGAAATTATGGCTGTCAATTGAATTTTAAAAGGAGCAAATTAAAAATTGTGAAACTCTTTCCTATTTATATTTTAATTCCATTTTTGTTATCTCATTGGTAAATAAGGTAAAATTCAGAAGGTATAGTTGACGTAATATACATTGTAACTCTTTTTATTGTCTCACTATTGAAATTTGATAGATTTTACATTTAATCAATGATAAACGATTAGACATATTTAACTTTCTTTAAATCTACGTTAGTTTTTGCAAGAACTGTATTTTTTTAAATGTCATGTTTTTAAAAAAAAAATGAGTTAAAATTTTAAATCAGGTTTGATTCTACACATTTAAAAACTATACGGTGAAGAGAATATTGAAAATCGTTTCAGAGCTGTGTAGGCATCCGTATGTTTTAATATAACAACACATTCTAATATACTATATATAACAAAATCTGCCTGTACGTTAGATGTAGACGTCGGGGAGACCGGAGACAAAGAGGGAAGATGCAATTGACAGGGTAATGAAAGAGAGAGAATTGGTGGGGACCAATGGGGGACAGGGACGGAAGGAAACCGAGTATCGGAAAGCGGCGATGCTATATAATTCAAAATTCGGACTTTTTAATGCAGTAATTTACCACGAAAACTACTTTCGAACTCTTTTCATTAAGACTTTATTTAACAAAAAAAATATAGACTTACACATTGTTCAAATATTCAACAAATTATTACGTATTTAAAACAATATTTTAAAGACATTATTTGCCAATAGAAAGGTTGTAACACAAGCTATCGGATATTTCAACGTTAATTTCAATTAGGTTAATACAAGGTTTGTAAATACTAGCTCAGTACAGGCTATCTGAGATGTACTATTTATGAAAATCTCTATACAAAACAACATTTTTTCCCAAAAAATATTTTAGGGCACAAATACAAAATCGGGCTTCGTTGTGGACAACTAAAGCACTTAAGGTAAAAATATTACACATTTTATGCAAATTATGTTAAGGTTGTGCAGACAACAATGTATTTTAAAGGGAAAAAAATCCACTTACAATAAAAAACTTTTAAGACAATATTACAAAATCGAGCTTCATAGTACACAACTAAATTACGAAAGAAGAGCAAAAATTCTATGAAAACAGTTTCTGTCGTTCGAAATTAATAAGATCTTAACCTTAGACAACTATTAAGAAATTATTTAACTTAATGGTAACCGTAAATTTAACTTACTAACAAATTTTCTTGATTTTTTTTTTTTAATGCTTTTTTTTAGGAAGTTTGTAAACAACCCCCAGAAAGCGGGAACATAACGGTGTTCATGCAATCACAATGACATTAACCGTACATAACAACTGTTCATTCTAGGTTACATAATAGAACAATGGGTGCAGATTCAGGAGTTAAATTTCATAAATTTGAACTCAAAGTAATTCGAATCAAAATTTTAACGGTATGAAACTTAATGACCAAAACCATCCGAAATAAATGTTTCAAAACATTATACAAACTCTCTGACAAACCCATTTGAAAAACCAAAAACTCGAAAAATGATTCAAATGATACTGATTAATTTTTTATGCTGAGTCTAATCCTATAATGTTTAGTGGAAGAAATTTAATGGGAAATTGGAGGGATTTAAAAACAATAATACTTCGTTTGTACAATAAACTTGCTATAATCATAAATCGTATCCCATTTAAATTACGTTTTTTAATGAAGATTCTTTTTTTTATCAGTTATTCCAGAACCGTAATTACCCTTTACTTGCAATTTTACACAGTATCATGAATCTACATATTTCACAAATATTTGAACGAAATTGGTAGAGTAGATTTTGAGAAATTATGTATTTTATAACAGGCTCAGGGTCAACTGTTTGGGTTTTTCTCTTGAACCGGCAACTTTAGAGAGATAATCACCATTTTGTAGTGTGTTTTGTCCTTGGATGTTACCATTTAGCAAAATTCTATGAATCGGTTATTCTAAGAAAAACGTAATTATGAGTTTCAGTCTTATGGCAGAGAATTTTGAGTTATCGAGAAAAAACCCCAACATACTAAATGTGATCAAAATTTGTCTACTCATTTGGGATGTAGAACAATTTTTGTGAATTAAGAAAACCTCACGCAGGATATTTCCGCAAAATCTTAAGATCAATTATTAAATTTCTATAGAAAGTTAATATATTACGTAAATGTATATACTATTATGTATATTTTTTTTTTCAAAAAAATTTGTTTTTGATATAGTTTAAGCTCTCAGAATTAAATATTAGATACTTGTTTTATTACTTTATTTTTTATAAATTTAGTTTTAGTTGATAAATAGTTTTTACTGAAAACATGTTAATTAATACTATTTCTCTCTCTCTCTTTATTCGTATATTTTATTTTTTTCAATCCTATTATTGTTATTACGCTTTTAGTTGTTTGTATATTTTCATACATGAAATTTTATTTATGTATATGTTTATTGTATTTTTGTATGAGATTAAATCGTGAAAGAGGAGCTGATGATCCTAACTTTGCCCTTTAAATAAAGGCGTTTATATATTCACATAGCTATATGTGAGAAAGTGTTAATTGACGGAAATGAAAACTAAGGCTGTAGTAAATTAAATAAAATAGACAGCATTTCTTTAACTGTCTTTATACTAATACAAACAACTAAATCAAAATCAAATAAAACTTTATAATCTCGTCAAAAATGTCAGATAGGAGTTACTAAAAGGTGGAAATTGTAGTTATTTATGACTACATTAGTCAAGTTAGTGAATGTATGATCGCTTGTTTTATTAGATCTAGCTAGATGACTATATAGCGTAATATATATTATATAGTCACCTACCTAAACCTAATAAAATAATAATATGTTTTAATACTAACTTGAATAACGTGGTCATAATCAGAGCTGGATTTTCATTTGTAATAAACTAACCAAACCTGGTTTTCGTACTGTTTTATTTATTATTTCCTAGTAAAATAATGTTTTTAGCTACTTCAAAAGTGTTTGGCGACACCTAATTGGTCTCATTTTTCAAAATAAGGTAGGTAGAAAACTATTTGAACGATTTTCTTAATGAAGTTTTTAGTCAAGCTTCAATGCATAATTACCAAACCAACTTTTAATCACTAGATCTAGTGAATCTGATTGTATTATATTGTACAATGTGGCTGGGTAAGTACTATAATGGTGCAGTATATAGTTTTGTGGATGTTATTTAAACTGTATCAGATTTTGATGTGACTCATATCAAGATCACAATTCATGAGTTAACCGTACCAACTATGTTTCCAATTTTTGTTAAATGTGTGTATAACTCATCAAGTCTTAATCGTAGCTATAAATCGCAGCTATGTTTTATAGCTGAGTGGAGATGGGATGGGTTTTATTACATCAAAGTACATTCCTGCACAAACTTCATGTAAAACCTTCTTTAGTGAATTACAATGCAATATATTTTATAGGGTTCCGAGTATAGACGATGAGACAACGAGAATGAAGAGATGGAGCTTTTTTGTTGCTAATACACTACGTTTATTAATTAATTAATTGATTGACTGAATTACGATTTGTTTGTGTGTTTTTGCAATTACGGATAAACCGTTCGTAATGAAACATTTATGTAGAAAATTTGTATTTAAAAAATGTCAGCCCCAACTAAACAATTTGAGTTGACATCGTGGTACCCTGCCATCATAAAATGTAATACCCAAAATTTGGTTTCTTGGGCCTTGTAGGAAATGATTGTATTGGTAGATCAAGGGGTTTTATCTAATAGGATAAATTTGTTCAAAACAGTTGTTACACAAGTGTTCTGAATCTCAAAATGTTTCACATCACTACTTTCTTGAAGTCGTTTAGACTAGCCTTACGGGTCTAGTAGTAAATGAGTACAAGAGTTTCCACTGGCTTCGCTCGTTGGCTTTGAAGCAATACCTCTTTGAAGAAGCCTCCACTCGCTACGCTCGTGTAATGACTCGGCCTTGCTGGATCTCGTAACTATACGAATATCACTTTTTTTGAGGAAATCGGGGTTCGAAATTGCATTTTTGAAAATAACTTGCTGTTTGTCGTCGTAGAGAGGTAGCTTTGGTACCATTGGATGCAAAACTGAAATCATCATTTGTTAACTAAATTATTGGGTTGATAAGTTGATTAACACACTATACAGTGTGATTCACGAAGTTATCCCCACACTTATACAGCTCATTCTACTAGTAAAAATAATGAAAAAAGTTCATATAAACATATGTCCAATCTCGTTTCGTTTAGCGTCTGTCTGTCTGTATGTGTTTTTTAGAAAAAAATTTCTATCTTAAAAATGGTTTCAGATATCAAGTTGAAACTTTTTACATTTTTAATGACCCTATTAGTGTGCATCTTAGATAAAAGTTTCAAAATAATATCATTTACAGAAACAAAATGGCGGTCATTTAAAATGTCAAATCCTAATAACTTTAAAACGGGTGATGTTACAAAAAAAGGCAAGATACATAAAAAATAGCCCCTTTTAATACAAGCATTTTGGTACCTGGTTTATTGATCTAAGATAAGTAGTAACAGATATAAGTAAGATGTTTTAATGTTGTGTGTGATTTGATTTAGAAAATACATTGCAATTATGTATAAAACACAAACCTTTACTTGGGAAATCTTACTTATTTCTGTTACTACTTATCTTAGATCAATAAACCAGGTACCAAAATGCTTGTATTAAAAGGGGCTATTTTTTATGTATCTTGCCTTTTTTTGTAACATCACCCGTTTTAAAGTTATTAGGATTTGAACATTTTAAATGACCGCCATTTTGTTTCTGTAAATGATATTATTTTGAAACTTTTACTTAAGATGCACACTAATAAGGTCATTAAATGTAAAAAGTTTCAACTTGATATCTCAAACCATTTTTAAGATATAAATTGTTTTCTAAAAAACACATACAGACAGACAGACGCTAAACGAAACGAGATAAGACATATGTTTATATGAACTTTTTTCATTATTTTTACTAGTAGAATGAGCTGTATAAGTGTGGGGATAACTTCGTGAATCACCCTGTATACGATCAGAAACTGTTTAAAATGGACCCTAATTAGATTTTACTGAATTGCAATAGGGTTCTATATGACCACATTATAGTCCCCTGTATACAATGATATAAAATGGAAGGAATAGAAAATCACTATTTCGGGTTTCCTATGGCCATAAAACGTGAAGAGCAGTTAAAAAACGGAGGGAGATTACCAAACTTGACCTGTATTTCTTGTAAGTGAAACAGTTCAAAGGCATAGACGCAGGTAATCTGACTAAGAATAAAGCGTGTAATCCTAAGTATTAAATATAATGGCGACAGTGACACTCAAACAGTGGCACCTACAAGGTTTCCTAACCTAACCTAACCAACTTTATACATAATATATGAATACAAACTTTATTCTTTTGGAGAACAATTAAAATTGATGTCCTTCCAGATGGTGTCAAATAGAACTTCATCCTTGTTCCTACAGCGTCTGCGCAACATGAATTCACATAAGTAGGAATCTTACAATGCTCTAGTGGTTCTACATTCTTTTTGTTCCTGGTAAAATACTGTCTTTAATGTGTATATAATATTATGCTAACAACAAAATTTCAGCTGTTCTGTCAGGTCAGGTTCTTGTCTATTTATGTCAAAAGAAAATTGTTTGCAAGTGGCGGTCTTCTACTTGAACAGAGCCAAAAAAATGTATTTCTTCTTTACCTGACCAAAAGTAAACTTTCAGTCACTACGTTTTAGATGTTTTTGTTCACACTAGGTAACAAAGCCCCTCGAGATCGGCTATTTCTGAAGTGTTAACAAAGAAAACTCCTCGTGCAACGGACGTAGACCCCTTCCGACTGTTTCCTCATTTTTTCCATTTTGTATTTAAAAAAATTACTAAATATTTTTGTTAGTTGTAGTTATAAATAGAAAACTTAAGTTAATGCTCTTTCAATATTATAATCGTAGTTTTTCAAACATCGTTGTTTTTTTCAACGCCTCTAATAACTAACTAAATTAATTAGTTAAACATCTAACAAAAAAATTTCATGCGGTTTGCTTGAAATGTTATTTCATTTAAAACACCGTAAGAAAATCGGTCAGGTAGAACTCCAATCTGTAGGTTGAGTGAGGCTGGAGGAGTTCTTCAGCGCACAAAGATACGTTAGACCTAGCATTAGACCAATGTGAAATAATTTTGGAATGTTTTAACATTGATTTTGTATATAAATTTAGTTATCATAGCAATCAAATAGTAATGCATGCTTAAAACAGCTGAATAGGTTCATTACTTTTATAATTCATCACAAAAATAGGTTAGGCCTAGCATAGGTGTGAAACAATTTTGGAAAGTGTTTTAAACTTGATTTTATAATTTTACATACAAATTAAGTTACCATAGCAACCAATATAACAAAGGATACCTCAAACTGCTGATCAGGTTAAATAAGTCAAAAATTGTATTAATAGTGACTGCTGATTGATTTGTAAACTTTTTAAAACATAAAAATGAAATAAAATTGACATTTCATATATTTTTTTTTTTTTGCAAAATAATGACAAAATTTTCGTTCATTTAAAACAAACCGCACGAAAATCGTCTCTGCAGAACACCTGAAATTGGATTAATAGGGTTGTCACCCGTCTAGTCTCAAAAGATCCATTTGGGTAGTAGTGACAAGAGGGTAAATAGTCTCGGACCCCCCAAAAACACTAACTAATTTAAAAAAAGGGTTGTCTCCAAAAACAATTTCAAAAACTCCGCAAAACTGTCTTTGTGTCAAACAGGTTAGGTCACATGGTAACGTTGTGTGTATATATATACATATACCTACTATTGATCCCAAAACCTATGCTTTCCAATGAGACCATCCCCATCTCTGTAGGTTGAGTGGTAGGGGGGGGGGGAGTTCTACAACGAACTTATTTAGGCTCTGCTGTATTGTATATAAGATGAAACTTTTCAAGTTTCATAAGATAAATAATAATGAAGTATTTATATAATTTTTTCATAAGATTTCTCCTCTAACCATAACGGGCTCACTTATAATGAGGGACCCTAGCTGGTTCTAAACTTTTTTAAATTTAGTCTTGCCTTAGATCCCTCTCCTTCATCTTTCCCATTCAGGCTTCTTTTGACCAACTGTTGTTCTCTTCCGATCAACTAAGACGAAATATCCGGAGCCGTCCGCATCAAACCAAAACCAAGGATGATCTAAAAACGTCACTACGAGAATAATGGAGCGGTAACCTCAAGACAACATAAGGAGACTCGTTAGAAGTATGTCTCGGCGTATTCAAGATGTAATCTCGTCCAAAGGTGGCAATACAGATTTTGAAGCGGACATTTCTAAGACCAGGTAATTTTATGTTTATTTTGTTCATAACTAATAAGTATTTCCATTTTAATTTTAGTTCCACACTTTAAACCTCCTACATTTACAACAAAGCTTCTAAATTTAAAAAAGCTTTAGAGGGAGGAGGTCATTATACTTATGATCTTCACACGAAATATTAATCTCAAACTACACAGGAAATATAACTTTTTGTAAAAGTGACTCCTAATTGTTTTGAGGTGAGTAGATACATGTCACCAAAAAAACAGGATAAATGAGTTCTACTGCTGCTGCTTTAAATGTCCCAGAATTTTACTATATATTTGAGACAGTTTTATGTAATTTCTGTACTTAATAAATTTATTTCCTTGGATCACTCAAAATTTTATATTGTTTCTTTTAATATTGTAATTTACGAGTTTCCACTACTAAAAACTGAATAAAGTGTAAAAGCAAACTCTCTATATTCCTAATTATTTGAGCTTTCATTATAAAGAGGCTACAGTTTAACTAAAATCTGTTCTGAAGGTTATGATCGGTCTCAGATCTGAAATAACACTTGATGAAGGCGACCGCAATAACAATATTCCTATGGAAATGCGGAGACTGAATCACATAAAATCCGTTCGCCTACCCACGTTGCACTGCTAATATCAAATCATACACAATGTAAGCCGTATCTAAAAGTGAACAAGTCAAATAGCCCATCAACTTCATTGTATATTTCACAGTGTTCATGCAAATGTGTTCCATTTACAGAGCTCTTATCTACCATAAGTTTGAATGCATTTATGGCATAATGACGTACCGGTACTTGTCCGGTACTTTACACTTTATGATCTGTTGAGACCTAGGCTATTGTTTCTTGTAGGCTATCTGTTCGTTGTTAAATATAACTACCGACGTTTAGATTTCACCATTTAAATGTCAAAGTAGGAAGGAAATAATACTGGAGACCTGTTATACGTCCTGAGAAGTAAGATCTTACGATGTTAAACAAATATGGCTTCCACGCTTGTTTTCATATATACTACAATCTCCTAAATCGGCTCTGGAAAAGCTCATATTATATTTTAATATAATTTATTAATGCTTAACAATGTTTTTAAAGTTATTAATAAGGATGAATGTTCATGTTACTAGTATGACGTACAGTCTGTGTAAAAAATATGGAAACGGCTTAATATTTCAAGAACAACATTTGATAGAAAAGTTTTCATCGCCTAATTTAAAGCTCGAACTCTGAGCTATCTACCAAGTGGTAAAAAAGTTTAATAGGATATACAGAGTGTTCCAAAAATTAAGAAACCATGTTTTTTCTCAAATTGTTTAAATTTAACGCTATTATTATTTTTACATATTCTAATAAGTCAATTTAAGATTCTTAAAAGAAATTTTAAAATGATTAATTTATCTTTAATAACACCAGAGTTATTGCATTTTAAAATTAGCAATTTTGTAAACGTTCTCTGCAGGGTTGAGTGAATAATAACTTATTATTTTATTATTGCGATGTAAATTAATCCAAGGCGTATTGAAAATCCGGTACAGGGTGTTCTAAAAAGCCTACATATTTCTTAATTACAGTACACAAATTATTAGAATATCAATTATACTAACATAAAGTTTAGTACATAAATTTATAAAGTGTAATTTCATATACAGGATGTTCCAATAATTTATAAGGTTTCAAAATATACCTATTAGAATTACTAAAAATAATAATAGCATCAGATTAAGAAAAATCAAGTTTTGTTAATTTTGAAATACCCTATATATCTTACTAAACTTTCGTATCACCCTGTAGATAGCTCAGGTTAAGAACTTTATAATGACAGATCGAACATTTTCCTATCTAAATCCGTTGTTCAAATATTAAATGGTTTCCACATTTTTTTACACACTGCAGTGTAAGGAAAATTATGTGATGGGTCAAAATATTGATGTAATGTTCCAATCCGAAAAAGTGGTTTTGGAATTATGTATGTCTGTCTGTTATATGTGTATAGTTCTTATATCTTAAACGAGTGGAACATTTGCTAGCATTCGTATAAAAATTAATAAATGTCGTACAAGTGTATGGATCTCTCAAGTGATAAACCTAAAATATAAATCTTGAAAACTGCCTTTGGAGGAGTAAATGACAAAGGGCCAAGGACCTCGTGCAAGAAGGTAATAGTTCTCAGCATTGCCGGGATACAAGGTGTACACTCTGCCCAAAATCTGATCCTTTTTCAACTCCCCCACCGAAAACCGAACAAATACTTTCCTTGTTTCCTCCTGTAAAACTTGTTGCCTTTCAATACGTAATAAATCAAAAAGTTTCATTATAAAAGGGTCCTTGCATAGGCATCGATCGACTTTGCACATCTCAAAAAAGGGCAGAACTGTTGTTTTGGGAGGAACATTGATCCTCTCAACGACATCGTCCTTAGTAAAATAAACTCTCTGGCCATTTTTTAGATGTACGGCGAGATTTATATTAAGAGGAAACCTTTCGTGAATAGGGCAGCAATGAATGCGCCAGGCTACCTCAGAGCTGTTAATGTGTCGTTCTCCCTCGTACCGTGTCACCTCGACGCTGCCTGGTCAGACGCTGGTTGAAGTACTTGCATATGTATTTTATGGATTTTACATTAGTTCAATACTCAACATTAAGATTAGCATGTTGCGAGACAGGACGGGGTAATGTGGAACCTCTCAGCGATTGTCAAAATCGAATCCACTGATGTTGGCAGCAAACTTACCATCTGCTGGGGACCGCCCACTGTTACATCCTCTCCTGTTTGAGTTACCTTTAAAAGGAGTTGGGATAGCAGAGGGAAATTGGTCCCAAAAAATTGATGAGAAGTGACGTAACTGGGAAGTTGATTTTTTCTTTATGTACATGCAACTGAGTGGGAAACCTAAAAAAATAGCAAAATCAGACTGGAGCTTAGCTAGAAAAGTAAAATGCATTTTTGATGCATTTTGAGGGTATCACTACACAATGTTTTTAATATATCCAGTTCTATGGGTGTAGAATTTTTTTTTAAAAAACATGAAAATACTTGAAAATGAACGGACTATCGAAATGGTAGGGTATAGTAACATCAAGAGTACCATAACCTCGAAAAATTCGAATTTCAGGACTTAAGATATTTTTTACTAATAATGCAACAAATTGGGTAGGAATCATCAGATCTTCATGAAAATTGAACAAAATATTTATATTCAGACTAGAAATCGGTGGTCGAGTTTGCGAACATTTTTACGGTTACATTTTTGGCCATTTTCAAAAAAAAAACCTGTGACACCTGATAGGGCCTACGATACAACTTTTAGTGAGAAGTTTTATCATGTACTTCACTTTCATGTGGAAAACTCTTGCTACTATGCTATGTCTATCTTGAGACTTTTGGCCTCGTTTCAAGAGCTCTACGATTTCTGGGCATTTTGGATTGCAGGTAAATGTAATAAATAGATACGGTTGTACAAAACTGCGCACTACATCATAGCTTCTTGAATTCGCTCATGCACGTAGCGTTTCCTCTAGTGAAAGAGGACACCAACATAACCATCTTGCCAAGCTCTGATAACTTGGCGTGGCGTCCTTCACATGCACATACTCCATAGCCTTTTCTGGATGTTACGAACCAATTACGTCTTTCGATCTTAATTTTTATATACATATCCACAAGAAATTCATTGAGAAGGTTGAGAAGGAACTGGAAAGTGTCATAACCACAATGTTTTGTACCGACTCAAAGTTTGTAGGATTTATAGTTCTGGAGATGAGTGAGTGGTATTTGGCTTTTATACAGTGTCACAAAAATTTTAGAGCACTGTATATATTCGGATTCTACACACTAAATGGAACAAAAATTGATCCAAGAAATACTTTCTTTTCTCCTTAGTTTACCCGCTTTCGGTTATTTTGTTTTTTTGCAAACAAAAACATTATAACTTTGAAAATAGCTATGATATTAAGTTCATATTTGGTCCACGGACTTTCGATGTTAGGTTACGCAAGTATAACAAAAACTAAAAATTTATTTTGCATATTTTCAAAATGGCATTAGTTTGAAACTTTTAAAGTCGAATATCTATAAACCGGTTAATTTTACAAAGAATTTACAAGAAACAAAATATTTTTCGTCACACTGCTTCAAAAACAGCTGTTTTCAATACATACAGTGAGATGCTAAAGTTGTTCTTTTTACTCCTAGGACCTAATAACATCCGCTGAGGTCGAGGTCATTAGCTGCTACTTCGCTTATTTGAATTAATTAACGACTGTAAATAATCTATAAAACAACGGATACTCTCGATTGTAAATAACAGATAAAACAGCTGTTATAAAACCATCGATTATATAAATAAGTACCACTAACACAAACTAAACCGCTGTAATAGGTGCAAACTTGTGCAACTTGTCCAAACTTTTGAAGGTGAATACGTTATAACTTTTTAGTTTTTGTGAAATTGTTTTCTTATATTGTTTGCAGTATAATGAAAAACATAGTTCATCACTAGGACCAAAAGAAGCTTTTCGATCCTCGCTCATTTTCCTTGTACTGGTCCATAAACTAGTCAGTCCTTGTACCGAAAAGCTTCACTTTTGGTCCTAGTGATGAGATCTATTATTTCTCTTTTAACAACAAAAAAGTTTTAAAAATTTTTCTATACGTTAACCAAGTTATTGAAAAAATTAAAACCATTATTTCTTTATAATTTCGTATAGATTCTACTTTTTGGAGAAACTTTTTTACCTCCCTCCTGATGAAGCTTTAAGGAATTCTATTCAAAAACCTCATATTGTAAGGACGTATCATGTAAATACATCATTTAACGATCTAGTCTAATAAATACAAATTTGCGAAAAGAAACGTAATTCCGTTCAATCAATCCAAAATAGTGGTCAGTCCAAATTAAAAAGAGGGTTCTGCAAATGCATATTTCATATAAAACGCAGATAAGTTGTTTAAACAAAAAATTGTAACACTCAAGGCTTCATTTCGGTGAAAGAGAGAAAATTTAGTATTTATTTATTAAAAATAAAGTTGTGGATAAAAACAGTTCCAAGTAGATAATTATTGTCTGAGTCATGTCCTTGAAGATTTCTTAGACAATAGAGCTTATTTAATGACACAAAATTGCACTTTCCTGTACGTATTAGATGCTCATGATAGAACACGTTACACAAGACAGTGCCAAGGTCACAAACCCCAAATCTAATACCAAATTCGTGGTTTATTATGTTTTTTAAGTATATAATGAGATTTTCACTAGATATTTAGTGTATACAATACACACCCAGTATATGAACTATAGGTTAAGTGTGACAATCGCACAAAATTTTGACCTCCGTTTTTTTGACCGATCTTCAAAGTGTCATGGGCTCAGGAAACTGAAAAAGTTATTTTCTCCATACCGTCTGTTGTTGTCGTTGCATAATAGCGGTTACAATAATTAAGATAATAACAAGAAAATTGGTATAAGGACTTTGGTATGCTCATACAGAATCCTATTGAAAATGTCAAAATGGACATATTAAACAGTGATTTGTTCATAGCTTGGAGTTTTAAACTTATAACACTAAATTGGATAAAAATTTGATTATTTCAATTCTGCATTCTAATCCTCAATGTTAAAAATGTAGTTTTGAAATTGACCTATAAAAAAATGTATAGACTAGATCCGGCAGGTCATAGACTTAACGATTGGAAACACCTTCACATATTATGTACATCCTTGAGATCCTCCAAGGGTTGGAGACTTTTAAATATATACACAGTTAGGGCCTAGCTGACTTAAAGAAAGTAGTGATATCTACAATTACGAGGTTCAGAAAATCTGTATAATAATAATTATTTTAACAAATTTACCTTACCCCTTGATCTATCAATAAAATTTATTATTTCCTACGAGGACAAAAAACCAACATTGGGGTATTACATGTATAGAATATGTTTGTAATATGTTGTATTTAGAGGACTGGATAAGTAATTATCAACTAATTTAAAAAAAAATTTCGTTTAATTGATTCTGCATCTGGACCATATTTGTAGTCACTCATATTTTAGACCTTCCATAAGAAACCAAAACTGTTCCCCTTTTTAAGAATTTGGTGTCTAGGACAGAATAATTTTCAATTGATATTTAATCCTCATAACATTATAAAATTATTACATTTTACTGCGAGGTGGGGATTTGCAATATTGGAGTTCCCTTAATTTATCTTTCTATGTGTATAATATGTTTAAAAAAATTCAGGCAGGTAACCACCCAAGCTTTAAAAACTAAAATTTCGGTTAGGTTGTTACGAGTTTGATCAAATGTATAACTAGATTTTTTGAGTTGTTAGTGTTTTATTGTGGTTTCGAGAATTTGCTTTCATTGTAATCAGTATGAATTTGTATGTCCTTTAAACATATCTAGTGTGTATTGTTTAGTATGTAGTAATACAAACCCATATTTAAGATTTCGAAAACATTTTTGAAAAAAAAAAGTTATATTTTTATATAAAGGGGGAATTACTAATAAACAAAAAATGGAATATCAAATTTTTTTTATGTAAACGTGGATATGGATAGATAACTTATGATGTATTGAATTTTCAATAGTTATCCCTTTTTATGTGAATTTATTGATAAATAAGAAAATCCATCATAAACAAATGTTTTCTAACCTCTAGTGAGATGTTTTGTAATGTAAAAGAGAATCTGTTAATTATAAACATATAAAAGCTAACTATATATTTAGAACATGACCGAAGTATAAACTAAAATTTAAACTTTCTCTTAAAAGATCCAAATCAGATTTAACGATAAAACCAAAGCGCTTTCATTAAAAGTAGAATTGTTTTAAATTGGAGATTATGATTTAGATCAGATTTTGAGTCTTAAAATTATTTACTTAAACCAAAGTACCAAGTGCTACAAGAATAGAGTTCAATATTATTTGTAAAATAAAAATTTAAATGTTACTTAAATCAAATATGATCAAAATTTAAAAATAGTTTGAATCTAGGTTAATCTTTGCTATTCTAAAGAACTACCAAGAAAGATTTTTGTCCATACTGTTCACGATAACTCAATTATCTTTTGAGCTGCAGGAAAAATACAAAAACCATGTTGTTTGTTATTAAAAAGGGAAAATTTTTTGTTTCTTGTATTTTTTTGTTAAGTAGATGATGTTCAAAATTTAAAATTTTAAACGTTGTAATTTTTAAATTTGATGAATTAAAAAAAAAATTTAGGACAATTCGGAGTTCTAAGTACGTAAGACATTTGCCAGGTTTTTCGTAACAATACCCTTGAAGAGTTTTTGAAATATTAATTTTTCTAAAAAAAGAAAAACAAAATGGCGGATTACGGCTAAACTAAAACGAAATCAATAAAACGTTACTGAACATTTTTCACTTATTTTTAGATGTAGAAACTGGTTCTGCATAGCCGATTCACATATATAATTACTTATAATACATATTTTGATGTGTTAACATTTTTGGGCGCCATTTCAAAATGTTTTAAAATTTATTTTTAAATAAGAAACTAAGACAGTCATTAGTAATGGTAAGTCAATTATACTGACCTATTTCCGTAAATGTCCATTAAGGTAAAAATCAAAATCTAGTAAAGTAAAATGGGTTTCGCATAATTAAAACATTAAATGTACAGTATTAAAAATAAGTCAAATTACATACACTTCCTGTAGGTAGGTTCGTAAGTACTTAACTGGAGATAAGTTAAAGATTTCAAAAAAAATATTTATACCACTAACCTCAGTGTTGATTTTAAATCAAGTATGAATATACGTTCCTATATAAAAAAAATAGTGAAATTCAAAATAGAGGATCTAAGATGGCGGCCAAAAGTTTTAACACATCTGAAAACGTAGTATAAGTAATTATGCACAAACTTCAATTAGTTCAAAATTAATTTGAAAGAAAACTGGAAGAAAGTAGGTGGGCTGTATATTATACATAATATCTTTTGTTTTCTGTAACAATTTATTCGTAAGATAGCTTTTAAAATTAATTTTTGTATTATTACTTTTCTTAAATTTTATTAATAACAACAAATAATATGGAGTTACACTCGTCTTCAACAACAGACGTGGAGTCTATCTGGACACTAATTTCTCAAGTTTAATTTTGTTAAAGTATATTTTAGTATATAAAAGAATTTGAATTTAAAAATCAAAATTCTAGTCATATTTAATATGTAAACTAAGTTTAACTATTCGTTGAATATAATTGAAAAAATGGTCTCAAACTTTAAAATGACGACCTTTTAAATGTGGTTCAATATTTCCTTCATATCCAGAAACTACGAGCTCATTATGTACAATTGCCATTCTGTATATATTAATGTTAAAGATTATTCCGGAAAACAAGTGGATACACAAATAAACTGTGAAAAAAAATTGCACCAACTCTCCCAAACAATCCCTAAATGTAGGGGTTGGCGAACCCATCGCCCAGTGGGCGTCTACAATAGACAACCTTCTGAGATCATGTTTTCTGAGGTCTTACCTTACTTCTCACTTTCGTACAGGTATAGCTTTCTTGATTTATTCTATCAGCTCATTTTTTACCCTAACTCACCCCTTACTAAATCTTCAACCCCATTTTCTTATGTTTTTAACCGTACGTAGACTGTGGGATGCTTGGCTATCTCTCACAGTATTTAGCCGTACAAAACCAAACGGAACCCCTTGGATAACAAGAGAAGATCGAGAACATTCATTAGACTAAACAGAGATAAACAAAGTGTTTCTGTCGGGGCAATGTAGACTCAGGAACACCTTAGAAGAAACGGAATAGAATATGATAGGAGCTGCAGTTCTGCTAAGAAGGGGAAGACACATTTATTAGTCGAATACAGCGCAGTAATGAACAGGACTAGAAATCTGAGAGGGTACCCCAATAATATAGAAGAGATACCTAAATTTGACCTCTACATGTGCTTCACTACCTAAAAGAGTTTGGGGTTTGTGTAGACGGGAGTTCCCTGTCTTACAAGAAGTAGGGGGCACAACAGATCTCTAAAGTTCGTATTGCATTTCACCCCCACATCATTACCACTACAGTACTTCATGTTATACATAAAATAAAAATAATATTCGTAGATATTTCCCCAAAAATGTCTCCATCCTACTTACGTGTGATGTATTTTTCTTTATTACTGAGTTCCCTTCCCCTCCCCATGTATTTCGTATGTGAGAAAAATTAATTTAGAAGGTACCCTTTAATTAACTTGTTAATATTTCAAAGTTTTTCGAGATATTTTTAACTAGAGTCTAATCTTACTTTGTTTATATCATAAATTCATTCGTACTTGACTGATTTAAACTCGCTAATATCGTCTATGGTTATTTTCTTCTTTTTTAAAATTATTTCAGAATCGTAAATTTCTTTTACTTGTCTGATGGCTAAAACATATTAATTAAACGGTGCAAAATCATCGTACATGTTTCACTCGCATCTCACTCACCCATCCCCTTAACCAAATAAAAACCAATAACAAAACTGGGCGTGATGATTCCAAACACGCAGTTCATGTATAGGCCTCCACGCTGTAGCGAAATGTCAATCCCTATAAAATGTATACAACCTTTCTCAGTCGTAAGCCTGTCTATACAAAGGTAAGATACCACTTGGGAACTATTACTTCTATTAAGAAATACTTAAAGCTGCCTCTTCATAGGTTTGTGTACTAAACTGTTCAGACGAAACCTGCTGTCAATGGTTCTTGTCCTTAGGTAATTCGCTGAAAATGTGGAAGTAAACTTAACTGAGATGCATGGTAGATGGAAACATCCTTAAGGGTCAGATTGTATGCCTATTTCTCTGAGGCCAAAATGAAGGAATCAGTGCGAATAATCAATCATCAGAAGAGTTCAAATAAACTGTGCAAAATCATTGTACAAACGTTCTCCCTCTCCCATCCCCAAATCAAAAACGAACCAAAACTAATCGTCACTAAAAATGGCAGTTTGGTGGACTAGTTGTCAATCAAAAAGTGAAACTGGACGTTGTCTTTGAAAACAATATTTATATATTTAAATAGAATCTGAACTTATATACATGCGTCAAAAACGCTTCCTCAGAGTGAATTTGATTAAAATAGAGATGGTGCGCTCTTATTTTATTTTAGCCAATCATTCCTGACTGCAATATTTTTTACTTGCTATTTTACACACTGGTTTAGATCATATTTTCACAATTTACTAGAATCTAAACGAAATTGGAAATGCCAGTTTTGGGAAATGTCCTTTATAGCATCCCGATTGTATCACGACCAATACGTTTCATTTGCGTCTTTGGAGGGTACGGTTACATGTAACAATTTTTTTATTTAGAAAATAGGTATTTTTAGTTTTGGTCTTATGACAACTAAAGTGAATTTTTAGTTAGATTTTATTTTTTTTTAATCCTCGATATGTGGTCAAAATACATCTACTAAACAAATTTAATCAAAAATCGGACGACTTGTTTAACTTGCCTGACACTGAACAGACATAATTCCAAAAATTACTCGTCATCGATTTTTTACACGTCACATATTAACTTGAACGACAAAAAAATCGGCCATCATGTCAGCTGCCTGATGAGTATTTGGTTTTATAGGAACTACAATGAAATCATAGTACATGGAACCGAGGTAAGAATGGAGGGGGGAGGGGTCCGCCCCCACCTGTTGTATCTTCACGCCTACCATCTGGTCTAGGTAGTGGGTCCGACTGTCTATCAGTATGTGTTGTACTCTATAGTAGTGTATATCAGTGTGGATTACCCCCTCAGTCTTCCTAGATACATGTGAGTACTTAAGTAATCCACTGAACAATTTCCGTGAATATATCCGTATTAGGACCCCTCAAATCTAAGAAGCTGAAAACTCAATTTCATGCCAACTAACTCAAAAGTTATGATTTTTTTTTTTTTAATTAACATTTTTTTAAAGAAATTATTTGTTGGACGCGATCAAAGTAATTCACGCCCATTCCATAAAAGATGAATTTCAAAAAAAAATTGTAAAAAAGTAGTAAAATTTGGAGTTATTTTTAAATATTGACAATTCTTATTTTCACACGTTACAGGAAAAATTATTTGATGAGCCAAATATCGATGAGTTTTTTCGTAATTATCTTTAAGATCGTCTAGGCGAAAATATGTTTTTGTTTTTTAATAATATCAGTCTGGTTACCTGTGCACTGCTCTACAGTTCAAACAAGTGAACCGATTTATGGTCACATATCGAGTCTTTATTTGTTATAACTTTAAATTTGGAGATAAGACCAAAACACAAACATTAGCTTTTTGGGTCAAATTTTTACAAAATATTACCTCTCCAAGGACTTAAGCAAATTTTATCGTTCGTTATCACCCTAACTGTAAGTTGTTGGTACAAACAAACGTCGTGCATTTAAATTTGTTTTCATCTTATAATATGTGTTCTTAAGACGAAAGTAATGTAAGTTTAGACTCTATTTAAATATTGTTATAATAACCTAAGAAATCTAAGATGACGGTCATTGAAGATGTTTTAACGTTTTTACTAACAACTGCCGAACTCACAATTTTGGCGACGAACGGTTTTGATTGGTTGTTATTTTGAATGTGTGAGAAAGTTGTGTGATGTCATTGGACTGTTTATTTTAGAGTTTTTGTATATATATACGAGGTGACAATATTTGAACATAGTTACTTCGAAATGTGACATCAATTTTTTCCCTATTTAAATTGAACATATTTCATACTAAAATCTACATTTTATAAATTTAAAAAATGTATTACAATAGGGTATATATTGAAACCAGAGGTGAACAATTGGAGATAGTGACGCAAATTGCGTAATGACACTGGAGATGGGGAATATATTTACTATAGTCTAATTACTACCGGTAATATTCATAGCTGAATAAATGTGTGGCTTGACAAAAACAAAAAAAGAAAATAGACAAGAATAGAAGAAATTAAAATTGATTTTTTTAAAACCAGTAATTTTCTTTTGCTCGAAATAAAAAGTACAAAGGATAAATATTATGTTTGTAGATTTTAATGACAGATGCAAATTCTCAATTCTGACTTTTTGTATAATATATTTTTTAAATAAAACTCAAAAACAAAATTATATTCCTAGCTTTTATATATTTTTTTACAAACACTACAAATTTGAAGTAATGTTATCAATAACACTTTAAAAATGTAATTGTTTATGCATTTATCATTTTGTTTGACAAAGAAGCTAAAAATTTTATATAATTAATATTTTACCATTTATATCGACAAAGTTGGAAAATTGAAGGTTTAAATAAGATAAAGTTTAATTTATATAATGTTGGAAAAATTAAGTTTAAGAAAAATTAAGTTTACTTTATATATTGTTGGAAAATTAAAAGCTTAAATAAAATAGAGTTTGTTTTATATAATGTTTGAAAATTGAAGGTTTAAATAAGATATAGTTTACTTTATATATAGTTTAAAAAAAAAATTTAAATTAGGTATAGTTTACTTTATACAAAATTGTAAAATAAATGTTTAAGTAATATATAGTTTGCTTTATACAAAAATGGAAAATTAAAGGTTTAAATAATATATTTGATTAGATTTGATGAGACGAATTGTTGATGAGAGAATGTTAACAAGTTTACTAGCTGAGTCGAATTATTAAGAGGTGTCTCCCTGTTTAAAACCTTATCTAACTTGAACCTACGCTTAAAAAACAGCAATTATATTCCACTATAATCTATACGTGACATAAGAAAGTATATGTAATCATTGCAATTCAAAACATACAGTAAACCTTCTTTGTATTGCACTATAGTCAAGAGGTCTGATCAAGGGATCCAGCCCATGTTAATAGAGTATGTTTTTCGTTTATATGTTGGTTTCTCACTCTCAGGGGCTCACTTATAGTGAGTGCGGATGTGGAGGACCCAAAGAGACAAGCTGGATACACACCTTTTTTCATGTCGTCTTGGGTTAGATCCCTCTCTTTTATTTTTCCTATCAGGTCTTTCTTGACCAACTCTTCTTCTTTTTCGACCCTGATGCTATTAGAGTTTTTATTCTCGTTTCACCTTTATTTATAAGGTGACTGGAAGGTTTTTCGCCTTTAAAACAACAAGGTAAATATGCAAGTTTCTCGTGTCCATTAACCTTACTGGTTAATGCAAAAGTATAAAGTTGTTAACCGTTCGTTCAAGCCTACCACAAAGATAAAACAGCAGTACGGTGTTCACTCCATGTTACAAAGCCACTTGCGATCATTTTATGTGTTTACTTTGGGATAGACAAGAGAGTATCACTCTGCTTTTGGAAACCTTACTTTAAATTTTAGACACAAGGAAATGTCTAAGGTAACTCTAATGTATTATTAGTATAAATTATAAAAAACATTACGACAATAAATATTTTTTCAACTTGCAATAATTTACTAACTCCTATTCACATACAAATATCATTAAGTTTAAAGCTTTGTGAATAAATTCCCAACGTTTTTGTTTATCTTTACATTTCAGTAATAATAACAACATTCTCTCAAATGCGCATGAATTCCATCGTGTTTTTTTCTTATGGAAGAAACCGTAAATACTAATAATTATTCACAAATATATTTAGTAAATTGCACCCTTAGAGCAACAAAAACAAGACATCTTTTGCGAATTAAACAAATTACAAGTTATTTAGCAATATAGTAGGCTAATTACTTTAAGAACAAAACTTATTAATGTTATTACTTCAAATAATTGGTACGTTGTTATGAAATGGTAATAATTGTTTTTCATCATATATGGAAGAAAACAAACAGTCAAACTATAAGTTTCCACACTTCTTGCGGTTACGTTCGTGCATATTTTGTATAACATACACATTGATCAAATCGGAATAAATTGGCTGAAACCAACATCCGACCATTTAAACTGTGAATATATATCACGTTTGTATAGAATATAATAATATTTACGACCACTACAAGAAGGTCGTACACTTTCTTTATAATCATATTTATTTATTTTTATAATTATTTTGTGTATATACATTAAAAATTGAAAAGTACACATCTTATACAATCCATAGTCGATGCACATTTCATGCAGGCCCACTGGGTAGGACTCTGCATAGTGACAGTTTTAAAGGCCTTCTCAATATGTCAACTAATGGAAAGAGAACAAAAATCCAATAATAATGAACTAAAATTGCTTAAATCCGATACATTTTTTATATGTATGGACACCTATTTCTGCGAATTTAATGATGGATTTTTATTAATTTTTCTTGTCACATTGTACTTTTTGAAAATGAAATTTCAATTATCCGTTATACTTTTTTGTTACCTTATTTGGTCTGTCACGTGACTTCCTAGTTGAGATTCGACATGTTTCGGAGACGTAGCTCCATCATCAGGAATAGTTAATGAAGAGATCGTCTAACTTTAAAACAAAGTATACATAAAACACTACACAATAATTTCACATATACGAATCTGTATTTATCTTGTATGATATGTATCTGTATTGGTGCGCACATTGTCATGGCCGATCACAGACTGTCAAGAAATTTTTTAGCTGAAACGTCTATTGTTATTATTCCTTATCTCATTCGGGTGGTTGATAGCCGTGTCGTATAGGTAACGTAAATTGAATGATAGTTGGTCATTTAAAATATCATCTGGTTCATTTTGGAATGATAACAAGAGACAGTCCAGCTCAACATTTTCTTGACAGTCTGTGAAAGGCCTTGAGAAGGTGCACACCAATACAGATACATATCAATGTTCTTATAATGTGTGAAATTATTGTGTAATGTTTTATGTATACTGTGTTTAAATGTTCGACGATTTCTTCATTCCTGATGATGGAGCCTACGGCTCCGAAACATGTCGAATTTCGACTAAGATGTCATGTGACAGACCAAATCGTAGGTTTACTGCAAAAAAGTGACCAAGTGCATTTTTCTTTAAAAATAAGCTTGTAATGTAGTATTACAACATTGCTTATTGTGCTGTTAGGAATTGTCTGCTAAAACTGCCTAAGTAAATAATATTATAACTATTATAATAGATTACTTCATTTTATATTGATGATTAGAATTTCAACACTCATATGAAAAATGAAACTTGGTTTTCTCAGAATTAACAATTTTCTAGTTGGTCACTTTTTGCAGTAAATCGACGAAATAAGTTTAAAAGTTATAAGTAATTTCAAAAAGTGACTTAGATACCACAAAAATACAATTTTTTTTTGTTAAATCGTTTTTATAAAAAATCTATGATGTAAACTGAACATTCGAGTAATTTTTTTCTCTCTTAAATACAATCTGATAGTTTAGCCTAGTTTCTTCGAAAATACGAAATAAGTAAGGTCTGTATATAAATTAAATTTTAAACTTTGAGTAAGAACTATAAACTTCAAGGTGTGTTTATGAGATTGATATTTAATCAAAATATTGTTTATATTATAATTACCTCAAAAACTTTATCACATGTTTTCATATTTTAAACATGAGAAAACATGTTTCATGTATAATGTTTTTGAGGTTCTGTTTACACCATTTCTCATAAGAAGTACACAGATATTTTACAAACGTTTTAGAATATGAATATAATATAACAAAAATAAAAAGAAAGAAAAAAAAATAGATCTTTCTTTTAAAAACTGAAATAATTTCGTTTACTGCTAAAGTGAGTAAAATTATAAAAATACTTTAAATCAAAATTTACTGATAAAATGTTTATTGTTTTGTTTTTATTTATTTGGTTACAATTAAGAATGATATATAAAACACACGATTTTAAATACGTTCTGCACTATTTCACGACTAACCTAACTTGTAAATATTTATACTCGGAAAAGAATTTCAACATTTTTAGACTTTCTTAAACGGTCATCGAATTTTTACGTTTACTCTCTTACATCAGTGGCGTACTTGAAGCAGATGTATAGAACCGTTGGTCTAAATAAAATTAAAATGTTTAAAGTTATCTGTAGGCTATTCGCAATTTCACATCTGTGGGAAGTATGGTTGTTTATTTGTTTTTATTCTTCTTGTTTTAAAAGCCGAAAAAGCTCTCTGTCATCATCGTTTTATATAAAAGAAAGAAGAAGAAAAGAATATAAAATAACCCTCGAATACAGTAGGCCTAATAGCATCAGGGTTATAAAACACAAGAGGTGATCAAGAGAGACCTGACAGGAAAGATGAAAGGATCTAAACACTAGACTTTGTGAAAAAAGTGTAGATCCAACTAGATCCACTCGGGATTGTCAAACCCCATAGTGAACCCGTGAGGATGGTTGGTAGGAAAGGCAACCCCTGTGCTTACAATCCTTATTCTTCACTTGTTAACATACCAATTTATTATATGCCATAAAATGTTGACAAACAATTTCTATGATCATTAATTGGTGACCTTCCTTCTATTTTCTTACACATAAGAAAAATACATGATATGTAAATAATAAAAACAATTAATCTTAAACACAGACAAGAATATTTTGGAGGTTACACAAAACCGTAATTAATTTCTGCACATTTTGTTAAACATAATCACAGAAATAAGCTAATGGTACATCGTGCTACTTACCCAGCCTCTTCATACAATGCAGGATACAAGCAGATCTTCTAATTGTAATAGGGCTTTGTAGGAAATGTTAAATTGTATTAGTAAATCACGAGATCCTACCCAGCGGGGTAGGTTTGTATAAAACAGTTGTTAAACAGGTTTTATGAACCTTCTAATTGTAACTCTATGTTTTATATACGTGTAAACCCTAATTCGTCTCGTAGATGTTTGTATATTAAAAATTCTCCACTATCTTTGCTCGTATCAGTGTCTTGGTAATGGCAGACTCGAAGATGTACATATTTGAAATATCTACGCTCGTGCCGTTACGCGTAACTCAACGAATATCACATTTTCTCGGGATATCAGGGTCCCTAATTACATATTTGACAATAGCTTCGCTTTTTTCATTTTAAAGAGTTGGTACCATTCCATGTAAAGTGAAATCTACAAATGTTTATCCAAATTAGTATGTTATAACACGTAAGATATGATGAAACACTGTTTAAAATGGAGCCATTTTTAATTCGATTTTTCTGAATTTCATAGGATTTATATGAACTATTTAAATTAATTTCATTTACCTATTTTAATTTTTATCGTGCTTACGTACAGACGGAAAATAAAGACGGACGGCATGTAGTAAATTACTTTTTCGGTTTCCTGTTGCGTTGAAGCGTACTTAAAGATCAATAAAAAAAACGGAAGCCGACTTTTTCTATACTGCAGTAAATAAAATATACTGCGTAAGTAAAAATGATTGAATGCTGCAGTTCAGAAAAATTGCATTGCGATTAACATTGCGTTAAACTTTTTTGTGTATCTGCTTGATTGTCGAACTCGACCTTAACATTAATGTGCGCAGATAGAACTATTACTGGCTCATCTACAGGCGGTTGAAAAATAAGAAGAAACTACCAAAACAAAACCATTTCAAACTACTACGTTTTTGAAATTTTGCAACTAAGTTGACAATAATTTTCAACGAAAAGTACAAAGTATGTTTCATGATAAATTTTATTTAAATTATTATTACTGTGATACATTTTACTTATATTTCGATTACTGTGATAAATTTTGATCAATTTTATTGTAATTTCGATTACTGTAATATATTTTATTGAAATTTTGGTTACTGTGATAATTTCACTGAAATTTTTCGATTACTGTGATAAAGTTAACTGAAATTTCGATTACCGTAATATATTTTATTGAAATTTTGGTTACTGTTATAATTTCACTGCAATTTCGATTACTGTGATAAAGTTTATTGAAATTTCGATTACTGTGATCAAGTTTATTGAAATTTGGATTACTGCAATAAAATTTACTGAAATTTTGATTACTGCAATAAATTTTATTGAAATTTCGATTACTGTGATATATTTTACTGAAATTTTTATTACTGTGATCAAGTTTATTGAAATTTTGATTACTGCAATAAAATTTACTGAAATTTTGATTACTGCAATAAATTTTATTGAAATTTCGATTACTGTGATATATTTTACTGAAATTTCGATTACTGTGATCAAGTTTATTGAAATTTTGATTACTGCAATAAAATTTACTGAAATTTTGATTACTGCAATAAATTTTATTGAAATTTCGATTACTGCGGTAAATTTTACTGAAATTTTGATTACTGTGATAAATTTTACTAATATTTTGATTAGTATTTGTCAACTTTTTCTGCTTTTGAGATTTTGTTTTTAACAGTTAGTTTTATTAACCTTTTTAATTAAATTAGACAATCATTTATAATCATCATAAGGAGCAGATTTCAAAGTTAAACAAAATGGACTATTGTGGAATATTGTTAGACACATTTTTTTTTTAAATTTCGAAATCGGCCATCATATTGGAAATAACGGGTCTATTTTTCTGATTAACGAACTTGACCAATAGTTTTAAACTTAATCCTTCATACAAAATGTAATCACTATTAAAACAAATTTGAAAAAGAAAATAGAGTTTTTATTAGGACATATTGGCCTAATAATGTTTTTGAAATATATGATTTCATTAAAATATGATCAAATAAATAATTAGTTAGATAAATAAAGGGAGTAAACTTTGATAGTATATTTCAATTCCTACCTTTTTCAACAACTACCGAAATTGTCTCTTTTTTTACCCTCTCTTATAGAATACGAAATTACTCTACATTTCATGATATCGTATATATCTTAATGGGTACACTCTCTATATTAGAAATTTGCTAATCAATATTTATTCTTCATAATAACAAAATGAATAACATTATCTTCCACATAGGTTTTGCCTATGACGTCATCATAGTACTTACCTAGTCTCATCATACAATGTAATACAAAATGTTTACGACATAATAAATTCCATTTACGAATTAAGCGGGTCTTATCGATTAGGGTAACAGTAATAATACACAGGTTTTCTGTACTTCGTAATGTTTGACTTTCTTGATGTCAGCTAGACATTAATGGGTCTCGTAGATGTGTAAGTCTCCACTCGCTTCGCTCGTCTCAATGTCTCGGGCTTGAAGGTGTATGTAAGCAGACGAGCCCTCACTTGCTACGATCGTGTCGGTGATTCGGCCTTATTGGATTTCGTAACTATACAAACAACTCATTTTTTGTGAGGCCCGGGGTCGAAATTATATTTTTTACAATAACTTCGCTATTTGTCATCATAAAGAAGTGGTGTTAGTACTGTTACATGCATAATTTATATCTGCAAATTTGTATAAATATTTTAAACTCATATATTCTTAGAAATGCCCTAACGGGGTTCTTATATTATGTGTATCTACTCGCTAAACTTGTTCCCGTGACTGGACCCTACCTAATTAATATTACAATTTTCTTAGTAGGCCCTACGTCAAAGTTCGAAATGACATTTTTAAACTGTCATCGTAAAAAAGTGCTGTTAGTACATACAGAGTTTAAATCTGCTATTTTTTATTTAAATTAGCATAAGTTTGAATAACGGAAAATAGAAATGAACAAAGAGTGTTTGACGTTATTGATTCGATTTTTGTGATTTCCATTAGGGTTTTATATAAGCATACTAAGTCCCCCTACATCAAATTTTATGTTCCTAGTTTAATTTTTGTGAAGTAATGAAACGTGAATATCCGTCTAAAAGTTTGAAACGGAGGTCGAAATTTTTGGCGATTACCAAAATTACCCTATATTGGGTAAGTAAAAAGTAATTACAACACACAACTAGGCCTACGTGGAAAACAAAGGAAAGCTTCAGAACATTTCCTGCATCTACCCTGTCCTGTAAAATAATAGTTAATCGGTCAAAAGTTCAAAAGGGTTTATTTTATCTTTTGTCGTAGGCTACACATTTCGGAAATAGGTCATCTTCAGACATGGCACAGAAAAATAAAACACTACTACATTTTAGATAGGCCACGTTGCACATTACTTGACAAATTTCTTCAGAATTAGAATAAACATTTTGTATATTTTCTTAAAATTTGGAGTAAAACTATTCAACCATTAGATTTGGCATAAGTAATTAAAAACTGCACCATTTTGAAAAGTTCCTCTAGAACAGGGTTGTCTAACTGGCGGCCCACTAGAGCTTATTATTTATTTATTTTTTTTTTAATCAGAAAACTGCTTTGAAAGGTCTTTCTTTTGAACGAGATTTTATAATGTAATATAAACAAACTTATACAAAATATGCTGGTTTGTAATTTAATTAAGAAATTAATATCAGTATTAATAATAGAAATTAATAGGGAAATTAAAAGAAATTAAAAAATTAATTTAATTAGTCTGGGAACCCTATATTGTCCCGCAACCACTTGCAATGTTTAATTTTGACCCTTAAGACTTTGTAAGTTGGACACCCCTACTCTAGAACACTATCCTAAACGTTCTGAATATCAAAGCTGTTAAAAACTTCTACCACTAGGAAGCAGTCGTTCTAAAATAAACTACTCCTCTAGTGTATTGTACAAAACAACTTAACTAAATCAGGTGGAAAAACTGAACCATTGAGCGTATTAACAAGAAAAACTATTTATTAACCCCCTGATTTTCTTGCTTAAGTTTAGTGTTCAGAATAACCAAAAATAACATTTGTTATCCAAATTCGATACTAATCACAACTGCTATAGATATTCAACAAACGCTACATTAAAAATCCGACATTTTGAAACTGTTGAACTATTTTTTCTGGTTAACGAACTTATGCAGGATGATATATGTATATGTATATATATATATTTATATAACGAATTGAAGAAAATTGATATTTGGAAAATATATACAGGGCGTTTTAAAAATATGTTTCCCACTTCGGGGAGTAGATTCGGGATATCAAAATAAATAAATAAACGTTCTTACAAACATAAGTCCGAAAACGTTTCGTTATCCGTCAGTCAGCTATTTTGTGTTGTATTCGAAAAACAATAACTTTAATAATTATTAAGATTTCGAGTCGAAATTTGGTATAAACTTTTTTTTTACCAAGAATGAAAATTTTATCTTATACATTTTCAAACTGGCTGCCGTTTACACTTTTTGTAAAGTTGTTGGTTTTAATTCAATATGGCCGTCATTTTGAAAATGTGTAAATTTTGATTTGTAGTATACCGAAAATCACCAAATTTCGACTTGAAATCTTAATAATTTTAAAATTACTAATTATTTTCGAAAAAAAAAAAAAAACACAAAACACAAAAAGACGGACAGGCGGACAATACAGCGTTTTCGAAAGTATATTTATAGAAACATTTTTCTTCATTTTCATGCCATAAATCACAAGTTAGGACACGTATTTTTGAAATACTCTGTATTTAAAAATTGAATGACAGTTGGTCTAAAACTTAAATATTTACAACATTTCCATCCAAAGCAAATAACTTTATAATTATAAAAATAATAAATAAGACAAGAGCGTATTGCTTGAATCACTGATGTGGTGACATTATACGAAGAAATGGAAAACAAGAATAGGGTAGTTTGTAGAATCTCAAAATTACTTTTAGTAATAAATAAACGTTGTAAAAACATTGCACAAACATTCAAACTCAAACATCTCCAAAACCAACCAAAACTATACATCCCAAAAATATGACTTCGTAGTTATCAATTAAAAGGGAAAATGAACCCCGAAAAAAGTATTTATATCTATTAAGTACTTATAACTACGGTATTAAATTTTTTTTTGTTTTTACCGATAACATTTAGGAGGCTACACATGAGCAAAATTTTATAAAAATCGTTAGAGACGATTTTGAAAAAATGATAATTTTATGTTTGTTTTTTACCGGCAGCCAAATTTTAAATTATCGACAAAATTATTAAGAAACAAAATAAAACAAAACAAAGAAACATCCCAAGATACGCAAACATACTAAATTGGAGTAAAATTGGTCCACTGGTTTATGCTGAAGAGACAGACAACAAAGAGATAACATTCCACAACCTACTTCTTTTTTTTTACTGAGGGAATTTTATAACATATAACCGCAAAAAAAATCTATATCAATTTTTAACCTATCACATAACTTCCTCTATATTATGTGTGAGAAAGTAAAATGAGACTTAGAAAATTTTTATTTTTGAAAATTCAGTTTTTTCAGGTTTGTATTTACCAATTTGCTCAAATTGAAAATCTCAATGCGAAGAGTCCAGCAACTGCAATACGAAACAAAATATATTAAATTCCGATCAGCTGTTCAATCCGTCAAGGTCAAAGAAAAAGAAATAGCAACATTATGTACTGTCATTTTGTAAAAATATTTTCTCAGATACAACTAAAGAGATTTTCTTGATCTCGTAAAAATTTTATCAAGTTATTTGAAGTGACACAAATTAATGTCTAGTTTTTGCGGATAAATCCGTTTGATTTCCTCTGAGCGCAATAAAAATATATTTCAATAATATCTGTTGTCTGAACATAGCTTTACACCCAAAGTGAATAAAACGATTTTTGAAAAAAAAAATGCCATATGAGAAATATATTGGCTATATCTCAAAGAGTTCTTTGTTTCTCATTTTTTTCGATAATTCAAAATTTTGGGTAACTTTCCTTAAGAATCAATATTCGTTGTCTTTTTCGAATCTGACCAAACTGTCTATATTTTATTTAAATAGAAAAGTTTTTAATTACGGGATAATCTGGTGGGGAGGCACATATCTAAATATAATATATTCTCCTTTAACTTTTACAAAAACTATTAGTTAATTCAATAAATTACAAGAAGCAAACCATCTTTTCTCTTTTTAATCAGTTTAATTTCTTGCCTTTAGACGACTACTACAACATCTTGAGTATATTTTGTGTAAAGTTGAGCGTACAGAAATGAGTATATTTGAAGATTGGAGAGCATATAACAAACATAAATTCCAAAGCCATATAATATACTGATCCTGTTAAAATGCCTTATGCTTTTATAGCCCTTTATAAATGTTTCCCTCTATATGTAAATTCTATTTCTATCTAACCTTTTTTCGAATAAACTCTGTAAACCATATTATTTATTCTAGATGCGATTTTTATTCAGTCAATTCTGAATTTGGATCTAAGTATTTGTTTTTGTAATTATTACAGGCATCTGCTTTTTATAGTCCGATTCACCAACTGGTAACCCCAATACAAGTTTTTTCCTCTGGGATAATTAATTAAAATTTAACTTAAAATTTGACAGGTAAATACTTTTTTAACTATTTATAATTTTGTATTGTTGTTTGTTTGTTTGTTCCAGTGTTTTAGTAGTACCTATAATAAGTTGAACGTGTATAGTAAAAGTTTTGTTTTTAAAATTAGATGCTTTTTTAAAAAGCTGCATAAAATCAGATATTGTACGTACTTATATTACATATAGAAGTAAAGTATAAGGTAGTGAGTGCGAGTGTGGGGGTCCTGAGGTAGCTGGATCTAACCTTTCTTGGACTAAATATCAGGTCTCTCTTGACCAACTCTTGTTCTCTTCCGACCCTGACGCTGTTAGAGTATTCGACGGCAAGTAGACTATATTTTACACTCTTTTCTTCTTGATTTTAATAAAGCGATGTTGACCGGGAGGATTTTCGCCTTTAAAGAACAAGACAGAAAAACAATTTAATTTTACTGAACAATTTTATATTGTTTATACTGATGACCAACAGTACTTGATAGAATTCCATGTTAATCAAATAAAACACACACAAATTCTTTTGTAAAATTCTACATTTATTAGATCTAGCCGACCATGGTTTCGCCAGTTACGGCATTGACGATGCTTATAGTACAAAGACTGAATAACCTAAGAAGAAATTATTGTACACATTTTGAGACCAACCCCACAAGTACCATTCTTATGTTATTTAGTCTTTGTGAATGCCGTAACAGGCGAAACCATGGTCGACTAGACCTAGTAAATGTAGAATTTTATAAAAGAATTTGTGTGTGTTTCATTTGATGAACAATTTAATATAAAATCTTATTAGATTATCCTTTACGTTTTTACTAACTGCTACACATTTAACGTCAATCGTATTACATGTTAGTTAGTAATCATGCTTACAGGAAGTTAGGTTTTTCTTTATACCCTTCGCTTTCACTTAGACAGTTACGCTTTCGTCTAAACTGTACCTACTCCTGAGATAATTATCACTAACCTAATGAACGGATTAAAGTAAGTCGCAATTAATGTATACGTGAAATCACGCCGACTTTCTCTGACATGAAAACACGCCAATACATTCTTTAAATCTCTAATTATTTACACTAAAAACATGCAACTTACGCCATTACTGACTGCAGTATTTTTAATATTATCCACAATTAGCACAAAAAACAACATAGCCTATTTCGTAGCAACATTTCAGCACGTTTTCTAATTCCAGTGATATGTTTACACCCAGGAATGACGGACAGAACTAGGTTTACTATGTAAACACGCATGTAGAAATGTCGGTAATTTATATTACAGGACTAATAATTAATTACAAATACGTCACATTATTGAGGGTTGAATGACTTAATTATGTAGGCTTAGGCTTAGAGAACTTTCACAGCATATGGTGTTGGATTATGGCTATGTCCTTAATGGGTATTTTATCTTATTACCAAGTTAGATTTTACGAAATTGTTTACTGGACCTGGTTTCATAAAAAAATATAAGCTTATAAAACCAGGATTATTTTTTTAAAAAATAGGCTTATAAAAACCAGGGTTCTTTAAAATATATATATTTATATAAGCTTACAACACCAGGATTCTTTCTAAAAAAAATATTTGCTTATAAAACCAAGGTTCATTAAAAAAATATATAGGCTTATAAAACCAGGTTTCTTTTTAACAAATATAAGCTTATATATAATTTAATATATATATTAAAGAACCCTGGTTTTATAAGCCAATATTTTTAAAAATGAACCTTGGTTTTATAAGCATATATATTTTTAGAAAGAATCCTGGTGTTATGAGCTTATATATATTAAAGAACCCTGGTTTTATAAGTCAATATATTTTTTTAAAGAACCCTGATTTTATTAGCTTATATATTTTTTAAAAAGAATCCTGGTATTGTAAGCTTATATATAACCAAATATACACATATTTGATTAACATCGGTCCATACTTTACAAGAACGCCAACATCCCAAAATCCATTTTTTTTTTATAAAGATAACCTCTAAAGAGATAAATCAGTAATAACTCAACATCGACTTTCTAAACTTTTATACTACGTTTATATAGCATGTAATTTATTACGCTTGGCTGATATCGCCGGTAATAAAAACGCAGGAAATGTGATTTCTGAGAGCACAAATGAGAGTACGTAGTGTAATGAACTACTGTTAAATTTAAAAGGAAACATTTAGTTTGTCTTTATCATTAGAAAAGATCCTGATTATAACAAGGTCTTGCAATTCAGACCTTGCTTTTCTCTTTGTTTCCTTGATGATTGGTAAATGCGTCAAACAATTCAGTTTTCATTTCTAATACTTATTTAAATTGTTAATGTTCCATTTTGTAAAAGTTTTTACACTTTTCAACAACAATGTATGGATGTTCCAAAAATATAGAGCTTCTTCCGTAACTCTGGGAAGGATTGAAATAAGAAAATTAAACTTTAAATATGTCCTTTGATAAATAGGATTTACTTTTAAAATATTTCAACCCCCTCCCCACCCGGAATTCAAGTTTTTAACATACTTAACAAAGTAAAAGGGGAATTTTAAATTTGTAAGAATTTTCTAGTGTGAAAAATAAATAATTATTAAATAAAAAATCAAAACTTAAAAAAATTCCATATACCGTATAATAAAAATGAATAAATAATATATATATTTATTTAATGACCTTCGATTTATCAAAAAGCAACGAATCTCCCATTAGAAATAAATAGGTAGAAACTCAGTAGGCCTAATGAAAAGACATGTACTCTTTTTATCACCACAAAATAGCTTTCTTTTAGAGAAATAGGAACGAATATTATTTTTAGTTTTGTTGATTACTCTGTGAGTTAACGTTGATTTACGTAAAGAATTCCATCCACTGATTGTGCTAAGTACTAGTAATTTCCTTTAAAATCAGTTAATAAAAGATAACATACGTGTACATGAAACTTTAGAAAGTACTTGAGGTTGTTTTGAACCAATTTACTTGAAATATAATGTTGCTTTAAACGTGTCTAGATAATTAATTCAGTTAACTAACATTAGCCAACTAATTACATCATAATGTAGGCCTTAAGGATTAATTAATACGTATATAGTCTGCATTACACTTTGGCAGGACACATTATTGCTACAACCTAAGAACATAAATACCGGATAAATTTAATTACTTGACTCGCAGCTGATATGTTGATACTTCTTTTACTGTTTTTTACTTTATCATGTATATAGTATAGAGAAAGTTATGTGATTAATAAAAAAAATAGATGTAGAGTTTTTTGTATGGATATGTCCATTTTGACGTGTCTCTCGACTGTTATCTATACAGTGCTATACAGAAAAAAGTTCACATTTTTATGAAATTTAATGTGGAGTAGTATTTAAGTGTATGTGGATATAATTTTATTGTTTACATTTTTTTATAACTCAAAATTTGGGGGTAGCTACCATAAAGTTTCTACGGGAAAACAATCAACGGGGAAACAAGTTTTTTCAAACTTGTTGTTAAATACAATTAATAAGAAACATTCTGTATTTGTTCAAACAAATGTTTGACAAACAGATTCACCAAATGTTTTCCACAAACAAATGGTGTTCGGCACAAAACGTCCATCACATAAGTCAGTGCTGTGCTTTCACACAATGGGTGATGTGAATCGCCATTGTCTGGCCTGTATAGACCAGGCAAATTAGAGAAAAATAAGGAAAATTTTGCCTACAGCTCGGATCGACATACGTTTTTCGGCATCGTGTTCAGAAAAATACCAGGAAAAAAGTCTACATAAGACGATTAGTGGGTCGAAGAGAAGTGAATCGTGGCTCCATAAAGTGCATCTTTAAAACATCTGAATATTGATAAAAAGCTGTGATAACTGCATCTCGAGGGTTTTCGATGTCGGTAATTCCCAATTTGACCTCGAAAAACACGATCGAGCACCTGGAGGCCTCTGGGGGGGAGGGGGAGACGAGGAGGGGAAATTTAAACTTGAAAATTGCTTCTCGGAGGTTTTCAAAGTTTCTGATTTAAAATTTGACCTCGAAAAACATGATCGAGCACCTGGAAGGCTCTGGGGGACGAGGAGGGGAAATTTAAACTTGGAAATTGCTTCTCGGGGGTTTCAAGGTCTCTGATTCCAATTTGACCTTGAAAAACACGACCAATGCACCTGGGGGGATTTAGTTTGGAAGAGGGGGGACATTTTAAAGTTTAACAAAAATACTTTAAAATCGCTTCTCGGGGATTTTTGCGGGAGCTGATTCAAAATCTCTTAAGAGAAAAAATTGTTAGTTTTAAAAAAATATTCTGCTATTTTTTCGTTGTTCTTTCCTTTGATATTTACAAACAAAATCACACATTGACATCAATTAATATATAATCATTACTACTCTGTGACTATCCGTTTGAGTAATAAAATTTAAGGTCAGTCATCATCATCGGCAAATTTTTCCAATTCTCCCTCATGGCCAGCTGATGGATTAGAGAGTGCTGGCGTTAAGTTAGGTTAGGTTAGGTTTAGTTAAGTTCCCCCTACAAGCAACTTTAATTTTTATTTGGGTCAATAATCTTATCATCCAATTACGTGAAACTTTGGCCGGAATCCAACCAATAAAACTAAATAAGTAAACCTATTACAGGGTATAACAATGAAATATTAACAATCAAAATTGTTACGAACAATTGCTGCAGAAAAAACTCAGATATGATTTAAAGTGTACATGTTACTTTGTAAGTCTATTTTACATCTCGTTCTACCAACCCCACCCGTCTTTTTTCCACAGGAAGAACATAAATTAAGTTTATAGACTATAATAAACATTACAGATTTTCATTTTATATCTATGTCACTAGATGTAAAATATCAAAATAATAGAAAATATTTTGATTTCTGTTTGACCTCCCAAATTTAAAATTTTTAATTTAACGTCTAGAAATAATTTAAAATGTTGTATTTACTGCTACAGAATACATACAATCAAGTATTTTAATCAACTATTAGTTGAGTATTCTGTACAAGAAGTAGAAAATAAATTGTAAATTCACAGCCTCTAATTTTTAAGATGATGCATGACAAAAGTAACACAGATATTAGGAAAACTTTTATAAGGGCTTTAAAAGTAGAAAATCACCAAAAATACTAATTTCAATGGTCATATCTTGGCGAATGACGAGAAGTGTGTACAATATTTGATCCCCATTTGTATCTGACAAGAGGATACCATAGGATTAACTGTAGGCCTATCCATGAACAACTGCTTTTGTCGCGTGATATCCCGTTTATCCGGTAGAAACATACAATAAGACAGCCTATCAAAAATATCAAATTGTGTCCAAACAAGGCGACAGTCTGTTTGTGTTGTATAATTTAAATATTTGACGTTAAATACTTTGGAATTTTTCCAGTTGAACAAATCAATGTACTGTGCGCTAAGCCCTAGACGTAATACGCTATGCTTGAGCAAGCTTGACGACCACGGGTGGCTTGCCAGGACGACCTAACCTCAAAACAGTTCTTATATGGACTATTTGTGATTCTATTATGTTTCTCGGTAAAGAATTAGATACTGAGAAGATTATATTGCGAAAATAATTTTGTAGTTCTAACCTCACTTCTGATACGTTTTATGGAGACAAATTATTTTATTTTACTTGAAATGAAGAACAATTGTGGAAACTTTAATCATCAATTAAAGAAAACTTTCAGAAGGTTTGTGTGCATGTAACTATTGAGATTCGTTGTTTTGCCTTAGAACTACTTTAATTAACATACTGTACCATATTATTTTAAGTCGATAGTAGTTCTTTATATTAGAGTACTGTAATGGCTACATGTTTCGCTCGCTGCCATCATCAGGCCAGCTAATAACATTAACACTGTTCACAAACACATATAAAAATCTCGGTCTAGCAAAAATAATCGCGCAATATCACAAATGTGTAACCCAATCTAACTCAGTATCATGTGGGCAAAATACTGGGAACAAAACAATTTTTAACTTTTAACGAGTGCCGTTTCTGCACGATTATTTGTGCTAAACCAAAATTTTTATATGTATATGTGAGCAAAGTGTTAATTTTATTAGCTGGCCTACTATCGACTTGAAATAAGGATGTTAATTAACTATTGAGAATGACGACTTGGTCATTGAAACATCGACTTCAACAAATAAAGTATTTATTGTGTTTTACTTCATTTGATGACAATTACAGACAAACTGAAAATTTACCCATTTAGCAAGATACGACTATTATTTTTATACATTTACCTTCACTAGCATTCATATTTAAATTATACCGCGTGTCCGTCATAAAGTTGCTATTTAGTAATTGATATCCTGGACTATAAGAAACTATGTCTTACCTTTAAATTATGTGATCTTTAATTATGTATTGTTACTAAAATTATTGTAAATATTTCCCCTTAGTCTGGAAATCAAATTAGATAGACAATTCAATATTCAAACATTTGCAATACAATATTATTTATTCTCATTAAATTACGAGTTTATTGGATTTTTTATTTATTTTTTTACTAAATTAAAGTTTTACTTTTTAATACTTATACCTAACATGGAATGATTAAACTACAAAGTCTTATAACTTAAAAGTTTTCTCTCCAAATTTCTTATAATTTAAATTTAAATTAATTAGTGTTCAAACTAATTAATTAAAGTTCATTATTTTTCAACACTGTCCTTTTAATATTTGTTAATAAATTAGTTTGTTATTTTGAAATTTTATACTTTACGTTGACTTCAACAATTTTTATGATGGCTAATAACTATTGACTCTCCTTACAAACTTTGGTACCTTCACATTACATACTTTATTTAAACACTTTTTTCTAGCATAGCGACATTCTCTCTAACCGACCATTTTGTAAGCCCCCATCTTTTCAAAGTTGGTGTCGTTTCGACTTTTTGTAACTTCACGTGATTGTCACTGAGTATTAATACTGTAACCACAATTGCTCTCTAAAGTACAAATAGCAATAAAATATTCAAATTATTATATCGGATGTCCCACGAAGAGGTCATTATTTTTGAATTATTATGCCGAACATATGGAACGCTCTACAAACTTGACACTTTAAAGTTATGTTATATAGATATGTAAAAAGGTACCCTCGATTTTAATTTTTTTATGGTCAATCAAAACAAAATGGCAGAATAACAAAAAGAACATTAATCTTCTGAATAGAACCACCTCCCACAATGCAATGCAATTAAAATGTACATTGCCATCTGCTGAATCTCGATCAGTTGTTTTGTTAACATACAACTATGAAACAATTTGGTAGTTGTGTTTATGTGTGACATCTAATCTCGAAAAAATGAATTTTTTAATTCAACAAAAAGTGATCTGTTTTAAAGAAATACCATAGATTTTCTAACACAGAAAATGAATAGCTTACTTATGCTACTTTACTGAAATCTCCAAACAGACCTAATTCACTTGGAAAAGTTTCATCCACTACTGGGATATCAAAGTCGTAGGTTCAAAGGTAACCGAGAAAAACAATATATTTTTTTTATAAAACACATTTAGTTTACGGACTGCTGGAAGATAACACACACAGACGAGTGGAATTTTGTTAGAAAGCAATTGAAAAGCTAAGCGAAGATGTCGAGTAGTATGGAGGAATTATTTTCTTAGAGGAGGCTACATTTTACCGAACAGACATAATTGTAATTATTATAACACAGGGAATCCAGATATCATACGAAGAGAGCTTAAAATCAAAGGGTAAAACTGTTCGAGCAGCCATCACCAAGGTGTCGCCAAGGCTATTTTTAAAAAGCACTTTTTTTTTGTTTCGTTGCTATCAGAGCATTGCTATTAATTTGAAAAAATCAAATTTGGATAATTAATCATTTATAACTGTTACTTTTCTTTATTAAGTTTTATATATTTTCATGTTATCTGCAAATCAACCATTTGTAATGGTCGTGCAAATGAAATCATTTTTGTGAAAACGTACCATTATTTTGTTATTCCGCCATTTTGTTTTGATTAATTAAAAAAAAAAACTTGAGAGTACTTTATTTACATATCTATGTAACATAACTAACTGTAAAATGTCAAGTTTGTAGAGTGTTCCATATGTCAGGCATATTAATTCAAAAATAGCAACTTTTTCGTGGGACTCCCTAAATAATTGTGAGTGTTTTTTTTTTCACTATATTTGTTTGAAAATATTTTGGGGTATTTTTAAACATAAGTATCCTATTCGTTGTTAATGTTTTTGAACAGTGATTATCAGTTTTTTTATTGGAAAAAATAAACTTTTCGCTCAAAATATCTATTTAATTAAATGTTTTATTAATTTATTTGTTTATTTAGCTCCACTATTTAAAAAAATAGTGGATTTCTTTACTTTCTCATCTATTATCATCTTCTTATATTTATATATTATAAGGTTACAAAAATGAACTATAAACAATAATGAGTTACTAAGAGGATAACTTACTTGTTATAGTGAACGTGTCAAAGATATTTAATTTAAATTGTGTCATTGATACGTCCAACGTCGATAAACAATTGCCACTATAGAATAGACCTTTAAATTGAGATATTGTCCCAATACAAACTTTCTAGTGGCATCATTTCAATACCTATACACCTTGACAGTACTTATGTAGAACTCGATTATGTGCACAAGTCACATTTACATTCTGATTGGTTTTGCATACTTGTGAATCGTACTACCTCATTTAACCGAAGAATATCACTCTTATAGAGTCTAATCGTTCTTTTACGTGATGGTACTAAAATTTGGACATAGCATTTTTCACTTTTAGTGCCCCTTGAAACACATTTGGACCATATTCGTATTGATGCTAGTTTGTCCATCTATTTTACAGCATGTTGGTCATCCATCACCTCAGGTTCGATTGAGTAAACATTAAAAATTTTATGGAGCTGTATGGTATGGAATGATTAGATTTTTTAAGATCAATCGCTTAAGAGAAATGCATAGACTATGTAAACTTAAAGGTTGCCCTCAGGGGGTCATAGTAATAGCTACGGTTGTATATATACACACACACACACCTTCTTATCTTTTCTATCAGGTCTCTCTCGGACAACTCTTGTTCTCTTCCGACAGTGAGATTATTCGACGAGTAAGGGTCGTTATTTGATGTTATTTTGTTCTTATTGTTTTTTATAAGGTGATGATGACCGAGCTGTGTTTCGCCTTGAAACAAGGGAAAAAATGAATTACTCCAAAATTTTCCCCATAATGTACGGGATAACTAGCCTAAAGAATAATTATATTTTTTACAAAATCTGTTTAAGGAATAAGGGCTAAAATTTTAGTTGGCTTTAAATTTAGTAATATTTTGATTAGAAATTAGGTTTTTATATATAAAACGTAAGATATTTACAAATTTTGAAGAGCTAAGTATGATTTTAATACCTGTTTATAAAGTATTTGCTTCATGTAAACTTCAAAAATTATGTAAACAAATGTGAGACTGATTTTAATGAAATTTATACTAAACATGATTTTTAAGCTACTGAGTTCGATTTTATTTTCCGTTTTTGTTACAACAATAAATTGTAAAGAACAATCTTGCAGTCGTAATTTTTTTTTAAATGTAACAATCTCTGTTCTTTATATATTATTTTACTTTCCACTTTTGTGGAACAGAATAATTTTTTAACAATGCTAACTTTTTGACGTCCTCAGTTATCGCAAATATGTTTTAAAATTTCGTAATAGTATTTTCTAAAGATGGTATTTTTCCAAAACAGGTGGTTTATTAAGATGAAAAATTGTAAATTTTGATGTGGGGCGTATGAGCCACCGAACGATTATATTTTGGAAAAAATTGCATAAGGTTGAGGAGTTGTAATCGATCTCAACATTCATCAATAAATGTAAACAAATCAAAATGTGAAGTGAGACACCCGAGCTAGAGTATGACTACAGAAGGAGTCGTGTCCTAAGGGACTCGCATAAAATATAGTGTTTACGGGCTTGGCAATCTCAAAGGATCTGCACATTTTTTCATGGTTTCATTATTCCATGGTTAGGGTTCTTCTTAAAGTTTTTTTCTTCGTTTTTTTTTTACTAGGCGATGATGACTGAGATGTTTTTCGCATTTAAACAACAAGAAAAAAGAAGTAGTCTATGACTCTCGTGTCTAGGAACTCTCGTATCTGGATTCAGACGCAAGAAAGCAGAGATAAAAAAAAAAGGATAACTCTACAGTATTTTAGGACATCTCATCTTTTAAGTCAAGGGACGAGAGGGAAATAAAAATATCAATCTCTGATATTTTTTAGTAAAATAGCAACCATTACTATTTTTTGAAGTCCTTGAAGACTACAGTTCAAAATTTTATCAAAATCGACTTTGAGAAATGGTAATTTTATTTTTATTTTTTCTTACGGTAGCTCCCTTCAAATTTTGAGTTATCGACCAAATGAAAAAGTACTTTGAAAATATGCCCAAAATATGCATCATACCAAAGTTTAATAAAAATCTATCCACGCGTTTGAGCACTGTACAGATGACAGACAGTCGTCTTTTCAAAAAGCACTTTTCGACATCGATTTTTTGACCTATCTCTGTACCACGTAAAATTAAAATACTTCAAAGAAGTTAGAGAATTTAACTACCCCTTCTTAGAGCTGCTAACAATTATGTCAGAGGCTAGCCAAAGGGATGAATAACAGTAAGCTTCGCCGTGGATGTTAGCGGCTTGTAATTAACTTGTCGGCACAGACTACTACCGCGTTCCTATATATGACATGAAATACTCTATTGACAGCACATTATTGATAAACATATGATCGGAATCCGGAGTATTCGTGACCCGTGCCAGGTCTACATTCTTTGTACGACATTTTATATTAGATTTATAAATTAGTTCTGTTTAGCTCGGTAATAGTGGCAACCTTGGATCAATGACACAATTATTTGTTGTGCAGCAGTTGGGAGCCCTGTTTGCATACATTAACTTCTTAGTTACATGCATAGGAATTGTAACATTAACATGTTTAGTGTATTAGAACAATGTTTATATACTTTACAGATTTCATTATGTATCATGCAAGTGTAATAATGCATTTGACCCAACACAACTGAGATGGTACAGTGCATGCATCCACTGTGTACTAATATATTTATTTTTAATTACCCAGTAAACGATGTATGGGGTAAGTTTGGTAATCGCATAAAATTTGAAACTCCGTTTTTTGACTCATCATGGCCTCAGGAAACCGAAATAGTATATTTCATCACTAGGACTAAAAGTCAAGCTTTTCCATACAAGCTCAATGATGAGCGAGGATAGAAAAGCTTCTTTTGGTCCTAGTGATGAACTATGTTTTTTGTTATACTGCAAACAATATAAGAAAGTAATTTCACAAAAACTAAAATGTTATATCTTATTTACCTTCAAAAGTTTGGACAAGTTACACAAGTTTACAGCAATTACGGCTGTTTAGTTTGTGTTAGTGGTACCCTAACTATAACGATGGTAACAGCTGTTTTATCTGTTATTTATAATCGAGAGTATCGATCGTTTTCATAGATGCTTTACAATCGTTAATTACTTCGTATAAACGTAGTAACAGCCGATAACCTCGACCTCAGCTGATGTTTTTAGGTCCTAGGACTAAAGAGAACAACTTTAACATCTCAATGCATGTACTGAAAACAGCTGTTTTTGGAGCAGTATTACGAAAAAGTTATTTCCGACATGCCATCCGACCGTTGTCGTTGTAATCTGTACGTAAGCACGCTAGCGGCCCCAAAACTTAAGAGAAGGACATGAAATTTGGAGATAGAATTTCAATATAATTGAAAATGGCGGCCATTTTTAACAGTGTGTTGTTCATATCTGGTATGTTATTGAACTTATAATCAAATTTGCTGATTTCAATTCCTTACCTCTTTACGATGACAAATAATAAAGATATTGTAAAAAATATAATTAAATCAGTCATTTTGGAAACACTTTATCTCCATTTTTTGCCGAAATTGAGTTAGACATACAAAATTGTTAGTGAAAGCAAGGCACATCCAATATGTATAAAACACCACATCTCCAATAAGACTTAAGATGTTATGAAGCACAATGATAAGAGATGTTCATTTGAGAAACAGCAAATCTCCTGGAAATGTGTTGTTTCTCAAATGACTTAAAATTTAGTAGCTGGTGGCAGCATTGCTCCTTATTCTGCGCTAATCAAAACAGCTGTTATTAAGTTCACTTTGTTGTTTGTAGTTGTCATGCTTTCTTTCTGAGTAAAAATGAGTTCATAAAAGTAGATCAAAGAAGTTTTTTAAAGCAATTGAAAACATCAGGGACAAATGTTTAACAGATAACAAAATATCTGTCTGGACTTTATGCAAAATCTTCAGCTTTCCGACATACCAGTCTAAAAACGTTATATTTTTTAATATTCATGATATTAAAAGCAATAAAGTCAAATTTTATGTATATCATGAGGGTTTGGCCAAGAAAGGGCCCAAATTATGTGTGCACATTTTTAGTTGAATTATATCAACAAAGTTCTTGATGCTGCTGTTTGGCATTTTCATGGTTTTTTTTCTGATGGAGGACAAAATAAAAACAATAAAGTTGTGAGGTTGTTTCTTACCCTAATAGAAACCCGCCGATTTGACAACATTCATCACTACTTTCCCTTACGAGGTCATTCGTACAACTCATGTGGCGGAGACTTCAGTGTTATAAAAAGAAATATTAAAAAACTGACAGAATTTTTAGAAGAAGCAACATGCAGAGCTAATGTTACATGCAACGGTGGTTCATGACAAGTTCGAAGTAGAAATTGTAGAAAAGCAAAGGACTTTAAATCATGGTGGCTTAAACTCAGTTTAATAAAAAGTATGAAATATCAACTGAAACTCAAGCTAGGAAAATTCCTAAAGAAAACAAAATAAAATTCAACATTTCAACTTTTTATGGAGTTTCAACAAACATGTGGGTCAAGTTAAATCAATAACCTTTATTGATGGACTTAACGAGCATACTTTTGACTTTAAAAACAAGGAGCCTGTTCACCAGAATTTCCAACAATCTATGGCTATCCACAAAAATGTGTTCCTATAAAGATTAACAAAATTAATGATCTCAAGAATCTCAAAGACGATATTCCTACAGACATTGTTGATGAATTCTATTCAAAACTTTATGACTGACCAACTATTGATAGGGATGAACTGAACTGATGTAACAAAAACAATGACTAGAAAATTTATATAGATTATTTTTAAAACAAAAAACCTACTTTTCATTCATATTTATATATTGTTAACAGTTATTTAATGCCTGATGACTCCACATTATATCAGTCATTTGAGTAACATCATATCTCCAACGAATTTTTAAAATTGTTTACACATAAAATTAAAAAAATATTTTTTAAACAGTGTGTACATACAAAATATGTAAACAATGGCTGAAATGATTTCAATCATTGTACATAGAGGTATAAGCTAAATTTAATACATTATATTTCCGGCCTACTTTTAAACTAGTTTATCTTTTAAAATTTTACCCCGTGAGTGATGTTTTAATAAAGTATACAGCTGTGGTCTTTTACTTCTTGGTCTACGAATATTATTACGAAGTATGTAGTAGCCACATTGAGTTTACAAAAACGATTTATTAAGTGTATTAAAACATCCCAGGAGCGATATTCACTAGTGAATGGAAGAGTGGCAAAGTTATATCTATGCACCATTCAATTCCTAAATTCATAGCTGAAGACATATCTGTGTTTTAACCTATTCACAAACACTATTTGTCTACAGTTCGTAGGTAGGCTATAACTATTTGTTTGGACAACGCCTACACAACTGTCTTGTTTTCCCTGTTCCCACACAAACATTGAATAACACGACATACATACAAGTGACAATGTTACGTAGGCCGACATCGATATATCGACCCATAGACATACAAATTTTTACATTTTTTCGGTTTGTCCAAATTTATCTTTCTATTAATTTGCTAATTTTCCATAGAGAACTGACATGTTGGAGCCATTAAAACCGTTGAGGATCTATTCATGTTTTATAGATATGTCCGCATAACTTTCCAACTATTCAACCGATTTTTATGAAAATTCATACAAGTTTATTCCTGTAATATCTTTAACGTGTTTGTTAACAGGCAATATCAGTCAAAATATTTTAAAATAACGTGTTTTTTGCGCACTAACCGTTATATTTTTGTGTATGATTTTCACAAACATTTGTATAAACATTCAAACAATGTATATTGTATAAAAATTCGTAAAATTGAAAGTTTACTAATAAATTTACACTTCCCTTTTAAAGATTTAATTTCACCAACCAAAAAACCTTATAAAGAAATTTTAATAATTTTCTACATTTTTAGTGCAGCAAAATTAAAAGTAATTGTTTATTAATTGTAAATTAATTTAAACAAAAGCCTCTTCTCGGAGCAAACGGCTGTACGGGTTTTCTAAACACTGAACTCAATTTCGTCATCAGTGTTGCCATAGAAGAATTTAAAAAATATCCCCTCCCTATTTAATTTAGTAAAATAACACATAAAACACTTTTGGTCTGAAAGGCGCTTAATTTGGTTCTTAGGGGCATTACAAACACACAAAAATTATTTCATTAAGCAGTTTTATGCGTTTTTTTATTAACAATTTAAGTTACAAAAATGTTAAATTAAAAATAATAATACAACCTGTTTTATAGCTCTTTAAAAATATTAGTTATGAACAAATTTGATTACAATTAAATTAAAACGGGTACGAAGTTGATTGGTCTATTCAGTGAGTTCTTATATAACCTCGAAGTTTACACGTAAACAATTAGTTATACGTATAAGAATTACCGATCGATTAGAATAAAAGTTTAGGCAATGGTGATTTTTATAGAGCTGTACAAAATGCCAAATTTTAAGTCAAAAGTTTGAAAATGACCTAAACAACTTCTCAAAAGTCTGAGGTTTTGTATAAATAACCCGAAAAGTAGTACAGACTAGAATTTTGGGCGTAACTTAAGTTATTATGACAAATTAAAAGAATTATACATTTAAGTACGAACAAACAGATTAGTGCAGGCCTTGTGAAAAAATTTTAAGCCATATGTTGTTCACATATTCAGCAATATATTAAAACATATATTTTGTTTGACCCATATTTATTTTGATACTTTGCCGATAAAGTGACTAATTATTAATTAATTTAGTTATAAACATACACAATAGTAAAACATTTCTTTAATATTTTGTTTTAGAAAATTTCTCAAAATCCTTCAGAAGTTTGTTTGTCCCTCAGGGGCTCACTTTAGTGAGTACAGGCGTTGCATTCCCGAGGGATCCTAGACAGAGCTACACCTTTATTCAGTAGTCTTGGGTTAAATCCATTTCTTCCATCTAACCTAACCTATCTCTCTTGGTCAATTCTTCTTGTTTTCAAACTCTGACGCTATTAGAGAGTAAGGATCTTTATTCTTATCTTTTTTCTTTCTTTTCTTCCTTATTTTACGAGGGGAAGATAATAGTTTTTTGTCTTTAATCAACAAAAGAAAAATAGAAGTTTGTTTCTTTATTATTTCGTTTAATATTGTGTTTATAAAGTAAAGAGGTATCTTGATATGATAAAATTAAATTGTCTGAAATTTCATTAAACTAAATAAATATTGAGCTAAACTTATGAGATGTTCTAAAATAAAAATAAAATTTGAATACAATTTCTCACAAATAATACGTTTATGAATCCAACGTTATAATGACTTAATAGACGTATTATTTGTGAGATATTTTCTTTTTCTTTTATTAAATAAAGTCTACCACATAGGTCGCATTGAACTAATTTTAAGTAATTAATCTGATTTTGGACAGTTGTTTGGTATAATTCTTTCAAACCTACACATAATTAACATTAATTAGATAAATATTAAAAAGTTATATTAAAATACTGAATATTCAGAACTCCTATAGTACGTTTAACGTCTAGTTGGTAGTGTCAGAAATGTATTGATTGTTTTTACAAATCATAACTTCAGAGCTACTAGCCGTAATGAAAAAATAAAATCGTCACACAAACTTTTAAGAGGAAGGGTTACCATTGTGTTTAATTTTAATTTCATTATTTTTCTTTCAGAGTACTACAAGTTTATATACATTTTTGTATATTTCTGTTTTTTGGTGATGTTTTATTTACCCAATATATCTACTAAGTTTGGTAATCATCAAAAAATTTTACCTCCGTTTTTTGACTGATCTTTATTGCCTGTACGTAAGTACAATAGAGGTCACGAAAATTATGATAGGAACATGTCTAGAACGCTCATATAGAACATTAAAATTAAGAAAAATCGAGAAAAACAATCTCAAATTGACTACCATTTAAAATTTTTTTTTAATCTCGTAATTTAAAAAAAAAATTCGAACACTGTCCTTCTAAAAAAATGTGTTATACATATACAAGGTCAGGCAGGGCCAAGTCAATAACACAAGCGTAGCTAGTGGAGGTTTTTTCGCGTGTACAGAGGGTTTAAAAATGTTCCAAAAAGTAAAGAAAACCGTTCCTACAAACATATGTCCAGAAACGCTTCTTTCCCATCGGGATTTTATGTTTTTTTAATAAATAATTATAGCTTTTGAAATTAAGATTTTGAGTCGTAATTTAGTGTGTACATTTTTTATGCAACGGTTCATCAGTGTATCTAGATTTTTTTGATAAATTTTCAAAATGGCTGGCGTTGTTTACAAATATTCAATCTTAAAAATTTCAAACCGTCTCCATTTTGACAATTTAAAAGATAAGGTTTTGATTCATGATAAACTGGTAAAAATGTAACATGAAAAATATGTACAGCAATTTTGTATTTTAAATCTTAATAATTTCAAAAGCTGTAATTATTTTTAAAAAACACAAAATTGTCGACAGAAAGAAAACGACGCGTTGCGGACGTATGTTTATAGAACTATTTTGACCCTTATAACCACCACTTAAAGTTTGACACGAGATTTTCTGAACACCCTGTATACAGGTTCGAGTACTGCCATGATCGATACATTGACATGAGCGAAGCGAGTGGAGACTTTGTAATATACACACATCTACAAGTCTCGTTAGGACCTAACCGACCTCTAGAAAGTAGTCGTACAATTAATTAAGAGATTCAGAAATCCAGTGTTTTAAATAAACTGATCCTACTGGATAAGACCTCTTAATATAACTTACAAGACCCAAGAGACCATTATTGGGCATTACAATAAAATTACAGGATAAAAGTGTATGATGGTGCCCACCAACTTGTTTTAAAACCGTAAACCAGCCTCGTTGCGTTAACACTACCAGCTAAACAAGATACAGAGTTCTGTTACTTGAACAATAAATACCGTTCCTAACTGAGACAGACGACTTAATAAATAGTCAGTCACAACTATATTACCGATAATAAATAGTAAAACTAAACTATTTGACATCTACTTTACCGGTACTGTCAACCCGGAAACAGAGCTATCATCCGTCAATGCCTACTTGATTATGGATTCGATATAGATTAATTAAATCAACCCGTCTTGTGATGACTATTCATCAAGTTAACGTTTTAATAGTATGTTTGCTTTATGAAATACTAGTCGTGCATCAACACTGCAAGGAAATAATTTATACACATTCAACAGTTGGTTAATAAGCATTCGTAATGGTGGAGTTGAGTTGTTGAAGTCCGCTTTCGCTTTCCTGTTTTAAGGTCCTCAACTTCTTAGTTATTGTCCAAATTTATGAGACAGAGAGCAGCAATATTATATTCGTAAAATATCTGCACGTTACGTCAGTTTATATAAGCCTACTTTTGTAAAAGATTATCTTAAAAACTGATCAACCTTTTTTGGAAAATTTGTCATCATTGAAACCCTTATTTCTTTCCGATTTTTGGCTCTAAACAACAACAAGAGCTAACCTCCTTTGTCGAAGAATTGAAGTCTAAATGGTACAAGTGCTGGGTCTCACTATGTTTAACCAATCAACGATTTTTAGGGCCCGTAAGGAAAACTATTTGTCCGTCTATCTATCTGTAAATCGCAAACAGTCTACACAGACAAGACGATAAATCCTATATATTTCAAACTTTGCATTTATATTCCTTGTATTGTCCCACATATAGGAAAAATATAGCAGTAACATATTTTTTGGTTTTATTATGTGTCGAGTATTCAAATAAAACTTAATATATTAGCGCTAGACCAAATTTAAAGTGTCACCCCCACCAGCTTGACCTACAAATAAAAAAAAAAAGATTTGGATTTTATATTAAATTGCAGTAGGAAATCATATATTGTAATTTTTGTCTGCCAAATACAACTTAATTTAACCACATAAAGAGAAATGTATAAGTTTTAAAAGCAATTTTGTTTTTGTGAGGTGTGAGACAAACAATTCAATAGTCATTTAAAAAACAATTGCATTTTCATCGATTTACTTTATTAAGATAGATAAAATCAAGGAGCTTAATGCGCGTGTCTGTCTGTAAAATTTGAACTGCCGCTTAGAAGACTTCGTTTTTATACAAATAACTATCTCTATATTGTATATCCACTGACTCCAAGTAGTGTGGTTTTAGTATACGTTTGAACTTTTTATTTACACATAATAATTACAACTTGACAATGTGTCGATCATTACAAAGGGTTTTTTGAAATTTTTAATCTGAATCGAAAGTTCTAATTTTTCAAATATTTTAAATATTAATCTAAAAGTACAAACCCAGTAAAGCCTAGATCTTACTTAGTTGATAGCTTACTCGTTTATCAGATAGAAAAATATATCACTTTTTGTACGAATATGAAGACAGTAGAGTTTAACAGGTTACCAAGATATGGGCTGATTTTCTAACTGCAAGCAAAACGAATAGTTACGTGATAAAAATGGTTATTTTGATTTATTACCTATGTATATTTTATCTTATGAGAGATAAGTAGGTTTAAAGAGAGTCCCATATCAATTTTTTGATAATGTAGAAACAAACATTTAAAATTATATTTTTATAAATTCTAAACTTGCTTCACTTCCATAAACTCTCCTTAAACATAAATCGTATTTGATTGAAATTGAGCTAATAATGGTTTATATTAATTGAGCTAATAATTTTAGTTTTTTTTTTTACGTAATAGCTCTATGGAATTTTATTTTTCACCACAATTTTTGAACCGATGGAGAAACCTTAATCTTTTAAACGCTACATTTTATTAAAATCAGCAAAGCCGATTTTAAGAAAATCGTAATTTTGTGATTTTCTTATGTCAGCTACTCCAAAAAGTCTTGTAATATGGTCGAAATATGCCCATATATTTCAATAATGTTTGTTATTTGCCACTTTGTATAGTTAAGTATTTTATTATTTCCACTTTATCTATTCAATTATTACTGTATACAGTAATTGTGCATGTTATTGTAGCAACGCTGCTCCAATTCTGAACCTGAATCAAAACTATTACAAAATCAAAGGATATTCCTTAAACTTTATAAAACATCTACTTTACGTCAAAACTATATATAATACAAACTACAGTGTATCAGTTAAGTCAGAGTTACCAACCTCTACGATATAATCTAAACTCCTTGCTATATAATAACAGCACAAATTATTCTACAAAACATTTATTAAACCATTACAAATACCTCTCTTGTAATATGCACATTTATAATTCCCGAGAATTAACTAAACCTTAATATTTAGTATTTAGCAAGACATTTATTTATCTAAAATTACAGCACTTACGGATTTCTCCAGCCAGTTTAGACGGTTACTGGTGTTGCATTTCTGAAGACAAGTTTCAAATACCTGGTTCCAAATTCAAATCGGATTCAACATTCACTTTATTTTTATAGCACTTAACTGTCTTAAAATGGCGCCTATTTAATTTCTTCGTGCTACATATCTGGAAACATGCACAAAACAAATGTAAATTGTATTTATTAAACAAATTGCATATATACAATAAAGTTTGATGTGTCATTAATTTGATGACACAAAATTTAATCAAACATTTCTTTTGAAGAAAACGTTATGACACCACAAAAACTGATTTAATTATGACTTTTTTGATAAAGAATTGAAATCACACAAATAGTTTAGTATTTGATAAACAAAGTGTAATAAAGATTTTTAACTGGATATGTTTTATCGACTTTTGATTTTCCGCACTCTGATGATCACCCGTAACGAATAGACCACTGGAGTTTTTTGAAAATAAATATTGATGTCTTTATAAATAGCTGTCTGAGATCCAACACATCCATCTCGTCAAAAATTGCCCCTAAAGAAAAAACTTTATCACCAGCATTCTGATTTAATTACGGTTTTTTGTAAAACACTTAAAGGTTCTATAACTGATTTATAAGCTATAATATCCTGTATTAAAATCAATTAACAGCTAGTAAAATCTGATCTCCTTAAGTAACCTCCATATCTCATTGAATTATACGACCTCTTTCTGTCTCACAAAATAATAATTAAGCATATATTTATGTATCGTTCAGTTTATTCCATTATCATTAAACATAACACGTAAATATTTATAAAAATAAACTCTTCCAGTATTATCGCACACATATTTATACAAATGATTCCCAAATCCAAAATATAATAAATATTTTAAACTAAATATATAATCTATTTTATATGGAACATGTATCTTATTCTATTAAACGAGCAAGGAATTGTATGTATGTATGTACCTATTTCCAGTCATTTTATCTCAAAAACGACTCTAACGATTTTCTCCATATTTTGTATATAAAGGGTTTTCAACATCAGGAATCCAAAAAACTTGGTCAAAATTTCGAGAAAAATCAATTTCTATGAGTTTTTACGATTCGAAAATTCTATTAAACGAGCAAGGAATTGTATGTAGCCTATGTACCTATTTCCAGTCATTTTATCTCAAAAACGACTCTGAATATTTTCTCCATATTTTGTATATAAAGGGTTTTTAACATCAGGAATCCAATGAACTTTGTCAAAATTTCGAGAAAAATCATTTTCTATGAGTTTTCACGATTCGAAAAATACACAGTAAAAAATATATAAATTATAGCATTTCATGATAACAGTATTTGCAATCAGCTGGCAGCAGGAATTAAATAATCTCAAATAAGTTAATATGTAACTTGTATTTACTAAATATTTAGATGCAGAGAAGTTATTTGTAGTGTGTTTATGTAAATAATAAAGTTTTTAATAATATCTTTTTATCATATCCAAAATTATATCATTATTGAATAAATAATTCACTGGCTGATTATTCTGTTCAAATACCAAAATATAATTTGGCCTATTATAAAGTAAACCAACACTGAAAAACAAACTCGTTGCCTTGACAACAGATTCACCGCCCAATAAGAATGGACGACTCAAAACAATGCAGTTGTAACCGGCAAGCTTAAAATACCGTAACGTTTTATTGTGGGACTTCTGAAGGAGCTAGATATCTTTTTTTTGTGTGAGGAAAAGTGAATTTCGTAGTCATATTGACCGAAGTTGTATCCAGAACTACACAGAAAACGAAACTAAACATAGCGAACAATTTGAACTAAATTCTTTCCATCATACATCAAAATTTAATAACTTTGCTTTTGAATATAATTTTTCGTAAAAAACGGGATTTCTTAGCCAACACGAGATCCCATTCACAAATATATTGTATTTTTTAATTTAAAAAAATAAATTAAAAAAACCATTTTGACGTATTCTACCTTTGTAGAAGTAACCAACCAAAGACCATTTAATTTGATATTGTTAACCTAGATTTTGCTTACCTAGAATAGAATTTTTAAAATATATTAAAAAAAATTTCATAATGAGAGATAATTATTGTACTTATAACAAAACCAAATAACTAATAACATGCCACATTGTTGTAGATGAGACAATAACCCGATCGGAGATCGGCTTTCCTGGTACTTTTTATAATACATGAACTACATTCACAGTAGTGATAACTACTTCCAAATAGAAGACTGTTGTTTTTAAAAAATCAATAGTTGTCTTTGGTTCTTAATAATAATAATTTATACATTTTAAAGATTCATATTTACCAATTATATCTAACGAGGTAATAAATTTTATAACTTGAAAATTGCAACAAAAAGCAAAGTTAAGTGTACGTCCTGTGCTGGGAAGCGACTAAGGATAGCTCAGTTGGTAGATCATTGGCGCGTAAAGCCAAATATCCTGGATTCAATTCCCAGTCTATGTCGTATATTTTTCACTTAAAATATTATTTAAAATATTAATTTCTTATTATTACTACTATAACATAACAGAACGTTTGTTATATAATATTTATTTGGATTAATCTAATTTTAATTTAATTTATTTTAATTCTCTTGAAAACTTTTGAAAAACTATTATGATGGTTTAAGTAAATTAATTCAACAAAACAAGTTTTTATCCTTTAACTAACTTCAGGATTTATTAGCAAAACAATTATTTATAACAACCAATATCAATTCAATTTATCTATTCATTGAAATATCTTAAGGCTACTTCATTCTCTCACACTTGCATTCTTTAAAAACTAATTTACTCTAATACACAATATTATTGATTACAAATTTAAAATCTACAATTGATTATTCAATTTACATAAAATCAAAACTCTACAAAATGTTCAACAAATCTTGTCCAAAATGTTCTTATTAAATTTATCTCAATTTTATTACAAAAACAAAACAATTATCTTAATTAACTTATTTTTCCAAATTTACTTTTATTTTTGCCGGCTAGCTCAATTACTTTACTTTTAAATTAATTATACAAAAAACTTGACTCTTATCTCGGGCATGGGAACTTTTAATGACTCAAATAAAGTGAAATACTAACTCTAATGATTATTTATTCTGAAATTTTGTACTTATCAGCAATTCTCCTCGTCCGCTATAATTTTGGCACTTTTACACAACACAAATCACTAACGATACACAACAACACAATGTATCCTTAGCCTGGGAAGTCGGATGCTGCTAACACTGGTTCATTGACTGGTGGTGAATCTCTGGTGATACTCCGCTAACTCTGTTTAGTCTCTTTACTCGTTCTCGACTACTATGGACTCCGACGCGATGATCTCTCCTCTTCTTTTATGAAATTTAAACTCTTTGACTCTATTTAATTTATGATTCTAACAAACTTCAAAAGAAACTACTAAATTTTGTGGCGCTCTGCCTTTAAATTAACCAATGACTTAGAATTAAACCCTCAGGTTAATTCTTAACACTTAACACCTCCTACTCTGATTCCTAGCTGTAAGCTAAGACCTACACGCTCTTAACCCCAGTTCTAGACTGACTCTCCTTACTGTTCGATTTCACCTCTCCCGAAATTCAAGTGTAGCGTCCTCTTCGCTTATTGGTTAAATCTCATTTTTTTAAAACTCAGGCCTCTCCTGATTGGACCTCTAACTTTCTAAAAATCGTTGGTTTTTTATTACACGCGCTGGCTTCACCCTCGGAGATACCGTTAGGAATTCGCTTTCTCATTTTTTCTTGGTTCCCATTTTTTTACAACACGCAGCTGCGTTGAATAGCAAAACTCCGTTATGTTTTCTACTAAATTTTTATTTGTGTCGGCGAACTTTCTTCTCTTAAGTAAAACAGAATGTCTTTTTTTCCTTGTCCTTGTCACGTTTGTCAATTTGTACAGTTATTTTCGAAACTTAACCTTGCAGCTGCTCTTTCGGTAAGATTTGCTTGTCCACATGTGTTCTGTTTCAATTTACACATTTACACAATTATTTATTAATGTTAACTTTTGATTGATTATTATTATTTTAGTATTTGATATTAGGCCTAATTAATTATTTATCCATTGTGATCGTTTGAGATCGTTATACTACCCAGTATACGAAGCATAGGGTACGTTTGGTAATCGACAAAAATGTCGACCTCCGATCTTCATGTATCTATCACTGATCTTCACGCTTAATGGTTTCAGGAAAGAGTTATTTCCAACATTCCGTCCGTCGTCGTTGTCGTCTGCTCGTAAGTATGATAGCGGTCGCAAATTAAGATAGGAATATGAAATTTGGTACTCTATTAAAATTTTTAAAAAAAATCAAATTGAAAATGTCAAAAAGGCGACCATTTTAAACATTTTTTGCTCATATCTCGTGTGTTATTCAACTCGTATTACACTTAATTAGACAAAAATTTGTAGATTTTAATTATTCTTAATAGGATCAACCACCTTTAGGCACCTACACGAGCTTAGCGAGTTGTGACTTCTTCGAGGCCCGCCATGTGTTACTGACACAAGCTAGTAGATAGTTTTTAATGTATCAACGTTTACGAGGCCCGCGCCGACATCAAGAATATACACAATACCCTGTTACAACTGTTTTAAACTAACTTGCCCTACTAGCTAAGACCCCTTGATCTATAAACACAATTTAACATTTCCTAAAAGCCCCAAGAAACCATCTTTTGGATATTATATTTTAATAAATACTTCTTGTATTACAATATATGATCAAGCTTGGTAATTACAATGATTGGCCCCATCGACTTGTTTTAAATTATATTTAAAGAATATAAAACAGATTTATAAATGCTATCCCAGTCTTTTACCCCCCCCCCCCCATTAAAATTGACTTACAATAAAGCAAAAAACACTCTCCTTATCTCGTCGAGTAGGAACTATCACACAAGATATCGGTACTTTACGCATATTTCCTATAATACAATTTGTAAACACTATCCAGTTTTCTTATCAAACATAACCTACAAAATAATAATTTGAATTTGCCCCTAACCACAATCACTGGAACTTAATAAAACACAATTATCTGATTGATTGTTCTTTATTAATTATATCCATTTAATGCCCTGAAGTACATTTCGATAACATGGTTATCATCATCGGAGGGTCTTGCTTATTAACTTTTTATAAAGTTTTATAAGCAAGACCCTCCGATGATGATAACCATGTTATCGAAATGTACATCAGGGCATTAAGTGGATATAATTAATAAAGAACAATCAATCAGATAATTGTGTTTTATTAAGTTCCAGTGATTGTGGTTAGGGAAAAATTCAAATTATTATTGTGAATTTCACCACAGTGCTCAACAAGATTGTATCATAACCTACAAATACTTATAGCATTTAACTCTTATAATACTTTCGATAGATTATTTCAACCAAAAATTACTAAAAACACCCTATACAAATGATGTAATATCGTGTCACATTTGTACTGCTACAAACTGTGAACAACTAAGATTTAATAATTTCGACCTTGTCATAATGATTAAAGAACAAACTACAACATTATCCTCCGTCCAATAGTCCTTTACTTTAATAACTATTTACTCTAAACAATAAAGGTTACGACATTTTGTATTGCGACCACGCCGTAGCTGTTAGATGCTGGTAATAAGATAGAGAATAGCAAGACTCTCTTCAGATCAACAACAACAACTAGCAAACTTTGAAGCACGACTTTCCTCCGTAATTAAACTCAACTTGCAATAAAAATAATTGTACATAATAATATAGAAGGCTATGGTTTTTATTTTGTAAGGGTGGATTAGTTTCGATCAATTAGTTCAACGTACCTTGCACAAGGACAACTGCAGTATAGGTCACTTGAAGGCGGGCGGAGTTTATCTAAGGCCAATCAGTTTATATTTACTGCTTTCGAGAGTTTAAAATAATTTTCAGGGTATTCCAGGTAAAACTTTATCAATTATAGAAAACTTTGGGGTATCAATAGATGTTTATTGCGGTTGCTATCTTATTGTTTATTTCTTTGATACCTTTGTACTGGTAGAAAATCTTTACTCTTTTTGTTGGATAATAAATATTTATTTGGTATAGAAAATACATAAAACTTGAAGGGTCTTTTCTATTATACGACCGCATGGCTCAAATTATTTTCTATACTAACAGAATGATAATAAAGTAGGTTTTCTCATATTAAATGTTGAGCTTGACCTATGAGGAAAATTATACAGTATAAAAAACACACAGAACACAATTCTCATAAAAAAATACGCCTAAGTATCAGACGCGTTTCAACGACAAGGTCGTCCTCTTCAGTGATACACCAGCTACACCAACAAAACCACAATGTCCTGTTGTTAGAATATGCCCTACTTATTACAGTGGAAACTCGATAACTCGAATCTCAAGGTAATTACACATTTCGAAATAATTAGTGATAAAAACCACTTCGAATTATCAAATAATTCGAGATACTGAGCTTCGTTTTACCAAGGGCAAAAATCACACATTTCTAGTTAAAAAAGGCCCAAGTTGATACTTAGGCGTATTTTTTATGAGAATTGTGTTCTGTGTGTTTGTTATACTGTAGGTTTTCTCACATCAATTGATGAAATCATTTATAAAATAAGTGGTTTTATTGTTTTTCACAAAACACACAAATACACAAAATAGAAAAACACACTAACACAAACTAATTACATGTGAACGTTTTTACACTTCTGGTTAGGTCTGGGTTAGGTTAGGTTAGGTTTTACACTTCTGGTGGCCAAAATACTACAATATCTTTGATAATTTGATCGAACAGATCAGTTTCTTGATGGTGTTTCCGCCATAGAAATTCGCATAAGTAAGAGTCAAGCATGTCCCTGCTTGTGCCACATTCTTTACTATTTCGTATAGAAAATAATTTGAGCCATGCGGTTGTTTAATAGAAAGGAACCAACTTGAGTAATTCTTGAGAGAAATGAATAAAAAATCAAAATAACTCATTTAAAATAAATTTTGGACGGCCATGACAATATCCTGTTTGTTAGAACATGCCATACTTATTACAGTGGAAACTTGATAACGCGAATCTCAAGGTACTTACTGACACTTCAAATTATCAAATAATTCGAGACACCAAGGGCAAAAATCACAGATTTCTATTTAAAGAAGACCCAAGTTGACAGATCTTTATTCACTTTGACATATTTTTATTCCTGTAAAAAGGGATAAGTTAAAGAAAACACCACAGTAAATAAATATTGAGCTTGAGTTGTAAGATAATATCAAATAATAAAAACAATGGATAGCGACTTTGTTGTTGAAACGCGTTTGATTAAGTAAACGTAATTTTTGTGAGATCTTGTATTCCGAGTTTTTTTTCTATCCACTACAGTAAAGTTTTTTGTTTTAATAAATAGTTCTTAATTTTAATTTAACCGAAAATCGGGATATTTACATATCAGAACAGTACATAGTTAACATTATTTTATGAAAATACAACTAATTTGTTACAGCACAAACCAATTCACAAACGTTTGAATAAAAAGCAAAACTTTATTAAAATATAGAACGGTTGCTACGTCAAATACGGGAAAATGCAAGGACCTGTGAGAGGGGGATATTTCGTCATCTCGCACACCTTAAACTTCCTCTTACAAAGATCTGACCAAAACTACCAGATTTGATTAAAACCTTCGACTTGTAGAGGTTTTCGACCGCCTACCTTCCAGCTATAAAAGTTTACCAACGCGTCTAGGAAACCAACAAACAAGGTTCTTTCCTTAAAATATTCGACTTATAGAGGTAAAATTAGCACTGGGGTTTATGGGAAGTGAATGGCAAAAATTCGAGCTATCAAAGGATTCGAGTTAACGAGGTTCGAGTTGTCAAGGTTTCCACTTACTTTTTACTTTTACATTTTCTTCTCAAGGACTGACTTATATTAAGGACGAATGTAGTAGCTGGATTCTCATGAGGTATTTCTTGACCAATTCTTGTTCTCTTCCGATCCTTAGGTATTTTATGCTCAAAAATTGTTTTATTTAGATGATGAACGAAAAAACTTTCAAATTTTATTACTTTCAGATTAAAATCTGCAATGTTAAAGTACAATTTGGAGAAACGGTTAAAATATATCCTCAACGAAATTGAAGACTCAAATAAAAATTGACAACATTTCAAAACGAATAGACCCACGAAAAACTCAAAATTAATTTTGTTTATCTATCAAAAAACATATGCTCTATACTGAACGTAAGATAGTAAACAATTACTAAAAGATTTGATAAGCCTACATTTTTACCACATTTGCTCTTTCTCTTATATTTTTTCCCCTTGTCTTTCAAAAGCGCCTTGGCTCGGTCATCATCGCCTTATACTCTAAAAGCGTCAGAAGAGACCAAGAGTTGGTCAAGATAGAGGAAAGATGGAAAAGAGGGTTTTAACCAATACCCAAGACTACATTAAAAAAGATGTATATCTAGCTAGGTTCCCTCGGGATTGCCAAAGCCGTTACTCACTTATAAGTGAGTTTCTGATTTGTCTTTCTCTTATAAAATCGTAACTTTTGTCCAACAACGTGGAGCACGGAGCTGATCAGGAAACTACTAGTCAGATAGCAAACATACCCGTGGTATCTAATTGATTACAAACAAGTCACCGTACATGTTTTTAGAAAGGCTTGAGGAGGGCAGTACATGTGCATTATTTATTACGTAATAAGTTGATGTTACAATATATACCCAACTAATGCATAGACAATAATGACTTCATCTACAACTGATAAGAATCAGCCTATTAAGTGGGCAGAGCGGAGTATATATATGCTGATAAGATCATGGCTTCAAGGGTATTGGTCTTATTAAGACATTTATTTACCTATCTAAAACTTACTATAACACTATATCTTATGACGAAGAATTACAACTTGTAAAAACATTTCTATGGTGTTAAAAACAGTAATGTGGTAAAAATCAATTTTATTTTTATTTTCTCACATATACAGGGTGTTAAAAATCCTTTTCATTACTTTGAGATATGATTCCTCATACAAAAAGGAAGAAAAAAGTTCATACGAAGGTATGTCCTAAAACGTTTAGTTTTCCGTCTATCTGTCTGTATGTGTTTTTTACTTAATTCGTTATATCTTAGATATCAAATTCAATCTTGGTACACCGTGTTCGACAAATGGATTGGGCGGGGTGGTCCGAGGTCACCTGGCCTCAACCACCTGGACTTTTACTTATGGGGGCACCTAAAGACTCTAGTTTACTCCATCCCCGTGGAAACATTGGAAGAGAGAGGATTTTGAATTGTATTGAAAAAATCCATCAGACACTAGTTATTTTTAGAAGAGTAAGGAACTGAATGGGAAGGCCCCTCAATGCATGCATCTTCAATCGGGGCGGAACTTTTGAACAGTTCCTTTAGTGTTCATTTGTACTAGTTAGTTGTTAACAAGTTATAAGTTAGAGTGTAAAATGACAGTATTATTATCATAGTCAATAAAAGAGTTTACAACTACAGCAAAGTAAAAAGAAATAAAATTTATTTTTCTTTATGGAACATTGGGAAATGTAACTAAAGACTGTCTGGACGAAGAAAAACTTCAACGAGTAATAAAATACCCTTTAGTGAAGAATTTTTTATTATAGGCCTCTGATTTTGATGTGTTGTTTCAAACGAACAAAAAATAATGTAATAAATGTAGTTACACGGTTATATTAATTATTTTGTTCTATACAATTACATATATAAATTTTTTTTTTTTTAGAAATAACTGTTTTAATAAGTTTTTCTGAATCTTTTTTGCTGTTGTTGAACGTTAAGATTTTACCAGCTGAAGAGTATTGGAGATAATGTTTTTCTTTTCTTTTTTTTAGCGATTGATCACAGCATTGTTGTGAACAATATACTTCAAATTGGAATCTATATCTATAATATTTATACAGTTATTAATTTTTTTGTGGAGCATTCATAATTTTATTGTTCATGACCGTCTTGATATATTTTTTGCACGAAAATAAACATTGTAATTTTGTTACTCTGTATTGGTAGTGATAAATTATTTCAAAAAGATGCATTAAAAAACTAATTGTAATCAAAATGAGAGGAAAGCAGATTCGCTGGGAAGTGGTCAGTGACGGAGGCAGAGTCTGGTTCCTACCGCGCGTCACGTCAGACAAAGTAAGCTATATATAGTCAACTGGCCAATAAATGCTTTACTCTCTTAAAATTCAAGCTAACACAACCATAATACTGTAGACGTTTTTAAACAGTCTGACTTGGTCTATTGTGAATAGGAATAAAACTGTTTGGTTTACATTGAAAACGCACACTGCATTATTTTAAAATACATCATACGAAATACATTAAAATGACCTTCGTTTTACATGGAAATGTTGTCGTTTGTAGAAAAAATACTGAATAATTTGTGGAAAAACTGTGTCGAACACGTTAAAAAATAGAAGAGAAATATTGTCAAACTGAACATATGGTCGACATTGCAGTTGAGTCCATGGTTATTAATGTCAATGAGTCGGATTCAAGTGATCAAAGTGAGAGTGATGACATGAATGAGAGTGAAGGTGAGATGGATTAATTACATGTATCTTATAAAGAATGAAACCCACACAACGAGACGTGGCACATTGTGGAAACTCTATCAGATATAGCGTAACATTTGTCTAACATAATATCAATTATTATGTTATTCTCACCTTATGCCAATAATCCTTAAATGTCCTAATGGACTACCGGTTTCGACCGTTAGTTGGTCATCTTCAGGTCCATGGTATCACTCTTCTTTTTTATCATCCAATTTTTGATTTCGTCATGAAATTGCACTTAAAAAATTTGTTTACTTACAAACATGTACATAAATAACACTGTGCAAGCACACACAATACAAATTCAGTTTAGTTTTAAGTCTACGTTAACAAACTGGACATAGTTCAATGTTAAAAGTTGAACGATAACTAATGTCTCTGGTTGTTATAAAACAGTATTGACACTACCCGTTATTTTTTAAGTACAATTTCATGACGAAATTTAGTATTTTATAAAAGCCCCATAGTAGATTTTGTAGTTTTTAACTGATAATTCTTGAAACGGCATTTTTTGGACAGATGGCGACGTATAAATTACGTTCTTAGCAAAATTTGATCAAAAATTGTTAGAGTCAATTTGAGATAATCGTAATTTTATGTGTTTTTATGGCAGCTACCTCCGAATTTTAAGTTATTTAAAAAAATAATAATAATTAAAGAATTAATGCTCCCCATCGGGAAACCACTTTTTTGGATTCAAGGAGCCTCAAAATTGATATATCCGCAAAAAACCCCAACCTAACCTAACTTTAATCTATACTGCGTTACATGTTGCTGTGGGAAGTCAAAAAACAGCAACAGTAATTCGCTTCGTTTCACGACCGTTGTGTGATGAGGGGGGACGTGTGCTCCTTTCTCTTATTTCAGCAGTAGGTCAGTAGCATTATGATGTGAAACTGTATCCCAAGTCTCAGATAATATGTTTCCGTAATTGTGCAGAAAGAATGGAGAGAGAGTGTTTCACTTTATTGCCAACAATAAAAAGATTTTATGTCTCGCAGCTGATTAGCTGAGCTCTACAAAACATAACGCTTTGGTCTTTCCTGTACTTAATTAAAATGTATTTCAGCTTTCTTACCTTGCTTTAACTTTCTCAAACACACATCAAAAATAACGTAGCCTACGTCGCCATTCTACATATAAGTGAGAGAAACTCACCCTGTATAAGAAGTACCTATATGATAAGTTTGGTAATCGTCCTTATGTTTGTTGTTGACGTCCTTTCATGACCTCAGAATTCGTTAAAGTGATTCCGTCCGTCGTTATTGTTGTCAGTACATAAGCACGATAGCGGCCACCAAAATTCTGATAGGATAATGAAATTTGCTATAGGGGATTGTCATGTGCTCATACAGAACCCTATTGAAAATCAAAAAATCTAATTGAAAATATTAAAATGGCGGCCATATTAAACAGTTTTTTCTTCATATCTCGTTTGTTATTTAATTTAAAACATACTAAATTAGATAAAAATTTCCATAATTAAATTCTGCGTGTACCAACTCAACATCTCTGCGATGACAAATAGCGAAGTTATTGTCAAAAATGTAATTTGAACCCTGATCTCCGAAGAAAAAATGATCTTTGTATAGTTACGAGAACCAGGGTCGAGCGTAGCGAGTGAATCCGTTTTAATATATACAAGAGCCCTTGTACGTTTACTCTAATTGAAAGGAAGGTCAGTGCGACAATGCGTGAAAGTGTTGTATCATCTGTAATTAGATTTTGTAAGTCTGGATATGCCTGGACCTATCCTTACACTCCTTTCGTGACAAAACAGCGACGTTCTGCCAATTTTACAATGAAACATCAAAGAACTGCAACATCTACATTCATCAGAAAGATCAATCTATATATGGCTTATTAATATCAAATAATGTCAAGGTCTGAGATTCATATTGGCACCAAAAAGCTGAACCTGTTGGTTTACTTCACGATTTAGTCTCCTTCGATTTCTGTTTGGGATTTTCTCGTCAACCAGTATCGACGGTATCCACGAGATCTTCCTCCAGCCGGCATTTTGTTTTTTGTACTGTGTAAAACTTAGAATATATAAACTCTTACACATTAACAATAAGCCATATAAACCGTTAACTTTTGCGACATGCAAGCAATAAATAACTACAGGACGTGAATCCGCACAAATAAAGTAAGCAGTATAAATATATGAATTAACCCAAAAATAATTTAAAACAGCTGTTATAAATTGCTCAAACAAAACAACAAAATGAAACGTATTTGAGAATTTTGAAACATATTATTCACCCATAACGGGTATGTGATTTAAATGATAAATGTATTACAAAATAAGTGTTTCCAAGGAAAATGAATAATTTTCAGCAAATCTGTAGGTAACACTGTTTAATTTGACACCTCTGTCCTTAAAATCGGCCATATAGTTTTAATATGCATGCTACAAAAATTCCTTAGCAAATTAAATATAAAACCTAAAACATTTAATATGAAATAATCGTAATTATACAAATCCCACAATTTACCAACCGTACGTAAGAAAGGCAGATTTATGAAACGCGGTTTAAAAACTTTCAAAAGCAACCTCAACAAATATTAAATGACCATTTACTCTTTCTAACGATACAGCCATTGAGACAAATTCTAAATCAGGAAATTACGGTAAATGATTGCAAGGATAAACTGTAACGATATAAAATATAGTATTTAAACATCAGTAGCTGAAGTAATACGTTATGGTGCTCACATTCTTTTATCCTTTCCGTTTTGTATATATACGTGTATGTGTTAGTGAGAGGTGGTAATTTTAATTTTAGTGTTTGGCTCTTCAAATAGAGAGAGAATGATTACGGTTGCGAAACGCGTAGAGAAACAATTATAAAAGAAGTCGCAAGACGGCAAAAAAGGTACGTTATTTTTACAATAGGCTACACAAAATATATCCATCACTACCTAAAATTCCGAGAGAAGAATTACTGGCGAATGAACTATAATGAACCCAGTCGAAAAAAAATATATAATCGGAAAATTTACAACTTAAAACGGTTAATGAGTAATTTGGAAGAAAATCGAATTTAGCCTCACTTACAGAGTTAATTTTGATATTTTTCTAGTTTAGTCGTGACTTGCATGCTCATTGCTTTAGTTAATAATCAAATTTTCTTTGACGGATTAAAGATTTCGCCATTTTAGAATGACTTTTTGACTCTGATTTCTAAAGCGACATTTTTCTAGATACAACAAACAATATTTATTAAATTTATTACAGGTTAATTACCTTAATTTTTTCGTCAGAAAAACCAAATTTCATCCTTGTTGATAACCGGTTTCGACAGTTAAATCGTCATCACCAGATTAAAATCATCGTGAAGTCGTTCAGCCATATGAAAGCGTCGTCCAATTAAAACTGGTAATTATTGTTGAGTACTCATAATACTTGAAAAACACTGTTAAAATAAAAAAATTGAAAATCGTTGATTTAATTTAATAGTTTTTTTACAAGTATGAGTACCGGTACTCAAAAATAATTATCAGTTTTAATTGGACGACCCTTTCATATGGCTGAACGATGTTTTGAATCTGACGATGACGGTTTAACTGTCGAAATGGGTTATCCACAAAGATGAAATTTATTATTATCCAGCTGTTTCAAATTATGTTTAGGTTAACTTATATAAATGCTTACTATTTTTGTGCGGATTCGCGTTGTATTGTGATTGATTGCTTAAATCACGAAAAATTAAAATGTTTAAATTCTCGAATAAGTTTTTTTTGTTTGTTTAAGAATTTATAACAGCTGTTTTAAATTATTTTTAGGTTACTTATTTAAATACTTACTTTATTTGTGCAGATTCACGTTGTATTGTGATTAATTGCTTATATCTAGAAAAATTAAACAGTTTAAATTCTGGAATAAGTTTATTTTGTTTTGTTTAAGAATTGATACCAGCTGTTTAAATTATGTTTAGGTTACTTATTTAAATACTTACTTTTTTGTGATTGATTACTTGAATCTAGAAAAATTTAACTGTTTATATTCTCAAATACGTTTTATTTTGTTTTAAAATTTATAACAGATGTATACACATATTATTTTTTAAGACGCCCTCCATAGTTCATTTACACTTTTTGAATTCATAACTACCGAAATGAATTTTTGGTGACCATCAGTTTTAATAACACCATCATTACTAAGGAAAAGAGTTTAAATAAGAGAATTAACACAGAGAGAATTATACAATTCTCAAAATAATATACGCTAACACTACAGTAGGCTACGTGTTAAGGCCTGTAGTCAAATTATTATATTTGATATTTTTTTCTTTTACTTATAAAATAGAATTTGACAAACAAAAAGAATTTATATGGAAACTATTTTAAACATCAGTTTAGCTTCCAACGTTCATTTATTTTCTGACATCAATTTCGGGGAGGGAAGGGTCAGATACTCCCCGATTCCACCGCTCCATTTACCCTGTTCATTAATTATAAGCTATCATTAAAAATAACTTATCAACATGAGTCAATTTTTTAGAGTTTATGGAAGATCACTCTTAAAAGAATTTAAACCAAAGAACAGAATTGCATGACAGCACGGCCATTTTGTTAATAACACGGATATCACAACTTCTATCCGAGTTTTCCTCCTGTTGAATTAATAGTTCTAGTCATATGACTAGTTGCCATGACAACGATAGTTCATGGGGCATCTCTGATGTGTAGGCCTACCAACCTAACTTAATGAAAATTAATATACTTGTCAGTCATAGTTAGCAGCTGTGCACAGTAGAAGCCAAGAGTGATGCCAAGTTGTGTTACGAGACACGCACACAATGTTCCGGAATAGTGGGGTCAAATTAATTATTTATATTACAGTACTAACATACTAGTATCAGAGTTTTGCCCATTCAAAGTGATAGGAGGGGGGATTGGAATTATGTAATGTTGATTACTCAACTAGTAGTTATACATCTATTCTTACATTGAAACTAAAGTGGTTTATTCCTGGAGCAGTTAAATTTGGAGAGCTAGAACACTAAGCATTTCCCCCTCCTTATGATCACGGGCAACCTTTATCCACTGCGTCCCTCTGCTCAAGGGCTCACTTATATTTGGTAAGGGTGTGGAAATCCTAAGGTTTCTAGTTGGATCTAGAACTCTCTTGGGTTAGATCCCTCTCATTTATGTTTTCTATGACGTCTCTCTTCACCAACTTTTGTTCGTTTAAAAAAAAAAGTGCATTAATGAATTAAAGTAAAATATAAACAGTAGTCAGATAGTTATTCTTCCAACTCGTAGTGAAGTGAAGTGGTTGAAAGAGACGCAGTTCACTTCCTGGCGTGTCATCCAGCATATCAGAAGTGCGTGCCGCGTACTGTGTAAATTGAAATTCAGTCTTCCGACTATTAGCATGGCCTGTCTGTAGTTAGCCTACATTTGTCAAATTAACAACAAAATCCACTGCCACCGAATTGGAATACAGAGTTTTAGAAAAATAAAAACTATTTGATTACTTTTGAATGATTAACAGCTGAAACACAAAAATTAGAAAACACTTGTTGATTTAAAAGAACTCAATCAACATATACCAAATTTCCTTCACTCAAAACGTAACAAACAAAAAGCCTTAGAAAAACTTTAAAATCCAAAGATATATACTTTCATTACACGATTTTATATAACACCATACTTTAAGATATTTGTATTATGCATTACTTAATACGCAAGGGTTACTGAAATAGTAGAATTTTCACCTCTAAAACCAAAAATAAGCTGTTCGTCCAAAAACATTTAAGAACAACATAGCAACAATATCGTTGAATATTTCCAGTTGATTCTAAAATTAAAAGCAAAGGTGTCTAAATTTAAAATTGATCTTCGTGCAGGTCAACCGCTGACTTAGACCCAACCAAGCCGAACGATACATGTACCTTTGACTTGTTCGAGAGATAGACTCCTCCTCCACTCAGGTCTCTTCTCAGCGGGTCTTCTATTCCACCAGGTTGTCCTAGTGGCGAGAGCAGAATGTTCCTTCCTCCATGTTTCTGAGGTCTTCTTGCCCTATTTTCCTTCTTCATTGGGTGCTTCTTCCATCAGAAGTTCGTGACCTGTTTAACTTTTTCTACTAGGTATGTCTAGTAAATCTCTACGAAAACTATATTGTTAGTTATCATGGAGGGCAAGCTACATTTTATCAGCACATTGAGTTTGAGTTGGGGAAAATCTAGCATGAAAAATCCATCCCGCACATATCTCACCAACTATCCCACAAGCTCCATATCCGACACATTCTACCCGCTGCTCCCCCCCCATCAATGCTGTCCGCTTTACACTTTAGGCTGGGGTGAAAACAGACGGAAAAGGGGAATAAGGACACAGTGAGGGTAGGGGAGTTAAAGAGAAAAAGGGCTGACAAAATAGATTAAATGATACACCTGCATGGGTGTAGGAAGTAGTACAGATCACACGAAAGACTAACCTCAGAATAACATAAAGAGTAAGAATCTGAGGAGACTATTTGTAATGGATGCCCACTGAGCGATAAGTTCTCCAACCCCTACGCCATAGTCGAAGTTATTGTTTTTATTTCTTTAAATTCAATTTATAAATGCCCTTGTCATAAAAAATATAATTTTTCGTTTACTTTTTAAATTTTAAATATTTAAAAATTGTGATTACATTTAACTAAATGTAAAATTATCAATTTATCTTTTATTTTTACATACAACTTTTTTATACTTTTTATCTTTATTCCTTTGTTGCTACAGCCGTCCACGTACCTGTATAATTTTACATCGGTAAGTCTGTCAGTAGTACCCCTCTTTAGTTCCTCACACTTGGGTTTCCCAGATAAAACTCCACATCATATCCGCAGCCTTCCCTCTAAGGGCGCCCTATCTTCAATTTTTAAAAGCTCATCTACCTCAAATGACTAATCTACCTAAACCTCTGGGATTTATTTAATCTCACTATATTTTCTTGATCAACTAGGTGGTTTATCTTCTCATTATCCTTCACCATCCTCATTTTCACAGGCCTTAAATTCTTCGCATAACCTTCCTCTCATTATATTAAACATATTCTCTTGGTTCTTAGTTAATGTCTAAGCTGCACCACTATAGGTCTTATTTTAATTTGATGCTATCAACTGTTTACAGACATAAAAGGCACGGTTTTCTGCAGCAATTCTACTCATAATGTCTATAGTAAGATCGTTATTTTTTGTCACCATGGAACTGACACATAAAAACATTTTTACAAACAACACTGATTACTTATTCCAGTCCATAAATACAGTAAGAGTGGTTTACTAAAATATGCAGAAAACTTCTTAGCGGCACAATAATAAAATGAATAAAACTGAATTGCCTTGATTAAGTCAAAAGTACTTTTCTCGTGGACACAAAACCGCACGAGGAGTTGCAATCTTTGATAAATAAGAACATAAATACAGAATGTTTAGTAAATATTAAATTCCTCAAATAAAATCTACACTGCCAGGCCGATGTGAAATATTTATACAAACAAGTCCCGTCTTTACCATTAATCATTCTTTTACCTCTAATTTTTTTTTTTTTTTTTTTTTTTTTTTAATAGAACAGTCTCCAATAAATAATTCTCCTCTTCATTGCACAATACAACTCTGAAAGAAACTTACACTCCTATTTATTTAGGTAAATAAGTTCAGCTCTTGCTCTGAACATCCAGTTAATTTAGACGTACGTCCACATTAAAATTTCGACCCTTTTGCAGTAAACAATTACTATTGTTCGCCCCTGATTTATTTTAATTTACCAATGATTTCGTTGATATTAAAATTCATAGCGACAAATTTTCATTCTTTCTACTAACCAAATCGTTTTCTTTCAATCGTTTGAGAAGGAAACTTTTTTATTTACGTCTTTATTTAGCAAAATATACAAATATACATATCCAGAGAGATCGTGATCAGTGCACATTTCATAACTCCAGACTGTTTTGCTATGTTGATGATTGCATTAGCTGTGTTACTAATATGGACATATTAAAAGCCACATTCCTTAATTTAAAATCACTTTATACAAAAACTCCTCCCATGATGGTGTGACTTATGGTAGGCGGAACCATACGTTATGGTAAAATAATGAAGAAGGCAGTACCGGAGTTGATTGATTGAGTTGCATGTGGTGAGTTTGTTTTAAATTTAAAGTGCTTTCTTATGCCTTCACCCCACAGTAGAAACGTTATTGTCTATGAAAATTAAACCATTGAATATTATTTTAAAAATAAACTTAGGAATGTATTACATATATTGAGTAAAAACTTGTGGATAATTCCTAATATAAAACTCACTAACGATGACAACTTAGTCGTTGAAACGTCTTTTATTGGAGTGGTGTTTCATGTTTTAGAAATTTAAAATTTTCATTAATTTTTACATACCCAGTATAGGATAATTTTTGTAATCGAAAAAATTCGACCTCAGTTTTTTTGACTGATCCTCACGTTTCATGACCTCAGAGAACAGAAAAAGTGATCGTCGTCGTTGTATGTAAGTAAATACTATAGCGGCCACCAAAACTTAGATAAGAACATGATAGGGGACTTTAGTGTGTTCATATTGAAATCCATAAAAATCTAATTGAAAATTTTAAATGTCAGCAATTTTAAACAGTTTTTTGTTCATATCTCGTGTGCTATTCAACTTTTAACACACAATCTTAGATAATAACTTCCATATTTCTATTCTGCAAGTAATAGTACCACCCCCAAATCTCTACTATGACAAATAGTGAAGTTATTGTCAAAAATATAATTTAGAACTCTGACCTCACAAATAATATGATATTTGTATATTTCCGAGATCCAGCAGCCCCGAATTACGTATACGAGTGATCTAAATAATTCTATACGATCGTGATGTCTGCATATTATCGTGTTTCGGCACTTTCGTATAGCTAATTGGTTATTTATCTTTGTATGTCTTTGATTTTTGAATAGTCTGTGCTGTTTATATGGACTAAATAAAAATATTACGAAGCTGGGCGCGCCGCCGAACACTGAGTATACATCGGACCGCGCTAAATAATTCTATACGATCGCGATGTCGGCATATAATCGGCCAAGGTGATGGAAATAATTCAATTAGTGACATTTTGAGAGAAACTGTTAATGAACCGATTTTTGATTCTGATTCTGAGGGCGAAATCGATGAAAATAACGATCCAGACTTTTTAGCGACAGCCTTAGGCCTGCCTATTAGTGCTGTGAAGCTATTTTTGTTAGTGTGTGTATTTTACCCTTTTTCAAGACTAAGGAGTGTTTACTGTAAGCAAAATATGTATTTACATGTATATATATTTAAAAAGGCAATTTCTTTGGGTTTAAAATGATATATAATAAATCATATATAATAAATATAACAAATACCACAATTTTTTAAAAACATATCCAAAACCCCCAGGCACAATAGGAGAGCAGCCCGTTAGAGAGTTAGGCTTCAAAGTGCTAAATAATATATAAACAACTACGTAACCGGTAAACAACTTTACGAGGTACGGAAATCCTGTATAACAACTGTTTTAAACAAACTTCCCCACTGGGAAAGTTCACTTGATCTACCGATTTAATTTAACATTTCTATAAGTCCCAAGAATCTCACTTGTTGGGCTTTATATTTAGAGGATCTGTTGTAATACTGTACATTCTATGTTGGGGCTGGATAAGAACTACGATGGCGTCATCAACTTGTTTAAATTAGCCGCCTTTATGAAACCCTAAACAGAACCAACGGATAAATCATCCTAATAATCTGGTAGCTAATACGGTATTAAATTACAAGCATAATTGAAAATTTGGGATTACTTCCCATAAGAAAAAACTCAAAAAGCTGATTTGCACAAAATAGGCTCTAAACAATTTTTGGATCAGGTACTTCTATGGTGTTACTAGTGTGCCAAGTAGTTACGACTAACCAAAAATTAAATCAATTTGGATTATTAAACATGAAGAAACTGCGAGTTTCACAAAAGCCGTAAGGAGTCGAGCGTATCTAGAGAGGCTGTATTTTAGGAATGCGGTAACGTTCCGATTTACCAATAAGTATCAAACTACCTACAAAAGTTGTTTTCGTGTGTCTGAGCGAATATACGAGATAGGTCGTATGTTTATTCTTGTGTCCCAATAAAATAACTGGGGGATTAAGGGTGCAGAGTGGGAAACGATCACAGAGAGGGAAGTTCACTCGAAGCAACCGACTGCGCCACGACCCACGTTATTGAAGTGATAGACAAAATCTATTTCACGTTGGACAAATTACACGTTGTAAAAGTTAATATCTGGATAAGATTATTGTATAATTTGCCATGTTTATCGAACAATACGCCATTACTTTGTATCCTTAGACAATGGCGGGGCTAAAGTGTTAATAGTGGTGTGTCTGCATATCTTGGGTGTGATGCTTCCAAACACCCAAGCTCATATGCAGTCTAGACGCTGTAGCTAATGTATACAATCTTTCTCAGTCATAGGGCTATCTATACAAAGGTACGATACCACTTGGATATAAATATTACTCCATAGGTCTGTGTGCTAAACTGTTCAGACGAAAGCCTCAGTCAATGGTTCTTGTCATTGGGTAATTCGCTGAAAATCTGGGATTAAACCGAACTGAGATTTATGGTGGAAAAATATATCCTTCTTTTTAATTGAAAGCTCGTACGAAATAGCGATTCAATACAAGGTTGGCGCGACCATATAGACGAGCTAAGGGACCGCCTAGGACGCCAGAAGCTGTTAGCGGCACAACCTGTACAAAACTATACATTTTTAAAATAACTCTTCACCTTTGAAGCGACATCATAATTGCTAACTTTTAACATATTTAAGTGAAACAATTCAATTTTGATCGCCCCTTTCTCTGTCCAATAGTCGCCAAAAAGTATTTTTATGTCAAAAAGGCAGGGTGGAACGTCGCGTTCAAAAACAACGGCCGGATGATACTGTGTTTAAACGGGAACCTTTCTATTGTACTTCTAAACTGAGTCCAAAACTCAGAAACCTCAGATTTAAGTTACAGTTAAAAGCTAGTGAGAACAATTTTACTAATAGAATCAACTAGTTATGCTGAAAACACGAAGAACATGGCGGAAAAAGAAAACTCTCAAATTGCTTACATTATTTGTCTTTTATGAATTTTTAAAATAATAATTGTGTGAAAAGTTATTTAATTAAAAATTTAACCTCCAATTTTGTTTACGAGGTATAAATACGTTTTAAACAAAACACATTTTCTTCAGTAAAACAAATTTTGTTTCTTCTCTACAGTATTGTTTTCTTGCATTAAATAATCTTAATTATTTAGAAAATAATTAACTTAAATAATAAACAGTAAATAATACAACAAAATTTAGTAAAAATTTCTATTTTCTAAACTTGTTTTTTCACTTTAATTATTTTACATTGCTTTTTCGACAATTTATGTGTTATTTATTTAGTCTTAATTTTTTTACTTTTCCCCCAGGCTTTTTTTAATTTATGCGCAAATGTATAATTTTCTTATTTAAGCAATACACCCATTTTCTAAAAGTAGAATAAATAAAAAGCCGATAAACATGTACAATTAAAAAAAAAATTGTTTAATAACTTAATGAAAAGATATATCAATATTGGGGTTATGCAGCAATAGGTAAGTCAAACATTTTTAAAGACTCGATAAGACATAGTATATTTCTTCTTACACTATCGTAACTAGATAGAATGGCGACAGTTAGCTCGATTGTATTTTAAGAAAGCTAAAAATTAAATTGTACTTTCGCACCTACACTTTATGATATGAGACTATTGAATTCTGTTTTAGGCAATCTTCTTATACAAAATGGACTAATTCAAAAAGTTCTAATTTTAGATTTTTGTCCCATTAGGGAAGGGAAGTATTTAATATATGACTTAAAATTTTTACATTTGCTACGTGGTAACGTAATACCTCATTTTAAAGGTTTTGATTACGGCACAAATAACATTAAATTGTGACCATACAAACAAAAATGGCAGTTAAAAACGTGATTGCACTAAGATAGATTTCCTCGAGGCTTGTGTCTGGATGTTTTCGAAACCTCTTCACACTTCTCTGTCTCAACAATGTCACCTTGGCTGAATGCCATTACACAGAGATGTTGAAAGCAACAAGCTGGCCAGAAAGAGTACATTACTACCTTTCATGGGACCAGAGCTTGTTTGTACCATTAGCAGATCATCTCCCTACAGTTCAATTACAAAATCCTCCAGAGGAACATTGTCCAGATGGGTTTGAGTCGAGGACGTCTTAAGCAAGTAACTGCGTTTATAGATAAGGCCATTTCAGGAAGCACGTGCTTAAATTGGGCATAACTGTGGAAACAGTCTCACTTTCTTATGGATTGTGAGAGACTGAGGACTAAAAGAAGAGATCTCTTCTCAGCCAGAGAAGGATGCTGATCCCAGAAGTATTGGTCAAGAGCTGCTGAAGGGTCAAAGTCGGGTTTGTCCTGCTAGGTTTACTGGAGAACACAATATGCCGTGATTGACAAACAAGAAGTCTAGAATCCAAATACCCCAATACAAATAAATAAGTTCATTCAAAAAACAAATATTATTCAATTCTAAATTTTCATATTAGTTTTTTTCGTAAAATTATGTTATTAAAAATTACTATTATTTTACCTCAAATCAAATGTTGCAATTGATATCCGCGTGTCTCCATGGAGTTGTGGGGAAAGGCTCTTTGTTGCATGCAAACAAAACTATAAAAAATTGGTTAGTGTTCTTGCTCACCAGAGATAAACCAACAATTGCATACAAAGTAAACTTGCTCATTTAAATATACAAATTACACTTTGTAAAAGTGAATTATTACACGTTATGACTAGAATTATTCTACAATTTGCCTTGTTTATCGAACAATAAGCCATTATTTTGTATTTGTATCTTTGCTGTTGTATAGTGGGGCTAAGTGTTAATAGGTATGATTGTGAATCTTGTTATTTTTATAACTCCCGTAGTGTTTTAAACAACATCAACAAATTTTCGATAGTTCATAGTAGGCCTACACAAGAAAAAAATAAAGCCGATTTTATTGGTCGAAGACATTAGATCTCTTTCAAAATGACATTTTTCACATAAAACTCATTTCTTATTTTGTGAATAATTGAAACAAGTTTAATTTACCTAGAGCCCCATCATGCATTGTAAAACAAACAGATTCTCCAAATGTAATGGCCAAAAGTTGGTTTCTTTTCCTTGTTGTAAATGTTAAATTATTGTATTACTAGATCAAGGGTTCTTAAGCAGTAGAATAAGTGTTTAAAACAGTTGTTACACAGCTTTTCTGAATCTCGTAATTTTGTGTATATCACTACTTTATTGACGTCAGCTAAGATCCTGAATGCTACTTGTAGATGTGTATTTATAAAAAGTCTTCACTCGTTTCAGTGTTGCTGGCCTAGAAGCTATATATATGTGAAGGAGTCTCCACTCACCAAGTTCTTGTCGGTGACTCGGATCTGGCGGGTGTCGTAACTATGCCCATATCGCATTTTTTTAAGGTTAGGATTCGAAATTATATATTTTGACAATAACTTCGCGATTTGTCATCGTAAAGAGGTGGGATGACAATAAATGCAGAATTGATATCTGCAAAAATTTTCCCCTAATTTAATGTGTTACAAGTTGAATAACACACGAGATTTGAACAAAACACTTTTTGAAATGGCTGCAATTTTGATATTTTCAATTCGATTTTTCTGAATTTTAACAGTGTTCTGTATGAGCACATTATATTCCCACATAACAAATTTCTTGTTTCTATTTTTATTTTTGTGTCTACTTAGAGACGACAACGTCGACGGATGGAAGGCTTGTCGAAAATATTTTTTTCAATTTCCTTTGGCCATTTAGAATGAAGATCAGTCAAAAAATAGAAGTCTAACGTTTTTTCGAATACCACAATTACCTTATACTTCTTCGTATACTAGGTGAAAAACTTACAATGAAATATGAAATTTTAGCTGTTTTCTATACAATTCGAATAGAAATATTTTATCTGACTATTCCAAATTTTATACAGCTGTCTAAATTTTTGCGACCACTATCGTGTTTATGTATAGATGATGACTGGTGAACTGCATATCGAAAATAAGCTGAGGCCATGAAACAAAGATCAGTAAAAAATAGAAGCTCAACATTTCTTCGATTATGAAACTTACCCTACACTTAGTACTGGGTAAATTAAAACTTAGTTTCTACAAAGGTGGGTTTATTCTAAATCAAATATATTCCATAATCCGAACACTAGAATTACATTTGTCTATATTATTCGTCCATTATCGATTTTCACTTGAACTGTCTATTTTAACTAATTTATACTGTAGTTGAGTAGACATCGCTCCTTGAATGTTTTATACATTCAATAAATCTTTCTTTACTGCTGGCGGGCGACACTATTCATCCAAAACATCACTAATAATAATAAACAGTTAAATGCTGTATGGGTGGTTAGCGATTGTGATTTACAATTTATTGGAATGACATTGGCAGTAAATATTATGATTTGCCCATAGACGTGTATAAAGCCTCGCATGCTGACTATCTTAACTGAAAAACGAACGTGGACTTCAATGATTCTTAAAACATTGGAAGCGATTTGACTATTATTTAAATTACATGTCATTCACAATAAAATTGTATTTATGCAAAATACATGAAAGATTATCAATTTTTTTTTTAACTCAAGAAGCAAAACCATGTTTTTAATACTGGTATGGAACGGGTAAAAGTTTTAATTCGTAGACTATTAATGAAAATGTCAAATATTAAGCAGGGAAGTATTTTATTTTTTAGTCAGATAAATTTTTCTATTGAAATTGGTAGAAAATAATTAAAATATCATTTGTTATTATTTGAGATGTTTTTTACTTACCCAGAACACGAACTATATGGGAAGTTTGGTTGGGTTAGGTTAGATTTCCGTAGCAACAAAAATCGACTTTACGTTTTTTTATTGATCTTCACATTTCATGAAAAAGGAAAACGAAAAAATATTTTCTACATGACGTCCACCCGATGTTGTTGTCATCTGTACAAAAACACTGGAATGGCCACAAAAAATTACGAACATGAGATTTGGGATATATATATATATTTGAGACTAATATAGTGTACTTATATAAAGAAAGAACCTTATTGAAATTCAAAACAATTAACATTTTTTTAAAAATTAATTGAATATTAAAAATCGAAAACAATTTAACGTCCATTTTTTGACTGATCTTCACTCTTCACGGCCTCATGAAAACTAAAAAGGGATTTTCGATCCATCCGTCGCCGTTGTCGTTTGTGAGTAAACACAATAGCGCAAACACAAATTAACATAAGAACAAGAAATTTGTCATGTGGGACTATAGTGTGCTCATACAAAAAACTGTTGAAATTTAGAAAATTTTTATTAAAAATGCAGCCATATTAAACTGTTTTTATTCATATATCGCGTGTTAATCAACTTGTAAACTAAATTAAATACAAATTTGTTTGCGGATTTCAATTATGTATGTATGGTATCAATTTCTCGACGATGACAAAACAGAAGTATCAAAAATGTAATTTCAAACCGTGACGTCCCAAAAAATGTGATACTCGTATAGTTACAAGATCTGGGAAGGCCGAGTCACCGACACGAGTGTACTGAGTGTAGGGCCACTAACCCGAGACACTGGCACGAGCAAAGGAGTGAAGGATTTAAATATACCAGGTGTTCCAAAAGTACGGGACCTCTTCCGTAACTTTTAATCAACGGAAAGGAGAAAGATGAAATTTTGGGAATCTCTTTGGATAATTACTAACTTCTTTTAGAAAAGTTCAACACCAACTCCTCCTCCGAGAGAGGGTAGTGGGGGCATCTCAAAAATTTTAAATGTAAACATAGGGCTTGCGACACATGATTTTTTGTACTTAAAATCACAAACATTTTGATACTAAGGAAAGTAAGGTCCTATTTACGACCCTATCCAAAATAGCGGTCGTAAAACTTCTTTTTTTCTTTTCAGAAATACTAGACCCTCCCGCATTAAAAAAAAAATTAAAGAGAAAGATGTAACTTTGGGAATCTCTTTGGATAATTAGAAACTACTTTTACAAATTTTTAACACCCACTCCCTCCCCGTAAAAAGTTTTTGGATAGGGTTGTCGTATCTTACTTTCATTTTTATCAAAATGTTTGTGATTTAAGGGGGGGAGATGAGTCACTATGTTTACATTTAATAATTTGTGTTGCCCCCACAGGACCCTTTTCCGGGGTGGGGGGGTGTTGATAGTTTGTAAAAATAGTTACTAATTATCAAAGTTTCATCTTTCTACTTTCTGTTGACTAAAAGTTACGGAAGAGGTCCCATATTTTTGGAACACCCGGTATAGATGAGTACGAGGCCCGTTATAGTGATATACACAAGTACGAGGTTCAGACAAACTTACCCTCCTACATGGCCCAAGACAACTACTTTATGGTATTATGTAAAGGATCTGATTGTATAATGAGGCTGGGTAAGTACCACATGGCAGCTCATTAAGTCTCGTTCACTCATATATCATATTTAATACTTCGTAGCAAGACTTTATTTTTAATTGGAGCTTCCGCCTCCATACCTTGAAACCATAACACACACTGTTTAGAATGTAGTCATTTTAAAATGGAAAATAAATTTTTTTAAACTTCTGCAAATATAGTTTGGCCGGTTGCAAAGAAGCTTATTCCTAAATTGCCTAACGATTGGTAGACGTTTTAGACCATGAAAACACCAAATAGTTAAGTCCCAACAGGATCTCCCTTCGTTCTGCAAATGAAAGTCAATTTTTACTTCTGGTGTTATTACACTGTGGTCTGAGGGTACATACCGTCTGTAGACTGCGAGACTGGTGTAGAGACCGCAGGCCGCATCCATAATCTTCGATTGTGAGGTCTTTCAAATAAGAGATACGTTGAAATATGCGGAAGGTGTCCCGTGGATTTACATTTTGTTAGGTGTAGGGGGGGAAGGGTATAAACAAAGAGTAATCCCAAATTTAAAACATTTTGATTAATAGTCCCATTTTAAACCCATGATTTTTAAATCTGACCTCGAGTTTGACATAGATTTGAACGTAATTTGTCCTTACATACCATAATAATGTGAATTAATTGAAAATATAAAATAATGGTATTGAAATTTATAATGCTTTGAGTTCTAATTTGTCATCGGATTCTTCTTCCTCATATTTACAAAGTATAGACAAAGTTGTGTTATTGGTATAAAAGCATACGTTCAGTTTTTCGTGGAAATATTTCGTTTTGAAGTATCTGAGCTCAAATATTTTTGACCCTCAGAGGCTCACATATAGTGAGTACATTCTGAGAATACCTGGCTGGATCTACACATTTTTCATGTATGCTTGTGTTGGATGACTCTCTTGGTCTCACTTGACCATATATGTCATATGTACAATATTATACAGCCTTTGAATAGATCGTTTTATAGAATTTGGTTAGTGGGCATATTTTGATCATATTTAAAAGAATTTTTCATTTTTCGATAACTCAAAACTTAGTGGTAAAACTACAATCGAACAAAACTCAATATTCCAATTTTATCAACAACAAATCTAACGATGTTGATAAAATATTAATAAAATGTAGTCTTTATACATTCACACAAACCCGTATTGATAGTCAATTCCCCCAAAAAATGGTTGTTTGGTTTATCAGTTAAAGAGTGGAATAATTAATCGTTGTCGTAAAAAGACAATTATATCAAAATCGGAACAAGCTTTTTTGATTAAATTTTGGTAAATTGTGAAAATTTATAAACCAAACAAATGTCTCAAATAGTATGTAAAGAGTGGTTGCGTAATTTAGAAATGAACCTGACCGCCATTATTTTAGGTTAACTGATATTTGGGTTTGTGTATTTACGTAAATAATTTGTAAAGTCATGTGTTAAATCAATCAATATAGACCGGCCTTGTTCATACTTACCCTAATGTATGGAAGACGCCTACCGTTCAACGCCAGCATGGGAGGAGTCTTTTTATAAGTGTTTTTAAATTAAGGAATGCTGATCTCATTGTTTCGGTACCTATAAGTATTTAGGTGGGGGGGATCATGAATACATATATATTCACTATACGTAAAATAACTATATGTTATTTTTCTTAAACCCGCCTTCATTTTTGCTACAAAACATTGTGTTTTGATGAATAATCCAATCGTTCATGAAAACATTTAAAAACAAATATTATTGGATTTTTTTTCTTAATATCTGTTAACGACTAGTATAATAATAGTCCGTTCTTGTCCAGGAGATTACAAGTGTGTATAATATCATAAACATTTAAAATTGCTGAAAATTTTCTTTATAAAATATCTTTTTAGGATCTCATTTTATGGAAAACAATCTGAACAATTTGTGGAGAAAATATTTACTATACAACCTTGTTGAAAAACTTGTAACAAAATGGGGTGTAAACAAACCGATTCTAGCAAGTTTTTCTATTTATAGTGTAGTTCTACTATCAAAGAAAGTACATATAAAATGTCAACCTGATTTCTTTTACAGTTTAAAAAAGTTAATTAAGAAAACAAAAATTGTATATTAAAAATACAAAGTTTGATTAAGCGCCGTAATCAGGGGTTCTTTTGTTTGCTATCTATAACGAGGACTGAAATGTAAATACAGTATTGGGTTTACATGTTTAATTTTGCCAAACCACATAAACATCTATGCCGTTTTAATACATAAATTCATTTAATTCCGTTACATTGTCCCAGTCAAAGTGTTCGATTATTTTTGTAGTGTTATTCTTTTTAGTGTTAGTTTCGAGGTGTTTTTTAAAAAGTCAGTTTTTAAAATGCAGCAGTTTATAAGTAGAGACTATGCATTAAGACAACAAATATATTTACGAGGGACTTTGCAAAAATAAACATGTAAACCCAATACTGTATTTACATTTCAGTCCTTGTCATACCAATATTTGACCAGATCACTAACTTTGATAATGGTTAATTCTGACGATGTACATATTTTCTCTCTTTTGTAGAAAGTTATTACCAACCTACTTTCATTGCTGAGTATCAACTTATAAATAAATAATTGTAAAAATATTATAATTGTTGTCAATTGAAGAAGCAAAATATAAAATATCTTCACATTTACCCACGACATAGCAATTCGCGTATACCGTTGGAAAGCTTAGGAAAAGCAGTAGTTATTGTGAAACTTAGCGGCATTTAAATAATGCATATTACCAGCTTCAAAAAACGATGTTGATTATCATACATACAGGATATTTAATATAGTTTTTGGATAGGGGGGTCACTACGTGCTAGCTGAAAAATAAAGTGAGGAAATAGAATTTTTAACTGAAAAGACACGTTTTTCCTAAAAAAACAGGAAAACAAATTTATATTTCGGAATCGAAGTGAGATAGATGGTGTTTAAATGGTTAATTTTGTGTACTATTACCCAGATTTTTTGGCACGTTGTTTACCATTCACCCTGTATTTACTACAAATTTTGCACTACAATAGATTTTTCTTCTGTGTGTTATATTGTTCATGGAATTAATTAAATTTCTTTTATTAGAATGCCCAATGGGCCCCTCCTTAGAGTTTCCAATAATAGGAATTGTTTATCACCAAATATTTTTAAAGTGAAACAAAATAAGATAATATATCTTGTCTTATTTTTAAAGCTTCTTTTGATTGTAGGGATCAATAGGAAAAAGACGAAAACCTCTCGATCATTATCGCCTTATGGAAAAAAGAAAAAAAAAAGCTTAAAATAATATTAAATAAAGACCTTCAGGATCAGAAAAGAACAAGTTTTTGTCAAAGAGAGGAAGTTGTAGTCTAACCTCAAGACTACATGTAAAAAGGTGTAGATCCAGCTAGGTTCTCTCGGAATTCCAAAGTCCTTATTCACTATAGATGAGCCGTTGATCGGTCTTTCTCTAATAACTTAAACACACAAATTAGTAACTTTTTGTACAGCGTACAGAAATAAACTGATTACGAACTACTAACTAGATAGCAAACACGTGAGCCCCTAATTACAGTGCTTAATCAAACTTCGTGTTTTTAAAATGATTTTTAATATACAATTTTTGTTTTTTTAATTAACCTTTTTAAACTGTTGACATTTTATATGTACTTTCTTTGATAGTAGAAATACACATAAGCTAGAATTTGTTTGTTTACACCCCCTTTTGTTGCAAGTTTTTCAACAAGGTTGTATATATTACAAACCCACAAATTTCTCAGATATATTTCCATAAAATGAGATCCTAAGAAGATAATTTATAAAGAAATTTTTCAGCAGTTTTAATTGTCTGTGATATTATACACACTACTTGTAATCACCTAGACATAGACGGATTATTATTATACTAGTTATTATACAGATATTAAAAAAACATCCAGTAATATTTGTTTTTAATGTTTTCATGAACGACTGGACTATTCAGTAAAACACGAGGTTTTGTAGAAAAAATTAAGGCGGGTTTTAAAAAAATGAAACATGGTTCTACAGAGGTGAAAGAGTACATATTGTCACAAGTTACCAGTGCCTAAGTATATCAGTGACTCCCTTAGCGTCTTTCAGGTCGCATTTGGAAAACAAGGCAGCATATGAACATTTCCTAACAAGAATGATCTGGTTCAAAATTCTCGCTAATAACTGTGTACCTTTAGAGGTAAAGAAAAAATGAATAATGTTATATGAATAATTTGTTATACAGGAGGTGGGATTTACATATGAAAGAGGTAAAAAAACATTGAAATTTTGTATCAATAGATTACTTAAACTTCCCAATAATAAAGCAGAACTTCTGTATATAGAAGTAAGTTACAACCCATGTTTCTTTACACTTGAAATACATGCAGAAAATGCATTGAACTCTGGCGCTGGGAGGCTAACAAACTTCTTAGCAAATCCAATAATTGAGAAAGAGATATATAGTGTGAAGACTTAAATTGACTCTACGTAAAATATGGGGAGAAAAAATAAATAAGTGTTACACACTGAATGCGGGAGTAAGCAGTAGAGTGAGTTGAAAAGCCAGCAAATGAAGAAGGCTGGTTAGGTTAGGTTAAGGCTGGTAACAAGGCTGGTTAGGTTAAACCAATGTATAGCTAGACCCCGAGAGTTTCATCCTCACACGATGAATTAGTGAGGCATGCACGTTACTTGGAAGAAAAAATGGATCCATGAATTTCATCTTTAAGACGCGATATGAACTTAAACTGTCAGCAGTGGAGACAAGACAAGCTATTTGCCTGCCGATTGTGTAATCTGAACCTACGTTGTTGTGTTATAACCAGTCATGAAGGAATTCAGAATGAGGCATTTAATGAAGAAGAGACTGGAGCATGAAGAAATGATGAACTAATTAAATGGAAGCAACTGTAAAACATTGTTAAGTTTTATTACTGAACTGTTAAAATATAAAAAGTTTCTCACTGTAATGATTATTAAGTTTAAAACATTTATTTTCTGTAGGCCCCTACTGTAAAGATGTAATGTGTATGTGTGAGTTTGAGTGTTTGTATGTAAATACTGTTAGGAATTGGATAGTTTTAGTTTGGAATATAATCCGAGTTCTTTTTAAGAATCCAAAAAAGACAAAAATTATTTTGACAGACCTCGATAACTGACGAAATTGCTTACCTTGCAAGCAAGGCAGACGTCGTTGATGCTACAATGATGTATAAACCCTTGGGTGGGAGGAAACGTGGTCAGTAGGCCAAAATTGATCAAATGGAGGTGATGGAGGAATTCTTGAACATAGCTAGACGGAGGCGAGTAAGAGCTTCCTCGGAGTTTGAAACTTCAGACGAGAATCCACAAGAATGCAAACTGGGTGAGCAAACTTCGTGTATTAAGAGAAACTTGTAATTATTTCAGAGTCAGATAATTAGACTATAACGTAGAATCAGATCTATGCGTCACAACAATTAGAGTCATTCTGGATTAATAGTAATAATAAGAATATAGTAGTATGGTAATAAGATAGGAGATTGTTAAAATCAACCAGAATGTTATCTGTTGACCATACGATTCCATAATAATTGACTTCATTGTATTAAGATCATGTTTTAAAGTTTACATCTGGTCTTTGGTTTAATTGAAGATGACTTTGTCAAACGCTTACAAAAGTGTGAGGTAATGTTTAATCAGTTTTTGGAGGAGTGCGATTTTGCCGAAAGTACTTTTGTCAGTCACTACTTTGTTGTTTTTCTTGGTTCATTAATTGTTGAAATTATTTTGTGAAATGTTGTTTTGTGTTTTATATTTTGTTTAGTGTGTATTGACTGACTATTGAACAGTTTGTAATGATTTATTATCTTGTTGAATTGTTTGTATAATATTTTTAAATTGACTATGGCTACGCAATTGTTTTTATCTACGGCCATAAAAATAAATAAATTAAAATAATAAATCGCCAAAACCAAATAAAAACTAACCTAAATTAATCGTCACTCAAAATGTCAGTTCGATTAACTGACTTCGCGTATGCCATAAACGAGTACAAGAACCGCGGTGAATGTTCATTTTGTTACTTTATCAATTATTACAGAACTGTAACATTTTGTACTTGATATTTTGCACACGGATTTGGGGTCAATAATCTTCAAATTTTCATTAAAATTTGAACGAAATCAGTAGAACCGATTTTTAAGACATTATATATTTTATAACAGCTCCACGGCAAATGTTTTTTTTTCACGGCAATTAACCCCCAAATTTTATTTATCAAAACAAGTTTTATGCCATTAAATATGACCAAAACATGGATAAACAACAAATTTGATTAAAATCTGTACACATGTTAGGCTGTAGAGCACAGTAAATACGACAGACGACAGAATGAAATCATTGCAAAAACGTCTTTGGACTCTGAAACCGGATATATCAGAAAAACCGACATCAATTTTTGACTCATCGCATAACTTTCCCTATACTAAGCACATGCGGGAAATTATTTTTGTCTACAGTTGTTGACAAAGTGACATTTTGTTCATTTAAATTAGTTTGCAAAACAGCCGATTTCTCAACAATTTTACTTTGCCCACTACTTTGCACACTCCGAATGGCAACCGAACAAAACGAAATTTAGGTCACGTTTATTTGAATTGATTTATAATATACAGGAAATGTCCCGTATGTAGGTTAGATTAATTCTTACATGTAAAATAACAAATAAACAACCAAACAACCTTTTAAAGTTGAAAAAGGAAGTAATTATTCATGAAGATGATTGACAGTGTATGTACAAGGAGAGTATTTTTCGTTTGCCGAGTTTTGAAGTTGGCGATCCCGTTTCTTCAACAATACACCTAAGTTATTTGTAATATTCATAATTAACCTCAGTTTTGACGTGAGAACTTCTACTCAGTGTTGATGTGTTGTTTAGCACTACTGCTATATTTTGTGTAGTTAGTTTTAAAATATGGACAGTTCAGATTTTTAAATAATCTGAAAAATAAGAAAATGCTGTTATTAAAGATCGAATTGTAATTGATTGTTTGTTTGAACACTATTGTATTAAATTAATGATTTATTAAATTGTGTTACTGCTGATGCATGTTTTTTATTTGTCACAAAATAACAACAGTAGACAAAGTATAATGTTCAATTCGTGAGCAAAGTGTCTTTTTTAAACTCGATAAAATTGACGCACTCGGCAAGCCTCTTGCGTCAACATTTTTCTCTCGTTAAAAAAAGTGCCACTTTGCTCACTAGTTGCACAAATAACTATTGTCTACAGTTGTTGACAAAGTGGCATTTTGTTCATTTAAATTAGTTTGCAAAACAGCCGATTCCTCAACAGTTTTACTTTGCTCACTACTTTGCACACTCCGAATGGCAACCGAACAAAACGAAATTTAGGTTACGTTTATTTGAATTGATTTATAATATACAGGAAATGTCCCGTATGTAGGTTAGATTAATTCTTTCATGTAAAATAACATAAATAAACAACAAAACAACGTTTAAAAGTTGAAAGAGGGAGTAATTATTCATGAAGATGATTGACAGTGTATGTACACGGAGAGTATTTTTCGTTTGCCGAGTTTTGAAGTTGGCAATCCCGTTTCCTCAACAATACACCTAAGTTATTTGTAATATTCATAATTAACCTCAGTTTTGACGTGAGATTAACTTCTACTCATTGGAGCATATATTTTATTTGTAGGTTATGTTATTATTTGTCACAAAATAACAACTGTAGACAAAGGATAATGTGCAATTCGTCAGCAAAGTGTCTTTTTTAAACTCGATAAAATTGACAACATTTTTCTCTCGTTTAAAAAAGTGCCACTTTGTTCACTAGTTGCACAAATAACTATTTAGTATGTTGTTTTAATATTGAGTTGTACTGGATAGTCTGAAATGACTTTGGGACTCCCAGTTTAAGTTAAAGCTGTTTAAGGCCTAACTTTATTGATTGTTTTTAACTATCGCGATAATATTTTTAAATTAAATTTTAAATCGTAATTGATTCTTTTGTATTAAATTTGGGAACTATTTATCTTAGTATTCAAAAAGCTAGTTTATTGCAAAGGAACTATTGTTCGTGAGTTCCCATACTGATAACCACTGCCCATCTTCCCCTCACGAGCTGACCCCAAGGTCTTCGCTCTGACCCTTGCTGACCTATAGGTACAAGTGCGTGCGTGATCCACCGCAATAAGCTATTTTACTTTCTTACATACTCGTAGTTTAGAGATGAATTAAAATATAGACGTACGTTTCGTAACCAATGGAAATATCACTGTTTTGACGTCTCCAGAGTTCAGGTCTCTTTGACAGCGATCTGTTGACAGATTTGCATACCCTTTTTACTAACTATATTTGTTTTGGTGGTATAGTTGCTCACGACAGAGCTAAATAAATTCCGAAAATAAATTAAAACTAAATCCAAAAAATTGGAGAACTGTTTTAATAGATCATTCTTTAAAAAAACACACATCTAGGAAACGCAGTGTTTCTTTGCTTTCTGTTTGTTTTACTACTTTGGAAAACTTTGTAGCTCCATGATTATAACAACATTCAATAAATATTATATGATATAACCTCTTGGGGAGAAGGGCTACTATTCTACATTAATACTTCTTAGTTTTCTAAGATTCTTCAAAATTCACAATTAGAAATATTTAATTTAAATATAAAACTCATCTCTCTTTTCAACTATTTACGGAATTAGCCTAAATATTTTTGCATTGCATCATCTTCATCATCTTTATAATCATTTTGAAATTAATTGTTAACAAAACTATACAACGATGCTTTAAATTTTATTTAGAGCAAGATTTATTATTCTCTTTGCCTATTTTCATTCCTGACTTGTGCATTATAATTACAGTAGATTTGAGCTAATTTTTATCTGTTCTTACAAATTAGTAATTTTAGTCCTGCATTTGTATTTACAATTCCTAGATTATGGCTAATTAGATTTTTAACTGGATATAACAATAAGAAATATAGAAAATCACCTCATCAATGCAACAAACTTAAAATTTTCGAAAGTTAAATTTTGGTCTAATATCTGAAAACATACAAAAAAAGGGGATTCCATAAGAAATTTTAAAATTAGTTGCCATATTGAAAAGTAGTCATTTTTCTAAGTCTGTTAATCGGGTTTTTAAATTACCCGAAAAAGTAATGAAGGTCCCTATTTAAAGTTGTTCATAGTATGAATAACTTTACGAGACATCGATAGTACCCCTCGATAAAATGATCATCCTGTAATATACATAGTGTTATTTAATTATGTTCCCAAGCTTTATGTTCAAAGGGATATTTCTTGGGTAAAAATAAAGAAATTATTTAATCAACCACCTGAAACAAACGTCCGAAGACGCTTAATTTCCCTTCTATCCTCCATTTTGAATTTTTACAAAAATCATTATAACTTTGGAGATATTTAAAAATGTTTAAGCATTTTTTATCTTTTACAAATGTACCAAAAACAAGGACATATTTTATATATGGCGACCGTTTTTAATTTTTAATATTGAATATCTCGAAACCAACATTACAAAAATTATACAAGAGAAAAAAAATTAACCGACAAACAATATATTTATTTAATTTTTTTCTTTTGGTAATGGAGTTATCACTAAAAACATTTTTTGTCTACAATTGTCTACAATACACAGAACTTTATGATATTTCTTATTTATTGGATTTAATAAGTATTCCACCTTACGAACAAAGTAAGTCAAACCTTAGTAAGTATTTTTATGTTATTTATTTCAAATTGAAGCAAATCTAACATTTATTTTTAAAGTAATCAAATGTCAAAAAACAGGTGATCGTTTTAAATTAAGTTTAAAACCATCTAGGATTAACATCATAGGAGCTCATAACAAAGAAAATAAAATCTTCATCATTTCTGAGCCAACGTAAAGCAAGAAATTTGTGTGTATTATATAAGTGGATTAAGTACAATATTTCCGTCAATATCTCTATTTTAATTTGTTTTTTCTCACATATGCATAATACATAAAAAGTTATGTGTTTGGTAAAAAAACCAATGCCGAGTTTTAATAATGTACTTTTTGAAGTGGTCTGAGTGTTAAAAAGTATTTTTTGAAAGTCAATCTTTCCTATGTGCCGTGTTCAAACGCGTGCACAGATTTCAATCAAATTTGGTAGCCTATAGGGGCACGTTTTGATCATATCTTGGGACATTAGAAATTTATTCGGTAGCTGTCATAAAAAACAAAAATTTTGATTTTCTTAAATCGACTACATTGATTTTCCTCAAATTTTTAAAGCTTATATACTCTAAGGGCTCAAGCAAAACACATTGGTCGTCATCGCTTACAAAAATAAATTTCTTGAGTTAAGATAAAATCGGCAATGAAGTTATTATAAAGAAGTAATTATCAAAATCGGCACTACCAATGTTGATTAAACTTTAGTGAAATATGAAGATTAATGAGTCAAACTCGTATGAAAAAACGCAAGGAATAACTGGCGGAAATAAAAATGACCCTCGAGAGCCATCATTAAAATTTTGATTTTAATCAAATACAATCTAATCTAATGTCCTACGTACAATTAAAACAATATACCTTTAGGTCCTATTTAAAAAAATATATTTTAAACCATTCATGATTCATTTTTTGTAACGGATAGTTTCGATTGGTTTTGAAAGTTTGTGCAATGTTAATTCACTGTTAATTAACTAATTTTTAAACATTTTTTTTCATTACATTTCTTTGTCACTACACATATATAGTAAGAATTTGTTTTTGTTTCCTTGTTGTTTAAAGGCAAAAAACCTCTCGGTTATTATCGCCTTTTAATAAAACCAAGAATAGAACATAAATTATATAAGAAAAGACCTCAAGCCATTTTATACACGAATACTCTAATAGCTCAAGTGTCAGAAAGAAACAAGAGTTGGTCAAACGAGACAGAATAGGAAAGCTGAAAGACAGGTATCTAACCAAAGACACGATGACAAAAAGGGTGTATATCCAACTAGATCTCCTCGGGATTGTCAGCGATCCCCTGAAGGTTAGTGAGGAAAATAAAGCTTTCAAATAAATCGCACTTCAGAAAGTAGATAACAAAATAGCATCATCACGAAATGTCTGAACCAAGATGGGTTATCATTCTTATCAATTCATACGTTATTCTTCGTTCGTTGCTTAACAATAGGATATTAAGAGCATTGTTTGTGGATATCTTTTACCTTTATTGTTTAATGTAATCTTTACGTTGTTATTGTAATAATATTGTCATGAAACACTTATCTTTGTACAGTCGGACGATGAATGATTACACTTTTTTACTGCATCATGTGTTTACTTAACGACGCAGCCACTATGACCGCAAAAACTTCTTTTATGCAGTTTGCATCTTGTTTAACAATAAACATACAGTGTTTGAAAAGAACTAAAACAGTTTGTTAGCTCTTGAATTGTATAACGATAGAAAAACGATAATTTGGGTTAAATCTATCGGCCAAATTGAAAACTTTTCTCACACACACACACGTAGTAACTTTCCGGCTAAAGGGAAAGTTAGGTTATATTATGGCTCAAAAAATCGATGTGGCGGTTATTTGTGGATATATTGAGATACATTGCATACACTTAAGGTCCATGATCTCAATCTGACGTCTGCCAGTAATACGTGCAGTGCCCAAAAGCGTGGACCTTTTTCAATCTAATTTGGTTTGATGACATATTTAGACCATATAATGGGAAGTTTTTAGAATTTTCTTCATAACTCAAAATTTGGCGATAGTTGCCACAACAACAAAATACAATATTACGGTTTTCTCAAAATCGGCTCTAACGATTTTGACCAAATCTTGCTCAAATGTAGCTTCTGAGAACCCAAGCAAAACATATTGGTTGCCATCTATCAAAACATGCGTTTATGATTTATTGGTTAAAAAAATCGGTCATGGAGCTATTATAAAATACATAATTTCTTCAAATCGACCCTACCGAAATACAGAATATAGACCAATACAATTGTTTAACTACCTTACTTCCGTCTACAATCCATTGGACGTCTTTATTTGAAGGGACTATAGATTTCGGAGATCATGCCTCCATTATCAAATTGATTACAACGTTTATAACCGTCAGTCGGGTTGTATCAGTTGGTCAACGATGGACTATATTTACTGATTTATCGTAACGTGTTAAGTTATTTAAGTGTTTTGTGTTGTGTTGTTTTTAATTATGACTATGTGAATAACTGTATAAACGTTGTAATCGACTTTTAGTCCTTTCAAATAAGGACGTACAGAGGACTGTAGACGGAAGTAAGATATGTTAACAAATTTTATTAGTCTACATCACAGTTCTTGGAGACAACTTATATAATGTATAAAATACAGAATATACATTGAAAAATATTTTGTTAAATTCTATTATTCCCAATCACCCAGATGTTAAAATTTGTCATTCCATAATATTAGACCTTGTTCATTTTACAATAGATGCTTGAACTATTTCCTTTTTTCAGTTTACCAGTGTGGTACTTATCACATCCCACAGCATCCCTGGAAGGATTACTGCTCCTTCATGGAATTTCCCTATATTAAGTCATTAATCTCATTGCCCTGCATTGTTTTTTAAGTGACCCCAAAATATGTAATCTAAAGGGGACAGGTCAGTTGACTTTGAGGCCATTCAATCAACAGTTTCCACCCTATCCACCGTTTTGCTTTCATTATAACACTCTATGATGATGAAAATAGTTCATTTTGTATTTATTGTTTCAAATGGGTTGATTTTTTAACAATTAATAACGATTTTAATATATTCTCAAAATAATGGATCCAAACCATGGTTTTCTCATTAGAACGTTAAACCACTATAAATCTGGGGAAACATACATTGTTTAATTTAATGTATTTCTGCTCTAGTTTAAGAAACCACAAAAATAATTGTTGGTTCTGTGAGACAAAGCCGAAAAAATCACATTTTATGAATATTTGAACATCCTGTACGTAATTTTGTGCTCACTCTGAAGATTACTAAAGAATTTCGTTTGTTTCCTGTCTCTATCTAATTTATAACCAGAGATATAGGGTGTTCTGATATTTTATGAACACACGGTTCAAACACAACTCCACAAACTCTCAAGCTTGGGTGAGTTCGTGCTTGGCAATCCCGAGTGGACCTAGCTGGATCCTACATCTTTTCATCTAGTCTTGAGTTATTTTTCCTATCCGGTCTCTTTTGACCAACTTTTGTACTTTTCCTACCCTGACGCTAATAAAGTATTCGAGGGCTATGGGTCTTTATGTTATGTTAATTATTTCTTTTTTATAAGGCGATGATGACTGAGAGGTTTTTCGCCTTTAAAAAAAAAGAAAAACCCCAACTCCATTATCTATATTGGAGCTACTTGAATACATTCGTCCGCCTCTTGAATTCGTCTGCCTCATTCTACTGTTGAATTCTTGACAAAATTACTTCAATATTCCAAATTAACTGCCTTTCTCATTTCGCAACATCTGCAGTTATCACTGTAATCACATTTTATTTTTCCCAATTATTCAAAATTGTAATATTTGTGTTTTCCAAAAGACAACAAAAGAAAGTAAAAGATGAAAGTCAAAACTCTGAACAAAATAGGAACAAAAACCAATCTATGCGGCATTCCATAACGCCTAGTCCTATCCGTTATGAACTTGCTACTAACATTATGATTATGTTATACATTTACCTTACTTTTTATGACACATAATCTATTCAGTTGGAAAAACACGTGCAAGAAAATGTAGGTAACACTTAGATCGTAAATCTGTTTATCGGTTCTAACCTTTCTATTTTACTGCGAGAATATTGCAGAGTTAATGAGATGGAAATATTTATTGGCCGAGATCAGCTGACTCGGTTGCCTTCAGTGAACTCTGTTGTCAGGCAATAAAACTAATGTTTATCAAACACTCAGCTGTTATGGAGTTGTGACAAATGTTGAGTGATTTGTTGTAAATGGTAAACAGTTAATGATTATGTTTACGACTAAACTACATATATGGGATCTTGCTGTAATCAAATGCACTTTAATCTGTATGTCTAACCTATAAAAATGTAAACAATGACTTTCCCCATAGCCTACCCGTGTTTGTATTTAAAGAATCAAGTTTGGAATTTAAAGGACTCGTGCCAAGTTTCCATTGTTCTGTTTTAAGAAAACTTTTTCTTTCTCTTTTTTAGTTTAAAAGCTTGTTATTTTATTTAGAACGTTTGTACTTCCTACTCATAAATGTTTTTTTTAATTTCTAATAAAAATTAAAGTTTTGGAATAGAAAAAATAATAAATTCATCGAACCCGATTTTGGCCAAAAACTGTATTATAGTTCCTTACTTATCAGTAAAAACCAAAACCATCGGCTATGATCCTGTTATAAAAAATGTAAACTATCAAAATCGACACAACCCATTCGTTCAGACTTTAGTGAAATTAGTGAAGATCTTACTTCTTCGTACGTGGTGCCAGTTTTATGTAGATTTCATGATGTCCAAAATATAGGTCTGCAGCAACTCTCCACAATTAGGAATCACAAGAAACTCAGTTAATGGCAGACTGTAGTTGAGTCTTAGCTCTCAACTTTCTGGCAGCGATTCACATTCAAAACATGTACGTTCCAATGTCTCTGTTCTGAGCAGGACACTTTGCACAGTGGTGATTCTGACAAGTCCAAATTATGTTTTGTATCTGCCATCACATTTCCATGTATCCTTACGTGTATCCACTGGAGATTAATCCCCTTCCCTAAAGATCTTCGAATGTAGAGTATGATGTAGATGGGACTCACTCTGTAAAAATAACTTCCTAGTTACAATCTTATCAAATTCCGAAGTGCTGACCCGCTATCTGTTAGTATACAAAATCCGATGTCAGACAGTAGTTTAGTGGCACATCGAACGCCGTCAACTCTTCATCCAGTAACTCCCCCAGTGTGGGTGTGTAATATCCCGCTCCTGAACTACACCGATCCATCAGTACAAAAAAGGCAACCATCACTATATTTATTGGCGATGTGCTTCAGAGTTACCGATTACAACATAATTTTAGAATCTGTTTTCCTCAAACACTCAGGCAGTATCATGGAATCTATTTTCCTCAAACACTCAGGCAGTATCATGGAATCTGTTTTCCTCAAACACTCAGGTAGTATCATGGAATCTGTTTTCCTCAAACACTCAGGCAGTATCATGAAATCTGTTTTCCTCAAACACTCAGGCAGTATCATGGAATCTGTTTTCCTCAAACACTCAGGCAGTATCATGAAATCTGTTTTCCTCAAACACTCAGGCAGTATCATGAAATCTGTTTTCCTCAAACACTCAGGCAGTATCATGAAATCTGTTTTCCTCAAACACTCAGGCAGTATCATGAAATCTGTTTTCCTCAAACACTCAGGCAGTATCATGGAATCTGTTTTCCTCAAACACTCAGGTAGTATCGTGGAATCTGTTTTCCTCAAACACTCAGGCAGTATCATGAAATCTGTTTTCCTCAAACACTCAGGCAGTATCATGGAATCTGTTTTCCTCAAACACTCAGGCAGTATCATGGAATCTGTTTTCCTCAAACAATCCATACCAAATGCGAAGATAATGAACTTGTGTGTAAATCTCGCATGTAAAAATATTATGGTTTAGAAATAATTGACAAATACAGAAACAAACCTTTTTAGTCGTTAATTTATCCAATACAACTTACACTGAAAACGTATTTATGCCACAAGCAAAGCAAGTTTAGACCCTTATTTAAATATATAAATATTGTTTTCAACGACGTCCTCCATGGTTCCTTTTCACTTTTTGACTGACAACTAATGTACTAACAATTTTGGTGACAACTAGGTTTGGTTGATTTTGGGAAAGGTTGAACGAGAAAGTTTTATTTTCTTTAAACTACATTAAAGTTCGTCATAACAGAATTTGGACCTAAATTCAACTTGTCTAGTTTCGATCTAAATTTATTGACCCAAACTATAATGACCAGATTCGTTTAACCATTTCAAATTTAACAATGTAAATTTCTATACTGCAAGTTGTAATTTTCTCTCTATACAGCTAAACCAAATTACTCTAATCAGTAGAATCGGTAGGCATTTCGTAGTCGTTATCGGAGTTTCCATTAAAGAATTCCCAATTACTAACGTTTCTGTACTAGACTCCGTTAGGTTAAGAGATGAGGTATACAGATTCTTGTTTGTGCATAGGTCTATCTAATATTCACGGAACAAGTGCAAAATTTCATAATCGACTAACATTCCTTTAAAAGGATAGCTATCTTTCTAAAGGTTACCAAAGGTTAAATTCGAATAGGTACTTAACTTAAAGATAGCTTTAAAACTCATTAGCGTCGGTGGAAACTTTCGAAAAATTATCGTAAATCCATGAAATAAATTATTTATTACGTATTATCGTAAATATTATTGAAGATCATTTTACAAAGATTCATAAAATGTACAATTTATGAAGCTATTACAAAACTTATCTTAAACACGCTATAAAATAAGTTTCACTGTTCTACTCTTTGTGCAAGCGTTTTGAGCCGTCCGACTACAAAATCTTCAAGCGTTTCTATGTACCTTTTTGTGTTGGATAATAAAAATCAAATCAGTACTGCTATTTACTTGGTATGTACCAAGATAACATACCTAAAATATGCATGCTCGCACATTTGTATAACGTTGTAAATGGATATGAAAAATGAATGACATTTAGAAGGCTGTTGCTTTTGCTATTGTTTTATTGGACAGCTGATTAAAGATTATTAATGAAGCTTTACTTTTTTGGTGGCATTTTAAATATAATGTTCTAAAAAGCAAGTTCTAATTTGTGTTTAATCTGTGATTTATTTATTTTATTTACAAGACTATACGTATCATAAAGGACGTAAAAGAAGACTAACCTATCCATCCTATTAACAGTAGACATGTAGAAACGGTATTTAAAAAATAGTAGGGAATATGAAACAAAGTTTATGGAGCGATCATGGTACTTACCCTGTCCGATCATACAATGTAATGGAAGCAGATCTTCTAAATTAATGTAATACCTAAAAGTTGTATTGGGCCTTCTAGGAAACTTTAATCTGTATTGGTAAATTGAATTGTTAAAAAAAAAAGAGTTAAATTACAAAATATGGTGGAAATATCTTGAAATACCTAATTATAGATAGAAATTACTCTCGAACAAGGAAAAGATCTCACAAAAATTACGTTTACTTAATCAAACGCGTTTCAACGACAAAGTCTCCATCCTCAATGATACATGAGCTACAATAACTGAACTATAACTAACTAAAGTTAAAGTTAGCTATAGGTTAGTTATTGTAGCTCATGTATCACTGAGGATCGAGACTTTGTCGTTGATATATTCTATCTAATATTATCTCACAAGTCAAGCTCAATATTTATTTATACCTAATTATTATAAATCGATCCAGCAGTTTCTGTAGGCAAGCAAGACAGACATAATTTCTTTTTTAACTTAAGATACCTAAAAGGGACATTTCCACGAAAAACCCATCATGGATTATTACCACGCCATGAAACTTTTTCCACACTAAGTTACATTTATGTAAAGAAATAAATACAATAAGCCTACTATCTATTTTATCCCTGTGTTTGAGCTACTGCTGTGATTTAAAAGCTTCAAACTTCACTATAACAGACCACGTGTGACAACATTAATACAATATTTGTATTATAACAAGTTTTCAGTTTGTGCAACCGTCTATCCACACATGACGAAACTCCCAACGGCCGCCCCCAACAACTAACTGTTCCTTTATTTAGAGCATAAATTTAAACGAAGAAAAAGCAAATATATGTAAATTACTAATGGTTTGGTCAAATTTTCATTTTAGCTCCAACCCACTGGAGACCGGTTTTTGAATTTCATTGTTACTTTTCCATATCCATTTACCTTCCAAATAACTTATAGAAATTATCTTATCCAAACATTGTAGAAACCGGTCGTTAATGGTCTCATTGTGTTTTGGATTCTAGGCGAGAGGTCAAAGGTTTCGTTTAGGAACGCGGTGGAGGACAAAACCGGAGATACGTTCTTTGGGTTACTTCTGTCTGCTCACAGCATACAATTAGAACACGTTCTCTCCTATTGCCAATTGTTTTTCTTTCAAATTTTGAGGTTAGAATATTTGTTACGGTAGAAATAAATGTGTACAGCTACAAGTGGTTTTTTTTTTAAGTTAATCAATCTAAATTTTACAAACGCACATGTTTAAAATTTGTAAAAAATTCCGACTCAAAGAACTTCTCATAAAGAGGTACAATTTTCTGAACAATAAATAAATGTTTTCTTAACTAAAGTTGATATGTAGGAAACGCCTCCATTGACTTAATTGAACATTAGAGTTTATCTAAGATCATAGAGAATATAACTATTATTTTAATCTATCATTAGATAAATCGGTTTGAAACGTTGAGACGGCGTACTTCATTAGTAATATAAACAAGTTGATGTGGCATCTTGGTGCTTACCCAACCCCATCATTCAATCTAATACAAGCAGATTCTCTAGATGTAATATCAAAATGTTTGTTTCTTGGGCCTCGCAGGAAATGACTTATTGTATTGGTAGATCAAGGATCATACTACCCAGTAGGGTAATTTTGTTTTAAACAGTTGTTACACATGTTTTATGAACTTCGTATTTGTATGTAGGCCTACCACTAAATTCTTGAGGTAAACTAGCCCTAACGAGCCATGTAGATGTATATATCTCTGTAGATACAGGATGTCCCACATCTATCTACCCAAGCTTTATGTTAGTAAGTATATAGAAATAAATGAAAAGGCATGTGTAAGTTATTAAATTTAATTGTTTTATCACCAAATTTTCCACTGCCTTAAATTCTAGATTAAATGCTGGAAGTGGCCACCATCGTCATGCTTCCACCCTTTCACTGTGTTTCTTGCAACTCTTTTCAGAGTTTATGGCTGGATATACAGCTTGTTCAATATTGACCTTCAATTATTTGTGATTTGTTGCTCTAGGCTTTTTCATTGAGGTAACCCTAAAGCCCCGCACTCTTGGTGGCCATAAGCCTCGATCAATAACGTGATCAACAAATAATTCGTTAACGAAATATGAAGTAGCACGTACGAAGTGCGATGTTGCACTGTCATGGTGGAACCTGCTGGATGTAGCAATCTCCTCTTCCAAGAGTGCGATGGATTGCATATTCGAAGAAAATATTACCAATAATTTTTTTCCGTGATATCACACACCATACACTCATCAATTGTTCCGTGTGGGGATTGTTAGCACTCCAAACTGTTTTAACTGTTTACACAACCGTCCACAAGAAATCACGCCTCCTCGTGTGTAAAATAACGCCATAACATGAATGCCCTCACGCACGAATCGACGAAACCAATGACAATATTCTAGCCGTTTTTCTTTTTCGGGATTAAGAAGTTGATGAACTGCTTGAATTCGATATGGTCCTAATTTTAATTCTTTGGTTCAACGGTTGATTTTGGGATATTAATTTCAGCTGACAAGCGTCCAAGACGTCTAATCGGTCTATGATTTCAGCGACTCTGTCTGCATTCAACACTGTCATAAATCTTTTATGTTCCTTGTTATAACAGAGCCTATCTCTCTAAATTTAGCCACTAACCTCAATACTGATGTCTTGTTAGGAGCTGGTTTATCTCAGTACTTACAACAAAACAAATCTTGCACTGCAACCTACTGAAGTAAGACTCAACAATAGAAACATGTTATTCTCTCTAACAATACACTTAACGTTATGGTTATCAGTACTAGTATGTGTACGATGTTAAGATGTTGGCCAAGTCCATTCCAATAAAATGTAGGACAGTAAGGCTATCTACACAGAAGGCTATGTAGAAATCTTCATTTGCTACGCTCTTGTCTGTACCTCGGCCCTGTCAGCTTCGTAACTATAGGAATATCACATTTCCTTGGGGGATCGGGATTCAAAATTACGTTTTTGACAATAACATCGCAATTTGTTATCGTAGAGAAAATGTTATCGGGTTGTACCAATAATAATTTCAATCTGTAAATTGCTATATAATTTAGTGTGTTATAAGCTGAATAACAAACGAGATATAAACACGAAACTGTTTAAAATGGACACCATTTTGACATTTTCAATTCGATATTTCTGAATTTCAATAATGAGCATATAGTTCCCTGTACCAAACATAATGTTCCTATCTTGTACTTTGTTGTTATCGTGTCTACGTAGAGATGAAAATCATTTTTTCAGTTTCCTGAGGCTATGAAACGTGAACATCAGTCAAAAAACATTGATCAAAAATTAATAAAAATTAAATCTTTCATTTTAAAAGCAATACATAATAAAATTTCAAAAAACTAGGTAAAAGCATTTTTGTGAAATAAATTGTAATCTGTTCTCAACTTCGACGTTATCGCAGGAGAGTCTAAGGTCGATTTTCTATAATTAGCTGTAGATGTTTCGAGAGAAAAAAGCATGTCTATACACAATTTCTTATTTTGTATTAGCTATACTCAGCATTGAGTTTCTAAATAAATTTAATTTATAAGTTACTAGCGGCTTCGCAAGCAAATATTTCAGATTCAAGATTTTTAGCACAACCTTAAAACGCGTCTACAGTCCATCCCAAACCATGTTAAAAAATTCATAGCTTTGGGTTACTTGGATCCAGAGATATTCTTTAGGGGTAAAAAACACCCTTGGATTGGAACATTTTCAAGACCCTTTCTTAGAACGCGTCTACAGACCTACTGCAAAACATGTTAAAAAATTCATAATTCTAGACTTCTTGAATACAGAGATTTCGTGATTAGTCAGTGGGTTTTGACTTATACATATATACTCGTAGATTATAATTAATTTTTATTTATCAACTTTTGGAAATAAACATGTGCTTGTGAGAACTTTGTATAAATCTGTCTGAGCCTGTTTTATCTTGTATACACAAAGCTTGTCTGTTGTAATTTTTTAATATTTCTTTCATTGAACTCTTATTAACAGAAAAAGTTTTCTTTTCTAAAAATTATTGAATATTTATTTCTTAGCAGTGCATTAATGTTTTATAAAATGATGGCCATTTGAAATGGATAGCTGCGTTTTATCTGTAGCTCTTATATGAACAGACAATAGCTTTGTTCGAACTCCATGGCGACGTGTATACCATGGCGATGTGTATAATTATAGTGTGTATTAACGTGTATTATACACCATCGATACAAAGACCGAGATTAGGAAACAAACGGATTCACAAAAACTAAAACATAAATTTGCGTTATATCATGTCAGCTAGCCGGTATAAGTCGCGAAAACTGGAACTTCTTTATTTTTTGTCGAAATATGTAAAAAATAACTGAACTAAAAACAGTAAAAGAATATGGCAGTTCTATATCCATTTCGTTGGCAGTTAATTTTTTACAGTTTACTGTTATATTTACACCTAAAAAATGTTTTATAAACATTCATTTCAATAAATGTAGTGACATTTGCATGAAAGTAAATACAGTAAGCAAATGTTTATTTGGTATCATTTAATTGGTTACCCCCTTCATTCGTTTAAATATGCTGCACGTATGACAGTGCTGTGTTTCAAAGGGTTCGGGCGTTTATCGTGAAATAAAAAATAAAAACATTCCATTAACCATTTAAATAAAATATTCTTCATTAAAACACAAAAACCTAAAAATCTTCTCAAGTGACATTCTCATTGCGGAACATAGATCCAGGCTTTGGAGTTTATGTTAATAACAAACTAATCCCAGAGAGTAAATCTGCTAAATATCTTGGAATGCATCTTGATGAACGCCTTACTTGGAAACATCATGTATGAATGAAAGCAGACCAAATAAAACAAAAACTGCGCAATCTGTATTGGTTGATTGGAGTATTTGGTTGAAAATCTCAATTGGCTTTGTATCACAAGAGGTTATTGTATATCTCAATTATTAGACCTATTTGAACTTATGGTGCAGAATTATGGGGATGTACGAAACCCTCAAATCAACTAATTATACAACGAATACAAAATCGTATTATTCGTACAATTACAAATGCAAGATGGTACCAAAGGAATGATGACCTTCATTCTGAACTAAACCTGAAAAGTGTGAATGGGGTAATTCAAGACTGCGCTTCTCGCCATGAAAAGAGATTTCATCGACATGTGAACGTGGAAGCTATCCAACTTTTAGACGTGGAATATGACAAAAGACGACTTAAGCGTCATAAACCGCAGGACTTAGTTAATATCTAGGTTTAATACATGTTATTTTATGTTATATGTATTACTTATTTAATCTATGGATTAAGATTGTAATAATAAATAATAAAAAAAACAATAAAAAAAAAATTAAAACACAAAAACCGATCGAAGAAATTGCCTGTTTTGTAAATTGAGGATAACAGTATTTTATTAAAGTCGCCAAATTTACTTATCTTTATTTTGACTAAAAGATTTACGACTAAAAACACTCCCTAAGTCTAAACTGAACTAAACTTCAGACTACTATATTGAATATTTGTCATCAATTTCTAATTGTGAAATTTTAAAACTTATTTAATTTGATTTTATCGCAGTAAAACAATGTTTATGTTCATTGTATGACCTAGATTGTGGGAAGGATAAAACTAAAGTAGACACCATTTAGAAATTAACAGACCATATTACTGTATATAAAATTGTTTTACATAGGAATGCATCTTGTGATCCCGTTTAAAGTTTGTAGATGGTAGTCAAAATTTTAAAAAATAAATACCTTGATTACTCTCGTGTCAGACCTCCAAGGACAAACAGGTCCATGATAATTCGGAGGATGTCCAATGCCAGTATATCTAAATATCTATATTCTTGCAAACGGCAAGACAAATTTGAATTTTTTCCCAATCCATTTCTTAGATAGTCTAGTTGTCCAAACAAAATAGTCTTTCTGCAATATATATATATATATATACATATATATATATATATATATATATATATATACAGATTGTTTCTTTTTAAATGCAACCCGAAATCAACATGCTGTAAATCAAAACTATTTAGGGCCAATTTAAGTTAAATAGTTGGCACCCTTATTTTACTCAGTTCACGTCAGTTGAGCTGATCTGTAGAGTTGTTTCTCCGCTGCATTTATTTACAGGTTAATTGTTTGAAGTCCTCAAATGGTTTTTAGTAATTAAACGGGGAGTATTTATTATAAAGTAATTTTACAAAACATTCGCCGTGTGTCGGGAAGAATTTCACGGGAAGTTCCCTGATGTAAGTACCTAAGCAAATCTACCATACATCGACTAATTAAAAAATTTGAGGACACTGGTTTTATGAGAAATTGAAAATATGTCCGAGAATGCGTACTATACTTACAAGATATATGAGGATGAGTGTGCAACGCCCATCAAGGAAAACCGTAAGGAAAGAAAAGCAACAAAGAAAAATTTCCCTTTCAGCGCTTTCAAAGCCGCTAAGTTCCTATACAATTAACTCAGCTGATAATGATGCTAGACTCCACTACTCCCAATGGCTTTAATGATTCGCCTAAAAAAGTGTTATAGTTTTAGACAATACATTCTACTATGATGATGCATGTTTTCACTTGAGTGGCTACATCGACAACAAAAATAGTCGTCTTTGGAGCACTGAAAACCCTCATATGATCCACCAACAACCTTCACACAGTTAAAAGATATGGATATGATATAGCAACCGCATTTTTTGGTCCAGTATTTGTTTTAGGAACTCTAAACTCAGTGTTCTACCAAGAAATATTGCATCAGTTTGTTGCTCTGTTGGGTGTAAATTGTAGGTACTGTCGGTTCCAAAAAGAGGGTATACAGCGAACACAACAATGGCCGTTTTAAAGGTGTTTCATGGCCATAGAATTGAAAGATGATTATTTCCAGTAGATATTCTGATCTTTCCTCACTAGATTTCTTTGGGAAATACTTGGGATTTGTTTGAAAATCATTCACGATATATTCATGAGCCAAAATTAAACATTTCTGTATCGCAGAAATCTAATAAACCTCACAAAAGAAAGTTACTAACTTTAAAAAAAAGCTCAACTATGAATCAAGACAAATATTTGAACAACAGTTGTGAAATCCTTTTTTTAACGTATTAAAAATCTTGTATTTAGTTGTACTAAATGATTGTAACAATAAAAAAATGTGTATAATTATTGTCATGTGTTTTTTTTTTACTTTGTTGTGTTTTAAAAGGAACACCCTGTATAAACACAATGCCAATATGAAGCGACGCAATATCTATATTATAAATAATTATTTGATGCGCAGCTATATTCTTGAGTATAACCTATAATTCACTTCATTACATGGCTACATCGTGCTTGCAACGATTGATTTCAATGGACAGGTTTATGCCATTATTTGTGTTTATTGATTGCCTGAGGAATAGAAATGACACGAAGCCAAACAAATAATTTTAAAAATATGTGAATCAATAAATTAAATAAAGTGTACACGGTTAGGTTCATATTTGGTTTAGTCGAAATTTTTATCTCATTTATAATTTCTCACATATAAAGTTTTGTGATGGATATGTTCGATGTCAACTTGTTTGCGGATATATCTGTATTTAGGTTCCTTGATTCCAAGAAAGTGTTTTTTTTTGTTTTTTTTTTTTAATAATGCCTGTCTGTGTAGCTTAAACGCGTAGACTGATTTGAATTACATTTGGTATTTCTGTTAAATCTCGGGATATGTTTTTTATTTTATTGACTAAATTTTAGGGTAACTCCAATAAGGAAAAAACACAAAATTAAGATTGCCTAAAAATCAGCTTTATTTTATTCAAGCTGAGGCCTACTTGCACAAACAAAATCTCTCCAAAAATACTGGTTCTTATGTTTCACGTTTTGACTCTGGAATATTCAATTGACATTTTTTGATGAGGAAGAGTTTCGGTTAGTTTTGGGGATGGGTGAATGAGAAAGTTTTTTCAAGGTTTTCCACAGTTTTGTATTTTAAGGGTTATCAATTGACTGCGATCTATTGTGTCCCCCTATCATCATTCCTAAGGGACTCAGTTACAACATCCTTTTAATCCCGTATCTACCATAAATTGTTCGTTTTGAAGTGAATTAGAGAGGGCAGATCTTCCACTTTTAATTGGTATCTTTTTTCATAGTTCTTACTCTTTTAATATAGCTAAGGCCTCGATGTCTATGTAGTAAGTGACGAGGGGTTTCCTTGCCCTCCTTATAGTACCTATAGGAATTTAATTCAAAGTCTTCGTGTTTTTTTCACTGTCTTTCGACATCAAATTGAAGAAAAAAGTGAAATATTCTAACTGAAATTTTAATTTTGTATTAGGATATATCACCTAATTTCCGAAAGATAATCCCCCAAAATAGAAATTTTCTAAATATAAGAAAATCAAAAATTAAACGGTATTCATTATTTTGAATTAGTTGAAAAAGCAGATTCATTTTCCTCCCATTGTTTATAGATGAAAAACCTATGTCACCTTTTAAGAAAAAAGAAGAAAAAGCTAGTCCTCGAATAGTCAGGGATGGAAAAAGAACAAGAGACCTAATAGTTAAGATATAATCCAAGATACAAGAACACAGGTTATGTTCATCGTGGTTGCTATGCCCGTACTCACTTTAGTGATCCTTGAAGAGAGCAGATTGATTTTTTATTAAATTTCCAGAGGTATAAAGTAAATGTGCTTGTTAACTACTTAGAGTAATGTAGTATGTAACCTTATAACAGTAAAAACAAAGACTTTATTTTATAAAATTCCACAGTGGCGGTACTAGAATTTGCAGGGCTCAAGACGAAATTCAGGAAAGGGGTCTTCCTTTTACAATTTAACACGACTTATGTCTATGTCATTGTCTGATATGAGCTCAGACTTGTCTGAGATTAATTCGTCATCTGGTACTATGTCGACATTCGGACTAGTGCTAGAGGAATGAACTGTTTCAGATTGAGTTCTTTCCTCAACATTATTATCTGTACTTAAAATATTGCACTACTTACAAATTGATCCATTGAACCACTAATTTTCCTTTTATAGTTATCCCAGGATAATTACTTGTTTCTTTTATCACTTTCCCGACTCATACTTTCATCCAATGTTTCTTTCCCTTTTACTACTTCCTGACACTTTAGTTTAATAATATTTAAAACGATTTCAACAAAGAAACATATTAAATAGTTTTCACAGGAAGACGTAACAAAAACGTCAAACATAACTAATAAATTTTCTTCACTCTCCAATACCAACGCTACAATTATCCTCAAGTTAATACCCACAACCTCAAACCGTCTTCGAATTAAATAAACTGTAAAAATTGTTACGCAGTACAGAAGACATACAGATTATTTTCATATTGTTCCATCGTCTATTGTTCACTTTTATTGCCGAGCCGTGGTCGGCGGCCACCAGGGACCCAAGGCGCCGCCTTGTTCGCGTTTATGTAGGGCCGCTCTGCAATTTCAAAATGGCGGGTTTTAAATCTTGAATGCTCAATATTCAGAAATTTTACACAAAATTTACAATAAATAAAATATATTGCTTTTTAAGGAACAACAATGTTGATAAATTGTTATTATAGGTCAAAGGTTAACCAAGTTATCTATTAAAATCATTTTAATTTCCTGGTAATTATTATAACATCAAAAATTTATAACACCCGTTATTTGTTATTATTTTGAATAAATACGCTTTAAACAAATAAAATATTTTGTCTCTTGTTAGTGTTTTGTAAAGTTATCAGTTTTGAGTTATTTTTAACGGCTGCTATTTTCAAAGTGAACATAATAAATTCCGGTTTCTAATATTTAAAAAAGGCTATACGAGATTGCCCAGCAAGATTACCTCGGCGAGATTGCCCGTTTATAAAATTTGCAGCACGTTTGACCACTATCTAACTGCAACAAGTTTGACTAAATACGGTGATTACTAATGGATTGAATTTTGAGAGAATTTGCTTATTTGAATTTTGAAGAATTTAGTCAGATTTATAGTTCAGTAGAAATCGTGTGCCTACCGGTTTTCGGGTTATAAATTAACTGCTTTAAGACATGTGAAATCCTCTCACTAGGTTTTGCACTTAGGACATCGACTGCAAAGTGTGGGGTGGGCGCAATAACATTGTTTATTTAATATAATATATAACTTGAAACAGTTTATAGCCTAAACTTTATACTAATCGAACTGTTCAGTTAGTCTTTTCTAGGTTGTGAGCCAATTGGAATTTGAACGCGGAAACCCCAGTCGATTAACGTTCAAAGAAAAGGTTCGCTTCTTTCTTGAGTTGACCTAACCTAACCTATCTACGGTGGCCATTTCTAAGTTAAATGGCCTAAACGTTTAATTCCTTGGGTTGACTGTTGTAAAACAAGACTATATTCATTTCTAAGATAAAAAATATTTTAAATACCGTAATATGTTCTTGGTAATTTTAAACTTCATTAGTTCAATTATGAAATACTAAGAACAGGTTAGGTTGGATTAAGTTTTATATTATAACGATATTAAATTTCAGCTATGTAAATATATATATTAAAATCACCCCTTGGCTCATATCATAATTCAAGGGGGTGAATTAGTCAAAACCTGACCCCATTCAAAATAGTCATGATCATAAGAAATCCATTACATAGCCCATTTCACAAAGCATCTGCCATTTCAATCATTTTTTAATTAATTAGAGTGATGTGAAAATGGAGTTAAAATTAAAAGAAGAAGGAGTAAGCAGGCAGAGGATACAACAATAAGAATCATCACTTGGACTCAGGACACCATTTATAACAGTTTTATAAAATTTGCGCTCCAGCCAGTACAATATTAGTTTATTAATTAAACCAATAACCCTAGATTAAGAGACAAAAAAAAGTAAACTTCAATAGTTGGTAATTATAAATTAGAAGAAACTAATGGTGAGTGAGCTACTTAATCATAAATTTATTCATCCAAATTTTTGGGAAGCCTAAAACAGTCTTCTAAATTAGAACTCCTTATTAAATTTTAGTGAACTTTCAATGAACTCATAATATTTTATACTTGTAAAGTAAAGACAAAGAACTAATTAAACATTAATCAGTCATTCCATAAGATAATCACCCATATAGTCAGTAAGACTAATAACTATTTAATTTTTGTTTAATTGTACTTGAGAACTATTATTTTCTAATTGAATTTTCACCTTGTAATTTAAATAAATTGATTTTTTGTTAATAGTAGATAATATATAAAAGCCAAATACCACTCACTGACTGACTCACTCACTCATCACGATTTCTCAAAACTACTGAACGGATTGCAATAAAATTTGGAATATAGCTTCCTCATAGGTAATAGGTGCTCACTAAGAAATCTTTTGAAAAACTTTTGCGTTTAAGCATATTAAAAAAAAAAATCCGAAATTAAATTTTTCTCTAAACTACAAAGGTGAAACGAGCTGAAGCTTCTTACAATCCTTCTTTTCAAATGTTTGATGCTTATGGTATACAAAATACGCAAAAAGGTTAATGTGTTTAGCTAAAAATCGGCTCTAAATACAAGATTTTAAAAAAATCACTAAAAACCAAAATGGCGGCTGGCATTTCTCCTTGACCGATGGAGTTGCTTCTTTCAACTGATTAGATTTGAAATGTTTACAGTTTTTTCTCATATGTTAAAATGCCTTTTTGTTTCAGTATTTACATAAACATGTTTGTTTCATTCAATCTATTATAATAAAAGTAAAGCCCACTGGAACGATATTAAACCAGTATTTCAGAGATTCAATCCAGAAGCACAGCATGAATACAGCCGGTAACAAAACGCCAATTAAAAGTACTACTATAACATGAGTTTTATTATCACAGACCAACAATAATTACGATAAGACTGTTGGACTCTGTTATCAGCTGACCGGTTACCTCTCCTCTCCAGCCCCCTCCCCCGCCACTTATCAGCTGAGCGCCCAGTCAGTTCTGTTCCAGCGTTCCAGCCATTACTTGGTCTGCTACGCTGACAAGAAATATTCAATCCTTATTCTGCTTATATTATTCTTCTTTATTGCTTTTGGATTCTGCTATTAGGCTTCATCCCAAGTATTGTCCTTTTCTAGGATTGCTATAGGGTTCCTTTTAGTTTTTATTCCAAACGTTTGAACCTACATTAGTTTAATCTTTCAATATATCACAAGAGCGTTTTCTAATTATTACTACAAACTTATTATTTATTTTAGTTTTTTCATAAATCAGTATATATACATGTTTTCCCTGGTTAACACATAGGCCTATTTTTATTTAGAAATTCCATTAGGGCACCGCCCCACTGGCCTTGAAAACTACCTTAACACTCAATTATCTATACGTTAACTCCGTATGAAGGACGGGTACTCTACTAGTAGATAGTAAATCTGAATTTTGTAATCATATGCATTGCCAATTTCATATTGTCTAAAATACATAACACAATTAGTAAGTAATATGTTATTTAATTATTCAAGAGCAATTATCTGAAATCAATCCACAACCCACCTAAACTATTAGCTGCATTTGTAGTAAACAAATACCAAATTTCACCCTCAGTGCCCAAATCGATTATTACACTGGTTTCACCAAGTGATTTAACAACTCTCTAGAATTCCGTAAATAAATCCAAAACTTTGAAAATATTTTAAAATGAACCGATTTCGATGAAACTTATGTTGTCCGAGTTCCTTTAGGTTTCTCGCTCTGTTGTTTGTCGACAGCGACATTACACACCTTGGGTGGTACGACAAAAATATACCTGTCGTAGGCTATACAAAAATACCTGTTAATATACAAAAATATACGGTTGAACTAGTTCCCTGTTGTGGTGACGTTAGCATACTTAGTATGTTTATCTTATTGTTTCAGATATTTGACTGGTGATGTACCAGTCTAAGGGAAGCCAAGGTTTTGTCCATGGGTCTGAGGCCGTCATCATTGGTGCGCCCTAAGATAGCTTTAACCTGGGTACTGCGAGGAGACCAGACAGAAAGACAACAGAGACAAGAAACTATTTCCTCCAAAGCCAAGTGAGTAAATATAACCTCAGTTTATTACAAAAATGAAAACAGATGTTTTAAAAAAAAAAAAGTATTTTGTGGTTTAGTAGTTAGGATAAATTATTATCAGGTGTAAACATAACCTCAAAATTAATATCAAATATGAAAACAGCTGTTAAGTAAAATCATATTATGTTGGTTTAGTTGTTAGGGTGAATTTTAATCTCAAAAGACATAACTTTTAATAATTTTAAATTTTATATAAAGATGTAGTATGCAGAGTTAAAGGTGAGGCCAAAGTCCGATAAGTGATTCTACATAACATAATGATGGAAAACTATCCAGTGAACATAGGTCCGGAAATGATTTGTTTTCCAGTTATCCACCATTTTGTTTTTGTTTTACAAAACACAATATCTTTGGAAGTAGAAAATATATTAAACTCAAATTTTGTATACATATTTGTTACGAAACTTTTTGTCAAAATATACGAAAGAACGTTCTGGTTTTTCGTACAGAGATAAGACGTTTCGTAACAAATATGTATACAAAATTTGAGTTCAATATCTTTTACATCCACAAAGATATTAAGTGTTTTGTAAAAAACAAAATGGCGGATAACTGGAAAACAAAGTAGCCTATTTCCGAACCTATGTCCACAGGAGATTTTTTCTCCTATGTTATGTAGAATCAATTCCCGGAATTTGGCCTCACCTTTGAAAGACACTGTATAAATTAAACTTATCTACGAGTACACCGTAAAACGCTCATTTCGAACCCACTATTCGAATTGTAACAAGTCTCATTAACGTTCAACTTTTCCATTACTGTATAAATTTTTAATGATGATACAAATTTTCAACCAATCACAGCGCAGAACCGTCCAACAATAACCAATAGAAAGTCAAGATTTTTACAACTACAGTTCTGAAGTTATTAAATCAGCTGATCTTTTTTCGTCATATTGTTTGTTGATTCTAACCTAACCTAACGTAGGTACCTATATAACTTTGAATTGTGCTGTGCGTAGTGAGCTTTTTATTTTTTAAATAATTTTAAATGAGTAACGAAAAAATATTCCACTCACTCAAAGTGACAACCGAAAAAGCATAATTGGCTCTAGTCAATTCTCTTATCTTTCAAATCGAAGGAAAAAATATAAGAAGATGTAATTAAGGCACTAAACACTACTAGAGTAAAGTCAAAGTTGGTATGGGAGTGCATCTCATCATTGATAAAGCTTAGTCAGGTGAACACGGTTACTGTGGGCTGGGTTCCTGGCCATTCAGGTATCGATGGAAATGAGAGAGCAGATGAATTAGCCAGGATAGGTTCAGAATCCACTTTCGTGGGTCCGGAGCCGGTGTTCGGGATCTCCTATGGACATGCCAGGGCAGCGGTTGATATATGGATACGGGGGGGGGGATGAATAAGGCCTGGACAAATTCAACAACAAGTAGACTTGCAAGGAGGTTACTTAGACCAAGCAAGAAGCATGCTGAAAAACTTATCTCTCTTAGAAGGGATAACATGAGTTGGGTGGTAGGGCTATTAACGAGCCACTGTCACCTCAGAAAACACCTACATAGGATAGGGATTGCTGCAGAACATATATGCAGGAAATGTAGTTTGGCTGAAGATTCCGCAGAACACATTCTCTTAGAGTGTGAGGCGTTAGGACGAGCCAGGCTATACTCTCTAGACCCTCCAGGGAAGGAGATGGAAACCATCCTAGAGAACCCGATAGGTAACATCTGTTCCTTCATAAGGATGACAGGTATTACTGAGTGGGTGTAGGATGGAACTTGGGGCGACAAAAGACCTTCAGGTCGACGTCGGTGAGGCCTCTGACGGAGACTATCACAGCCCAAAAAGGTTTAAAAAAATCAACTCATGGAATGGGGGGGGGGGGAATGCCAGTAATTCATTTTCTGAGCATGTTCTGATTGTGTATGTTGAAACATTTATAAATGAAGCACCAAATGAGTTTTTTTTCTAAGAAACAGTGTTCTGTATATGTTCATAGTGTAAATGAATAAATGTTCTTTTTATGTAGGAAATTGTACACTCGAATCAAAAATAATAATATTCAGCATAAAACTATTACGCTGACAAAAAACGGCGTTAATTTCTTTTAGTGTTTTTTGTATCTTCACACTTTTTCCGAATTTTACCTTGTCATTAAAATATGCAAATCGTTAAAGTACACAAAATGAGTTATTATAGCCTCGTGAATAATGGAAATAAGTAGGGCCTACTAAAAACCCGTTTCTAAAGGTTGCCATTTTGAAATTTTTCAGTTATAAATGTTATTTTGAATAACACTTATAATCAACCAATTAAACCACCTATCTAATAAATTTAATTAAAATTGCTGCTACTGGAGCTATTTTGTCTAATTTTTACGTTAGGTTTTAAAAACAAAATTTTTCCGTTAAAACAAGTTTTTATTTTTGTTCAACTTAAAATACGTTTGGACATCATTACGCAGATTTAAAAACAACTTTTCTACGATTAAAATAAGAAAATTATAACTAAATGATTAAGAACATATCCTTAAAATTAGAAAAAGATCAGTCATAATGACTATAACCGGAATGTTAATTGAATTTCAGTCAAATTTATCATTTAGGTCAAATTTGACTTTGTCATATTTATTACTAATAAAAACTAAACAATTTCTAATGGTATTTTTAAACTTTTTTCAGTATTTCCTTGTTATGTAGATCCTACTACTACCACGAATTTTTGCACATAATTAGTAACTAGGTATAACTTGTTGGTCTTAATGAAGGAAGATTTTTAATTTTTGACTTTAGTCAAAAGTTTTTATTTTTGAAAAATATAAATACATTAATCGGATAGGAACTTACAAATCAACTCTGTTTCCTGGAAGTTTAAATCATTTCAATATTCGTTACCAAAATAACCCACAAATGTAATAATAACTAATTCATTAGAATAACTATGCGATCAATTTGAAGTTAAGACTAACCAACTTTCCCTCAAAAAATGTTCATCATGTAAATTTTATTTCTTTTGTGTGTTGTGTTACAGACTTATTGTTATGATTTTCCTCTTTTAGATGACAAAACAATTCCATAAAATTCTCACACGATTACTCCGAGCTGTCTAAATGTTAATTATTTTATTACTTATAGAAAATTGTAGTTCTTGAGTGTTTATTAGTTTTGTGTGCAATTAATTGTTCATTTGGAATCAATATACAATAACTAAGAAAAATGCTCCACTCCAGTTTGTCATTTGATGAAGACAATAACCTAAATATTAGGCACAATTTTCCATCAAATTCAATACAGAATTGAACTGGGTTTCTATAATGTGTTTATTTATAAAAATCTAACCATTGGCTAAATAATTAGATAATATAAATTTGTTATTTCAGGTAGGCCTAGGTCTATTTTCATAATTATAAGAAGCAAGACTAGGGCCTATACACTAAATTTGTGCAAATCTCTAAATGGTGCTTTAAATCCAGAGTAGCCCTACAATATGATGTATTCAAAATATCAATAACAGTAGTAAACAGTTTTCTAAAGAGTTGGCTTTTATCGTATTTTGATTATAATCTAGCTTTAAATAGCTGTGGTTAAGGTTAGTTTGTTTTTTATAAATTATTCTAAACCGTGATATTTTTTTACTTGCGATTTTCCACACGGGTTGGAGTCATTAAATCTTTACATTTCACTAAAATTAGAAAGTCCCATGGCCGACTTTTTTTTTTACCTATAACTCACGATTCAGCTATTTTGGAGAGATGACCAATTAGTTTTGTTCGTGTCCTTAAAGGCAATATTTAAGCAAAATTTGATAAAAATCATTAGAGTCGATCTTTAAAATATTGTTATTTTGTGCTTTTTTTACTCCCAATTTTGAGCTTTCGACAAAATGAAAAATGAAGTCCTGAGATATAACTAAAATATCCCCACATACCAAATTTGATGAAAATCAGTTGACGAGATTGCACAGACGATATAGACAGACAGACAGCATTCCTAAAGCACTTTAACATACTCAGGGGACCTCAAAACTGTTATATCTGCAAAATCTCGACATCGACTTTTTAACTCTCCCTTTAATTATCCAACTATTTGTTAGGCTTTAGTATGTTACAAAACCTTCTTTTCCATCTTCTTGAACGAAGTAATTTTATTATGATTGCAGAGAAGACTCCGGCCCTAACCTAGGAAGTGACCACAAAGTAGCGGTGACAGGAGACACGGTCCGGCGGAGAAACAAAAGAAGTCATCACAGACGTCCACGACGGCAGCAGAGTGCTAAACCTCAACCACCAAATAATACATCTAGGTTTGGTTATGAGATAACGGATGTTGATGCATTCCTAACCAAGGTACAGCGTGAGTCAAATAATTCTGTATAGCCTAGTATAATGAAATATTGAGCAAAATAAAGCGAAAAAATACAAAGTTTAATGCACCACACAACTGCCACTAATTGGTTACATAATTTTATCGTGGTATTTTTTTTTTTTTTTTTTACAGGTCCTTAAAAATTTAATCAATATTGTTAGACCTACAACTATTACAATTTCTTAAGATATAAATTAAGCCTACGAAAGAAAGTTGTTTTCTCATTGCACTGTAAAATAAGCTCACTTTGTTTTATATCCTGACCTACAATTTATTCCCCCAATATTTACTGGGTTTTTACAAAATGTTTTAGTTTTTTTAGTTGATGCACAACATATCATATACTACAACTGGTATGTAGAATACATTACATTAGGTATTTTAGTAACAATTTTTCTTTTAGACGTTTATGAAATAACAACCGGGTACTTACGTATTAACGCCACCGCAGCAACTTTGCGCATATATATATATAAGGTTTGGCCAGGTGTTTATGTATATATATATAGCTACCTGGCCAAACCTGTCGTGATATATAATTACTAGCATCTCCCGTCGCGGCTTTGCCCGCGAATCATTCAAGTTGTGATCTATACGTTTATTAAATCGCATGTTTTGATAAAAAAGTACTGATTTGGAGTACTGAGTGGTATTTCCCATCTACGCATCTAAACATGCACGCATGCAGGTATACAAAAGAATACCTGCATGCGTGCGTGTTTAGATCTGTACCTAATGTAAACAAAACATAGTATATTATAAATTTGGTTTAGAATCGAGAAACAAATTGACCTATTCCAAGAGAATAAACTTTATAATCAGCCTAGTTGCTTAATAAAATTCGTTTTTCTTTTTGTATTTAATACCCTTTAAAATTAAAATTTCGCAAAATCCTTTCTTAGTGAGCGTCTATGACCTCATGCAAAATATGCCTTTAAATTTTGGTATCAATATCTTTGTTGGTTTTTGCTCTACGTTGATTCTCTGTCAGTCAGTCATTCATTCAATCAGTCAGGACAAAGCCGTTTATATAATATATATAGTGATAGTGATATCGCAAAGTAAGCAAATATTGGCGCATGCGCATTAGCAACTTCTGCTGCGGTGGCGTTAATACGTAAGTATCAACAACGGTAGGCATACTCCCTAATATGTTATTAGTTTTCAATAATTAATTGATAGGCTACCCTGTTTACAAATTTAAACAATGCTTTGTGTGTCATCCAAAGGGAACAAGTTAACAAAAATTACGAAGGTATAAACGGATAGTTTAGATTAGGCAAGTCAAATTTGTCATGAATTGGGCCTCATTCTAGTAGGGTAAACAAAATAGTCCGTGCGTTAGCTAATTTGCTAATTGCATTACAAAGCTGTCGGGTTGATTAACTTATTTACATATTGAACTAACCTTAAAACATCTATAAAGTAAATTTTTTTTAATAATCTAACATTTCGACTCGGCAGTGTCTATTTTGTAAATAATTTCTTATAGGCCTATTTTTACGTTGGGTTTTAGCCGTTCATTTAAACGTGGGCTGTTTTTGACAATTAATTATGATTCTATGGAATAATAAAACCAACAGTATTATTAAAATATCCAAGGAAACTATTCAAAGGTGCAAAGATAACAGCTTGAAACCAAAACTATAAAGTAAAAACGTAATCATTTTTATAAAATCTTACCTTTGATCACAGACAAATCATTTACTTTTGTGAGCTTTATTGTAGTATAAGTTCTGTTAAAGTAGCCCTAACCTACCAAAATCCACGTTGGTACTTAAAAACACAAATTATATACTGTATATATCATTTCCCTTAACAGAATTTTAACAAACAAAAAGTATTCTCCAACACGATTTGAACTTTAAAGTTTAAACGCACTCATTAGTAGGCTACTCGTAATAATCTTTGTTTAGTTCTAAATAACTAACTACATGGAAGCAAACACTGTCAAATATCTTTCTCCAAGCTTGCCAAGCGCACGCGCATGTCTTGTAGTTGTGAACTATTAAAGAACTGTGTAAGGTCTGTAAAACAAACCAGTGCCTAATGAATTAAATGGATATGATAATGGTGATGATATACAGTAACCTGTTGGTTGTTGGGATGGTCAATTCACTCATTTCTTTGTCTAAATTTAATAACTCTCGTTATTTTCATCATAATAATATCGTTTACATGGAAGGAATATGTACATTACATAGTTTGTGGTAGGTTATTACATATAAATGTGTAAATTATTGTATTGAAGTTCTGTTTTAATAAGAAAACAAACTAAATAAACACCAGAATTTTTAATTACCACTACAATAACTTTTTCATGTTAGTTTTTCTATTACAAGATAAAGAACTTTCAGAGTTTTTTAAAAGAGTTTTTAAATTTTATATTAACTTTTAAAACTTTGAACACAGTGTGCATGAACAATTAGACCTACTTTTATCTTTTTTAAATTTCCTAGTTTAATATTAGGTCTATCCTCCCTCTCGCGCGAATAAGAAATTAATTTAGACCTTATAATAAAATTGGATTGTGTATTAGGATTTAACTATGTATTTATTATTTGGAAGTTTAGTAATTTTAAATCAAACCAAATATATTTATGTCGGGCAAATAAATCATCTATAAATCGGAAATCACGATTTTTAAATGCAAAAAACAACAAACTTTTAATAAATTTCTTAATATATATATTTTGTCCTTGTTTAAACGCAAAACACCTTTTGGTCATCATCGCTTTATAAAAAAAAATGACGAAAGACCATAAAATAAAGACACCTAGCTCTCGGATACTCTAATAGCGTCAGAGTCAGAAAAGAACAAGAGTTGGTCAAAAGAGAATCAATAGGAAAGATGAAAGAGAGAAATCTAACCTAAAATTACTTGAAAATCGGGATATCTGTTCACAACCAGATGACGGCCTTGTAGATTTTAAACTAATAACTTTAAAAAAATGTATATATAAGGGGAAAGAACACCAAAACACCTGTAATATGCTTTAACGTCGATAGCCTACGTAGGCTTACAAAAGAGATAAATGTATTTTGACAGTTAGGAGGCAGATGCCCAAGGAAACCCTTGACCTCACAATTAACGCACCAATCACTCTACCACCTTCGTTAATCACAACCGCTTCATACCACTTCCCCTCCCACTCTATTTCCTGTCATTAAATCACGGTTATAGTTAATTACTTACAAATGTACAATTAATTTCGGCACTAGTCATCAACTTGAAAGCCAAATAGAATTTATGATGAGAACACGACTAGTCTCAGTTCATTATGGTCTGCAAATATATTTGTAGACAAAGCCAATTCGAGAAAATCTAAAAGTTAGAGAATATTCCAACACGAGGTTAATTCATTTCAGCTACCTGGTTTTTACCCTAAAATCAAATTCAATGTAGTAATACTGCTGTACTCTGCTGCTTCTTTTATTGAATCAGGAATGTTTTTATAGACAACAAACACCAAATAATAGCAATATTTACTTTCAATACAATTAGATAATTTCGGTGTCATAAACCCGAAACTACTTTTATGTCTAGCTTCATACATATGTTGTAAATATTAAAAATATGTTGTTTTTATTTTTTTATATACAAAAACAATTTTTTATGAATATTTACTGAATTTCAAGAGCCGAAAATATTCTAAATAATAAATCTGTTGCAAACCTAAAGGGTTTTCACAATAACACATTGTTTATGAACATTTACTGAATATCAAGAAACAAATATGCCTTAAACAATAGATCAATTGAGAACCTAAGGGGTTTTCACAATAACAAACTGTTTATGAACATTTACAGAATATCAAGAATCGAAAATTATCTAAACAATAGATAAGTCGAAAACCTAAAGGGTTTTCACAATAACACATTGTTTATGAACATTTACTGAATATCAAGAAACAAATATGCCTTAAACAATAGATCAATTGAGAACACAAGGGGTTTTCACAATAACAAGTTGTTTATGAACATTTACAGAATAAATCAATCAAGAATCGAAAATTCTTTAAACAATAGATAAGTCGAAAACCTAAGGGGTTTTCACAATAACAAATTGTTTATGATCATTTTCTGAATATCAAGAACAGAAAATTCTTTAAGCAATAGATCAGTTGAGAACCTAAGGGGTTTTCACATTAACAAATTGTTTATGAACATTTACAGAATATGAAGAACCGAAAAGTCTTTAAACAATAGAGATACTGTTGAGAAGTTAACGGGTTTTTTTAGAATAGTTGTAATAATAGTTGTAGTAAGCCGTTTTTAGATGTTCACGCAACAAACTTCCTTAATTGTGTAATTACAAACTATAACAAATCTTAAAAATAAATGTAAAATACTTTTTCTGTTAACCTATCCTTAGAAATCCAAACCTAAACCATCCTTAATTTAATCCACAACTAACTGCATACAATATTAAATTTCTGATACACCATATAATGATATTCGACAAAGTTTTTTTATGTAAATTACTTTATTTTATTTATACTTAAACAAAAGAATAAACGTAACCAAAAATATGGTACACAAGATTATATCTATGTATGAGAATATATTATCATAGAATATTAACATAAACATATCAATAGACAATTAACGAAGAAAAATGTGATTTCTGTACTTGCAAATGTACAATTTAGATATAAAATAATAAATAATATAAAGATGTTTTGTATAAATGGTAAATTACAAGGAAATTAGAGGATATAATTGATCACTCTACAGCAATATTCAAGGGGGGGGGGAAGTGAGGAGGTAATGCAGCCACCAGCTGGTCTTCTTGGAATTAATTTCATGGCTTTACTAATCGCAATAGCATAAACTACTCAACAATAGTATAAAATTAACTATACAAAGACGAACAAACACAGCATAAATGAATAACAACTCCTACAGGTTCTAATAAGTAGTCATGTTATGACTTCTGCAATATCTTTACAGTTATATAAATAACTAAAGCTACATAATGGAGTTTTTTATCTTTCTTTTTTTTAAGCATTGTAAAGATACAAACACTTTATTATTATAGCTTACACTTACTCTCAAATACTTTCTCACTTTATTTTGTTTACAGTGCACATCATGAAAACTGTAAGTTTCATAATATTTTTTTTAAGTAAACAGTCAAAAAGTAAGTGACCTCTTCCCATTTAAAATTTTAGACATTTTCAAGATGACAGCCAAAACTGAAAACTATAAAGAGTGAAGGCTACTGTGCTTTTCCAACAAAGACCTACTATAGATTACAATTTTAAATTCCACTCTTCAGATATTAGTAATGTTCCATGCTTTATTTAACCCCTCGTATATATTAAAATTGTAAAGATCAATCAAAATGTCTTCTAGGTATCAATATTCATGCACAATTTATAACCTTGGATCAGAGTCTATAAATTTTATTTTTATTATTACAGGCATCCTTGGATAACCCAGGTAACATACCTGTAGTCCTGTCTTCACCGTGTCTCCTCTATCAAACCCGTATTGGAGGTCATCAAGACGAGATAGCTCTTCCTCTAGGCATGGTTGTTAATGCTGTATTCAAGAATCAAGGATGGCTTTATGTCCAAACCCCTCATGGAGAGGAAGGATACGTACGGTATGCTGCTTGTCTACCTTTGGGGATTCTGCCTCCGAGAACCCCAGCACCTTGTTGGGAGACTCACCTGGATATTTTTCCTCAACCACTTGGTGAGATATTTATATTTTGTAAAGTAAATGTAATAGCATAAGAAAGGCCTGGATGTAAACAAGTTTCCTTTAAATATTGAACTGTCATAAGGCTATATGGCATTAAATGGTGCTCAAACATTGTACAAATTTCTCACTCCTTCATATTCTCAGAAATTTGAATAACATTTTTATGTATTATCTAAAGTGTATTGCTGTCTACTTTCTAAATTTAACCTTTTTTTTTTGTGTGTGTTGGGAGTTTTGACAGACAGTGACCCGATACATTTTATTCGGATCTTTAGAGTGTAAATTTAAGCAAGGTTTCATCAACAGTTCTGATTTGAATTAGGGCTTATCACAATTAGATTCCATCTACATAATTACAAGTAAAAAACCTCTAGGTACCAATTTCCATTTAAATCAGTAAATCACTTTTGAGAAATCTTTACAATCAAACAGACATAGGGAAGAAAATCCACATTGAGATTTCCATTGGACCTATATCTGATTTAATTTCCTCTTTGTGTCAGTATTATATTATCATGAACAATTTAGTTCAAAATTGGTTTATACTTCTAATTATGCATATAAAATATGATCATTGTAACTACAAATTTGAAAGTAGATACTATAATATCAAAACACAAAAGTTTGATTTTCTCAAAATTGGATCAATTAATTTTTATTAAATTTTGTTTAAATGTAGTCCCTAAAGACTAACACAATCTAATGGTTGGCACCCAACCATATGTACTGGTTCTAGAGTTAACAATAAAAACAATTAAAAATAAAACACATCAATGACATTGTTATAAAAAGCTTAATTTTTCCAAATCAGATATACTGGTTAAAATAAAAATTTAATGAAATATGAAGACAAATCATTCAAAGTAGGGTGGAATATTATCTAAAATAATATAAGGGTTCGGGAGTATTTGAGAAAAACTTATTACATTTAATTACAAGTTAAAGATTGTAAAGCAGTTTCGGAACAATCAAAACATTAAATAATAGCAACTAAGCTATAAATGTACTGTCCTAGTTGTTTGTCAACACGAAAGGTTCTATTATAGAAAAAGAGCGCACTTTGTTCTGCTTTGTGTTGGAAATTGTCATAACAACTGTGAGGCTAGCAAAAGTGAAGTTGTCAACATGAGCAAAGCAAGTTGAGAGTGGATTTAAGAAAACAGATTTATGCTCTAACAAAAATGAGAAAGGGAGGTCAAGAAAACAAAATATATGAACATACAAATTTGTTGACTATTTATGATACTTTATAATACATATACCGTACACACATACACAAATTGTACAAAATAACAAAAGATTAGGCATTGCTTATATCTTTAGATATTAATACTGTAATGATTTAAAGATGTGTAGTTGACACCGAATTCTAAAGATCTATTAAAATATTTCCGATCTGATATATTAATCCAAAATGGTAGTTACTTAATATGAAAAACATTCCCAATATGCGGCCGAACCATCTCTTGGAATGTAACAATTGAATAAAAAACAATTTATCTTTTGTCTTCTACAAACTAAATAAAGTATCACTTGAGGCTCATCCCATTTTTTATTATGATAGTATATCCCAGAAAGTATATTAAATTGTGTAATAGCTTAAGCTTATATTTAAAAAAATAATTGTTTCTTGTTGTTTAAAGATAAAAAACCTCTCAGTCAACATAAAATAAAGATTCCTCTCAAATACTCATACCACCAGAAAAGATTAAGAGTTGATCAAAAGAGACCAGGTATGAAACATGAAAGAGGGGGATCTAACCCAAGACTACATGGAAAAATATGTAGATCCCCTAGGTTCATTCGGGATTGCCACACTCATTTCACTAGAGTGAGCCTCTGAGAGAATATATTTTATAACAAATAATTAAAAATGACTAAAAATACCACTTTTAATTTATTTGTCTAAGATATTTTAAAACTGAAATCTGACCAATACTTTATTCCAGGATCCTCCATCTGAGACATCCACTGGAGTACATTCCATTATAGATGCACTTTGATAACAAGTTGAAACAATTCAATTTGAATAGAAAGTTAATTTAAAAACACAATAAATGTTTAAACACAACTGAAAGGTTGTGGAGTATGAAAAGTTCAGTATTTGAGCCCAAGTTCTTCATCAATTGAAAACTTTTCACAGATTCATAATTTTCCAGCATGATATGAAAAATAACAAAAATTTGTGCTGAAATCTTGCAAAAAATAAACATTGAAATGCAGTTTGACATGGCTACAGCCTGAACTAGATATCTGACCTATACAACTCAGAGCCACAACAAGAAATGTATTCAGATTATGGACCATAAAAACAAGGGATGTATAAGAATAAATGTAAAACTCATGTTTGTACAATGTTGGTCTAAATCGGACAAAAACTGAGATGGTTTGACATTGGCTAAATAAACAACTTCTGATTTATTTATTTATTTTTTTCAGTTAAAAAATTAGCCTAAGGTATAGTAAAAACAACTTTATTTGCAGAGTTTGAAAGGTTTTAAGAATTTAAAGAATTTTTTTAAGTTACAAAAAAAAAAAAAAATCGTCAACCTCTAATAGTGTTAATACTAATTGGATTTTGTATGTATTTACCACAAAAAGTTTAAAAATCACTAAGACTATTTCTGCAGTCATAGAATCACAGCCAAATTAAATTTAACTAAATACTTTGACCAAAGTAAAAGAATGACTTTTCAAATACTTTGTACTAAGTGGTTCCTCAGATTTTGTAACCAGCTTGTTCCCTTCTCTTATTGATTGATAGGATATTTTTAATATGACATAAACTTCATTAACATTAAGAAAAGGGAAACAGCCTATTACCAAATCTGAGGGATGTTTGACAAGACACTTAGCATGAAAAAGTATTTGAGAATTAATCAGTTTTGTTAAACTTAATTTGGCAAGTGCTTTTCTTTAACACAGAGCACTCTTGGTAGTATAAAAGTTAGTAATTTTTGGAAAATTCCACTAATGATTTTGATAAAAACAAAACAATTTCTCTTAATACTGGATCCCTAAGTCTAACTTATCCTAAGCCATTATTCTTTCTTGTGGCTTCAATTCTCCATGTAATTAAATTAAGATAGTTTAGTAACAATTTTTAAATACAAGCCCAAAAAATCTTATTGTTTATTGCAGGCAATCGTACTGACAGTGAAAAAATGAAAGGAGGAACGCGTTCTGAATGTGGAGGTGTACGTACCAAGAAGTATGATGGACGTGATACAGTGTCAGCTTGTGGAGAACGTAGTGTGGATAGATTATTTCTAAAAGCAACAGCCAATGCAAAGGCAAGAACAACGAATCGTCAAACTCTACTAGTCATAAGTACTGATTACCAAAGTCGTGGTCGATCAACACTTTCGGTGTGTAAAGGAGATGTTGTTGTTTTAATAAGTGGACATTTGAAAGATTGGTTTTTTGTTAGAAATAAGAACGGAGATGAAGGATTTATACCAGCTGTTGTGGCAGGGCATGGGTTCTTATAACTTTTAAATAAGTATTTGTTTAATTTAATATTTATGTAATTTAAATAACAAACTAAAAATAAACACATTAGTTCTTAAAGAATGATCAAATTTAGAAAACTAAAACTACATTAATTAAACTTTTAACATTAATTGAACAAAATTTTAAAATAGAGTTTTTAACTAAAATATGGAAAACAGTTTCAGAATGCAGTTACATAGTGTTAATTTGAGTTATATGAACGTCTTTATTCTACAAAACAAACTGCATACTGAGCCAATTACCATATTTTTTTAATAGAATTTTAGCAATATTTATATTTAGCAATTAACTAACTTTAATTTCTTTCATAAATTAGTATATGTGTTCCCTTTCTTTTATTGAGAATGTTCCTCAATCCTGCGGGTTCTCTTCATCCAAACAATTCAAGTACCAAAAATACATTACAAATTGTTTAATATATTATTATGTTTCTGTATAGCATTCCTTCATTTATCTGTATTAGTTGCATCATCCATGTTCAACCAACATCTTTCCATCAAATATGCCACATTTTATGACCAAGTTGTTAATTCTCATCCTCTTCTTCTGCCTTTCAGTTCCTAATCTTGTACAAGATTTAGATTCCGTGTGTGTCTTAGTATTATTATTATTATATAGAAGTGGCTTTTACCCTCTAGACACTTCAGCCTGAAAGACATTTTGTGTACTTTTTAACTACATTTTTCCCTAGATAGGTTGCTTGTCACTTCAAAGGTCGCATCTGGGCCAAAGATCAGTAGTCTTCTACGTCCTAGTGCTTTACATTTTCGAAATATGTGTTCTGCAGTTTCTAGGTGCTGATTACATAGTCTGCATTTTAGGTTTCCTTGGAATAGTCCCATAGTGCTTCTTGAAAGCGCCATGGCGTGATATGAAGCTTAAGATTTTCCTCAGATTTCGTTTACTTTGTAAATGATGAATTTAGAGAGTTTCAGATCTGGTTTTACCAGTGATCCGTATAGTTTTCCCGTGAAGTATTTAGTCCATCGGTCCACAATTTCTGAGTTTAACCATCGTTTTAGACTATCCCTTTTGTTACGGCTTTAGTTATTCACATACAGGTTCTGGTCCTATGAAGGATCTCTTGGTCCCATTTTGCCAGTTTGTCTGCCTTTTCGTTATCTTTCTATGCTCTGTGACCTGGTATCCAGTTGAGTTTACCTGGTTTTGGGTCGAAAACTTAGTGAAGTTTTGGTGACATTCCCACACTAATGATGAATAGTGTTCGTGTCAGCTTACAGACTTTATGGCAGCCTGTCAGACCTGTCTGTTTCAAGCGTCTCACATGACCAAACCATCTTAATATCCTTCATTTGATTTTATCCATAACCAATATTTTAATCTTCATACATCTTTATTTCTAATCTTTCCTCGTTATGGTAATCTACCTTATCTTCTCCAAAACTTATTTTAGACTGTGAGCAACTTAATATTATCATTGTCCATAACTATTTCAGAATTAAAATTTGAGAGTCCAAAATTTTGATTTTTTTTCTCTAACTTCAATTTAAAACTGACATAATTAAAAAATTTATGTAGCCTACAGTACATTTGTATATATGTATGAGTATATATTTTGTTAACCACTAAAAAATAAATGTGTTCAGTACATATTTCACACACTCTAACCTTAAGGGCTACTTGAAACATTTATTTTTTCTAATAGAAACTGTAATAAATAATGTAAACTGAAAAAAGAATCATATTATATAAATTTTAGTCTGTACAATAAATAGAACTGAATGAAATGTCTGTAAATAAGATTTTTTATAACTTTACAATCAAACTGTATTCTGATTTTAAAGGATAATGAAGGATTGTACATAATATTGATGTGGTTTTTGGACATTAGCCATCATTTGTGTAAATTAAAACTAATATATGAAGTTTTAAGAGTATAAATCAACTCCCGTTACCAAGTGAAAAATGCTAACATAGTTTAGGGCCATATTGGAAACTAAAACTAGATTAAACCATATCAATAATACAAACTACCTATATAACTGTAAATATTTATTAACATTAATAACATGTATTATAGTTAATATTTTTTGTACATCTATGCCCATAACATGGTTATATAAAGGTGTAATTTATTACTTTGTAAAAAAGTTCAAATAAATTTTAACATTTTATGAAACTTTGTATGAAATGAAAAATAAAACATTGTAATTAATTTTCTAATATTGTTTAAGATTTTTAATTATTAATTTCTCACTTTTACTTAGAATAAAGTTTAATCTTCTATGATTTTAAAAATATTTACCAGTCCATAATGATTAGTCGAATGGAAACTGTCAAACAACTATACAAATCTGTTATTAATACTTCTTTCATATACCTTGGCATTGCAAATATGAGTGATATAATACTTTAATCTTGAGTCCCCCACCTTCTCTAGTGGTTAGTCAAACATTTAGAGTGATGAGTCAGCACCATGGGTAAATTGGAAAATAACAAATGGTAGTAAACTCTGGTTAAAAATGCTAGTGGTGAAAATTTTGATTTGTTAACCACACTTTACCCAACTGAAAACCCGCCTAGTTAAACTGAGTCTTTTGTGGAATAACCACAGAGTTTAGTTTTAATACCTTATTCTTAAATATGATGGTACATGTCAAAAGAGAGAATATATCCTACTTTCTCAGATCCAGTTTTAATCGAATTCTGCACAAATTAGTCTCAGTTAAGACAACAAAAAAAAAAAATAGCTACAGTCCCCCAAAATTCTGATTCTCGAGTTATCAATAAAAAACCAAAAAGCAATAATGCAGTGTCATCAGTAATGGTTAAATTTATAAACATTGGTATTTCCAATTTAATCAAATTTTGGTTAAAAAATATTAAAATTGAAAACCAATTGTCGAATTGTAAGTAAAAGAAAATTGTAATTTGAGAAAATGACACATGAAAAATCATGAATTATATAGAAGTATATTTTTCTTTATATACTTTTACAGACTATATTTCAGTATATATTTTGTATTTCTATTTATATATAATTGTCATAAATTTATGTAATGTTTACTAAAATTCAATTTAAAGGAGATGTAATTATATGTATAAATGTATTATTTTTGTCAGTAATTGCAGTTGTATAAACACAGATATAAATAGTTGTTATGTAGCCTACATAAAATATGCAAAATAAAATAAGCAGTGATATGGAGTGTGTGTGTTTATATATTTCTTACCATAAAATTAAACCTTTAGATTCCTAAAACACCTAATCCACTAAATGTTTAAAATAAATCTAGAAAGAACTCTAAATTTTTAAATAACTGACCACAAAGTTCAGTCAGTAGAGACTTGACAGCTGTTATTCTAAATTATCTACCCTTTCTAAACACTACCTTTTACAGTGTTTTTGTATTCAATCTTATCCTATACTACAGTATATACTTGTGAACACCATACTGCAACGGATTTGTATAAGTACACTGAATTACTAGAGGAGTAGTATGTTGAATCACCTGCCAAGGATAATCAATTAAATGTAAAAATGGTCACAAACAACTGAGCTAAAAGGAGAGTGATGGCTTTACACATGCTGCTATTATTTGGAATACACTCATACCTACATTACTTGTGGTACATCACTTGGGTACTTCAGTTACACTCAGTATTAATCTGTTTCCGTATCTTACAAAAGTACTCATCAAACTGCTTTGAAATAGATTTCCACCATGTCCCATGTAGAAGCAGTATGCACAGTAGAAAGCGCCATTCATATAGCATAGTCCAAACTGGCAGCTTAGGCTTACATGGTTATAAAATCATAAGACGCAATCCAGAACATGCAACATTGTAACACACTGTTGTCTGGCATCAACATTTTGTGACGTCATTGATTCGTTACATGCCTGTACTGCAGATGCACTATTATACATTAGACATATCAAGACATGGTGATACCGACTGCTGGAACCTTGTCCATGTTTAACCATTGCGTTAGATGTACACTTATGTCATATCCTTCAATTTTGTTCTGTATACAAGTACACCCGACTTCACACAAACAGACTAAGGAGAGGTTATTTTTATACCTTAATCTCACCCTCCATTTAGTCATATTCCATCTTTTATATTTTACTGTTTTTATCCATTTCATTCTGAAATAAACTATCCATGTTTAACCTTAAGCTATTCATGTTTAACTTGTTCACTGTTAATATTATTTATTTTTTAAATAAAAGTCCTAAACTCATTAAAAGGAAGAACATTAAACAAGAAAACCCATTCTGAGACAAACATGTCTTGTAAAACAGAAACACTTTATTCCACAAACAATTTTAATGAATAATACTGCCATAAATAATAGTGTTAAACATATTTTAAGAACTTCCATTATTTTATCACCTTATGTATGTAAATTTCAATGTATGACAAATTCTCTACTAGTAATGTAGAATTAGTTAAAAATTAAATCCTTTTTTAAATCAAAATTGCATGATAAATTATTTAGGAAGATTATAAATATGTATCAACTTAAACAATATTTAATTTAAACAGAGTTCCTTAAATTAAAAAATGACCCGACAATATGTCCTTAACATTAAAAGTTATATATTTTAAAAAAATTTTAATAATATATATATATATATATATATATATATATATATATTAAATGGATACTTTTTTTAGGATTGCAACATATCTTGAAACATACAAGTGTAATGTGTTTTCTCTTTTTTTCTCTTTTTAGGAAAGGTAGCAAAGTGACCATATTCAATTTAACTATTTTTCAAAGGTTTAGCTAAAACAAATTTTAATTTTTATAGTATTTAAAAATATAAATAAATGTTATTACATTGCTTTTCATTGCAAAACTATGATCTTTAAAAATATATAAATGCAAACCATTGTATAACTGCAGTTAGAAGATTAGGTGTTCAGTTCATTATTGAAAAACAAATTTCTATGTTCAGGTCTGCTGAAATCAAAAAAAGCACCAAATGATATTTGTTAACATAAAGGAATGCAATTTGATTTTAATGATATTAGTAAGGTTATATTGATGATCTGCTTACATTAAAACCAAAGTCAGGATTAAAATTAGGAAAATGTAAAATAATAGAAATTTGCATCTTATGTTAGAATATTACCTGTGAGTATTAAAAATAAATTTACTGTTTTTAATTTTAGAAGAAACAAATAAAATAAATAGAAAACTTAAGTTAGTAGAGAGACACACAGGACCACATATTTATATTCAATGGAAAAAATTGAAAACAATAATAATATTGTTTCCAGGTTAAATGAACTACTAAAATTAACACCTATAAACATCATATTTACCCAGTTTATACAAAAAAAAAACTTTAAAAAACTACCTAGCCTCTGTCAAACTGGACAAAATATTCCCAGTATGGTATTTTGTTTTGTATTTCAAAATTACTACTTATTAGACAAAAAGAGTATTATTTTAGACTGAGTATTATTTTTTAAATGATAAATTATTAAATGCATCTCTAGAGTAACAAATTGATTGATATCATCATCAATTTATTAGCCCAGCCATACCTAGCAAAACAAACATTACACTACTGCATATAAACTTAAGTTAATATATAAATTAATCTCTAACTAATTCCACTTGAGTGAGCATCATAACAATGCATTAAATTATTTGGGGAGTTCAACATCTGAAATTTGAATTAATTTTTTTTTTTAATAACATAATTACTATTAATTATTACAATGAGTTGGAAGTTTTCACTTGCAGAATTAAAATGTGGAATTTTGACTTAGATTAAAGAGTTGTAAGTCATCAATAAAAAAAATAGATAAAGATTAAATTTTAAATGAGCAACATTTTAATATTTTTCCTTAATTTTGTGTCCTGAATTTCAATATGTTTTATGCTTTTAAACATCAAAATGATATGCTTCTATATTAATTTTTGAATGATGATTACAGACTACAGCCATTACAGGTGATTGATAGTTGAAATCTTTTTTTTTTTTTTCAGACTAATTGGAAAGTTGAATTTTACAATAAAAAGAGGTAAAATTCTTGGCACTTATTATACTGATTCCATATCACAAACATGGGCAAGTAAAAACAAAACTTTTCACAGATAATCATAACTGAAATTAGTGAGTTCGATATGGATGGAGATATTGGTTATAAACTGGAAGATTATATTCTAGAAAATTCTGGGACTGATGAGTATGAATCTTCATCTTCGGATGAATATTCAGAGAGTGATTGACATGAACAATGGAAGAGGAAACGTTCTTGTAAAATTAAAGCCTCAACATCAAGCTTAGGTTTGGTTGGCCAAAAGAACAGTATTGCTCAGGTGCTTGTTTTACTTGAAGTCAATCTAGACCAGGTCCCACTGGTAGTTTTATGTCGACTTTGATGAAACCCTGTATACTGAACTAAAAGATGACATCTTCATGAGTAATACACACACTCCAATTTGCACAAGTGATTCTAATTATGGTTCTGTAAGTTCAACTCCACAACGATCAACGAAAGTGATAAAGGGGGGAAAAATGGTTATAGCTGGACCAAGAACCTGTAACTGTAAGTACTCTATCTGCTCCTAAAAATATTTTACATATTAACCAGCGGCCTAAAGGTAAAGGCAAAGTGTTCAAACACCTTTGGACGCTTTCCAAATATTCCTTAATGATTCTATCACAGAATTAATAGTCACTCACACAAATGAAGAAGTAATAAGAAAACAAACTTCATATCAAACATTTCAGTTTTCAAATAGTCAAACAAACCGATCAGAAAGAATGGCAATCTTGGGCATTTTGTTATTTTCACACAAAGACAACAACCTAAATACGACAGACATGTTCGATACGTCTGAAAGTGGTAATCTTTATAGAGCTGCATTCAGTGAAAAACTATTCTTGTTTTTATTGGATGGAATGTCTCAGATTTGACAACAAAAACACCCGTCCAGAGAGAGTTATTTAAAGTATATATGCCAAAGACACCGGTGAAATATGGAATAAAAATTGTCATGGTCTGTGATGCCGGTTCTAAATATATGTTAGCTGCAGATCCGTATTTAGGGGAAAATAACACAACTGTGACAAGCCCACTTTGTCAATACTACGTAAAAAAACCCACTGCTTTGTTTTATAGTTCTAAACGCAATATAAAAATGGACAATTGGTTCTCAACTGTTCCATTGGCTGATGAAATTTTAAAGGATCCCTATAAATTAACAGTTTTAGGCACTATCTACAAAAACAAACCGGAGATCCCTAACTGAATGAAATCAACTAAGAATAGATAAATATGTGATTCCAAATACCTTTCACTAAAAAGGTATTTGGAATCACATATTTTATATGGACTACACCACCTTTGTCATACAAACCTATGAAGAACAAAGTAGTTTGCCTTATTTCACCAATGCGCCAAGACAAGGGAGTAAGCCAAACTAATGGAAAACCATTAATGATTGACCATTATAATCACACTAAAGGTGGAGTTGGTGCTCTGGACCAAATGTGCACTGTAATATCATGCTCTAGTTAACAAAAATATAGCCACTTTAGATCTTTTTTTGACTTGATCAATATTGCACGTGTTAACTCCTTTGTCACAATAAATAGGATTTTAGGCTCTCAAGGAAAACCCCCTATACTTAGAAAATAATTCCTGAGAGATATGTATGAGTATTGCTCAATATGTATGAGCAATTTGTTCATCCATGGCTTGAACAGCGCTCGACAATCAGAAATCTACCACAAGAACTAAGAACTATTATCTGCAGTGTTTTAGGTCAAAAGGAGATTTCAGTTCCAGCTCTTCTTGAAATTGAAAAAAAGGAAACAACTTGCAAGATTTGCTTAGCTGAAAAGCGCAGAATGACTACGAACTACTCCATCACCTTTGACAATGCTTTGTGTCTGGAACACTGCACAGAAATTTTCAAAAACTGCAGTGTCTGAGGCCCAATTTTACAACAGAAAATCTTTGCAAGTATGAAACTTTTTGAGTTAATTAAAAAAAGTTTTTTTCCTCAACCTTTTGTTATAAAAATAAACAATCATTTATTCAAATTCAATTTAGTACGGTAATACATATATTTTTGTTTTTGTTTACAGTTTGAATTTCATATTTGGTGTAGTCAACTACCAACTCTTTTTTTCTACTTGATACAAGACAAATTTTCTCAATTGTACTCTTTAAACATTGTATTAAAATAATAATTAGTAATTTTTTGATTCTTGTGAAGGTTTATCTTGATAAACCACTTTAATTTCAAAATTGTAAAAATCATACCAAATATGTTTATCCTAGGTACCATATCATTCCAGGGTTAAGTTAATTGGAGAATATTGGGGTTAGCATCATTACATGCCAGTATAAATTTGCAAATTTAAAGCTAATAAAGTTGAAATAACCTTGTTACTATACTCAACTAATAAACCATATTGAATCTTTCATGCTGAAGATTGGAAGATATTTAAAATTATAAATCCACTCAGTTTTATACAAACAATAATACAATGATTCAAATGTAAACACCAAATTTAGACAGCTCATATTACAATTTGAGAAAAATATACAGATGTACACAAATTTTCGGACACTTCGGAATGTTAGTATATTATGTTTTTGCTTTTCAAAGTGACAATATTTACAATATTTACTAGTACACTAGTAGGGAGACCATGTTAGAGTTCATTTGCCCAATCAAAATGAGTGCAGGAATAGTGAAGGGAGTGCTGTGATAAGATTTCTGATGGCAAAATATTTGTCAGTAGCAGGCGTCCATCATAAACTATGTGCTCTATATGATCAAACAATAACGAGTGAAAGTGTTGTGCATCAGTGGGTACCTTGTTTAAAAGGGAGAGAACAAACATTCACGATAAGGACAGGAGTGGTGGTTATCTGCAGTCAATGATGAACTTTCTCACAAAATTAATGACAATATTCATGAAAATCTGCAGTTCAAATTTTTGAACTCCAAAAATTTCTCGGGCTGTTTTGTATGGAGGATTCACAGAAAAAACGATTGTTTGTCTATTGTGATACTTTAAACAAACTAAGAAGGGCCATCTAGAACTAATACCAAGTTTTATTAAAACCATGGTTAAACTAAAACCATAGTTTCCTGACTTCCAGTTTCCTCTTTTTTTATGACAACGCTTGACTTCACGCCGCATGGCAAATAAAAGATCTGTTGCATCAACTCAAATGGGACATTTTTGATCATCCATTGTAAAGTTTCGATTTGACTCTCAGTGATTTTCATCTATTCATGCTATAATGTTATATAGGACAGGAAAATTTGAACGTTCAATTTGAATTTGATTGTTCAAGAGATGACCCACGCTTTCGATCATTGGCTAAAAAAATATGAGAACATAGGTAATTGGAAATAACAAAACTACCATGAACTATGAAAAGTTTTACTTCACTCTTTATATAAGTCTGTCTTTATGTTGGAAGTTTTTTTTTTATAGAGTTGTACTAAGTTTTGTTGTTATAAAAATTTCAGATAGGTGTATGTAGAGTTGTGTAAGGAGTAGAATTAGTAATATTTGTTTGCTCCAGAGTTTAAAATCTGAATATAAAATAATGCATATCATCTCAAAATTGTAAGGGAGTTTTATTAAATTCAACTAATCAACATATATAGTCAAATCAATCAAATGTAATTGTTGCTACACGATAGAAATTTAATGTATTTAGATAAGGTCAGTTGTTACAGCAAAGTGTAGTAAATTCAGTGTTTGTCAAAGTCTTTCGTCATGGCATTAAGTTTTTGAGTGTATAAAGAAAGTCTCTTAACTGATTCATTCGTCAAAAAGTTTAATTATTTCTACCACCAATCAACATCCCATCCTAAATAAATGTACTGGGACAACTGCAACTTCCATCTGTAACAAATTCCTGACCCACTATAGATATTAAGATGCAGTGTTGAATTAGTTGTTTAATATGTTTTGTTTATTTGCATATTGTTGTTCATATTCATTTACTTAGCAAACATAACCATAAAAATGTATCATTAACATTTTAGATGTAGGCTATTATGCACACTTGGAATAGGGAACTCATACAACCAAAATACACTCAACGAATAGCAATAGTACATAAATTAATTTAGAAGTAAAAAAAATTGTAAACTTCTCATAATAATAATTACCAGGTTTAGACCATATTAGATTTAACCATGTAATACACGCCCGATTTACAGACACACACGTTTCAATGTGATAGGCTATATTCTCAATATGCATTAAATTATTCGAAGTTCATAAACAGATAATAAAAACAATTTACTTAAATACTGTTGAATAAATAAAGTCAAAATTGGAATAAATAGAATTATCTGAGTAGTTATGTTTTGGTAAGTGTAGGCAGATAAATTTGTAAATAGAACAGCGAGCAGCATCCATCTTGTTAGTTGCATGGCTAGCTAAGCCAACCAATAGGAACTAAGTATGGTTGAAAACCTGTTCTGAAAGTGATTCAAATATCATTGGGGCTAATTCAAAGCTATTTGAATAATATAAAGAAAGAGTTTAAAAAGTATGTTAAAAGTAAAATTAAGATTGTTTTAAAATAATTACAAAATTACAATAAATGTTAAAAATAAGATAAATAGATTAAAGGGTATAAACTTAGCCAGTTTTAAAGTATAATAATTTTATAAAAACGGACTTGAACCGAAATACTAATTAACCTAAATTTCAAAATTCATTGAGGAAGTAAATAGTTGACATTAAAAATTTTCATTATATTTTGGAAGAAATACAAAAGGTTTTTTTATCATTATAATTTATTTTTAATTTGTAAAAAGAGTAATATAGCACAAAAGAAATTGGAACTAAATAAGGACAATATAATTTGAAATTTTGTAACAGATTTTTAGTAGACAAGTTATAATGTTTTAAATATGAGGGATGTAATCATTCAACCAAACTATATGCAAGTATATTGAAATAAATTTGAACCATAGAAATCCCGAGGAGAAAGAGATCTCAAATTTCAATGAGATAATTTGTAATTTAATATTGTGTATGATATAAATGAATAAAATATTGTAAATATTGACTTGTCTGTGGTGGTTATTCAAAATAATAGAGAATAAGTTAAATTTAAAAAATCTGATACACAAAGAGTAGATAATTAAAATATATAAACAAAGAAATTGTTTTTTTAATAAATCATCAGCTATTCCACTATGTTTTGATCAAATAAAGGACGGAATAATATTGGTATTGTTATAAATTACATATTTGATTGTAACAATTGATTTTTTTTTATATCTAATAAGTTATCAACAGTTCACTAATAATTTGCTATCAAAGAACCACCCTGATTAGTAATACTAATTTGAATTTTTTTTGTATTGTATTGTATTGTTTGTTGTAATAAAAAATTAAGTTTAAAAGTAACTTGCCTAATTTCATTGAATTCATAATTGTGATGTTGATAATAGTCTTATGCAGTTAATTAAATTATCACTAAATTCAAATCAATGAACGCCTAAAGCGGCAGAAAAGGTTTCCTAATTACTTATTTAAATAATTACTTTTATAATGTTAAAATAAAATCATTTTAACGCACATGGAGAAGTGGTTTGGGTCAGCGCTTTAATGACGATGAAGAACTTCAAGATAGTGTGATAGCCTGGCTAAAATCCCAAACGACAAAATTTTATGAAGAAGGGATTTCCAAATTGGTCCATTACTTATGATAAATGACCAAGTTTAAATGGTGATTATGTCCAAAATCGTTGAAAGGTGTAGTTTTAAAATCTATACAAAAGTTTTTGAAAATTTTCTTTTTTTATCAGAATATTAAGTTAAATTATGTACTTGTTCTTAAATAATTAGTATTTAATGTGGATGAACCTAAAACTTTAATGTGTTCTCATGTCATTTTGATTTTCTTAGACGAATTTTAAATTGATATCTAAATTTTAAACCTTTAGCATTTCTTTTAGTAAATACAAATTGTATTTCAATTTGGCACCTCAAAGTGAGGCTTTAGTTACCTCCCTCTTTTGTATTTTAATATTTATGAAAAATTTGCAACCTCTTAGTAAAATATAAAGTCTTTCTCTCTTTTACAAAAATTAGGAAGGGTTTATACTATAGTTAACTTAAAAACAAAATTTTATAAATAATTTTTTGGCATTATTTCACAATTCTTATTGGTTAAATTGAAGTTATTGCAAATTAGATTAATTGAATATAAAATTAAAAGCTACAACAGTATTCACCAAAGAAAGACTTACACTTACAAAATCACCGGTTCCTAGATTTATACATAAAATAAAATGTTCCTTAAATAAATAAAATGTAATATTCTTTTCCTAGAAGAAAAATTAACTTATTATACCATTTTAACTATAAATCAAATAAAATTTGAGTTTAAAATAAATAAAAATCTAACACTAAACGTAACACCCAAAAAACAAAGAGATAAAACTAAATCGACGGAAAAGACACCCTTTGCATTATATAAACAATTATAAAGATTGTTCTAAACTAAGCAAAAGAGAGAATTTGATCTCTGTAAGAAAAGTTAGTGCATAAATCAATATTTGGACTAGAGCCTGCAAGACATAACACTTTATGCGGTGTTTCTTGAAACACTGCTGAATAAACAGTAGTAGACGATGTTTCCACCTGAGCGTAAACATCACCGGAGAAGGATAAGTGATAGAAATGACTAGAAGAGCCTCCTGCAAGGATTCTGTCATCGTAAAACTTTGCAACATGAATCCCTGAATCTTCCGCAGATAAAAAACTTGTCATTACATCTAAGAAGCGTAAATTCCAAAGTGCCAAACGAGGACCTCCTCCGCAAACCTGAAAAATAGTTTTCAAATATATATATTTTTTAAATCAATAGTGTAAAGTATCAGGTAATTATTGATATTTGGGTAAGTCTATGAGTTTAGCCTATTTGGCCGATCGCATACTATTCTGGGTACGACCCATAGATGTCCAACATTGAATATTTAATGAATTCCCTAAAAACAATATCCAACCAATGAATACAATATGGGAACCAGCTTTGATAATTTAACATAAAATAAATAATCAGAGAACTTACAATATTAAGTAGAAATTGACACTAGACACCTAATCGGACGGTGTACGCCTGCAATGCTGTTAAACCGAAATACCTGCAATTTAACATATTACGGACTAACCCAAAGATATTACGGCCTCAGGTGATACCAGTCGCCACTTCAACTAAACTTAACCAGCCATAATAAATTAGCACAAACAACATAAAAACACAATTCATGACAGACTTCTTGAGAGCAGAAATTCTTGTGATTAGGCCGAGTCCAGTCAATGAGGAATGATTCTGACTTCTTGCTTCATTAGGTATCCGTTTCATACATACTGGGAAAAGATAGAATGACAAGCTCAGCAATTATTCTGTTGCCTCTATTCATATTGTTTTCCCCTCTTAACGTCTTCACTAACTGAAGGCGGGAGAGTAAATAAACGGAAAAATACAATGTCATCAACCGGAATTGTACCTGTGTAAGCCATTATGTTTTGAAAGAACCTAGCAAACTATGAAAACTAAAGTGAGGAAACATTATGTGAGTTATATTAAGCTTTAAAGGAATGTTATGATCTGTGCTTATAAAGGAACATGTTTTGAGTCAGTCGACGCAGTAAAGATAAAATAGTAGATACAGTATGTTAAAATAGCTGACAGAAACTTCCAGTTACTTATAAGAGTTGTTGGCGTGCATATCAGGAAATAATTGAAGATTTGGAACAACATAAGCGTAGGAATTGTGTCAAAATTCCAGGCGTTCCACAATAGAATAGAATCTGATCATTCTATACTTTCAACCAACGGAAAACAAGACTGGATTCGTGTGCAAGTGTTAATAGGAATTATATTGAAGGGGACGAGCATTAGGATTGTGATACATATAATAAATATGATTTATTGTTTGTCTACAAATTTAATAACCACACCTCATTATCCTATATAAATAACATAAATACCTAGTGCACTTTATATATGTGCAACATCAGAGATAATATTTATATGTTTGATCATTCATGTTTCAAACAACAAACATGTTTTGCACAATTCATGCAATTCGTAATGTCACTCTAAACACCACCCAAAATTTTGAAATCATACTGATATACAAATTTGCATAACATAAACCCCCCTCCCCCCGTTTTTTTGTAGTAAGCCTCCCGGCCTGAAAGTTTTTTTTTATTAGCAATCACTTTCGTATAACTACACATCATTAAATAGCCCTAAAATCTGTTTTTCTCTATGAACCAGTTTGATTACACACAAAAAAAAGAAATTAAACAGCAACTACTTTTGCTCTTGCTTTTAAAATTGTCCTTTTGCACATGCATTGCAACACAAAGTTTACACTGAATTTCTAGACTCTTTGCCATAGTTATATGTAACAAGTATAGAATTTTTCAAAATTGTAATGTTACAGATACTTACCAAAAGATCCAGAGTTTCTACCAATACATGAATAGCATTACGACAAAATATAACACGATAGAATTGGCACTTATTATGATAGACACTGTTTATTATAAGATGTAATGCAATGAGACGGAAGTTTTAGTCGGGCTTCCAATACTTGTCTATGTTAACTTAATTTTATGAAAAATCAATAAAACCTATGATGTGCTATTTTTGACAACCATAATCTTTGAGTCATTATTATATTAAAACTTAAAATAAAAAAGAAATTAAAATACCAGTTCTAAAACTGATGAAGTTTTGAAGATTGTCATCGTCAAACCCAGAAAAAAGAGTTGAATGATATAGAACACTCAATCCAGTATACATTGTAGAAAAGAAAATTAACAGATTTTATTAATAAATAAATCTATGCATTCTTTAGAGGAAATGGGTTGTGTTTCTAGTATTAAATACTGAAGAGGTATACAAATAAACTTAAAATCTACAAAAGGTTAGAAACCCTTTAAAAGATGTAATTTATAAAAGTAATTGGTGGCTTTTAAAAATCTTTAAAACAACCAAGGAAGAACTAAGTGTGCCAAAGAAGTGTTCGAATAGAGTTCTTATAATTTAGAAAACTTGAGCATTTTGAGACCAACATCCCTAAAACTTCCGGTCCTAACAAGACTTATACCTTCCAAGACCTTACCTTACCAAAGACTCTTCAAAGTACACTGTCCAGCAAACTCTTTATAGTTCCATAGAAGACATTCTGTCATTTTGGTATTTTGGAGGGGAAACTTATTTATTCTACCAATCCCAGTGGTGCTATCTCACTGAGCAGTGTACAGCTATGAGACCTATTGCCGGCTGAAAGTCCTTGATATATTGATTTAATGTCATCTCTTTGATTTTCTTTGAACTTCAGCTATTGCCCCATTGTTGAACTATTCTGTAGATCCTCCACTCATTTTACTGAGCTCCTAATTTTGAACCTCTACTAATTCAAGGATCCCTTCATCACAAGTCCCTTTCACAATTAAGGAAATAACCAACTACAACCTCTGTGTGGGATGTCCCTCTCCCCACATTTCTCAGGCTGATGCCTCTCAGAGATTTAACGAATCACCAAAAGAGAAGACTTATTGATACAAAACTCAAAAATTCAAGTGCTACCAACTCACCATCCAATCTTCATTGATGGCTGCATCTCCAATCCACTTGCCAAGATGAGGTCTGGCAATCTTCTCATCTTGATATGGATGTACTACTCCTGTCATAGATGCTTGCCTCATATCCCATAGACGCACAGACCCATCCTCCCCTGCAGAAACTAACTGATTGCCTCTGAGAAATAAAAGATTTAAAATTAAAATTAACTATTTATTTAATATAGGCCTACACAAAAATATGATTAGCACATGTCTTCCATTTACTTAAATAAAATTCAAAATTTATTGTGTGATAAAGCCTCCAGACGTTTGTGAATAATTTAAAAACTAAAAAGTATAAATTATAAAAATTGAGTTTAACTTTACTTAGTACGAGGCACTTAGAGAGGCAGTATGAGTGGACATCAAGTTATAGGCATTTGAAGCTTAATGCCTGTCTTAAGAAGTAAGTAACTCTAATTAGCAACAATAAATTATCTATCAGTGAGCTTTTCCATTTGTATAAGCCTTAATTTTAATAACAGTTTAACAATAAGAAAAGAAAAGAAATTATATAAACATTGCACAAATATACTCATTTACACATTTTACACGTTTAAATTCTCTATTCGCTAAATCACTACAACAAATTATACTTACGACCATCGCAATTGTTCATACTGCCACATCCCTTAACCCTTTGAAATGTAAACCATACTAGAGACACTAGCCAGGAAGACTGAGGCCTATTTTCCGGTTTTGTCATGTATTTACATAAAATCTCATAACTCCAAAACCATTTCATATAATTTACTAATGCTTTGGTTTGTTTTGAAGTTTATAAAATTCACTTTCATATTAATTGGTTTAAAATAAAATATATCTGGGAAAATTATAGATTTTTTGATTTTTTTTAATAAAGTTCTGGTAATTTCAGCTAATTAGGGTTGAGGTCACCTTGAAGTGCAAGAAACTCAGATTATATGGTAATAAGAATAAAACATAGGGTATGTGTGTAATGAGAAGAAAATAATGTTAAATAACAATACAGTACACACTTGCTAACATTACTAAAATAAAATCAAAAGAATTCTTTTTAAATTGTCCGGTGTCTTTTGGTTTAAAGTAGAGCCTCAGCATAACTTGCTTGACATAATACAATGCCACATCTAGCACTGTTATCCTTTAATGTGAGTCATCACTGATACAGTCTCTCCAGATAGATCTTCAGTATTAGCTATATCAATCAACCTGACACTAACTTTTTTTTTGTGACAAAGAGTGGTTCGAATACGATTCTAAGAAATATAAATAAGATACTAATAAAGAGTCCGTATACTAAGCAGTGACAAACAGTCCCGACCCTGCTTGTTAACAGTGCTGACTGTGTGTAAATTTACCTATGGGCTGTACGTTAAGTTATCTCTTTCGTTTTTTTATTTGGGAAAGGTTCATAGCTTCGAATTAAACAGAACCTCATACTGCCGAGGCCTGAATTACTAGGGCTTTACTCTATTTCAAACCTTTTTTTTAATTTTTCAATTATAAAAAAATTAATATTTATTTTTATTATTTTACTCATTTTGTACATAAAACAAAAATTTAAAGCAGTACAGAAAAAAAATTGGCAAGTTATACTAGTTTTAAAATTATAAGACAGAATAGAAAATTCCATCTAATTCACTTCATAGTAATCAATCAACTTCATATGTATTTAAATAATCTTCATAATATCACTTACTCATGTCTACAAAGTTAGAAACTCAAAACTCACTATAAAACAATATATAAATACAAAAAACACAATGTAAACGATGAACCAACGTCACAAAAAAATTTATTAACTAGGCAAACTACAATAGAGAAAAGCAACTTAGCTCAGTTAGCTGATCGTTGTTGTGAATTATCAGTTATCTATTTCTACGTACAGATTCCAAAGTTTGTGAAAATTTTTCAAATTTATATTTATCTATGGTCAACAATATAAAATATCAGATAGAAATGAATAAAAACACTATAGAAAATTCATAAATTGGAAGTTTCTTTCCAGTTTCCAAAGTGTTCCTAGTCACTTCAATCATATCAACAATTCAACTCTACTAAATATTGTAAATATTGATTTTTCAGTAGTAGTACCACCACTTAGGTTGTATTGGAAAATCATTACGTACAATAATACCTTGTAATTGATTAAAATCAAGTGTTTATGAGAATTATTTCATTTTATTGGCAACTATTTCAACCATAATTTTCTATACCTAGCAATTAATCAAATAGTTTAGCTATAAATCTTCATATTTCAACATAATTTTATCAAAATTATTAAAGTTAATTTTGACAAGTTCAATGCTATCATAAATAGTTTTACAATTGCTGTAACTACAGCTCTCAAACCAGTATTTCTTGGGAAATGACAAAAAATATATTTTGTTTTGGACCTTAAAGATATATTTATCTTACCTTAATTTGATCAAAATCGTTAAACCTGATTTCTTGCGATCAGCTCAATTACAATTTTGTAGAAACTTTTTATACTTACATAATACTTTTTCTATATACTTACAAATTCTGTACACTATGTATGTAGTCCTCATGACCCATAAAACTCCGAAGATGTTTTCCATCCTCTAAACTGAATACATGAATTTTCTTGTCACCACAACCAGCATAGAGAAGACCTCCCATGTCATTGTCAGACACCAACATGGAGTTTACATCTGCTTTCTCTACAGCATTCCTGAAAACACAATAAAACAGTTAACAGAATGCATACACAATACTATGTTTGTACTACAGGTATTAATAATGTTTGTTTGTTGGAAAAGACACAAGTGCCATGATAGCCAAGCTGTCTAAAAAATGTGTGAGAATTTTCTTGTCAAGAGTTTAAATCACTAAAGAAGGTGACTCACAGTCATTGAAAACCCAAATTATGAAAAATATTTGAATAAACAATTATTTAATTGTTTGAAAATATGCAAGTGATTTATTACACGGTGGTCATAAAAGGTGTTAAATTTCAGTCTCTGAAATGAATTGAGATATTAAAACTTTAACCTATTGAGGATCAATTTATTTAGCACAGGGTGTCACTGATTAAGAGTGAAGAGAATTAAGTTATAGAGTATCATAGTATATTATTATTTTTATTTTCATTCGCACATTTTAATAACGGCTCAAAAATAAATATTTGGTGCATCCAATTTTGTCAGTTTTACAGAAGCACAAATGCCATGCTGAAGAACGCACATCAGTAAATTTGAGATGTTTGTATAATATATTGAATTTTTATATTAACCAACTTAATTAATTAAAATTAAAAATATATTTAACAATTACAATTGTGAATAACATTCAAGGACACTTTTCTTTCATATTATTGTTACTGTATTCTTTCAGTTGAGGACCGGTGTAGGTCAGTTGGCAGAGCAACATTGTTTATCTCAACACTGTTCAAACTAGTGAATCGCACAGGTTACGTAATTTTGAATCTAGTTGATGGTGTTGTATTATCTGGTCCCCATCTTAATTCTTCTAACAGGTATAAAGTAAAGACATTAAGCAATAAATAAATATCCTTTCAATTATTTCTATTTTTACTTATCTAATTCTTTTTGCATAATGGAACAATTTACCACATCATCCCTGGCAGCAAATAACTTGTAGATATTTTGTTAATATTCTTAAAATATATTCAAAAATCCCTATATACTCCATGAGATCACTACTATGAACTACTACTAAAGTGCTACAGGCACTTGCAGGTTTATGTCTATAAGCATGATTTATTAAATTTAGTGATAATCCAATCGCATGGCAGATATGTCTGGTTGCATCTTTTTAACTTATTGTGATTATTGGATGATAAAAGCTTGTACTATTTAAAACTGTGCATTTCATTTTTGTAAGTAAACAATCACAAGACAGATAATCGTATGTGAACATCTGGTTCTACTTATAAGCAAAAAAAAATAGACTATAAAACTAAAAATATATTTGTAGTTTCTGCCAGTAACAAATTTTATACTTTCAGATCAAAATCTTGCTGAAATATTTTTTTTTTTTTTGAAATCTCTGATACTTAAAGGAAATATACCAAACAGAAACAATTGTAAACATCTTTTAAAAAAATTAACAAAATTGTCTTTTAGATCAATTTTAAATGTAGCCAGACCGTCAATTTCCATCTTACGTATCAACTTTCTACACTAAATTAAATGGGAATTAATGGCACCTCATTTTACATGATCTGTTAAACATATTAAATTCAAACAAATTAGGTACTGCACATGCATTAAGGTTTTAAATTTTTTCTAATTTTAAGTTTCAATATCGCAAAACCACAATTACGAATAGGCGCCTATCTGCAGATGAGCAAATAAAATTATATTGGTCTCTATCAACCGTATTACATCTCTATCAACAGTAATTTATCATGTTGATAGACTACTTACTGTTCAAGACAATTATATATCAAGGTCAACTTGTTAAAATGTGAAAGTTAATCTCTGCCTGTCTGATGTATGACCTGTTATTTGTATAAAACAATATTTTGACGAAATAAATTGGAACGATAAATAAACATCAGGTACTTACATATCCTACAGACCAGTGAAATTTCATTAGATTAGGCCGGGTTATTAAGTTAAATAGCTATTTTTGTTCAGTAATGTTGTGTAAAAAGTGTAAAAAAAATGTGGGGTTTTTGCAAAATGGAAAAATAAAAAACACTCCACTGCTCGACATCATCTTGATATGTATTTGTCTGAATTCATGTGGTGGTTGGCGATGAAAGGAGACTGGCAATCGTTTCAAGACACTACTGACTGATATCGCAAAATTCATGCCGCTGTCAAAACAATCATCCATTATGTAATTTTGTATAAACAAAATGTTGAACCTTGAAGTTTGTATAATTTTTATACTAAAACTGGTACTTAAGTATTAAATTAGTTATTTAACTATAATAACCTTGCCTAAGCTAATCTATTTCACTGGTCCGTATAATACACCCACCAAACATTGTATTGCAAATGTGCAGTGGTCTTTTATCTATTACTTATAGCTTACATAATTGTTATATATATATATATATATATATATATATATAAACCTATCCTAACCTATTTGTGGTGATTCTTACTAACACTACTAATATAATCTACATACCGTATTTGTTTACCATAAACTCTCCGAATAGGTTATGTTAAGTCAGGTTATATTATATATTAAAATATATTTATGAAATTATTCAGCTTAAAACCAAAATAAGTTAATAAATTTTGGTCCTAATTATATTTGTACCTAGATTTTTAGTTAAACTAATGTAAAAAACATAAATACATTTTCAATCAGATTGGTAAATACTGGTAGTAATTTAGGCTAATTGATTATCGAATTTCTCCAATAAGCTTATTGAATTAAAAGATAAACGCATTTTTCAAACTAATCTACTCAATCTTGGTTCTAAATTTGTTGTCGTAATTTTACAGTCAGTTGATGCACTAAAAGATAAAAATATCTGTAATTAGTTTGGTAAATTTTGATTTTAATTTAATTTTTAACATGATAAATTACCACTTTTTTTTAAAGTAACAATTGTAATTGATTATACCGTATGCTTAATTTCCATCAAAAACAAAAATAACGTCATAGCATATTATGGCATAAATCGATCTTTCATAACATGATGAAATATTGTAATATACAGTACAGAGTTTCAAAGTATTACTGAACGTATGCGATAATGGCTGGCATAGGGCTATGACAAATACATATTAAAAAGGCAATTTTGTAATTCTTTAAAGATTTTTTCAATTGTTTCTTTTGGGATTACCTTAGATATGTCTGATTTCAAAAAAAAAAATTATTTCAAATAGTTTCTAAGGCATATGTAAGTATTCAGTAATTACCCAGTAGGCTACTTACTTCAAACTTGGTACTTGAATAGTCCAAGACAGCTTAGGGTGTTTATTGAGGCCTATACTGGACCAGTCCCAACCTGTTATTTCACCAACAGTTCCAACTACTAGAAACTTTTGAGTAGTAACCATACTACATACTTGCTCATCTCGTGGTACATTGAAATGATACAAAGGTTTTGGCAGGCCACATATATCATCTGCAGGATTTAAAATATTTCCTAACCTGAAACATAAAGAACAATTTGAATTAATAATATAATTTATACAAAATAAATGTGCAAAAAAAATTACACAAACTTTCTCACCGACACATCCCCAAAATCAAAACTAATAATCACCAAAATAGTAGTTGGTAGTTGTCAACTAAAAAGTGAAAGTGAAATATGGACTATGTCTTCCAAAATATATTTAAATTTGCTTCACTTATGCCATAAACACATCCTTAGCATAAATTGTATCTCATTAAGATTGAGCTTTTAATGATAGCAATCAAGGTTCATTTTAGGGGGGGGGAATTATTCCTAAACTGTAGTTTGTATTTGTGATTTTGCACACGAGTTTCAGTTATTAATCTCCACATTTCACTAAAATTTGAACTGATTCTGAGAAAATATGACTTTTATAGCCTCATGGCTAAAATTGTTTGGTTTGTTACTGATATCTCACGAACCAGCGTTTTGGAAGAGATGATGACCAATGTGTTTTGTTTGGGCCTTATAGACTACAATAGAGGAATATTTGATCAAAATAGTTAGGTATAGACAATTTTTAGAAAATCATAATTTTGTTTTTCCTTGTAAAACTTATCTCCAAATTTTGAGTTATCAAAAACTTTTAACAAAGCAGGGCTAGATATGGCTAAAATATGCCTACATACCAAATATGATTAAAATTGGTCCACAAGTTTGAACTATAGAGCACTGAGCACATGACAGAGATATCATTTCATAAAAATCCCTTTTTCAACTCATGTGACCTCAAAATTGATATATTTGTAAAAATCTCTACTTTAATTTTTTCACCTTCTCTACACTTTATATATAAGTTATTGTGAGAAAGTCGAAAATCGAATTGAATGCTTTTTAAAAATAATAATGTCATCAATTATATAGGCCTACTATACCAGTACATTTGACATCTCAGTTTTTTTCTAACTTTAATTATTTTTTCTCTGGAAACAAAAATACTTTCTCATACTGCTGCAAAAAACAAGAGTTGAGAGAATAATAATTATGGCTTAAAATGTATAATATGAAAAAGTATATTTCAATGTAATCTAATTTAACCTGTTATAGAATACCAGAATGTTTCATTACAATCAAAAAGTATCAGATATAACACAAATGTTGTATTTATTTAGGCCTATTATATTCCATCAGCAAACCACTCATGTTTACAAACAAAATTATAAAGAACAGTAGGTCAATAGATATATAATTATAAGAAGAAGGCCTAATCTAGGCTGAAATATTGGATTTTGGTTGTTGAAAAGGGTCATCCCAGCTAAAGGATGATCCAATTGTTTCAAAACTAGGTATGTACAACACGATTTCATTAAATTTTAATACTAAATCACTATGAGGTGTACAATGCACATTTACCGTATGGTTTTAGCACATGCTTAATAATAATCTAAATACTAAGCATTCTCAGTTATGGGCATTATTGAAGTAAATAAAATTCAATAAACTACAAAACATGCTTACAATCATTTTTTCAAATTTTAGGACCACACAGCTCTAGTTTTACCACAACTTAATCTGATTTATACTTATTGAAGTAATAATTCTTCTTAGTTATTTTTGCATATTTTTGATTAATTTAGTTATTTGTAAGTTTTCAATCTGGACAAATTTTGAAAGTTGTATGAATGATTTATACCGATAAAAATAGAATAAATAAATAACCTAAAACTAAACATAAACTTCAAAAAATTAGCAGTTTGCAATTTTAGGTTATGTAACTTATTAGCCTATTACGGTAACTTTAGAAAAGTATATTTTAAATTATTTTCATTTACACTGCAACATACATATATTCAACATAAAAAATTCAACTTAAGCTACCTCCTTCTTCTGAAAAAAAGTTAACTCCTATTATTACTAAAGATATAAACAACGCTGGAGTTTGTAGAGGTTATGGTCTCATGTTATGAAAGTGTATTATTATAAACATTTTAATTCACTACAAATTATAAAATTATATTAATAATAATTGCAATGTGTACAAATTATTAAGAAATTAAATTTAAATATCAGCAATTCAAAAGAAATTCAATGTAAACTATTAAGGAAACGTGGCTGACTTCACTGTCAATTTAATCATATTTTTACGCTAAGGTAAACATTTCAAATTAAACACTTACTCATACACAGCTATCTCCCCATAAACATTTCCAGCTAAAAGAAAATTTCCACAAGGTGAAAAGGTTTGCGATAACGTAGTATTGTAATGTACCTTATCAACCATTTTTAAATTGAAATTAGGAAGCGGTAGTTCAGTATTAGAGTAAATTCCAATAGTTGACAGGTTGACACTGACAGGTTACATTTCTTGTTACCTAAAACAGTGTTGCCACAGGATACCTTCTCACTTCTCAGTGGTGAACAAAATTTCCCTGTTCCAAAACAATACATACACACTGTAATGATATTTTCCCACTTTCTCAGAATTTAATTTACTTGAACAACCCAAAAAAAACTTTCACGGTGTAAATAGTATTTTGTAATTGTTAAACATTCAAACTACGGTTTTAACTGATATTCACATGTCACGACCTAAGGAAGTTGAAAAAAATTTCGATATGCTGTCAATTTTTTGTTGACGTTATCGTTTTTAAGAAGCACGCCAGAGGCCACAAAAATAACATTGACTTAAAAATTTCAATACGCCGTTTTAAACAATGTCCATTAATTTGAATAATTCTACTTACAACATACTAAAATTGATCAAAATGTGCAGATTTTATTCTGTATGCATATGGCTAATGATACCCCATGATGAAAAATGATATCGTTTAGACAAAATTATAATTTTAAACCCAGACCTTTCTAAAAAACACCTAAATATCGACATTAGCGGAGAAGATATTTTTCACAAACACAACTTCAAAGGCTGTTGAAGCCGAAACGAAGACGCCTTCGGGTTAGTTTTTTTCCAAATTACTCGAAAACGGCAACTTTCATTTACTTGCAGTTTGGTACATTGGTTTGGGTTAAAAAGCTTCACATTTTACCAATATTTCATCCAAATCGTTCGCGTCGATTTTGAGATATTCGAACTTATACGAAGGCGTCCAAGTTTCATTCTCTTTTTTTAACCATTGAATAAATATTTACAGATTTTATAACCAACATTTTATAACAATTTTAACAAAATCGCTATAGTGAATTATTAGAATTTTTTATCATATTTCTATGCAGTTTTCCTTCCTAAATTTTGAGGTTGATTAATAAGGCTATTTACTTTTGTTTTAGAGATTGTTTGGGCACCATTTTAAAAATTATTTACTGGACATACACCTGCATATATTATATTATGTAATTTTGAGTGACACTTCAGACTTATTTAAGAAGATACCAATTTATTTAATTTGTTGAAAACTTCAGATTTTTTTTAAAGGAAATAAACAGTTCACAAACGCTCTTACACACATTATCTACAAAACCAAATAATAACCCAAAATAATGTTCGGTGTAATATAGCCAAAAATACCTAAATACCAAGTAGGCCTACGTGTGTGAAAAAAAGATTTATTGAAATAAAACTTTAAATAAAGTCATTGCTTCATTTCTGGTATAAAATCACTCTCACCTTAAATCTATTTTTATTGAAATCGAGATTTTAATGTTGGTCAAGGTTTATTGTCGTTTTTCTCAATAGTAAAATATTATTTTCCTTGTTATTTTGAATACTGGTTTGGCACATTTGTATTCACATTTCAGAAAAATTGAACGAAATCAGTAGAACTGATTTTGAGAAATTTCATTATTTATAACATCAATGACAGATTTTTTTAAAGTTTTTACAAGTTCCGATATTTATGGGGAGATGTTGAACAATATGTTTTATTTGGGTTTTCATTTTAGCCAAATTTTGAGTTATTGAGAACTTTTTTGGAGATATGACCTAAATATAACCACATACCAAATTCCATCCAAATCGCTTCACCCGTTTGGTCTGTACAAACACTACACAGGCAACAGACACCAGACAGACAAAAAACTTACTTAAAAAGCGATTGATAGTCGATAGAAATAAGCTGCATGTTTTGATTGGGGGGGGGGGGGTATATGTACAAATTAAACACCAACAATTGACTTGAAAAATAAAGGAAGAGTGCACTGATCTACGGTGGAAGTAGCCTTGAAAATAATCAATTAGGAGTGTCCCTAAGAAGTCTGTTAATCTGTCAAAATGGACGGACAGACAGCTGCGTGCAGAAACTGATCAAGTCAAAGCTAGCCGCCTCCGTAATGTGTGAAAGCGGGTAATAAAACATAACAGAGGCTTGGCGACAACCAGGAGCCTACATGCAGAAAAACTACTGTGATGGCTTCAAAATAGATTTAGACCAAACCTATACAGTTTGAAGATGCTATATAACTTATAGTTGCAATTCCAAACAATAAGTCATTATAAGTCTGTAAAATAAATTATGTATTTGAGTTGGAAATATCGATGTTAGAATTTTCGCATATCTTATTAATATATTTCAATCTGCAATCCAAACAGGTGAATCGTTTTGATTAAATTTGGTACATAGGCATGTGTTTCCCCCATAACCCCAAGTTTTTTTTTTTTTTTTTTTTTTTTTTTCATTTGTTTTACAACTCAAAATTTGGGCCCACAAGAAACCAAAATCATAATTTCGTTTTTCTTAAAATGGCCACTAACTAAATTGATGGAATTTTGTGTTAAGCCTTGTTCAGGAACTGTAAAAGGCCTAGCTTTACCTCTGAGTTCTATTTTTGGATTACTTTTTTTGTGTTTTAGTTTTCAAACATGGGCCAAGCAACTAGTCTATGTTGTGTCTTTTCATATTTTCCATGTTTTAGGTTTATCACTTGATAGTGAAAGTTGATTAATATATTTGAAACGTCGTATATTTTGATATGTCCGAATAACTATACCAATAATATAAACAATTCATCATTATTGTATAAACTTTAAAAACATTAGTCTATTGATCCCTATTTACCAAAATTTGACGGTAGGCTCACATCACTTGTCAGAAGAATTGTGAAAATCAAACATTAACACCGTATTATTTTGAATTTAATACAATTTTAGTTAAATGTGATTGTTCATAACCAAAACTGTGGTTAAAGTTAATTTGGAAATTTTTCAATTTACTTGCAAACAGTAATTTTCTTTTTCGTACATCGTTGGACTAACTTGGGCCGATTTTTGAAATAGGCCTACACAACGTTTTTGAAGAGACCATTCTTTATTTTCTTTTTTTTACCGATGACTTCAGCATTGATATTTTGGGGAGACTTTATTAACTGCAGCTCTAAAAATAGATATGGCCCGAATATAATCCCCCCCCCCAGATCCTTATTACGAAACTCACGACGACCTTAAGGTGTGGATCAGGCCATTCCAAGTCCCCGTCGAGCAAACACCTTATACTCGCAAAAGGTGTTCTGCTATTTCTGTTGCATAGAAGCATTTCATTTATATCTAAGAGAAGAAGTAATCCTCAATATGTGGGTTGAACAGTTGTTATTCTGAGGGTTCAAATTCAGAATGAGCTAGAAGTCGGAGCATGCAATATGGCATACAGTCCTTGAAGTTAACAAAAATGGGACGTTAGATGGCTGCATTAAAGCCCCTAATTTCTGAGCTTCAAACCAGACCAGGTTATGGGCGATCTATTTAGTATGTAAAATTAATACCAAAAGCAAGTATGTGGGTCCAACCAAGAGCAAGAGACGTCACGTCTAGTCTATTATTCCTAGAAGTCCAGGTTGCAGACCTATTTGTGTGCTCAGTGAGGGATATAATATTACCATAACCTTGGAGAACAAGAAGACCCACTTTTTTTATCTTCCAACCAAGATTTTTAGCTAGGAGAAAAATAACAAACAGCAGTGTCGTGAGATTAGGGCGTCTAACATTCCACAGGAGCGAAAACTCCTACACATCTATGAGGCCTGTTAGAACCTAGCCAACATCAAGAAAATAATTATATACACAGTTACAAGGTTCTGAAAACCTGTAACTATTGTTTTAAACAAACTTAACCTACTGGATAAGACCTCTTGATCTATCAATACAATTAAATATTTCGTACAAGGATCAAGAAACCAACTTTTGTGCGACATTTAGAGAATCTGCTTGTATGATATAGTGGGGAAGTATCTTCGCGCCAATCAACTTGCTTTGTTTAGTTGGGGGTTGTGTATTGTGAGAAAATTCTCCTACGATTATATTAGCGTGTATTATTTGTCAAAGTTACCCTAGATAGGCTGTGTCGGCAACCTCCAACTGCCTCTGCTATTAGGTCAGATAAAACTTCCAATTAGCTTCTGTACTTTTGGTGTGATAATGTTGCCCCGTTAATAGCTTTCCGATGTCAAGGAATTGCGATCTAGAGACATTTTAAAACCAGGTGATTTTATATTATATGTCATTAGCAAAGTCCAAGATTAAAAGACAAGCGCGTGTTACCCCTCCCCCCTCCAAATTATAATACGTAGTAAATTATGTTGGTTCCGGATAAAACAATCAATATTGAGTTTTTAGCGAAAGAATACCTTTTGAAATCCCCTGAGCCTAAAAGTGGTTTTGGAATGTTGTATTTCTACCTTATTTTGTTTGTACACACTACTACTCAAACTATTGAACCGATTTTTATAAAATTTGGTATTGACATATTTTGGCAATAAACTCGATTAGTTTTTTTTACACAAAATTGGAAGGTAGTTAGTTGTCTTACAACCGAAACTTAAAATTTCATAAATTGTAGCCTCAATGCAAACATTGGTAGCTAGGCCTATAACCTAAAAATAAAAAAATTGCCCTTGAAGCTGTTATAAAAGACTGGCTTCACTGATTTCATTAAATTTTTTGAAATGTGAAGATTATTGAACCAAATCGTAAGTACAGAAATGTTTTGATTTAGGAATAATTATTTAAAAGAATGACAATAACCTGACATAATTAAAAACTCTGTAAAACGGCGTTCATTGGCCGATGGCGCGCTTTTCTTACAGCAGTTCCAACTAGTGAAAGGTCACAGATTATGCAGGTTGGAGCCGGTCGATGGAGTTGTGTTTTTCTGTCTGTTACCATTTACGATATCGTAACCTACAAACGAAACAAATCATCTGTGTACTACATTAATTTGTTTTAATTTTATCATCTTATCTCCAATAAGAAAAACTGAAAGTCTCGGTAATAAAACATATTTCCCCTCATCATGAGAAAACAAACACGTTGATAAGTGACATCGTGGTACTTACTCAGCCAGATCATATAAGCAATACAAGCAGATCCTCTAAATGTTGGTTTCTTGAGCTTTTTAAGGAAATGTTAAATTGTATTGGTAGATGAAGTGATCTTATCCAGTAGGGCAAGTTTGTTTGAACATGTAAAAAGAAGAAACGAGCATAAAATGAAGACCGCTAGCCCTCAAATAGTCTAATAGCGTCAGGTCAAGAGACCTAAGATTAAATATGAAAGATATAAAGATAGGGATCTACATCAAGTGACCCTCTGAAGGGACATTCGGTATTCTCCATAAATTAGGTTAACTTCGAAACCGGAGTCTCATGTAACCGTTAGCAAATTCAGGTAACACGTGGTATACACTTAAGCGGAGATTATTTCTTTCCTATTTCTTATTTCTTTCCGTCGAGGAACTCCGCCGCTATCCTAACCAACTCCACAACCGCTTTCCTAGCTTCCCTGTTCTTAATCAATGCGAAACCACTGGCGTCCAGCCGTTGCAACTCTTCCTCATCAAGTTCACAAAACCATGTCCTAAGGTCCTCAAGTAGGGGGCACTCCATCACAAGATGTATTGCCGTCTGGGGCAAACCACAACAGCACGAGGGATCCTCTCTAAGAGAAAAAGATGTCAATTTGGCGGCGAAAAACCCGTGTCCTGTTAGAAATTGAGTCATTATAGGTGTTAAGTTTAGATCTCTTATCGCAATTCTCCCCTTTACCGATGGGAACCACCATCTTGTAACTTCTCCTTTAACACTGGAGCTCCATCTTTCTTGCCAGATTTGGAAAGCCTCATCTCTGATGTGATTCTTAATAGCTCCCATAGGAATTTGTCTGTTATGGTACATCCTGCCACCATCAGCCAACAGTAGGTCGCCTCCAGATTTCCATGTCTTTCTGCTTCCTCTTTCCCACACTGCTAGATCCGCAGGTAAAACACCTGCCACCACCGGCATGGCATCAATGGACACCGTCCTGTAAGCGCCAGTGACCGCAATGAGGATGATCCTCTGAGCTCTTAATAAGGAGCGTTGTATCTCAATTCTTCTTACCCTATGGTACCAAGCCCCCGCAGCATAGGTGACTATTGCTGAATATATACCATTGTAGATTGTTCTTAGAGCCCTCCATGATAGCCCATAGTCCTTTCTCACTAATCTCTTTATTTTAAAGAACAACGACTTTACCTTTTCACCCATTGCAGTCACATGCTTGGTGAAGAACAATCCCCTTTCCAAGATCACGCCTAAATATCTAATTTCCTTAACAAACTTAACTGGACGTCCATCCAGCCGAACAGTTGGGTCTCTACGAAGAATACCTTTCACCATAAGGATGTTTGTTTTCTCAGCCGAGATCTTAAGGCGAACACTGCAGCACCAACTCTTGAGAGCAGATAAAACCTCAGAAGCCCTTAGCTCAATCTCAGCCCTAGACTTTCCTGTCACCGCCACAGCTACATCATCAGCGTAGGCCACCGCCCCGCATCCAGTTGGAAGATCCACCCGCAGCAGACCGTCAAACAGAAGATTCCACAAAAGAGGCCCCAAAACGGATCCCTGAGGGCATCCCATAGTTACATCTCTGACGAATTTCCATTCTTTCGACGCTATGGTGGCTTTCCTATCCGACAGGTAAGATTGAATGAGTCCGAAGATGTTCCTAGGGCACTTTGTTTCTATTAACTTTGTTAAAATAGCAGGCCACCAAGCATTGTCGAATGCGCCTTCGATGTCAATAAATAATATTGCGCAGTATTTCTCTGTTGAGGCCTCCACGATACCAATCAACTCAATGATGGCGTCCTCAGTGCTCCTTCCGGCTCTAAACCCATATTGTCTGTTGGAGATCACCTCTCTCTCCTCAAAGAAGCTTGTCAGCCTTGTTGCAATGACCTTTTCAAGGATTTTACCCAAAGTAGGTAGAAGAGCAATCGGTCGGTATGACTTAGGCAGATCTTTCCTCTTGTCTGGTCCCTTGAGTAGGAACTTGATATTGGCGTTTTTCCATTCTCTGGGGAACGAGCCTCTTATTAGACACTGGTTAAATAGTTTGACCACTGTTGTACCCAAGGTGCTCCACAGGTTCTTCCACACATCAACTGTGATTTCATCAAGCCCAGGTGCACTCCCAGTTCTCATTCTTTCGAGGGCAGATGTTACCTCGTCCAAAGAAATCTCCCAATCGTCCTCACCAAGGTCCAAGTTCTCCGCTCTATCTCTCACCCTAATCCTGTCAGCAGAGTTATCAGCAGTGTCAATGGTGATGTCGTCTTGCGGAATCAAAGAGGCAGCCAGAGCCCGTGCAGACTCCTCACCTGAAACTGTGTAGATGTTGTCCACCAGTATAGTTGACATGCTTTCAGCAATCCTGAGTTTGCCAGTTACCATCTTCATGACGAAGCCCCACGGGTCGGCAGAGTTCTCCATCACAAACGCCTCCCAACTTTTCCTCTTAGCCGCTCTGATTGCCACATTTAGAGCATTTTTGGTCCTCCTTATGTCCCCAGACAGTCTGCCGAGTACCTGATCCGAAGTGTCCATCCTTCTCCTTTTCCTTTCTCTAGAGTAGTTTTTCTTAGCCTCTATGTGTGTTCTTCGGAGTTTTCCAATTTCAGGGCTCCACCATCTAACCGGGGGTCGCCTCATAGCGCGTCTGACAGGAACAGTCCTAGATAAGATCCCCTCAACGAATTTCATCAACCTTTCAAGAGAAACCTCACCCTGAGAGTCCTGGCTCAACTCCCTCCAGCCACACTCCGCAAGTGCTGCCATCCTTTCCCAATCCGCTCTTCTCCAATTATACCCTGTGGGGCCATATGTGTTGGTCCGAGTAATGGTCCCCTCTGGTCTCCAGTCGAACGTGATAAGGCAAACTCAGTTGTCCTCTGAAGGGACAACCACTAGTTACTATCTACCTACAACAATAACGTAAGATTAATCAATAAACGGAATTTTATCCTTGTAACCTAAAAAAAATTAGACCGAAATATAACATAGTTGTCAGTCGCAAAATTTATTTGGATTAATGCTTCATATTTGAAATTTATATTTCATAACATGGCAAAGCATGTATATTTTATTGTCAAATGTATTTTGTACTATTGCCTTACTTTTTGATTGTTATATGAATGGAAATTTAAGGCTTCTGCAATATTCACATTACCTTAAACTTTCCGTCTTCAAAGCGAAAATATCCTACTAAGAATAGATGCCGCTCTAGATTCTGTCCGTCTGTCTCACCACTGCAGTGGTGTCAGAAGTTCGGCATTGCCTAACATAATATCTCAGAACAAAACATTTATGTAAAGAACAAAGTTTCAAGTTTAGTTATATTGACTTTTAGAATCCTTCAAAACTAAGGTCACAAGAGAGATTTGTCTTGAGAATAGTTCGATGATAATCGTTGACATTTGAAGCATACTTAATAAATGACAAACACAATTCGACCTTAGAATAATCTTTAACCCCTTATGTTTTATTTATGTCAGAACATAAGTTTTATAGAACCAAATTTAAAGTAATTGTTAGGTTTATTTTGTTTATCTATCCTGCTAACGTGCAGACAACCACTGATGTACGGTATGTTGAAAATAACTTCCTCTAATTCATAAAGCTAAGTAAATTTAACGATCAGAAAAAAATGAGTTGTCGTTTTTGTACGATTGGGAAAAAATATCCTATGACCGGTAATAAAATAACAAAACTCTAATTTTAGTAAAAAAGTGATACGCCTTTTAGAGTACCAAGATATCGTTATTTCCAAGAGTTAAAATTCAAAGTCATATAGATAATAATATATTAAAATGCAAAAACATCCATGGATATTATTGTCGTTTTAAACTGTTTTATGGACGAAATATTTTGAGTAAATCAATTTACAACACACTACAACACAATGCTCGATTGTAATGTAACAACATCAACCCTCGAAAATTATATTTCGAATCTTGTTTTTTAAGAAAAATTTATATTAAAAAACATTTCGTCATGGAGGAGTCAGGTACAAAACATTCCGAATATTGTCAGGTACAAGAAGCATAATGGAGTAGATTTTAGTCACATATAAATAACTTCAAGGGGTTCGTTAGGTCTCCCTCATAACACTAAATGTATCATGTACTTGGGAGTGGGCACTGACTCATTGTAGGGGCACTTGCGCCAGTCTTTAGAAGCAGTTTTCAGTGGTGGTCATTTTAAATCGGAGGAAAAAAAATTAATAAACTTGCAGGATCTCGTAACTGAACTATAACATTTTCTTGAGAGGTCAGGACTCGAAATTACATTACCACTAAAGAGGTTGATGTTACATGCGGAATTGTAATTTAAAAATTGTTTAAGATGACAGCAATTATAATATTTTTAATCCAATTTGTTTGTATTTCAGTAGTTCTATACAAGGACACTAAGTCCTTTCATTAGTTCATGTTCCTATCTTAATTTAAACTTAACTATATTTTGTATGCTGGGTTCAAAACACGATAACATTGACCAGTCGCCATCTCATCAAGAGTGTGTCAATACTATTTTATAAGTAATTAATAAAAACATGTAATTGTCTTAATTAGTGAGTTTTCCTCATAAGATGTTGTAGAAGGGCCTTCGTCCCGTATCAACGTTAAAAAAATAAATGTTATAGAGTCAGTCTAAGCAGGCTTCGCTTGTCGTCATAAAGACACAGAGCTATGATTGAAACAAAGTTTTTAAATAGTGTTTTCAATTATTCCTAAACCGCAATTAACCTTTAATTGTGATTTTTGACACCGATTTATGTCACATTTCACTATAATTTGAACGGAGTGTAGATCCGATTAGGTGAAATTAGTTTTATTTATAACAGCTCCATAAATGATTATTAGGTGTTCTATCGAGAACAGAGTAGGGGAGACCGGGGCAGGTTGTCACAATTTTTTATTTTTTATTTTTGAAGAGGCAGGGATTACAGTTTACTTTTTCTATTCTAAGAAAACCCATTATATATATTCTTGGCTATAATTTCCTAATTATTTTGAAACTATAACATTGAGAGGCTATTCAGAAGAAGAAAAAATTGTTCGAGCAAATTTTTTGACAACCTGCCCCGACACCGGGTTGGTTGTCACAGACGTTGGGGTTGGTTGTCACGGGTTATTTAGATGGAAGAAAAAGACAATTTAAATTTTTTTAAAACATGTATTAAGAACAGCATACACTTACAAATAATGATTAATTATTTTTAAAATGTAAAAAGTGAATGTGTAATTTACATTTAAGATATATTAAAAAACTGAAATTGTAATTTAAACCAAAATTACATTTGTTGCTACATTAGTCACTTTCGAGCTCACTTTCACAATTTTGACAAGTGTAGAAGATATTAAGGACTGTTTTTTTAAACTAGTTCTATTAAAACTTGAACCTAATTAAAATTGTATACAGCTATAATCAAACTTTATCTTAAGTAAAACTGAATCCTAATTGAAATCGAACAATTAAAACAAAACGATAACTTAATTTGTAGACCAACAACAATGCAAATTTCTTGGTAGAAATAGAAAGGATGACCAGGGAAGCTTATTTTAACGTTATTGTTTTCCTGTGTGGCTCAGCATTACTGGCAAAATACAAGAGCTATTAGCCGCAAATAGGTCCTACAGATGTTCTGGTAGGCGCCTAACAGTTAGGCGCCGCGTCGGGTCGGTTCTTTGCTTGGTTTCTACCGACATCTGGTTCGCTTTATTTGTCCAGTAAATGATTTTTCTCTTCGGTGGACATTGTCAAAAGATGGTTTATCTATGATACGCTGGCCTAAGTGAGAACGGCATTTCAAAAAAGTATAATTTCCAGTTCTGCATTTAAGGAAATAAACCATGCATAAACATTGGGTTAAACCTTCTCCCATACAACAGGGCAACAAAAAACGAATCCTAAGCAAACAAAAGTATTTGACCAAATCTTCCAAAAATTACAAAAAAAAAAAAAATGAGTAAAAAAATGGAAATGATCTACGGAGGCCGCCCAACAAGGTAAAATATCTTACAACAATTTTGGCACTGTAATACTATAAATAGTTTTAGATATACTTCAAAATTACAAACCAAAAATACCTTTGGACATCGATTTAGAAGTACGTAGAACCAAAATATAAGTCCAAATATTTCTAAAAAAATGAGCACGGAAAAACAATGAAACATAGGCCTATATTAATTTTTTTTTTAAATATATAATATATCTGTGACTAAGAAAACTTATTTTAACAATAAAATCTCAACACCGACCTTTTTCCCCAGGTAAAATTAAGTTTTTAATACAAAGGGAGGAACGCAAGTTCACAATTTTGTGGTATTTGGTAGAATTGTCAAATTGAGACCTGTCAATTAAAGTTTAAATTTTCAACTTTTATAATTGTGTTTCAGTATAAGATCCAAGTTTGAATTTTGAATATTGTACAAATATTTTTCTTATTTTCATTACAACTTGTTAGGATTATTTCCATTACGTTTACAAACTTACGAGACCCTCTCTTCATCTTTCCTATCAGGTCTCTCTTGTCCAACTCTTGTTCTTTCCGACCCTGACGCTATTATAGTATTCGAAGGCTAGGGGTCTTTATTTTATCTATACAAACTATAGGGTAGTCTAAGTTTGGTAACTGTCCACCGTGTTTTGACTGATCTTTTACGTTTCACGGCCTCATGGTCGTCGTTATGTATGTAAGCACGATAGCAGACATAAAATAAAAACAAAAACATGAATTTTAGTGTAGAGGACTATGGTGTGCTTATTTAGAAACCTGTTGAAATTCAGAAAAATCTAATTGAAAATGTAAGAATGGCTGCTATTTTAAACACTTTCTTCATATCTCGTGTGTTTTTTAAACTCAAAACTCACTAAATTAGATACAAATTTACAGATTTAATATCTCCATGTGATAGTAGGCTACCAACTCCACATTTTTATAATGACAAATAGCGAAGTTATGATCAAATTTATCTTATATTCTTTATAATCTTATTATTTCCATATTGCCTTCCGAACTACTGATATAATTAATTAGTTAACATACCTTAATGTCAAAAGTAGTTCATTATTCTTATAGTAGCTACAGCTGTTTCGCCTCAACATAAGGCATCATCAGGCTTAGCACACGTAAACAAACTAAAAACACGTTCACAACACAAAACTTGTTTGTATATAAAAACACATACAGCTGTAGCTACTATAAGAATAATGAACTACTTTTGACATTAAGGTATGTTAACTAATTAATATAATCTTATGTCAAACTATAAAGTTTATTGGCTTTTTACGAATTGCTGATATATATATATATATATATATATATATATATATATATATATATATATATATATATATATATTATATTAGTTACCTTTTTTAGTAGTCAGAGCAATTTTTTTTTGTTGTAGAAACACTACAGCGCTGTTTCGCCGTTCACAGCCGGCTTCGTCAGGTGTAGGGTTAACACTTAAATAAAATACATAACGACACTGAACACACACGATAACACGACACAAAAAACAATATAAAATCTATCAGAGGTTAACTCTTCGTCAAATGTCATACGAACTTTATACTGGCGAGGCCGCGGCATAGTTTCTGTGTTTCTGAACTGAGACTTAACGAACGTACGACAATTGACGAAGAGTTAACCTCTGATAGATTTTATATTGTTTTTTGTGTCGTGTTATCGTGTGTGTTCAGTGTCGTTATGTATTTTATTTAAGTGTTAACCCTACACCTGACGAAGCCGGCTGTGAACGGCGAAACAGCGCTGTAGTGTTGCTACAACAAAAAAAAAGAATTGGTCTGACTACTAAAAAAGGTAACTAATATATAAACAAATATATGTGTATAATTACGAGATGCAGCAGGGAAGAGTCACCAAAACGGTCGTAGCGATTAGAGGATCCTTTAGATTATGTCAACCCTCGAGCCAAAGAGCTTCAAATTCCGTCTGTATTTTTGTGTTTCTTTAAAACAAATTTATAATTTCGGAAATGCATGAAATATTAGTGTCCAAATTTGGTTACGCATTTAGTATGTAACCTTTTCACAGTGTACTAAAAACCATGAATTTATGTACATTTTTATTAGTGTCCTTTCTGTATAGACGTGTTGCGACATACAGATACGCTCAAGAAATTATAAAGTTTGAACCTTTATAAATCACGCGCGGACCTTTGTATTGTCCCACACAAATGTAACGGGTTAAAAAAATGAACTTGGGGTATTTAAGTGGTAAATTTAATTTTAGGTAATAATATGTATGGAGTATCAAATAAATTAAAACTTATTCTGATTACGAATATGTATGTTTATTTGACGAAGAAATTAATATATTGGCGTTACCGCGTTAGGCCGCTTATAAGCTTCAACTTTATAAAAGAACTGTCCCTATGTGCGCACAGACTCTAAGTCGTGGGGTTTTAACACACATTTGTCCCTTTTATTTTAAAACCGTGTCCGTTTAAAATTGTTAATGTCAAATAACTTGAAAACCATTAACTTTACAGAAAATTTGCAAATAAAATATTTTTCTGTTTTAACGACAAACTCTAAGACATTTTTATTTGTATTGTAAGTAAATCAATGAACCAATTATAATGAAATCATTTCTTAGTAATTCACTACATCCAGAAGTTATATATCCGCTATTCCTTATAATTGTGTGAATACGTATTACATTTTATGAAGGATTAGAATAAAGGAAGTTGTAGTTAGCTTAGGTTTTACATTTTATGAATAAAATAAGGATTAGAATAAAGGAAGTTATAGGTAAATTACCAAGAAGTTATGTTTTTGTCTTTTATCGATAACTCCTTTGGTCTACAATCTAAATAAAGATATCTTTTTCTTTCTAAAACAGAAATTTCTAAACGTAAAAAACAGCTGTTTTATTATTATGTACTTAAAGATGACAAAAGAAGTACAACAAGGTAATAGAAAAAATATAATGGGAAAGCTTGGTCATTCGCACTGACTTGTTCTTTTACTTTTTGTAAATCTATAGAACAAAACGATACTGTGTACTTATAAAACCTCTACACGCTTAAGTCGTCCGCAATTTTGACTCTAATGACCTTGATATTTGTTAACTATAGAGACCCTACAGTTGCTTAGCTCGTATTCTAAACGTACCTAGTAATTGATAGAAAATTAGTTTTTAAATGTAGGGGTCACAGTTATTTTCGTTTTTCTATTTACTCCCAACCAGTAATTTTATTTTACTTGTTTAATTTTTGTGTTTTATTAATTTTCATATTTTACCATAACTATAATTTACAAAAGGTTGGTAAGGTATGGAAGGTTAAACAAAATCAACATCAAAAGTTCGTTTAATTGTAAATAATTTTCTTGCCTTCAACAGTGAGTTTCTTAGGAATTCTGGAAGTTGGTTTTGAATACCAAAATTATATTTGTATATTTGTTATTACAACGAACTAGTTTTACAATCGATTTTTATTTATAACAAATTAATTAAAATGTTATACAATTTTTAAAACTTTAATATATAATATAAATGAAATTATACATGTTGTGATTGCAGCGTGTGTAATCACCCAAGCAGATTTGCCTGTCTGTGAGCTTATAACTCAAGAACCGATGGTCTGATTTTCGTGACTTTATACAGTACTAGCATCAAATTGGTAATACGGCTGAACCAAGCGCTGCTTCACACACACAAGCGCAGAGGTAGGGTGTCCGGTGACCATCCCCAAGTAATCCGTATGTTTCCTCTACTGGGCTTTACTTTAAAAACTTTAATGTATTTTATTTGATATTTGAAAATAAAATCTATAATATATTTTGATTCTACATAAGAAGAAAAATGAGACCAAACAAAGTATAATTTACTGAATAATAGCCCAAAATCAACAATGTTTGCTACAAAATGAGTGACTGTTTGTTGACTTATAAGTGTGAATCACTATCTCTTCCAATTTTACACAATGATTTATTCAGTAACTCGATAGGAGTGTATTTCGTTCGATTTTGAGAATGCAAATTTTTACTACATAGTACTAAATGTTTATTTAGTGCACACCTTATCACAATGTTTATAAATAGAAATATATTTTTTTACATTTTAAAAAAATATTTGTTACTTTTTCAACATTAGTAGGGAATTTTTTTTTTTGCTGTTGTTGAGCAAATATTAAATTAACGGAAAAAATTGCGTATATCCCAATGTTACCGTTTTAATACATATTTATTCATGCACAGCTTATCACAATGTAAATAATAAAGTACAAATTATGTTATATACTATATTATTATATTGTGCCGTCTGGCCTACGGCAGGTATCTAATACTCTGCCTGAGTGGCCACTCCTAATACTCTGCACGCCTGTATGTGATGGCGCGTGCGTTAGAGTGAAGCGAACCTTTGTTCAGCAACATTCCCCGTTTGATAATAGTAAAGTAAATATTATATTTCACAAATAGAATATTACAAGGTACGTATTATATTGAACGTTTCCTGGAAATCAATTTTCTCTGCTTTTTACAAAATATTGATTACATATCTCACATAGTGCTTTTCCATCTTCAAAAGAAGGTGGATTTCATCGTTAGATAGAAGTCATCATATCAGTTGGGAAGTCTCCTGACAGTGTGGCACATTCGTCTACATCACTCCGAATCCATACTATGTAATGTAACCACTGCTGTGGGGTCTCAAAAAATTGTGTAGATTTTAAACACTACGAAATCGATATTGTCCAATGATATTTGTAAAGGCTGTAAATAAAATTAAAATCTAGTAGTTATAATCCCAAATGGATTTTCGACTACTCTTCTCGCAGAAGAAAGTCTGTAATTAAACATTCTTTAGGATAATAATAATAATGTTTATTTTTTGAGGCGAAGTTAAGACAATAAGGTCCTCTCTCTACTTAACCTCCAATAACATATTATAAATACATCAAAATTAATAATACAAATCAAATTAATAAAGAAATAAGAAACTATAAAATAGTAATTACTTCCAAAACATATTACAAAATACATTAAAATTAATATTTAAATTAATTAATAAACAAGTAAAAACCATAAAATAATAATTATATCTAAAAATATAATCTACTAAACTTGAAAAACTAAAATAAACACATTTATCTTTAAATTAAAATATAACTAAAAGTAAATTGTGCTATACAAAAAAATCAAATATAAACACACTCACACTCCCAAACAGACATATCACTCAAGACACCCTTTCCAAAACACCAAAACCCGCTCAAGCACCTAAAACTTCTCAAAACCGTCGCAAACCAACAACCTAAAGTTTTCTTGAACTGAACATGATCCTTGATGCCTTTCAAACTCTCCGGCAATGAATTTCAAAGCCTACACGCTGTCACAGTAAATGATCTATTAAATATTTTAGTTCCGAGTCTGGGTATAACTCAAGCTCCTTGTCGTGTGTCAGTAGCAACTAAAGACAAACCTTTCAGTCAGATAGCGAGGCATCCCAGTGTGTAGAATAGCAACAAAATATGATAGTTTCGATAAGAACTAAGTTTTAGAATTGAAATTTGTTTATAATATTTTGTAACATGATCATCACGTTTTAAGTCAAAAATGAACAGTAAATAGTCATTTTGAGCACGCTGATGTTTATTAGCTAATTCCACAACCAGGAAATGGTTTCATCAAAAGATGCGAAAGAGGAAAGAAGGGGAGGGACGCAAATTGTTGTGCCGAGTTTGGCAGAGTATTTGAAGAAGGGAGACATAAACCACCAATAGTTTATAAAATGTTCTAAGTTTCATCACATTACTATCAGATATTTGGATATGTTTACTTGTGTATGAATACAAACTCATAATTTGCATCCACTAGAGCAAAAATTACTAAAACAATTTCTTCTAGTTAACCTAACCTAACCTACCCACTATTGGATGGTTTCGATATTCGAACATGTTTTCCATCCATAGCTCTTAAAATGAGGGAAATTCCATTTGGAGATAAATTCTTCACTTTTCATTGTACAGACTTCTTCAGTAATTGGAATCTGAAACGAAAATTAACTATTTTAGTAGAATCAAATAACATATCATTAATAATATTCCCATGAGACACGTGTGTATCTTTCGGGTTACATATTCAATGCGACAGATTTTTTAAATGTCTCTTTCAAACGGATGAACTGGAATCTACCAGTCAAACAGTTAACAGCACAAACAAAATAATTAGCTTAGCTGAAATTTTTCTGTACCAGAGAAAATTACATTTGATGAGTTTCAGTCGTTTGGAAACACGGTTGGTCTTGCACTGAAAAAATAAATGAGCAATTTTCCAGAAACGTATCTCCGACTATATTTTCTGAATCGACTTACGAGAATACAGCAACAGTCTGGAATCTACCTTCGCAGGCAAGAATGGACCTTCCACCGCCAGTATTCTGCCCGACCAGACCTCAGCTCCTTCTTGTACACCGTTAGGAACCGCTGACGATGCTGAGTCACCGAACTCTCATTTCTTGCCAGCATATTTCGGAACTTCATCTATCCCTGTTCAAATGTATAGGGGAAGTGCACACAGTTCTTCGACCAACGCGAGTATAGTTGAACCGTCAAACATCCATGAAGGTTTTAAGCTAGTCCCAGCTAAATCTACCTACATGGATCTCGAAGAATATATGACGGTGTTAAATTAATTCATATTTTAGAAAAAAAGAATTTGTAAATTCAATGTATTTTTATTTCATGTATACTTTTCAATAATTTTTTTCTTACAAAATATATAATTTCATTAGTTTTCTTATACTTCTTAATACTTTAATTATTCTGAATAAATATGAATTTAACACCTGAACAGTTTTTATGCATAGGTATAAATTCAATTTTTTCCATTAATACTATTGTATTTCCAGCATTGAAATATAGTATATTTTATCATTAGGACAAAAAGTGAAACTTTTCGATACAAGTTCAAGAAAATGAGCGAGGATTGAAAAGCTTCTTTTGGTTCAAGTGATGAACTATATTTTTTCGTTATATTGCAAATAATATAAGAAAACAATTTCATAAAAAACTAAAATTTTTATATCCTATTTACCTTCAAATCGATGGTAACAGCTGTTTTAACGATTATTTACAATCGAGAGTATCGGTTGTTTTTATAGATGCTTTACAATCGTTAAATAATTCGTATAAACGAAGTAACACCTGAGTACCTCGACCTCAGCTCGTGGAGTCTCCCCAGCGCCGAGTCTCCCCAGCGCCGAGGGCAAATGAGTATCCCCAGCGCCGAGGCCATAAATTACCAAAGGGTCTGCTCAGTGATGCAGAAGTGACGAGGGTTAATACCTTCTCTTTTAAAATAACGGTCTTGTACAAACAGAATTCCCGTTCAAAGCAGCGTTTTGACTATCAATTGATTGTAAGAACGAAACACATGGTTTCTAAAGAGTATAATGTAATAGAGATTTGTAATGAGATTACATTTGTTAAACGTTGTTATTCCCGCGCGAAGGAGCTGGTAAGCGAGAAACGAGCCGAGGTAGGCTCGCTTTCTCCCCACTATGAGTCACAGGAAACTGCCAAATATTTTTTGGCGACATAGACAGGTTTTGCAAGTCAAAGATATGTATATTTTTGTATATTTATGTATATAGAAGTATACTTTTTTATACTTTATACCGCAATTGACCGGTATTCGTTATAAAGTATATACGACCTGGGGTTAATGCGAATATAGTAACCTCATATATGGATATTCATTCAAATAAATCAGCTGGCCTTGGAGTGTTCCAGTCGAAAATCGGAGAGATTTGTTTCTGAGAGACAGTTTCAAAAACTGTCAGATTATGCCAGGTAGCCCGCTCGGCGCTGGGGAGACTCGGCGCTGGGGAGACTGAATCCCTCAGCTGATGGTTTTAGGTTCTAGGACTAAAAAGAACAACTTTAGCATCTCAATGCATGCATTGAAAACAGCTGTTTTTGAAGCAGGATGACGTAAAAGTATTTTTTTTCTTCTTTTATTTTACAATATTGCTCTTTAAGATTAGGAAGTCGGAATTTTGTGTTAATTTTGTACAATATGAAAGTATTAAAAGGATGGATTCTAAAGAATAGCCATTAAATTTTGTGAACGAGATTTAAGTAAAAGCGAAATTAAAGAAAAGTGCCGACAAGGGTTCCACCATAATTTAATATTTTTTGTTTAAATTTAAGTATTATTTCCATAGAACTTCATAAACCGCTCTGCAAATTTCTGGAATAATCAAGAAGTTGGAGAGATTCAACAACTGAAGAAGTTGGAGAGAAGTTGGATTTTACAACTGAATTTCAAACCCTCATAGGATCTCCATGTGGCTATAAAACGCAACGTACCTTTCAGGTTATATATTTTTACCCATTAATGTATTTTTATATTATCGGAGCGACCTTTAAATAAATATAAGAAACATGAGTTACTCATTATCAAATAATTGCTGTAATCGTCATTATCGGTGCCACTCATCATTTTGACGTCGCAATAATTAAGGACCAATCCTTTTCCTAATCTTTCAAGAAGTAATGTCGATATGTAAAGAACGGTCATCATTTACCTTTTCCTAGTCCTCATTGAAACAGAAAACTATATTTTTTACACAACGCGATAACTTTTCAATTATAAACTTGCGATGAACTTTATAACTTCTATTTCAGATCTGAAGTTGCAATGATGCCGGGATGGAATACAGGTATTGGCTGAATATTCCTGTAGGCAGGAGTGTGAAGAAGCATCTTTCAGGTAAAAGTAAAAGAATGCTAAAATCATTCTGCTGCTACTAACGAGTTTACCATCCCGGTTTATGCAATTGTTTAGGAATGTTCTTTTTAATTTTTATTAATTCATCGTTGTTTAAAGGGGTCTAACTATTTTGTACATTAGTTAAGAAAGACAAATTGAAAATGCTTATAACTATTATTTTATATGTATTAAATGTAATTAACCTAGAGGATGAAGCAGTGGACACAGCTTATACTGCACATACCAGGTGTCAAGAAAGTCTTGGAAGGGTTAAATAATTTTTAAACTTTAAAAGATAGAAAGCTCGAATTTTAGAAATATTTTTTCGTAAAAACATCATATTTTGGCATTTTAATGTAAATTTAAACCCACACCAAAATAAGGGTTTGTGGGAAAATCAAAATTTTCAAAAATAAAACATAATCGAATAAAATCTCAATTAAAATGTATTTCTTAATAGAAAATAACCGTGCAAAATAAGGTGTTTTTTACACCAAAAACCGTTTAAAACATTTGAGCTTTCTAAATTTTAAAGTTTAAAAGTTACTTAACCGTCCGGACTTTTTTGACACCAGGTATAAGTTAGTTGTATGTTGTTATTGGAAGCAGGGATTGGTTTCTTTGTTTTGTTATACAGGGTTTCCAAAAAGTATCAGAAATACGTTATATTTTTTTGATCAATTGCAGATTAAGCAATAGATCTTAGCATATCAATACTACACCTTTTTGAAGCAACTATCACCTTATTGGGACGGGCCACAAGGAATCGGAAGAAAATCTTAAATGAGAGGTTAGGTCGAGTTTTATATCATATTAAAGATCTCTGTTAGGAGAATACAATGTCGCAAATCCGATATCAAAAGGTTCACCCTATAAAAAAGATGGCGTCGGTTTAAAGTTACAATGTTGGTATGAGTTACATAAATGAAACCCTGACTATTCACAATTTTTCTGAATAGTTAGTGACTTTACACCTCCAATAGGAATTGTCTACGAGGAGAAGGGAGACAATTTGTAATATAAACCTATACCAACTACCACATCAAATTAAAATGTTATTTGAGTAAAACATATTACCGCAAACCACATAAAGAAACGGGGACGCTGTCAGAAATGACTACCATTTTAAATTACCACTTACTTCTTAAAAAATAACAACTTTAAATAACTCTAGCTGTGGTTATCGTTGCAGCTTACATTTTTTACAATAAAAATATTCAAATTGTTTTCCTTCTACAATTTGGCAGGGCGCTTCTAGTAGCCAATCCATAAAATTCCGTAGCATCTCAGCAGATATTTTTGTCGCTGCATGTAATATTCGGTGTGTTTATGTTATTGTGCTTGGTTTGATAGATTTTGCTTTCTAATTTCCCTGAAAAAAATAACCTAATGGGAACAGGTCAGGTGACCTAGCAGGTCATTCAGTCGGTCCTCTCCGACCTATCCAACGTACAACATTGTAACTTTAAACAGCCGCCATTTTGTATAAGGTAAAGCCGCCATTTTGTATTTTTCGGATTTGCAGCATTGTATTCTCCTAAGAGACTTTTAATAATATATGATGTAAAACTCTCTCATAATATTTAATAACATATGTTCTCATTTAATATTTTCTTCTGACTCCCTGTGGTCCGTCCCCATAAGGTGATGAAAAATTGACAGTTCTTCTAAAAGTAGATTTAAAGTATAGTATTGATGTGCTAATTTTTATTGCTAAATCTGCAATGGTTGAAAAAATATAACACCGTTCTGATACTTTTTGGACACACTGTATACAGTTTTTATATTAATAAAATTATTATAAATTGTAAAAGGATGTTGGAATGTATGTATTAGTCAGATCAGCTAGGCCTTTGTGTATTATAAGGAAGGCTATTAAACTCTTAATTTTGTAGAACGCCTACAGCTATGGTGTGACCGTCATTAAATCTATTTCAATTGGAACAATGCTTTGCAAACAAACATTACAGGCTGTGAATCAAGCCTGCAAGCTACGATAAAATTATAAACAAGATCAAAACAATCAACACAACAGAAAGTATCTAGCAAATTCTAATAACTAAACTTATCCAGGATATATGTCATGAGAAATGATATTTATAAACGTGTTTAAGAGGGAAAAAATGTTTTTTTAAGATTTTAATAAACATACCTCGCAAAATAAATATCTCATAAATGGATGGACATTCCAAATTTTACACTGATGTATTGATTATGTAACTTTCTAATAACAGTTATAATTTTCCAAATAATTATTTCAAAATAGAATCCATTTAAAATATGGAATATTTTGAAAACTGTCAAATGTTGAAATAAAATTGACAAGATACAAAATATGTTTTATTAAACAACTGAAGAACACTTCAAATAAAATCAATGACATTCTTTACTTTCTAAATTGATTCAAATTTAGATTTTTTTCTCTTGGTACCCAATTGTGCTGTCATTTCCAAATTTCGCTAAAATTTGAGCGAAATTGGTAGAACTGATTTTGAGAAATTACATCTTTTGAAAAGCCCCGTGGTCGTTTTGTTTTTACCGATAACTCACAAACCGGGATTTTTGGAGGTTGTATATTTGTTGGTTTTTTTAATGGGAGGTAGGCCTATCCTAAATTTGTATTATAAAAAAGGGCCAAGATATGACCAAAATATCACATGAATTGGCGGAGCCGGTAGTCAGGCCACTACTATCATTCTGCGGACATTACCCCTTACTTCGATATTATTAAAAAAATTATAAAATCATTACTAAAAACAAATTAATTTCTTATGTTGGATTTTTGAACTTATTAAAAAAATTGTTTCTTAATATAGGGAAGTATTGTGTAGAGTTTTAGATGGTATATCCATTTTGAGGCCCCCAAGACCAAAAAACTAATTTTTAGTAGAGGGAGATAAATGAGTCTAGCTCGGAGAAGAAGGGCCCCTCGCCCAAACGTTTTTACCTTTTTTTCTACCCTTTTCACTACATTTTTACATCGCCCTCTACCCCCGGCACCAAAAAATGTACCCAGCACGCCCCCTTTTACCACAAAGTAGCACAACTCTGGGTCACTCTTCCTTTTTTCACCACTTACTACCCCCACGGTGTAAATCCTACTAGTTACCCTCGGGATTACTATGTAGATCGAGCCAAGACCTTCAGGTTGCATATGTGTAGATCCAGCTACGACTTTCGGGGTTGTCAAGACTGTGAAAAAAGTTATAGATCCTCGAGAAGGTGTGTTGAGCATGGGATGGATCACTCCTCCAAAAATATGCTACTCCTTTAAAAGGTGTTTATAGATCCAGTTAGGCACCCTCAGGATTGCTGTGTAGATTCAGCTAGGACTCGGGATTGCTTAATACAGGCTGATCCGAGATCCCCAATTCCTTTCCGAAATCCCCGGATCTAGTTAGGTACTCTCGGGATTGAACTAGTTCCCATTTCCAAATTGGAGTAGATCCAGCTAGAGCTTGGGATTGCTACTCATTATCTATAAACTATCGAGCATGGGGATAGAACACCTCCTCCGAAATAATACTAAATTTACTCATAACGTCCCCCACCCTAAAATGTTTACTCTTTTCCAAAACAGTTTCTAAACTCATCTAACCCTTTGAAGACGGTTCCTAGGTGATTCCCGAGACCCCTCTCCCCCAAAATTAACCCATCAATTCCTCCCTCCACAAATTTTGATGACAGGATTCAAGGAGTGAGGAATGTGGTATCAGATTCACCCTTTCCCCAAAATACTGATTCCTAAAAAAAATTTACCCATCATCACTCAAACCCTGGATTCCCATACCCCAAAATTCTCTCCTTCCCAAATTTTGACGACAGGAGTCAGAGAGTGAGGTATGCGGTTCAATTGTCACTCTTTCCTCAAAATAGTGATTCCCAAAAAATCCACTCATCACCACCCTAACCCTGGGTTCAAAATTTGCCCCAAAATTTCCTGTCCCCAAATTTCGACGTCAGGAGCCAAGGATCGTGTTTCTCTTTATTCACCCCAATTTGACTATTTCTCACTCCAAGAATATAATTTTTTCACTACAAATTATGTTTACATTTACACAACTTTTGAAATGTCTACATTTTGATATGAATTAAAACTTTATAAACTTTGACACCAGTAGCCAAGTAGATTAATTGTTCAGTGGTATGGGTCACCTTTCTCCCAAAACTTTCGCAAAACATTAACCAAAACTGTTTTTTTTTTTTTTTTTTTTTTTTTTAATCAGTAAACTGAGGTAGAACATGAATATTCTTTCAAAATACGCTTTTTCAAAAATAAGTTTCTGAACCCACTTAACTCATTAAAAAAATAAATAAGATATCACATTTTTGAAATAGCGACAAATTTTTGAACAAAAAGTCAATTTAAAAAATTAATTTAACCAAATGGAACTACAATAATATACTGGTGTAAATTTGGGGGGAAAAAAATCCCATTAAAAAAATAGCTAAATGTTGGAAGAACATGTTAAATACGAATTATTATGTGTACAGCTTGTTTGACCCTTTACGGGACCCATAATTTCAAAAAATGAAAAAGATTTTTGTGATATATATATATATATATATATATATATATATATATATATATATGTGTGTGTGTGATATATTACCTTAGGTACTTAGGTGGAAAAAAGAAGAACATTTCTTGAACCTAATCTTGACTTGTGTTTTTACTCTTAGTGAATTAAAAAAAAAAATAAATAAATAAATAAAATCAGGCAGTTTGGTTATTAAATATACAAACAAAAATATTACTGTATTTATAATGTTCAATATATATATTTATATAATATATAATATTATATATATATAATTATTGTGTGTACGTCTCCTAGAAGATATTCATCCCAATACCGACAGTAGGCTACACAATTGGAAATAAAACATCATTTTAAATTCGGAACAAAAACAAAAACATTTTTCAAAATTTTTTGCATCAGTAATTTTGTAATTTGGTCCTTTATTCGAGAGAAATGTTTTCTATTATATCTTTTTTGGATCTCATTTTGAAATTATAATAAAAAAAGAAATAGAATTTAGTTATTTTCGAAAAATATGCGGAGTTCCTTTAGAAATAACCAGCACCCAATTTTCTAAAAATAATTTTGTATTAACTAACAAATACAATTAGAAAGTTGTCGAGTTAAAACTAACAAATAAATATGCTAAGTTTAGTTCCTCATATTCTTATAAACTGTTCCTTTTATGGAAAAAGCATCCACATTCCAAAGACATTCACCTTCCGAACGTTTTGTCTCAGCATAACAAAAACTAAAACTAAAACTGTTACCAAATACATTTTCTAAACTGTTTAATGAAATGTATTTCAAATTGCAAATCAGAAAAGATAAGTGCAAACCCAAGATGGGATATGAATAAATTAGCTTCGTTTCCAAAAAAAATCAAATTTTCGGGAAAATCAAAGTAGAAAAATTAAACTTTTGAAAAAACATTATTAAATTTCGTAGGGAAAAGTAGGCTACAAGTTGTTTCCTTAAAAAGGCAAATGTTAAAAACTTTAAAAATTATGTGAAATTTTAGAAAAAAGCTTAATTTATTTTTAAAATGTCAAATCTTCAAATTTTGAGAAAAACGTATAATTTTAATAAAGAAAAAGTTAAAATTAAAATAAAAAAATTACAAACCGAAAAAATAAAAATTTTGAAAAAGAAATGTACAATTTTGAACAAAACATTATTTTTTATATAAAATACATCAAATTTAACAAATTGTTACGACAAAACCTATTCTTGGACCCTCGGACATACCATATTTCCCTTTCGGACCCCTGTTTAGATATACAGTAATATATTCATGGTCTATCAAAACCGTTATATTTTTATGTATATAAAAGAAAGAAGAATTTTGAACGTAGTTTTTATTATATGTATGATATAGCAAATTATTAATTATTTAAAAATATATTTAAATTTTCACAAAATGTTGTGAAAAACGAGAAAATATTTTGAAAATACATTTATTAGAATAATTTCATGAATATTTTAAATACACCATGGAGTTTTCATATACAGTTGTGTTCTAAAGATTCACTATGTACATTTCCCAATAAAGGTCTTTTGATAATATCACAAGAACTATAGGCCTACAACAACTTTAGAACTGTTGACACAGATCTTTGAAATCATAATGGTATTTGTTATACGAAATTAAAGATAATAAACCTTCAAATTATCTTCCTATACTTTCAAAGTATACTGTAGATGAAAGTACTTGTAACTGAGAAGAATTAATTTACTGGTGCTTGTGCTAGGGCAGCTGTATTGATTATAAATTTACTTTTTGTTGAAACCGATTATGTAACAATTCAACGTTTCTTAGAGAACATACAATTTTCTATAATTTATTGTGGTAAAAACAAGAAGACATTGATACATTTTTTTAATTCAAATCTGTAAGTGATGAAGAATCTAATTTTCCAAATCGTTACTCTTTCTAAGATTTATAAAATCACACTTTTCATTTACTTTTATTTATACAGTTTTAAAGCTTTTCACTTCGAGTTTATCGTTGTTTTTGTAATTTTGTAACTTGAGCACACACTGGTTTAGAAACCAATTGAAATTAACTTGGAGGTAATAACAATGTAGGAAACTAAGATTGTACAAGTTCTTAGTTCTAATTTATTGATATTTTGCAATTTTGTAACTTAACACACACTTGTGTTATAGAAGACAACTGTAATGAACATGGAGGTAATAAATAACAATGTAGAAAACTGAGATTTAACAAGTTCTTAGCATCTTCTTAATTATTAGTTCATCGATATTTTGCAATTTTAAATCTTGAGCACACACTTGTTTAGAAAGCAATTAAAATGAACTTGGAGGGGATGATAATGTAGAAATATGAGATTTAACAAATTCTTAGTATCTTCTTAATTCTTAGTTTAACGATATTTTGCAATTTTATAACTTGAGCACAGAACTTATTAGAAGACAATTGAAATGGACTTGGAGGAGATGATAATGTAGAAAACTGAGATTTAACAAATTCTTAGTATCTTCTTAATTCTTAGTTCATCGATATTTTGCAATTTTATAACTTGAGCACAGAACTTATTAGAAGACAATTAAAATGAACTTGGAGGGGATGATAATGTAGAAATATAAGATTTAACAAATTCTTAGTATCTTCTTAATTCTTAGTTCATCGATATTTTGCAATTTTATTTTTTGAGCACAGAACTTATTAGAAAGCAATTAAAATGGACTTGGAGGGGGTGATAATGTAGAAAACTGAGATTTAACAAGTTCTTAGTATCTTCTTAATTATTAGTTCATCGATATTTTGCAATTTTATTTCTTGAGCACAGAACTTATTAGAAAGCAATTAAAATGAACTTGGAGGGGATGATAATGTAGAAATATGAGATTTAACAAATTCTTAGTATCTTCTTAATTCTTAGTTCATCGATATTTTGCAATTTTATAACTTGAGCACAGAAGTTATTAGAAAGCAATTGAAATGGACTTGGAGGGGGTGATAATGTAGAAAACTGAGATTTAACAAGTTCTTAGTATCTTCTTAATTCTTAGTTCATCGATATTTTGCAATTTTATTTTTTGAGCACACACTTGTTTAGAAAGCAATTAAAATGGACTTGGTGGGGATGATAATGTAGAAAACTGAGATTTAACAAGTTCTTAGTATCTTCTTAATTCTTAGTTCATCGATATTTTGCAATTTTATAACTTGAGCACAGAAGTTATTAGAAAGCAATTGAAATGGACTTGGAGGGGGTGATAATGTAGAAAACTGAGATTTAACAAGTTCTTAGTATCTTCTTAATTCTTAGTTCATCGATATTTTGCAATTTTATAACTTGAGCACAGAAGTTATTAGAAGACAATTGAAATGGACTTGGAGGGGGTGATAATGTAGAAAACTGAGATTTAACAAGTTCTTAGTATCTTCTTAATTCTTAGTTCATCGATATTTTGCAATTTTATAACTTGAGCACAGAAGTTATTAGAAGACAATTGAAATGGACTTGGAGGGGATGATAATGTAGAAAACTGAGATTTAACAAGTTCTTAGTATCTTCTTAATTCTTAGTTCATCGATATTTTGCAATTTTATAACTTGAGCACAGAAGTTATTAGAAGACAATTGAAATGGACTTGGAGGGGATGATAATGTAGAAAACTGAGATTTAACAAGTTCTTAGTATCTTCTTAATTCTTAGTTCATCGATATTTTGCAATTTTATAACTTGAGCACAGAAGTTATTAGAAGACAATTGAAATGGACTTGGAGGGGATGATAATGTAGAAAACTGAGATTTAACAAGTTCTTAGTATCTTCTTAATTCTTAGTTCATCGATATTTTGCAATTTTATAACTTGAGCACAGAAGTTATTAGAAGACAATTGAAATGGACTTGGAGGGGATGATAATGTAGAAAACTGAGATTTAACAAGTTCTTAGTATCTTCTTAATTCTTAGTTCATCGATATTTTGCAATTTTATAACTTGAGCACAGAAGTTATTAGAAGACAATTGAAATGGACTTGGAGGGGATGATAATGTAGAAAACTGAGATTTAACAAGTTCTTAGTATCTTCTTAATTCTTAGTTCATCGATATTTTGCAATTTTATAACTTGAGCACAGAAGTTATTAGAAGACAATTGAAATGGACTTGGAGGGGATGATAATGTAGAAAACTGAGATTTAACAAGTTCTTAGTATCTTCTTAATTCTTAGTTCATCGATATTTTGCAATTTTATAACTTGAGCACAGAAGTTATTAGAAGACAATTGAAATGGACTTGGAGGGGATGATAATGTAGAAAACTGAGATTTAACAAGTTCTTAGTATCTTCTTAATTCTTAGTTCATCGATATTTTGCAATTTTATAACTTGAGCACAGAAGTTATTAGAAGACAATTGAAATGGACTTGGAGGGGATGATAATGTAGAAAACTGAGATTTAACAAGTTCTTAGTATCTTCTTAATTCTTAGTTCATCGATATTTTGCAATTTTATAACTTGAGCACAGAAGTTATTAGAAGACAATTGAAATGGACTTGGAGGGGGTGATAATGTAGAAAACTGAGATTTAACAAGTTCTTAGTATCTTCTTAATTCTTAGTTCATCGATATTTTGCAATTTTATAACTTGAGCACAGAAGTTATTAGAAGACAATTGAAATGGACTTGGAGGGGATGATAATGTAGAAAACTGAGATTTAACAAGTTCTTAGTATCTTCTTAATTCTTAGTTCATCGATATTTTGCAATTTTATAACTTGAGCACAGAAGTTATTAGAAGACAATTGAAATGGACTTGGAGGGGGTGATAATGTAGAAAACTGAGATTTAACAAGTTCTTAGTATCTTCTTAATTCTTAGTTCATCGATATTTTGCAATTTTATAACTTGAGCACAGAAGTTATTAGAAGACAATTGAAATGGACTTGGAGGGGGTGATAATGTAGAAAACTGAGATTTAACAAGTTCTTAGTATCTTCTTAATTCTTAGTTCATCGATATTTTGCAATTTTATAACTTGAGCACAGAAGTTATTAGAAGACAATTGAAATGGACTTGGAGGGGGTGATAATGTAGAAAACTGAGATTTAACAAGTTCTTAGTATCTTCTTAATTCTTAGTTCATCGATATTTTGCAATTTTATAACTTGAGCACAGAAGTTATTAGAAGACAATTGAAATGGACTTGGAGGGGATGATAATGTAGAAAACTGAGATTTAACAAGTTCTTAGTATCTTCTTAATTCTTAGTTCATCGATATTTTGCAATTTTATAACTTGAGCACAGAAGTTATTAGAAGACAATTGAAATGGACTTGGAGGGGGTGATAATGTAGAAAACTGAGATTTAACAAGTTCTTAGTATCTTCTTAATTCTTAGTTCATCGATATTTTGCAATTTTATAACTTGAGCACAGAAGTTATTAGAAGACAATTGAAATGGACTTGGAGGGGGTGATAATGTAGAAAACTGAGATTTAACAAGTTCTTAGTATCTTCTTAATTCTTAGTTCATCGATATTTTGCAATTTTATAACTTGAGCACAGAAGTTATTAGAAGACAATTGAAATGGACTTGGAGGGGATGATAATGTAGAAAACTGAGATTTAACAAGTTCTTAGTATCTTCTTAATTCTTAGTTCATCGATATTTTGCAATTTTATAACTTGAGCACAGAAGTTATTAGAAGACAATTGAAATGGACTTGGAGGGGGTGATAATGTAGAAAACTGAGATTTAACAAGTTCTTAGTATCTTCTTAATTCTTAGTTCATCGATATTTTGCAATTTTATAACTTGAGCACAGAAGTTATTAGAAGACAATTGAAATGGACTTGGAGGGGGTGATAATGTAGAAAACTGAGATTTAACAAGTTCTTAGTATCTTCTTAATTCTTAGTTCATCGATATTTTGCAATTTTATAACTTGAGCACAGAAGTTATTAGAAGACAATTGAAATGGACTTGGAGGGGGTGATAATGTAGAAAACTGAGATTTAACAAGTTCTTAGTATCTTCTTAATTCTTAGTTCATCGATATTTTGCAATTTTATAACTTGAGCACAGAAGTTATTAGAAGACAATTGAAATGGACTTGGAGGGGATGATAATGTAGAAAACTGAGATTTAACAAGTTCTTAGTATCTTCTTAATTCTTAGTTCATCGATATTTTGCAATTTTATAACTTGAGCACAGAAGTTATTAGAAGACAATTGAAATGGACTTGGAGGGGATGATAATGTAGAAAACTAAGATTTAACAAGTTCTTAGTATCTTCTTAATTCTTAGTTCATCGATATTTTGCAATTTTATAACTTGAGCACAGAAGTTATTAGAAGACAATTGAAATGGACTTGGAGGGGATGATAATGTAGAAAACTGAGATTTAACAAGTTCTTAGTATCTTCTTAATTCTTAGTTCATCGATATTTTGCAATTTTATAACTTGAGCACAGAAGTTATTAGAAGACAATTGAAATGGACTTGGAGGGGATGATAATGTAGAAAACTGAGATTTAACAAGTTCTTAGTATCTTCTTAATTCTTAGTTCATCGATATTTTGCAATTTTATAACTTGAGCACAGAAGTTATTAGAAGACAATTGAAATGGACTTGGAGGGGATGATAATGTAGAAAACTGAGATTTAACAAGTTCTTAGTATCTTCTTAATTCTTAGTTCATCGATATTTTGCAATTTTATAACTTGAGCACAGAAGTTATTAGAAGACAATTGAAATGGACTTGGAGGGGGTGATAATGTAGAAAACTGAGATTTAACAAGTTCTTAGTATCTTCTTAATTCTTAGTTCATCGATATTTTGCAATTTTATAACTTGAGCACAGAAGTTATTAGAAGACAATTGAAATGGACTTGGAGGGGATGATAATGTAGAAAACTGAGATTTAACAAGTTCTTAGTATCTTCTTAATTCTTAGTTCATCGATATTTTGCAATTTTATAACTTGAGCACAGAAGTTATTAGAAGACAATTGAAATGGACTTGGAGGGGGTGATAATGTAGAAAACTGAGATTTAACAAGTTCTTAGTATCTTCTTAATTCTTAGTTCATCGATATTTTGCAATTTTATAACTTGAGCACAGAAGTTATTAGAAGACAATTGAAATGGACTTGGAGGGGGTGATAATGTAGAAAACTGAGATTTAACAAGTTCTTAGTATCTTCTTAATTCTTAGTTCATCGATATTTTGCAATTTTATAACTTGAGCACAGAAGTTATTAGAAGACAATTGAAATGGACTTGGAGGGGATGATAATGTAGAAAACTGAGATTTAACAAGTTCTTAGTATCTTCTTAATTCTTAGTTCATCGATATTTTGCAATTTTATAACTTGAGCACAGAAGTTATTAGAAGACAATTGAAATGGACTTGGAGGGGATGATAATGTAGAAAACTGAGATTTAACAAGTTCTTAGTATCTTCTTAATTCTTAGTTCATCGATATTTTGCAATTTTATAACTTGAGCACAGAAGTTATTAGAAGACAATTGAAATGGACTTGGAGGGGGTGATAATGTAGAAAACTGAGATTTAACAAGTTCTTAGTATCTTCTTAATTCTTAGTTCATCGATATTTTGCAATTTTATAACTTGAGCACAGAAGTTATTAGAAGACAATTGAAATGGACTTGGAGGGGGTGATAATGTAGAAAACTGAGATTTAACAAGTTCTTAGTATCTTCTTAATTCTTAGTTCATCGATATTTTGCAATTTTATAACTTGAGCACAGAAGTTATTAGAAGACAATTGAAATGGACTTGGAGGGGGTGATAATGTAGAAAACTGAGATTTAACAAGTTCTTAGTATCTTCTTAATTCTTAGTTCATCGATATTTTGCAATTTTATAACTTGAGCACAGAAGTTATTAGAAGACAATTGAAATGGACTTGGAGGGGGTGATAATGTAGAAAACTGAGATTTAACAAGTTCTTAGTATCTTCTTAATTCTTAGTTCATCGATATTTTGCAATTTTATAACTTGAGCACAGAAGTTATTAGAAGACAATTGAAATGGACTTGGAGGGGGTGATAATGTAGAAAACTGAGATTTAACAAGTTCTTAGTATCTTCTTAATTCTTAGTTCATCGATATTTTGCAATTTTATAACTTGAGCACAGAAGTTATTAGAAGACAATTGAAATGGACTTGGAGGGGGTGATAATGTAGAAAACTGAGATTTAACAAGTTCTTAGTATCTTCTTAATTCTTAGTTCATCGATATTTTGCAATTTTATAACTTGAGCACAGAAGTTATTAGAAGACAATTGAAATGGACTTGGAGGGGGTGATAATGTAGAAAACTGAGATTTAACAAGTTCTTAGTATCTTCTTAATTCTTAGTTCATCGATATTTTGCAATTTTATAACTTGAGCACAGAAGTTATTAGAAGACAATTGAAATGGACTTGGAGGGGGTGATAATGTAGAAAACTGAGATTTAACAAGTTCTTAGTATCTTCTTAATTCTTAGTTCATCGATATTTTGCAATTTTATAACTTGAGCACAGAAGTTATTAGAAGACAATTGAAATGGACTTGGAGGGGATGATAATGTAGAAAACTAAGATTTAACAAGTTCTTAGTATCTTCTTAATTCTTAGTTCATCGATATTTTGCAATTTTATAACTTGAGCACAGAAGTTATTAGAAGACAATTGAAATGGACTTGGAGGGGATGATAATGTAGAAAACTAAGATTTAACAAGTTCTTAGTATCTTCTTAATTCTTAGTTCATCGATATTTTGCAATTTTATAACTTGAGCACAGAAGTTATTAGAAGACAATTGAAATGGACTTGGAGGGGATGATAATGTAGAAAACTAAGATTTAACAAGTTCTTAGTATCTTCTTAATTCATCTTTTTTTCACAGTCTTAGCAACTCCGAGAGGCCCTAACTAAATCTACACCCTCTTTTACAATCCGAAGAATTCGTGGTTGGTTATAGCAATCTCGAGAATGCCTAGCTGGTTTATACTTAATGAGGTGGGAAAAGGGTGGATCTTTCACAACAATTCTGAAATTCTAGCTGGATCTGCACCTTTTTAAATCAAACCGTGTTCTTTTCCATAAATTTTGGATAATGCCAATATTCTGAGATGGAGGGACTCCAAATCTATCTGGATCAACCTGTACTAAATAATACCGAAAATCATAGCTGGATCTACACCGCCAATCTCAAGATTTCATCCCAAGAAAATGGTGATCCAGCATTGGAGGGAAGGAGGTGAAAAAAGAGGAGTGGTCCAGGGTTGACGTGTTAGGGGGGAAAAAGAGGTGAGGTGGTCGTTGGATTTTGGGGGCAGAGACAAAGGGGGTGGAAAAGTCAAAATAGATGAAAAGGTTGCGAAAAAGGGGTCAAAAGTTTTGGGAAGGGTCTCTGGATCTCCAATGATACCAAGCTAAATACGTTTGGGTTATCTTGAATAAGCTAAGTAAGGAATTAAATAGCCTAAGCACGAATTTTTATTTTAGCATTGTTATCATGATTCGACATTGGGAAGTATGGAAAATCGCCTTTTGAAAATGTTTAAAACGTCAAATGTTAGAAACTTTAAGCACCTATTATTCCTAAACGAGTAGGTTTCTTAAACAATAACCGAGAATAAAACCTTTGTACAGAATTAAAACATCATAAAAAATATGAATCTTCACAAGAAATTAAAGAGTTGGCAATCATATTTGAAAATGGCCGCCATTTTTCAGAGTTTTCCAAACAAATTTTTATGTTGTATAAAAGAGTAACAAACGCTCATCCATTTATAGTTTTTCATCAGATTAATAGTTTACGATGTACCAAAAGTGACCGTGATAAAAAAAAAATCACTCTCATATATATGTTAATAAAAAATAGTGTAAACTTTTCTCATAAAAGTAGGATCAGTAAATATTTCATATTTTTTGAGTTGGATTTAAATGACAAAAATCACAAGAAGTAGGTTTTTTTCTGGATAAGAATTTAGCTACAACATAAAACGAAAATATTTGTACTAAACATAAAGCACCAAAAGAATTTAAAAAATAACTTTTTAGGAAAGGAACATGAATTAAATTTACAAATTAAATTTGTTTTTAAGGGGAAAATATTGTTTGTTTACTGTAAATCGTCAAAACAAATTGTAAATGTTTAACAGCACAGATAACTAAAACAAAACGTAAAATGATATTCGTGATGAACAAAAAGGCGCGTTGGGACAGATATGTGGCAGAGCGGAGAGTTCCTTGGTTGGAAAACTTGCTCGGAGTGACACCGGCGAGAAACACTTTCCTTTTTCTGAAAAATTTGAGTTACAGATAGGGCTGTGATACTTGCCCAGAAGGAACATTAAAAAATGAACCCCCGCCCCTTCAATCACTGAAACAAGTATAGTACTGTATTTACTTTTTAAATTATAACAACGTTGAAGAATAGGAGAGTGAGGAAAGATTTGTTGTTATATATTTTATAAAATATTCTGACAGTCATTTCCTTAAAGGGCCACAACAAGGTAAAAGTGTCATAGTAAGGGAACTTGCCTAACAGTTCCTCTTTACGAAAAAATTGGTTTTCTTTAATAGGTTATTCTTGACTTTCAATTTAAAGCTTTATCGCCATCTTGGAAAACTGTCGTCGACGACTGTTCATAAAGAGTAATCTCAGTTATTATTGATAGTAGCCAAACTGATTCACAGGTTAGAAATATAGTTATTACAATTTTATCAAAGGGTAATTAGGACTTTCCGCTCCAGTATCTAAAGAGATAGAAAAAAGTCGGCCGACCGTTCAAGATGAGCACATTTTCCCACTTATACAATAAGGCCAACATCAAACAATAAATGACATATAAATCGGCAATTATCGTGAATTTTTAAATGAAAAAACTCTTTACGGTGATAACTTTTAAAACTTCAAATAAACTTGTTTTTTTTTTTTTTTTTTTTTTTTTTATTTTGAGAAAATACAGAAAGGCAGACATACTGAAGGCTACCATAAATACTATAAAACGTACCTGGCATGCCTGTGTACATGTTACATAAACCAAGTCCATTTAAGCCTATATTTGTATAAACATAAGAGGGGGGGGGGAATTAAATATTAAATACCGTAATATGGATTTCACCATGACTATTTATTAACTTTTTTCCTTTTATTTTATTTATAAAAGCTAAAAATTAATGAATAATCAACGTTTACCTATTTACCATTATAAATATATATTGAACTTGACTTTTGAGATAATATTAGAGTTATAGTTTAGTTATTGCAGCTCATGCATCACTGAGGATGGCGACTTTGTCGTTGAAACGCGTTTGTAACCGATAGGCATTGTTTTTAATTGCAAAACTTCACATTTCACAAAAATTTGTTTTAAATCGAAAAAATATTGTTTTGAATTATGGTGCCAAAGGCTTTAAAGTTTTTAATTAGGCTATTCATATTCAAAGACCATTCATAAATACAAAAAAAAAAATTACAATAAGTGAAATTTATTACAATCTGTTGAACGATATTTGTTAATAAGCATACATTTAAACAGCCGTTTTGTAAATATATATTTGTTGAATTCGGGCACCTTAAAAACTGATATTCCCAGTCATAACTAAAAACAGATTTTTGTTTTTTTTTTCACTAGCGAATTTTTGTACTTATTTTTATAAGTGAGAAATAAAAATAACAAGCGTTTTTATTTCTATATATTGGTTAAATGAAATCAGTTCTCCAAGTTTAACGAAAACAAAATATAAAACATTTAACAAGTGTTTCATAATGTTAACAGACTATTCCCTCCCCCATTAAGCTTTTTCATTAAACAATCCCACATGAACAAAACCTTTGCGAAATCGAGATTAGCAGTGCTATCAATTATTGAAACTATCCATGAGTCGACTTGTCGAGAGTGCCATAACACCCACAGAAATAAACCAATCAGAAACTGTCTTGTAAACCACGTGACTGCCTTGGGTGAACACTACAAACTCGACAATGTTTGGTAGTAGTGTCGTTGTGACAGTGTGAAGTTAGGTTAGGTTTTTTTAGACTATTATTTCACTGGGTTTTTATTATCCTAAATACTTTTCTGATCAAATTGGAAATCGTTTACAGGTTGGTGTTTTTTACTGTTTCTTTTCATATTTATTATTTTTTTTTTTTACATTTAGTTGTTATTAATTATTTGTAGGTTATAAATACTTTATAGGGTATATATTTGAGTGGATTTTTTTTTTTTGTTTTAGATAGTAATAATAATTTTTTTTTACTAAAAGTAATTTAAGAATAATTATTTTCTGTAACATTTTAACTTATGTAAGTTTTTTCACCTGAATGTTCAGAGCCAAAATTACTATGTTCATACTAATCATACAATTGCGAAAAAAAATCTGCTAAAAATAGAATTATGAGTTTTCGATTTTTTTTTTAATCCTATTTGAACCACTAAACGTCAATATGTATACCAAATTTGGACAGTATTTCAACATCTTGAATGCAAAACTAACTTTAAATTTTGTTCTCTTACAAGAAACAACGTGTACCGACACCTTATTAAACTAAACAATTTTTATTAAATTTGAGTTAAATTACAACGTAGGCGAACAACCAAAGTTTTGTTCGAAAGTAATTATTTGTAATAAACATGCGCATTACCGTTAAGTTTTTAATATACAATCCGCAAGCCTATATCAGATTTCATGTTTCGACAAGTTGATTCTAATAATCTTGTTGGGGTCGAAGTGTAAATAACGACGAAACGGAAATTAAGACACAGCCGACAAGTTGTAGAGAGAAGGTATTGACCAGCTCCTTGCGTTATCAATACGCAAACAAGAAACCTTGATAGATTTACACTATTTATTTTGTTAAAGATTACCCCGTAGGCTATCTGTTGAACGGAATTTTCCTCACGTTTTGTTTTATTTCTGTATTTTGACGATAATTTTAAAATAACTGAAATATCACCCCCGCGTAGCCCGTGAACTACCTGGTTACTTTTAAGTATCTGAATACAACCGATATTTTGTTTTTTTTTGAAAAGATCAACGTAACGTACATTGTAGGATAACATAAATAATTATAACAAATAACTATCAAAAATGTCGAAACATAAAAAGTGGAAATGCACCGTAATCTCTTTTGTAAACGTTTTAATATCTCAAAATCTGTTCAAACGATTTCGAAAATTTTTTAGTGAAATGTAAAAAATATAACTCAAACCGATTTTTTTTTTTTTTTTTTTTAATAAAAAAGCGAAGAACCATGGGAGTAAAATGTTACTTATAAAAAACCATCAAATTGAAAAAAAAAAAAAAAAAAAAAAAAAAAAAAAAAAAAAAAAAAAAAAAACAAACAATAATAACACGCAACTTAAACTTCACCAACGGTTACTAGAAATTAATAAAATTTACCTCTGCACCCTAGTCAAATTCCTTCATTTCACAATTAAAAGGAAACCTATTTTTGCTCCTATATTTTGGACGTTTCAGCGACAATATCCATTTTATCAATAATAAAGTTGAAAAAAAAAAAACTTAAGAATTATTAAAAACGTTTCGGAGTTATAAGTGGTTATAGTTAAATTGTATATTTCATGTGATGCCAACATAACAGAACATTTATCATTACACCCCTTCCCATTTTCACACTTCGCTTATCTGCTTTCCTGACGCGTGGAAATAAAACGATGTAGCCTACTTTAAGCTAGCTTGTGTGTGTGTTTTTTTAAGTCAAAAACCCCACGTACTGAAAGATAGATATCAGGTAGTTTTCAAAATTATCACTTATGCAGTAAAATAAAATCTTAGCTAGACAGAAAAATGTTCCCAATTTAATTCAATAAAGATAATATTTAGTATAGATTTACAGAATGATTTTCGAAATTATGGGAATATTATTAAATTGTCACATAAAAAAAACAATTTGTCTAGTCTAAGTTTGTTTAAAAAAACTTTCAAATCTACAATAAAAGAGTATTAGTGAGTATCAGAATAGTTTCCAGAATAAGGTAGTAACATAACTGAACTATCGATAAAAATTAATTTCTTCGTAATTAACTACTGCTTTAGTTTGGTATTATTTATAAAAAACTTCACATGCCCTTTTCCAAAATCTCACACATTAGGGGAACTAGGAAACTAACATTACTAGTTAACAATTACCAAGAAATTTTTGTTTATTAATAGTTCAGTAATCTTAAAACTACAGATATAAAAGAGTTTGTTTTTAAAAGAAAAAAACATCTACTATCTGTAAATTTGTTATCATGTTAAATGATTTCGACATATTTGGGATTAATCAAATGGGCACCATTTTGAAATAGTTTTGTATAAAATTTTTAAATCACATTACTAGTTATTTTCCTACAGTAGTGCATTTTACACACTCAAAGCGGTTCAGAAACGCGACTGCTTAAATTCAACGTTATATAATTATCAGTAAATTTATCTTTCTTCGCAAATCGCGCGAGGAAAAGTAAAATAATCAGCTGATCGTTAAATCACTTCATGCGCGTTTAAAAATTGTAATTCATGCATAACCTCAAAATAAATTTAACCATACTTAAATTGTTAAAAATATAATTGTGTTACTTTTATTGAAACTGCAACTGTAGGAGAAATTTGTTTTGTCTACAGTTGTTGACAAAGTAGCATTTTGTTCATTTAAATTAGTTTGCAAAACAGCTGATTTCTCAACAGTTTCACTTTGCCCACTACTTTGCACACTACTTTGCTCATTCCGAATGGCAACTGAACAAAACGAAATTTAGGTTAAGTTTATTTGAATTGATTTATAATATACAGGAAATGTCCTGTGCGTATGTTAGATTAATTCTTACATGTAAAATAACATAAATAAACAACAAAACAACATTTTAAAGTTGAAAAAGGAAGTAATTATTCATAAAGATGATTGACAGTGTATGTACACGGAGAGTATTTTTCGTTTGCCGAGTTTTGAAATTGGCAATCCCGTTTCCTCAACAATACACCTACGTTATTTGTAATATTCATAAATAACCTCAGTTTTGACGTGAGGTTGAACACTATTGTATTAAATTAATGTTTTATTAAATTGTGTTACTGCTGAAGTATGTTTTTATTTGTCACAAAATAACAACTGTAGACAAAGTATAATGTGCAATTCGTGAGCAAAGTGTCTTTTTTAAACTCGATAAATTTGACGCACTCGGCAAACCTCGTGCGTCAACATTTTTCTCTCGTTTAAAAAAGTGCCACTTTGCTCACTAGTTGCACAAATAACTATTTTACTACGAGTGTAAAGTATCTTTGTCTCCCTTGAGATAAAATACACAAATTGTATATTAAGAGTGCAAAGTTTACTTTGTCGCACGAAGTTACACCCATAGTTCACATAGTATTTTTTTTTTTTTTTTGTTTTTTTTTTTTATTATTATTATTATTTTTTTTTAAGTTACAGTTTTAGTAAGACCACCACGCTTTTATTTTGAGGTTATGCAACAATTACAATTGATTAGATTTTTTCAATTTTTCTTTGAATCAAAATGTGTAGGTAGTAATCATAAGATCACGTTCAAACGATTTTGATCAAATTGTGTTAAAATGTAGCTTTTGAAAACCTAAATAAAAGTTATTGTCGTCAAAAAAAATACATCGTTCTAAACATACGGGTTCTTGAGGTATAAAAGACTTAAATTCTAAAAATCAGATTTACTGATTTCGTTAAAAATTTTGAGAAATGTGAAAATTAATTACTCAAACCAGTATATCAAATCAAGCGTAAAAGAAAATGACGGTTATGGAATAATTTACAAAAAAAAAACTATAATTCATCTTATCTCGTGACCTTACAAATTCTATTCGAATCATTTAAGATCTATGCAAAAGACAAGTTTGTGGTGTTTGATACAGTACACCAAATGAGGAAAACCGAGTTTCGACACATTGACATGCTGTAGAACACCAACAAAGTTTCGAACATTGTTCTAACGTAAACGCTATTAAACTCCTGAAATAAGCAAATTTAATTTACACAAAGTGGAGCTATCTCACCAAGACTTATCTCGCCGCAGTTCGGACTATTAACGCGTCACAAATTCGCAAATTCGAGCCTGCTTGATGTTGCCGTGTATTACATACTCCTGAGTCTTCATTAGTCCAACTGGTATACATTAAAGACAATAAGCAACAGTAATACAATATAATACAGACCTGTATTGAAGGTTTGGTAGAAAGTATGAAGACACCTTTTTAACGGGTGAACCTATGTAAACCAAACTCAAGACATCTTTTTAGCTATTAAAAATGTACTTTTTGAGTAACTTTTGGAGTTAAAGAATCTTAAATATAAAGCCCCATCGAGAATCATCTTTTCGATAAAAGGAGAAGAACGGCGAAAATTAGAGGGAACTATCTGGCTGATGAAATTTTCATAGAGAAACTAATCACTGTCTGGGCATCAACAACTTTGTTCATAAAGACTTGTTTAGTAGTTTAACTTTGAAATAATACTGTTATTCCTTTTGTAAGCTTTCCTAGACCATCCAAGGGGAGTAATTTGAGCATATGTTATAAACGGATATATTTGTAAGTAGTAATAACTATTTACTTGTATGTTTGGATGTATTTAGTAGGACTACTATGTAAGTAGGCCTACCAATAAAATATTTTTACCAAAATATAGGAAGTTAGAATCAGCTTTTAATTTTTTAAATCTGTTTTACGTGTAATTTTTCACAGACTTAAAACAGTGTTTTTTTTATGTTAAGATTTTAAAATTTCAATCAGCCGCCATTTTCGTTAGGGTTAAGAAACCTCTAGTTTTTCTTGTTCTTCTACTTTTATCATCAAGACCTTTAAAAAGAGGTGTCACTCGATAAGGCTTTACATTTAAGGTTCATTAGCTATCCCTAAATCCCCTATTTCGGAGGGGGAGGGGGAGTTAACGTATACTCAAAGAAAGAACATTTTTATTACCTGGAAATGTGTTCTGAGTTTGGTTTTCCTAGGTCCAACCGTTTAAATGTAACAGGGTGTCTCCAGACTTTTCCCCAACCTATTAAATTAGTAGTATGTTGTAATGTGGACATATCTCGAGACTGAAATTCATTTTTTCAATACACAATTTAAAGATAGCTGTCATTAGACGAAAATACAAAATTTTACGAAAAAGTTTGAAACATTCAGTCGGATTAAACTGTACAAACAATTTCAGCCCTTACAATAGCATACTTAAATACAGACAGTTTTAAATCGGTACTTAATGTACAAACCATTTAAATAGGTTATAAATATAAATCTATTTACTTCAATTATCACAAGTCAAGACACACAAGGAATTAAATGCGGCAAAGCCTATCCCATTAGAATAACCGAAAACAAAAGATGAACAAAGGACGTCAATTTTCCAAAGAAATGGACACGTCTGGTCTACACAGAAACACGGCGCCTTCCTTCTAATGAATTCAAAATTCATGTGCCTTGCAGGGGGTCTAAACCGACAGATCAACTGATTTTAATCAAACTCAATACATCATATAACAACAGCAACTGTTACAAATACACATACGATTTTTAATTATTGTAAATGAAACTTTTTTAAACTAGTCTATATATTAAGGATATTCTAAAAACGTTGACACCTGCAGCGACTAATGAAAAGGGCTTTTTTGTGATGTTCTTTGTTCTTCATATTTTAATATTAATATTAAGTCTTTAATTTCAGAAAAATTGCACAAAATTTCATACTTAAGCTTCATTTTATTTATTCCTGAACTGTACTATTTTTTTTTTACTTGCGATTCTGAACACGGGTTTGGTTATTAACCTTCACTTAAATACAATTTGAACGAAATCGGTAAAGCTGATTTTGAAAAATTACGTCTTTTATGGCTCCATGTCGATTTTTCGGTTTTTTATCTGTTTCTAATTGCAATGCAGTTCGGTTGGTTCATCTATCTTTGTTTACTTATCTTTACAGGAACCAACAGTTATGGAAAGATGGCGCCCAACAAGTTTTGTTTAGGCCCTTATCTTGAGCAAATTATTTTCTAATGGCTGTACTTACGAATTTTGATTTCTCAAAAAAGAGAAAATAATATTGACAAGTGTGTGTTAAAACTAAGCGACTTAGGGTCCGTAGATTTAGGGACAGTTATTTTTATGAAGTCGAAGTCTTTTAAGGGACAATTTAAATTGTACAAACACGCGCGTGAAATTATAAGTGTCCTTGGTTTTAACTACGAACCCTAATGAAGAGAAATCATTTCAGTTTATTAAAATACGTGTACTAATACTTTAATTACCATCTTTTAAAGACTATTGAATAGCTTGTCTCACATCTCATAAAAACTAATTTTAACACTTATAGGTTACGCTACGCATTTCTCATTTTATGGTTAAATTAAATTGTATTTGTCGTACAAAAAACTATAATATATGATTTCGCACTGCAATTTAATTTCAAATTGAAACATTTTTTTGGCAGATTTTTAGATCACATGTGTTCAAGTTAAAGGTTGGGAGGCATGATATCTGACACTTTAAATTTGGCCTAGCTCCAACATATTAATTTTTTTTCACTTAAACATATATTTTCTTAATCAGGATAACGTTAAGTTTTATTTGATACCCCCCCCCCACACATAATATTTCCAAAAACTTTTTCAACTCTATAGCTTTTGCTCGTAACAAGTTTTTTTTTACCGATATATTTTCTCTCTATGTGGACACAAAGAATAAATTGCATAGTTTGAAATATATAGGATCTATCGTCTTATCTGTGTAGCCTGATTGCGCGTGAAATTGTAAGGGTCCTTGGTTTTACTTACGGATCCTAAAAAGTTACAATATATTACTGTTAAAATATTTCCGCAAATTTGATTAAATCTAATAGACAGACAGACATTACAAAAATCACTATTTCGACTCAGGGACTTCAAAACAAATATTTTGGTTTAAAACTCCGCACTGTTTTTGATTTATCAAATAACTTTCTGCATACTACGTTTATGTGAGAAAAAAGTATTAATTTTGTTAAAATAAGCTTTTTCATTTCGGATAAAATTTATTTAAAATATAGATTCCAAAGGCTTAAATAAAACGTATTGGTCACCAACTTCCAAAAAAAATGAATTATGAAAATAGTTCGCAAATTATCGGTTAAAAAATTAAATTAACCGAGGAAATCATCCTAGGTTACGTCAAAATCGGCCTAAGCAATGTCCATAATATTTTGTAAATTTATGAACTAACCAAAGGCGAACCACAAGTAGGCCTAGCTCAAGAATAAATTTTTAAAAGTGAAATAAATCAAATCCAGCATCATATTCATTTTGATTTTTTCAAAATTACTAGAGAACTATTTTTTTTTTTCTTGTATGTTCGGTTAAACATATTGTTTAAAGTCATAACTTCACATTTCGCAAAAATATTTAATAGAAATATTCCAATATTTTTTCGGGAAGATCATCAGGGTATTATTTTTATGTTGCTTGGTTTATTGTATGATAAAGTTATTCTAACAATTATCCAGTTTTAAAATAATTAAAACGCCTATGTATCCTATCTACCGATATACGTTATAGTGTAAAAAGAATCTGTAGAACAGCAGGACTAATTTTTGTTGACGGTATGCATAGTACACAGGGTAATAGTATCTCAATCGTAATGTATTTTGATACTAATAGAAGGCTAACATTCTCCACTCTGTTATTTACACTTGACACAACGGTTTCTGTGGATCGTATGTGTGATGTAATACGTTTTCTGTCGTCCTCAACTATTTAACTTGCCAGGTATACGAAGTTTTGGGTAAGTTTGCTATTCCCCAAAAACACAACCTTCGTTTTATGACTATCCTTCATGTTTCATGATCTCGGGTAACAAAAAAGTGATTATCGTTTAGCTGTCCGTCCATCGTCGTTGCCGTTGGTGTCATTGTCGTTGGTGTCGTTGCGTTGTCGGTGTCGTTAGGTAAATATACGGGGTGTTTCGGGATAAATGTAACAAATTTTACCGGGTCATTCCTTAGGTCAGAACAAGAAAAAAATGTCGGAAGGTTCGGAAATCTTTCGTTACGGAATTACAGCCAAAAATAGGTTTTTAACTATTTTCAGTGTATGTAGTTACGTTTTATTTTAGGTTTAAGACAGTGATCCTATTGTGTTATATTTACTACTTTTACATTAAAAGACAGGAAATTATCTGTAGAACAAGAGCCAGTAATTATTTTTTCCCAAAAAAATAATAGGTGCTCAATAATATCACTCTAAAAGTAAATTTTTTTAAACAAAATATTAGATTTAACCTTTATGCCAAGTGTTTAAAAGGCTCTCAACCTGTGGACCAATTTATCTGCAACTTCATCTAAAGTTTCCTTCTGTTATGGAGAACAACACCTTGTAATTGGTTTCCTATAAATAACTAAATTTATTCTTGACTGTAAGTACTAAATTGCAGCTGTTCAGAATTTTATTAGAATGTTAGTACAACTATGAACAGTTTGTGTTTTAATTATGCAGTAAAGTAAACTGTTTACAGTGTTATTTTTAATGTACGTATTTTAACATTTCTTAAAAATGTATTAAAATGTAATAATTTTGTAAAACAAGGTTCAAATGCATAACCAAAGAGATCACGAATTTTGTAGTATTACTGTAACTAGGAGTGTTAAATAAATATAATGCTACATAAAGAAAAAAATGACTGCCAAATAAATTGTACCCGCATGCACTTATGATTTTAAGAATCAAATTTCTCAAAAGTAATTTCAACGTAATATATTACAGACAAAATCCAGAGAGACTCAGTGTTTATACATTTTACTAGTAAAGAATACTTCACCTTTAGATAGAGCCTATGCAATTTAGAATAATATATTTTCAGACAAGAATCAAAAATATTTATTTATGGCAAATCAATTGCAAGGTTTTGTTCTCCATGACAGAAGGAAAGTTTAGATGAAGTTGCAGATAAATTGGTCCATAGATTACAGCCTTTTAAAAACTTGGTTTAAAGTTTAAATAAAATATTGTTTTTAAAATGTTACTTTTAAAGTGCCATTACTGAACACCTATTATTTTTTTGGAAACCATAATTAGTGGCCCTTGTTCTACAGATAATTCCTTGTCTTTTAATGTATAAGTAGTAAATATAACACAATAGGATCACTGTCTTAAACCCAAAACAAAAATAACTACAATGAAAATAATGAAAAACCTATTTTTAACTGTAATTCCGTACGAAAGGTTTCCAGACCTATGTTGATAGACATTTATTTCTAGTCCTGACCTAAGGAATCACCTGGTAAAAGTTGTTACACTTATCCCGAAACACCCTGTATATATATATATATATATATATATATATATATATATATATATATTAGGTGTTATATATTATTTATATTATTCAAAATAAATAAATAATGAAGGATAAATAAAGCAAAAGCTTAAAGTTTCAAATATTTTAATAAGCTTAAAATATTTGAAACTTTAAGCTTTTGCTTTATTTATCCTTGAATATGGAGTTTCAACAATAAATATCTGCTATTACATTAAAGTTAAATAAATAATGGATTGCAACATAGGTATTGATTATAATTCTTCAGGACTTTGTAGAGGTTATACATAATGTTTTTAAAGAATATCTTAGAACTTTGGTAACATCGAAATTTCGAATTTTTACCTTTTTGAGGGTTGAAAATGGGCATTTTTACATTTTGTAGGACTTTAAAATGTTTATAACTCAAAAATTGTTGACTTTAGAAAAAGTTAATAAGAACCATTTTTGTTGAAAATAGTCCAAAAAATCTACAAAAAACTTTGTCCGTTTTAAATTTAAAATAAATTGTTTAAAAATGTATGACCGCAATTTCCTCACGGTAACATCCGGATTTGTTGTAAGGGGACTATTTGAAGTAAGATTATGCTAAACAAACTGAATCAGAATATTTTTCTTAGAGGGGGCGTTGAAACTAACCGGACTGATTTGAACGTCTGCTTTGACTCATGTCTGGACTTGTTCTTCTATGTTTGATAAGCAACTCATTTCCTATTGTTATCGGGGCACTATGAAATGGTAGGAGTCATATCAACATTCAGAGTGAGTATATTGAAGTGTACATTATATCAGAGATCTTGAATAAAGGCAAAGTTCCTGTAAACATAGTCCAAAAAAAGCTTTGTTTTCAATCTATCTGTGTTTTTCTAAACAATTTATAATTTTGGAAATGGATGAAATATAAGTCCAAATTTTGCAAAATAAACTGTGCAAAAAGAATGCACCAACTTTCTCACACACTCATCTACAAAACCTAAAATGAACTCTCAAAGAATTCTATTTGTAGGCTACTATTATTTACTCCCACCTACCCTCGTGTAATTCTAGAGGGAGAATAGTTTTACAACTTTTTGTCATTGTTGTTAGGCTTAAAGAAATATTTTGAGATATTTTTGCGTAAACAAAGAAGCCTGCTTCGCTATAGTCGTAAACTCATTTTGAATTGTAAACGTATTTTATTGAAATCAATTTTTAATGGCTGTCAAAATTGGTTTTCGTTTTTTTTTGTCAATTATTTCTAAACCATAATAATATTTTATTCGCCATTAAGCACACTTAATTGAGTCGTTAATTTTTATATTTCACTAAAATTTTAACGACATCGGTATGGGCGATTTTGAGAAATTATATCTTTTATAACAGCTTCATAGAATATTTGTTTGTTTGTTTTTTTACCGATAATTCCCGAACTGGCTTTTAGAGAAAAAGGCGATTAATACGTTTTCTATAAAGGCTACAATGACTAACAATTTATCAAAATCGTTATAGCCGATTTTGAGAAAAATCGGAATTTTGAGTTTTGGTATTATGACAGCAAAACTTTGAGTTTTGGAATAGATGAAATATGGATAAACGTACCTAAATACTAAATGTAGTGTACAACTAGACCCCAAAAGGGTGCCATTAATTTAAACGGTATTCAAGCTGTAGAAACAAAATATCTGGACATTGTACAAGTTTAGGTTTTTAAACGTTAGGTTCTGTTAAAAATATATTTTTAGGCAGTTTTGAGGAGCCGTTCCTAACAGTTCACATTCTAAAACAAATATATTTTTTAAAGATTGAATGTTCATTTCTTTTAAAGGGAATATATATGTAAATACATGTGTAATTGTACGCAAATGTAATCTGTAATTGAAGCATTACATTAAATTTGAAAATGTCCACTTTTCCTGGCTAGTAAGGAGTGGGAGGAACTCATATTTAACTACAGTTTCTTTTTACAGCATTGACAAACTTATATCGCACTTTTACACTATGACCCTCACCAATAGATTTTTACAATATTTAATTAAACTGTTGTAGGCTCCAATTATAATATTTCATTACAAATTTTAAAAATATTTGTACAAAAGTTATTTTAAAATGTACTCCTTGAAACTAAAATGAAGCAAAAATTTTATAATTCCAAAGAGCCCAATAAACGCTTGTTAACATTCTTCCTGCAGACATAACATCACTTGATGATTCGGTGACACACCAAGTATTCCCTCAAACATTTCTAAGACTATATTAGGAGATTGAAATGCAAGTTTAGCAGGAATGTCTGTAGTATTTTACCTAAATATTACATTTTATTTGTTGGTTCTTGTTGTCATTAAAGCAGAGATTCGTAGTTAAACCGGCTACAGTTGACACGCGAATCCTAAGGTATATTCGTCAATGATGTTTAGGCGCGTCGATTTTATATGGCAAATCTCTCTCAGAATTTTTAACTTTAGAAATTATTTTATTTTGTCGCTTAAAGGCGAAAACCTCTCGGTTATCATCGCCTTCTAGAAAAGAATAAAAAATAAAATACAGATCCCTAGTCCTTGAATTGCGTCAGGTTCTTAAAACAATGGTTGGTCAAGAAAAATTAAATAGGAAAGATGAAAAAAAGGGATCTAAGCCAAGACTAAAAAAGGTTAGAATCTCTGGGGATTGGACGCTCTTACTCAAAGCCATTGCAACAGTTTTCCTGTCAGTTCCTACCAGTGGCGGATCTACGGGGGTGGGAGGGCTTTCGGGCTGAAGCCCCCCTCCCCTAAACCTCTAAATTTTTTCGTAAGAATGTAAATTTTATACCAATATGACCTAATTTAAGCAAGAATGACCTAATTCCACTACTACGTCTTCAATTGTAAGATATCCGTTAACGTTTTAATACTTTGTATAATGTCTTAGTTACATTCACATTGCCTGCAATCAATCAACATAAAGTATTTTGATTTTTGTGCCCGCTCCGTTTATCTAGTTTCATTGAAACGATACGCGCACTATCGAGGACGCGCATACAGTGACTCAGCGGTTTCCCCCAGAGCCCCTCAACTGTGTCCCCGTCATTATTTATTCATCTCTAGCCAGTAGAACTACTCTGAAATATTAAATGTACAATGTACTTAAAAATAAATCCTTTTCACATTTTTAATCTGCCTTTTATTAACTTTAATGTATTTCATTAGTAAATTAGTAAACAAAACATCCTGAAAACCTTTAATATGAAACACACGTTTTTACTCCATAAAACAACGTTAAACTACTGTTTTGGTAGCTTCATTATATGAAAGTCCTTTCACAAAATTTCCCCCCGTTCAGCCCCCCCCCAAATAAAATTTTAGATCCGCCACTGGTTCCTACCAGATGCCATTAAATGAACACCAACCACACCATTTTGTTGAAGTATTTCATATTAATGAAAATATACTTTTGTGTACCTTCCATGGAAAATTTTAAAATAACGGCGATTTGAAATGGTTTTATTCCCTTAAGTTTCTTCTCTAACCTCTTTCTTTCCCCTTCAGCAGCTCCAGGGACACTCTGAGTGACTTTTGTAGTACCTTTTATTCTAACTTCTAAAAGTTACAAAAATTAATTAAAAATAACGTTTGCTTATTTTTTTCCGAATGACTATCTCTTGTTATTATCTCTGGCGTTCTTAGAGCATTCGAGTGCTAAGGATCTTCATTTTACGCTCTTTTCTTCGGTTTTTATAACACGATGATGACCGAGAGGTTTTTCGCCTTTAAACAACTAGGAAAAAATCACTTAAAACTTAGCCCCTGCACTAAATGGTAAGTTCCGTATTGAACAGAGCTTCCAAACGCGCCAAGTTATATTCAAAATTACTTACAAATTTTAATTTTTCGTATCCACATTTTACAAACAATTTGATAAAATAAATTGTGATATAAAATCCTCCATTGGTTGATTCATTTGGATTTTTTTACCAATAATTTTTTGTTATAGAATCACTAGAGCACTGTCGTGAATATACAATAAAGGAAAGGATTAACCCCAAAACGACAACAAAAAACACTAACAACACAAAAACTATACAGTTATGTTTATTCTACCTTATGTACATTTCAGTAACATCATGGGCGTCATCGCCGGGGGGGTCAGGGGGGACGCGTCCCCCCAATATTTGAGATGTAAAAATATTTTTGCTAAAAACTAATGATTTACTTAAAACCTTAAAAGGTAAACATCGGGCTTTGTCTTTACTAGGGTTTTTAACATTACATTTCTGTTACAAACGCATAAATAAATGCATAAAAACGATGTTTTGAGAAGTTTAACTTTAAACAATTTCCATACCCCCAGACCCCCGGCATATGTCCCCCCCCCAATAATGAACTGATGATGACGCCCATGAGTAACATAGTTACCATCCTCAGAGGTTGAGTATTAAACAAACACTGATTGAGTGTTGAGTGGTATTGAGTGGTTGAGTGTTTGTTTAATACTCAACCTCTGAGGATGGTAACTATGTTACTGAAATGTACATAAGGTAGAATAAACATAACTATACAGTTGTTGTGTTGTTAGTGTTTTTTGTTGTCGTTTTGGGGTTAATCCTTTCCTTTACAATAATTTTTTTTATTTTTGAGAAGATACGTTTAGTTGTAAGGAATTTGTTTCTGTCACATTTAGATTTTCTTTACGTTTATTAATAGGTTTGTTCCCATCATTTATTAAGAATATGTACAGAAGAAAGTTTTAGTGATAGTAGAAATTTATTATTTTAGTAGAAATGTCCTTTTTAAGATCTGGTAAAGATATACAAGTTCATGCATGGGCATTGTATTTTACCTGATAATACAAAATATAGCACAATTTAATAACATTTTGCGACCAGTTGAAACATTGCTCATTATGCCTACTATATCATACAACATAGGTTTTGCAAATTCCCGGAAGTAAATGATTACAAAATTAACGGAAAAGAACTTTAACAGCAGTCACTGATATTTTTATGGATTTCAGATGGCGACCGGCCAAAACGATACTTCGCATCCAGCCATGTGTGGAGTGAAGGTGACTCTACAGAACTCTGACATCTGGAAGCAGTTCCATAAACATGGCACTGAAATGATTATCACTAAAAGTGGAAGGTGAGATAACTCTTCCTCATTAATTAAGTATTGTGAAGATTTCAATGAAGGTTTAAACATTTATGAGGATCTTTAGATGATTTTCAGAATAATATCTCTAATTGTCTATAGAGTCGATTCAGAATATTAAAATTTGATGTTGAGTGAGTGTCCCCATGGAATGATGAGACTTTGGACGAAATCAATAGTGATTTTTTGTTGGGTTATAATTATGCTCGAAAAACGTAACTGGCTTAACTCGAATTTTAGGTTTCTTCATTTAAAAAAAAAAAACAGAAATTGAAATACTCTTAAAAACTGTTTAATGATTTTGCCCAAGAGGTCTTAACTTAAAAAACTAAATATAAAGTGTTTTGGACGTCCAAAATTGGTTACCACACTAGAGCAAGAGTTATCAATAACAAATTTGGAAAAATCTATGATAAAAAACTTAATTTCTCAAAACCAACAGTACTGATTTGGATAAAACGAAGATTAATTCATTAATAACACAAACAATCACGCCAGATGTTAATGTATTTTCTCACCTCTTTTATTCTACGCCTTCTAGATATTCTTCACTCTTATAATTTGCCGTGTACGATTCTTGAGCGATTGACAAACAAACTAAAATTAAAATATACAACCGTTATTAAAAGACGTGGACTTCAATCAATTACAAGAGCAAATCAAATGACGGCACTATTTAAATATGAACAACTAATGAATCACGAGGTTTGATCAGATCTTCACATCCGCCAAATAATAGAAAAATTAAATAAAGCAATAAAGCTAAAATTTAAAAAATATTTTAATATTATAAATGAGCTACATTGTTTCGCCTTGCGACATCATCAGGCAACTCACTGATAATATTTTATATATTTTATATTTATATATAATATTTTATAATATTAAAATAATTTTGAAACATTACCTTTATTGCTTTATTTAGTCCTTTAAATAAATATTTAGTCAAATAAACTTTTAACATGAAAATTAGTCCTCTTCTAAATAATTATTTTGAGTACAATCTTCTGCCAATCCTAACATTGTTATTTGTATTTGTCGTCACGTTTCGGAGTTCCTCCATCAAAAATATTTTAGAGGGAGGAATTCCAAAACGATTCAACAAATATAAATAATGAGACAATGCTAGGATTGGCAGAAGATTGTACTCTCTAAATATGTAGATCTTAGCAGATATAATTGTTTACGAAATTTCATCAAAATCTAAGAATCAATTTTGAAAAGATTGTATTTTGAGTTTGTTGTTTTTGTTTTTTCTTACGTTAGATACTTCCAAATTTAATTTATTTTCAAAGTGGGGGGGGGGAAATAACCCTGGAGATATAAGTACAGTAAAATATCCTCATATTCCAAATTTGATGAAAGTCTGTCCACTAATTTGGACTCTAGAGCACTACAAAAACAACACTCATCGTCTTAAAAGCTGTTTGTTTTTACTAAACGTATATTTTCGATTTTTTGTTCCATCACATACGACGTATTATAGTGATAAAGTAAACAAATATATGGGCACATATGTGGAGTTGGTACCATTACCAACAAATTTATTTCTAATTTAGTGTGTTAAGTTGAATAACACATAAGATATGAACAGAAACTATTTAAAATATAGTTGTCCGCCATTTTGATATTTTCATTTCGATTTTGTCTTTTTCATATTCCTATCTTAATTTTGTTGGCCGTTATTGTGTAGTACAGAGGACAAGGGCGGAATGACGAAAATAACTTTTTCGATTTTCTAAGGAATGAAACAGAAGATCAGTTAAAAAAAACGGAGGTCAATTTTTTTTTGCGATTACCATACGGTACTTAAAGTTCGTAGAGGGTGAGGAAAAACAACAAACAGAATTTACTTTGTCAGCGTAGGCCTATCAGATTCTTCAAATAGATTTGCCCTTTGCCAGTCATGTCGGAACAACTGTTGAACACTAATTTCACTTTGCACAAACACAAAATATTTCAGGTAGGTCTCCGTGTTCTGGTGGCGCCTTAGACAATGTCAAGTGCAACCAAGTGCAATCTCAGACTTCTTAATGGTAACTAAGGCGCCTAGCATTTTCTCACTTTCTAAAATAAGTTTTGAGACATTGCCGAAATTTAGGTTTTGAGTATCGGTATAAGGTATAATAGAAAAGGTGTTTGAGTAGGGGATTTTCAGGCTAATGAGTATGACTTTGATTGTCTTATTTAGGGTTAAGTCTACCGTCATAATTTTCTAAAATTCAGCTTAATTGTTTTTGATAAATTATAATCTATATATTAAAGCCAATTACGACTCAGTCATTCATCACAAAATCTACAGAACTATAAAGCCTACAAAATTGAAATTTGGGACGTATGTTCCTCATGGTTTATAGGTGCTCGTTAAGAAAGGGTTTTGAAAACTTAAACGACTAACCGTGAAAAAACGCGAAAACCTTGAACAAAATTTTATCACAACTATTTTTAACTGTAGGTTGCCTGAAAGTCTAATGTTTATTTTCTTACTTCCCTTTAGACTTTTGGGGGTTACTAAAATAGTTTTTTTTTTCATCTAACTTCTAACCATGGAGCGACGTGAAAATAATCGCAAAACAGTAACCCAGCCGATATTCTTAATCAATCGGGTAGAAACGAAGTAAACTTATTACAGTCCTAAATACTTAAAACACCTACTAAAGAAACTTACTTTTGGTAATAATTGGTGCATAGCAACAATGACCTCGCTTATCAGCTGATTTGCTACAGGTCGTTATCAGCTGATCCTCCTTCCCCTCCCATGCCATGTGATCAGAGAGGCACTAAATGATCAGTCAGTCCTGCTGTCCTGCTCATAGTGCTCATGTCAGTTCACTCACGTTGTCAGTTTTTCTGTTAACTTCTGCTGCACAATAAATTTACAGGGTCTCTTATTTTTGTGTTGCTAATTTAAAAAAAAGTAAATTCAAAGTTATCCCGAAGTCAATAGAGAGACTGTAAAAAAATACCAAAATACCCAACACGAGATCAAATTTCAAGATAAATAGATATGCTGTTGAAAATTACAGAAAGACTGAGGTAAATAGAGAGGCTGCAAAAAGTATGCATCTAACATCCCCCACGTAAATCAGGTTGCTACACCTAATTACAAAGAAAAGAGATACAAAAATCAGATTTATGCTTGGACTAATAAGTCTTTGTCTGATTTTAAATATGAACCTCACACTGATTATTCCAGAGAGAAGATTGTTGACAACAAACCTCGCTCACCCTGTATCTGGTACCGTTCCCTGAAGTTGAAGAATGGATTCTCGAAATGTGCTGCAGTGGCGGTAAAGACCTGGACTTCTACACAGTCTCCTCGCCAGCATTCAATGACTTTCTTTCTGCTTCCCGTAAATACAATGGATGCTAAATGCTGCCAAATGAAGTCTTTAGGAGCAGGAGGAGGAGGGCAATTTTAAGACAACATTGAAAGTGCAGTGACAGGTCTACCACAGGATGGAGAGCTTCATAACGGCCTTCAATTTTCCAGATACTATTTTATTGTTGTTAAATGTTTTCTCCAACAGAAATTTAGCTTACTCTCTCTAAATAATGAACACAACATCATTTTAAAGATCTTTTAAAGCATTTTAGTTGTTGATTGATCAAGCTTAATCACAGCCTTCATCTTCAATTTGATAGAGCTCTTAATTTAAAGCTTCAATATAACCTATAACTATTTCCTGATCTTATATTCTGTTTCTTTTTAACAGCCACCATAGTATCCTATCACGTAACTTGTCTAGCAGAAACTTACATGGTATTAGGAATGTGTTAAAATTAATAACTTTTGAACGAAAACCAATTGATTAAAGTAAATTACATTTACTCACCCTGTATAGGGGTAGGTTTGGTAATCGCAAAAAATAGACCTCGGTTTTTTGGATCTACACGTTTCATGGCCTCTGGAAACAGCAAAAGTGATTTTTGACATGTCGTCCGTACTTTATTGTAGTCGTTTATAAGTAAAAAAATTAAGATAGGTTAGGGGACTGTAGTAGCGTCATATAAAACTCTATTGTAATTCAAAAAAATTAAATTAAAAATGAAAAATGGCGGGCATTTTAAACAGTTTTTTGTTCACATCTCGCGTATAGCCTATTTAATTTCTAACGTTCTAAATTAGATTACAATTCTCCATGAAATGGCACCAACCCCACCCTTCTAGGATGACAAATATTAAAGTTATTGTTTAAAATGTAATTTCGTACATGTAGGACTATAGTTACGAGGTCGGGCAGAGTCACGAGCGAAGCGAGTGGAGACTTTTTAATATTTAAACATCTACGAAGCCCTTTAAGGTCTATCTGACGTAAAGAAAGTAGTGATACACACAATTACGAAGTTCAGAAAGTTCCTCTGCCCCTACAAGAACCAAGAAACCAACTTTTGATAGAGAATCTGCTTGTATTACATTGTATGATGGCTCCCATCAATATTCAATCCAATTTCTTTATGTCAAAAGTGTCAGGCGAACGGTGTAAGGAAAAATTTTCAAATGTTTAGGATAGGCAGTTTAGGATAGTAGCCCTAAAAGTTGTTAAAATTATAAAATTGTTTACCCCCAAAACTGTTAGTCTAATTGAGAAATTTTAAACCGTAAAAAATTGCTAAAATCAGAAATCTGCACACAACCAGTGAAACTATTAGAAATTTCTGAAAGTAAAAATTTATTTTCAAAAATTGGAGGTGTAATGATTTAATTGACTATTAATTATAGGAGGATTAAAAAAAAAATTGTCAGATATTAATATTTTTTAAAGGGGCTTAAAGCTTGCTTCGCTTGTGTCGTGAACTCGTCCTAATTGTAAATTGTATTTAATTGTAAATAAGTTTAATAGATGACATGATTTATTTTCATTTTTTCAACTATTTCCTGAATCGTATTAAAAAAAATGTAATTTAAGAAACTGGTTTGGATTATCTTCACATTTTCCCATAATTTCAACTAAATTGGTAGAGCAGAATTTGAATATTTATATTTTTTGTAAGAACGCCACTTTTTGATATTTTATCGATAATCCCGAAATGGCACTTTTGAGAATATGAGACCGATACTTTTTATTTAGTTTGGATCCTTAGATACTATATCGTAAGAATATTTGATCAAAATTGTTAGAGCTCATTTACTGTATGGTGAATTCACTTCATAAATAAATATTCTTTATGGTTCAAAAGAGAATCTAATCATAGGAATTCATGGGCGTCATCGCCGGGGGGACGCGTCCCCCCAATATTTAAGATGTAAACATATTTTTGCTAAAACGAATAATTTACTTAAAACCTTAAAAGGTAAACATCGGGCTTTGTCTTTACGTTGAACACCTCGTAAGACTTTTGCTTGTGTCACCAGCTTCAAGTTGTAAGGCAGAACGAAGTTTCAGTGCTCTTCGGAAGCTCAAAAACTATCTCCGTTCTACTATGACTCAGCAGAGACTGAACCATGTAGCTGCGTCTTATGTCCACAAGTCCATTCTAGACAATTTAGACGATAAGAAAATTGCTAAAATATTTATACACAAAAATGACCCAAGAAAAGTAACATTTGGTACTATTTAGGTGACTTTAAAGTTATAATAATTAGATTTATTGTTTTAGTGTACTTCATTTGCTGACAAAATATTAAAATAAAGGCATAAAAACGATGTTTTGAGAAGTTTAATTTTGAAAAATTTTCCATACCCCCAGAGCCCCGGCACATGTCCCCCCAATAATGAACTGGTGATGACGCCCATGTAGGAATTGTTCATGCAACGCCAAGTAAATTTCTTCTTTTTTTTTAAATTTTACAACACTGCCATCTTTATAAGATTCTGTGTTGTACTTATAAAAAATAATAAAAGGGCCAAGCGAGTGTAACGACTTAAGGTCCGTAGGACAGTTATTTTTATAAAATCGAATTCTTTTAAGCAAGCTAGCGCCGACATATTAATGTCTTCGTCAAAAACATACATATTTGAGATCAGAATAACTTCTAGTTTTATTTGATACCCCAGACATAATATTTACAAAATAACATTATTTAACTCTATAGTTTTTGCCCCTCAACTACCCCAAGGTCACTATAAATTCAAAGTTTGAAATATATAAGATTTATCGTCTTATTGTGTGGGCTGGTTGCGGGATTTTACCAACGGACCCTATTAATATATGTAGCCTACAGATGATTTTTCGCTTCATATCCATAATACAAGAAATAAAGACAAATAATAAACTGCTAGAACAAAGTCCTTATTTACAGTGCCATAAAACTATTTTATCAAAATTACAAAATATATTAGCAATGTACGTTTTAAGATAATGTCACTAATGAACTTTTAAAGGACGTTTTATGGAGATTTTATAGGACTTTCTGTTTAATAAGATAGTAATCTAGTGGCCTGAAGTAAACTTTATGTGTATTTTTCTTGTTTGTTGAATATGTTTTGAAATTTTTTGTTTGGTCAATGTCTTCAAGGTCATTTTAAGGTCAATTCATTTAAAAATATAAATCCATCCCACTTCTCTTTTATTTTAAGCTAAAAACAAACGAAAAACTTCTATGTGAACATTTTTAATCAAGATATTTATCAAAATTTCGAGAATTAATATCTGACCTTGAATAATTTGTTTCTTGAAAGAATCAGTTTTGGTGTAAAATCGCAATACACAAAATTAGGTTATTTTAATTTGATGCTTTTTTTTTCACTTGATAATTATTTCTACTACAACATCAAAAGGAAATGTTCTTACGGGTTACATTTGAGTAAAATTTCATAAAAATCCTTACTGTCAATTGTGAAAAAAAAATCAATATTTGGTATTTTGGTTTTATGCATCTACCTGCAAATTTTGAGTTTAAAAAAAGAATTGGCGAAAATAAATCATAAGTTTGGATTTATAAAAAATATTCTATTTCAATAACTGTTAAACTACCCTGGTGTTATAACTTGTCCAATCACGTGCATACACGTATAAAATCGAATTTAAAAATTGTCGTTCAAGTTTACTTTTTGTTTTTTGTTAGTTAACGGTAATATTCTATTAGTTGATAGTTTCACTGTTATGATTAATTAATTTTCAAAACCGATTTTAAGAAATTAATCATTTTAGAGGAAAATCTCAGACGTTATTGGGTTTTACCAATATATCTGAAAGCGGTGTTTATTATAAATGGCGAATACGTTCTGATTAGGTCATTACGGGTTACATTTGAGCAAAAATTCGATAAAAATCCTTACAGTCGATTGTTTAAAAAAAAATCAGAATTTGGTGTTTTATGGCGTTACTCCCAAATTTTAAATTATCAAAAAAAAAAGTCCCAAGATTTTACGAAAATTCGCCCACACAACAAATTTGATTCACTTGTTTGTATTGTATAACGCTGGACAGACAAGACTTCTTCCTAAATTAATTTCTTTGGACTCGGGGTATCTCAAAACATATTTCCGCAAAACCCACCGACTTTTCATCCATCGCATTACTTTCTCTATACCAAGAAAATAACAAGTACCAAAAATAATTAGCGTGAATAATGTCAACTGCAAAGCCAGTATTTAAAATGTATTTATTGCCTTTCATGGTTAGGAATCGTTGACTCCAACCAAGCCCCCCCTCTCCCCTCATTTCATGGTTTACTTAGTACTGACGCCAATGCCACTAAAGACCAACCCTACTGGTCGTCTGGGAGTCATCTCTTCGGTCACTTAACATTGCGGCTGGATCTCATAAATAAAGAATATTTTTAGGTGTGCTAACGTGATGCAAGTCCTTAACAACAAGTGTAAAGTTGTTGCAATGTGAAGGTTTATGATCGAAACTATTTAGTCAAACAACACATAATTGTAAAATTCCAAAATACACTCTGGTTAACTGCTTTAGAGTTTATTTTATTATTATTACTTTCTCACTTCATCAAAATTTTGATTGTTTTGACTGGTTTATGTAGGTAATCTAGTCTTTTTCACACAATTTCAATGACAGTGTCATTGAATAAGTCATTGATACAAGTGTGTCAGATGTTTTACTTGGAAAGATTTGAAATATTAAAAAAGTCAAATGGCAATTCCCCTACTATCTAGTCTTATTTGGGGGTTTTAAAATGTTATACCATCAGCCGTTTTTTTAATACGGCTGCCACATTAATTTTTTTTATAGAAACACCTATTTCTATGATGGTTTTAAATTTTACAAATAATTTTTTTTTAATATTCGTTCGTATGCTTTAATACATCAAATTGTTTGGGAGTCAGAGAGGCTTATAGTAGTGAAAAACAAGTATTTATGCGTTTTCAGAGATCAGTATTATTTTTTTTTATACAATTGAGCCGAGATTAAAATTGGAACAGTTTTTTTAAAAATAATGGTAAGTTTTTTTAGACTCACCTGGCACTGTTGTACCAGAATTATAATTTGCAGCAATATGGTTACTTTTATTATTTATTTAGTTTCAAATAATAATTATTTATTTACTTAAGGTCAATTCATTAAAAAATATAAATCCACCCCACTTATCTTTTATTTCAAGCTAAAAACAATCAAAAAACTTGTATGTGAACATTTTTAATCAAGATATTTATCAAAATTTCGAGAATTTCTGACCTTGAATAATTTGTTTATAGAAAAAAAATTGACATCCGTTTTCTGAATTTGCTTTAGGTAAAGTTATCTGATGGGTCAAAATCTATGTCGAGTTTTTGTGTGTAATTTATAAGGACACCTGAGCCATAAAAAGTAATTTTCCCCCTGATATCTGTCTGTCTATCCTTTTGGCGTCTCTCGTCTACAAACACAGGAATCTACAGCTCAAACGTGAGGACAGATTTTAATCAAATTTGGTAAGTCGGCGTATTTTGACCATATCTCTCCGTAAATTTGGCATAGCTACTACCATCAGGAAAAAACAAAATCACAATTTTCTCAAAATCGGCTCAAACTATTTTGATGTAATATAGCTGAAGTGTAGCCTCGAAGGACTCAAATAAAATGTATTGGTCACAATATCTCCAAAAAATACCAATTCTTTGAGAATTGGTAAAACAACAAAAATCGGCCGATGGGTGTAATAATTTCCCAAAATCGGTTCTACGGATTTTGTTTACATTTTAGATTAATGATCCAAAAACCGAAATAATATTACGGTTCAGAAATAATTATCAAACAATAAAATGACCGCCATCTTTAAAAGATCAATTTAAAACAAATATGATTTAAGTTGAGAATCCGTTCATGGCACACGCGTGCAAGCTTAGGCATGGTTTCCAAACATGGCGTCAATGGTTAATTTTCATTTTTTAACTTACAACTACTAAATTTACATTTTTGTTAAGAATTAGTTCTCATTAGTTTTTATTTGATTGTAGAGAAGCCCGAGTGAGAACGTTTGTGCAGTATTGTTATTCTATTTATTCACGAAATGTAATTTTAACTCACATTCGGTTTGCCAAATTGGTTTGGATTGAAAAGCATTTCACAAAAATTTTGTTAAAACACTTTAGGCGGGTTTTGAGATATTCGACCTTTTCTATAGGTCGGTATCTGTGAGTCCCTGCAGAACAAAAGAAAATAATAATATTAAAAATACACAAACAATCGAAAAGGAAATAAAGTATTTAAAATTGATAATAATAACATGTAATATAACCTAAACAGCTCAAACATCTAAATTAACCTTTAAAAATACAATTGAGACAAAAAAAGGAATTAAATAATGTAACCTCTTATAGGTTTGTTCCGTCTTGGGTCTGCATATATTAAACAAATTAAAATATAAATAAATCGAAAACAAGGATTGTTTTCGAAACAGTTCAATTAAAGTAATTTTTTTTTAAAATTGAAAATTATACAACGGAACAATCAATAAGCAGCAAAAACAAATATTCTTTGGTTTCTGACAATGTTGTTCACATACATGCAGACATATAATAAATAATTGTTTAAATCATACAAACACATATGTACACAACATACACAGACAAATTAATACAAATATTGATACATACTTATAATTATATGGTCAAACAGTCTTACATATACTGTAAACGCAAATCATATGTACAACCCTATTTATTAAACATTTTAAAATTATAATATAATACACTTATTTTATATTTCGATCTTTTAAAAAAATATATAAATAAGGATAAAAAAAACTCAAACACAAGATCTCACAAAAATTACGTTTATTTAATCAAACGCGTTTCAACGACAAAGTTGCCATCCTCATTGATACATGAGCTACAATAACTAAACTATAATTTGTGATATTGTGAAATCTTGTGTTCGAGTTGTTTCTATCTAATATTAGTCAAGCTTGTGAGATAATATCAGATAGTAATAGAAAAAATTATAAAAAATTGATAAACACAAATATAAAGTCTTTTTCATTTCTATTTTTATTATTTCGAACACAACTTATAAGATCAAACTCGCAACATTTTCAACGCCCAAAAGCCAGTTTTGTAATAGATTTAAATATTTGTTTACTTATACAGTTTTTAATATTTTCAGAAATTTGGTTATAAATTCTAGATGCATATATAGAATAAAATTTGAAATATATAAATAATTTAGTATGCACGCTTTGTTCTTTTGCTTAAGTAAACAATAAATTATATTCTGCAAATGTTAAAAACATCCACTTCTAAAAATAATATTTTAAAATGTAAGAAGTAACATAGGTAAGTGTTGTGATAATGGTAACGATGAAATGTTCACCTTTTAGACATTATCATTCGTATACTTCCCCAAACAACAAATAACCTAACCTAACCTAACCTACCTGTACCAAGGAAAAATATATTTAAACATAAAACCTTCAATTGTATAATTTAGCTCATAATTCTCGATTAGCTATTTTTACTAGATGACAACCAATACAGCATCTTATTTGGGTACATAACCCCTAGCTAATTTTACTCACATACAATACCAACGGAAGATATTTTTTCCTGCGCATCATTAAAGCCCACAAAGTAATTTTAAAAGACGAGACTCTAATTTATATCTATTAGGCCCTATGATGTTTTATTTACATGTTACCTATGGGTACGTAGTTAAAGAAATGAAGCCCGATATCAGAAATTAAAGGCTTTCAATAGAAGATTTTAATTATCTTTATCTAGATTCTGGATAGCCATCAATATAATATATGAAAATTGATTGACACTAAAAATCTAAATTTGGTTATTAAGTCACTATTATTGAAAATAAATTTAACAGCGTGAAACTAAAACAACGTAATAAATCAATTTAAATAAAAACTTAATTTTCAAATCACGGTAAATTGGAATAGTATCGAAGAGAGATTAAAAAAATGTTCTCTGTCATATAAACTAATATTAATTTTTTTCCATGCAGATTTATTCTACGAAATTTGACACGAATGTCAGAATATCTTTGACAAATGGCTGAAATATTGAGCTCTTGAAAAGAATACATTTGTTATTTTAATTAAAATATTAATCAAAATTATTACGGGCAAATTTAAAAAAAATCGAAATTTTTTTTATTAAAAAATAAAAGTTAAGCGTGACGAGATACTAATAAAATTTACTAAATACATATACTGTACTAAATTTGATAAAACTCAGTTCACCTATATGGATTTTCATGCACAGTTTGTTGAAGGACAGACAGACATAATTATGTCAAAGAGATTGTAACATAGAGTACATCAAAACAATTTTTTTTTTCACAATCTTGCATTCTTATCGATTACAAAACTTTATTTGTATTGTGTGTATTTGAGAGATTAAAGCATTATTAACAATTTTCCATTTTGGAAATACAGCTTCATGGTGACACCTTGAACCGATACAACCAAAGCATTTTGATTTTAAATTTCCTCAATTTTCTATTAAAATGTATGTCAAGAACCTTCTATAGTCCTGTAGTTCAATCCCTTATTAAATACATAGACTCCTCATTGCCCTTAACTGACCCATGCTTTTCATCACCAGACAAAAATACTTGGAATTCGTTTGACAAATTATATTTGCTTCTGCCAATTGTTTGGCAATATGTTGATGGTGAGGACTAATGGAAAGGCCATGGAATGATATATTGTGTCTGTAGAAAGGCCACGGAATGATATATTATATCTAGTGACAAGTGTGAAAGTGTTTAGGCGCCGGCGTAGAAAGACCTCTAGGCTACCGCTACCTGCTACTGTAGGCCTACCCACAATAAAGGCACCGACATAGAGATAACCTCTTAATCCGGTTAAAAACATTTTAAGTGTTTATAGCTATTAGTTGGATTTGTTTTTCTTAGTTTTAAATTATACTGCACATTTCTTATGCGCACTTATTTTGACAACTTAAACATATATCTTTGAAATGATATTTAACTAGAACAACTGTTACACATAGAAACACATAACCTTACATTTATTATATGTTGGTACCAAGTATGGTAACAGCTGTTGAGATATATCAGAGAAGAATCAAGATTAAACTCGCCTCCAAAGTCCGAAGTTTTTCCGAATAAATACGAGACTACAGAATATGCGTATATGAGTAAAACTGCATACAGGATTTGACTTCTGGATTAGATAACTTTGAATTTACCTACCCAATTTATTTTGGAATAGTCATGAAATTAACGAGTACTGTATTATCAAAATAGTTAAGCAAAAACAGAGACAAATATTTTCTTAATTTATATGTTTTTAACCTCATTTATTTCTCATAAGAGAAGCAGATGAAAAAGAAAAAAAAACTACTCTCTAACAATTATTTTGTGTATGAAGATTGTTGATGGCATTTTATTTCTTGAGTGATATAAAATAAAAAATTGAAAATTGACTTCTATAAATAATTATACGTAATTAAATCACGAAAGGAAGATTTATGAACATGAAACGAAAATCAATACATGCGTTTGGGCTAGGCATGGAAGATTTTTAAATTGATTTAGACTATATGAGTCTAGGACGTCCTAACTTTTTTGTATGTTTAAAAAGATACCCTAAAATATATTTGTATGTTAAAATAAACCAAATCTCAAAACCAAAATTGAACTCTAAAAAAAATCGTGGTTTGTTAAGTTTAACTTATTCCTTTGTGAGCAAAGTGAGTCTTATTAAATTTTTCCAAGTTTGCACAGTAAACAATTTTGGTTGTTTAAATGCTTAATCGACCAAGCTTTTAAGTTTACAAATTAATAGAAATTTCGTATACAGAGCTAAAAAATACATATTTAATGATTTTCACAAAAATTACAATTAACACTTGTACAGGTTTTATAGATTTAAGTTTTATCTCTATTCTCATTACCAACCATGAAACGTTTTTGACCAATAAGAAATCATTCAGTAGTTTATCTATCTCGAGTTAAATTTATAAATTTTGAATCATTGCCATGGGTTAATCCATGACAATTACTTCTCAATCCCAGTCTTAAATTTTTTATTTTGTTTAGAGGTAACAAATTTCTCGATCATCATAGCCTTATTAAAAAAGGAAGAAAATAAAATAAAATAAAGATCCTTAGCTCTTAAAAACTCGAATAGCTCCAGGGTCGGAAAAGAACAAGAGTTAGTTAAGAAGGACCTTAGAAACCTAACAGTTCAATGCATTACACTTTTAAAATTTTGTTGTCAGCCTCCATCCCCTTATATCGAACTAACCCTAAACAAAGACCCTTATTAGCCCTTGAAAACTTAATAGCTTCAGGATCGGAAAAGAATAATAGTTTGTAAAGAGAGACCCTAGAGACCTAACGTTTCAGTTGATCAAATTTTGATTTCAGTCTTCATCTCTTTATATCGACAAAAACCCAAAACAAAGACCTCGAATACTTAATACATCATGTTCGGAAAAGAGCAAGAGTTGATCAAGATAGACCTGATAGGAAATATGGAAGAGAGGGATCTAATTCATGTCTACATAAAAAAGATGTAGGTAAAGCTAGGGGTCCCCCTGATTGCAACATCTACAGTATACTCACTACAGTGCATCACAAGTATTTATTTAACGTTATTGTTGTAATTAATTGTATGTACAAAAGTTTTTTTTTTGAAGTGAATACTTCTTTACGCCCGGTAGGCAATTTTTGGTGCTGTTAAATCGATGTGGTGAAAGGAAAAAACGTCACGAAAATAATAATAACAGTATACGTACAACAACGGTTATGCTGCGTATTTAAATAATCTACTTTTTTTTTGTTTTACGACGTTTTCAGACGAACGTAAATCTAAGAAAAGTATTGCACTAACTTTCTCATACTCCCATACATAGTCAAATTAATAATCAGTGGAAACATATTGCACAAACTTTCTCACATAACCATATACAGTATCTTAAAAATAAAAATCTAAGAAAAATATTGCACTTTCTCAGACTCTCATATATAGTCGAACTAATAATCAATGCAGAAATATTGCACTAACTTTCTTTGACTCCCCATACATAGTCAAACTAATAATCAATGCAAAAATATTGTACAAACTTTCTCACATACCCATACGTAATAAAACTAAAAATCTACGAAAAATATTGTAGTCTTTCTCAGACTCCGAAACATAAAAAACTATTAATTTTAAAATTTGAAATGAAACTTCTATTAGCTCGCTTATTAATATTTAAAACTTATAGTTAGAATATTCACTTCTGTCTACCGTCCCGCGACGGCAACATTCATATATTTTTTTAATGGCGCCCACCATTAAATTATTGAAGGTAATAATTTCTTTTTTACGAGCAGTTTCAACTTACTTCCTAAAACTTATGAGAACAATACTTATTCCACAGTAGGAAAAAAGGTACTTTTTTATGGTTTTGAATTTTGTTTTTGCAATATTTACTGACGGCTGAAAAGTCAGTGAAATAAGGGACATTCTTCTACAACCCCTGCTACACGTCCCTTTCATATGTGATTTCCACGTATTGTCATATTAAAAAAAATATTAGTTTGTTGCCTGGACTATATAGCTAAAAACGATAAGAATAACACATATTATCGAAATTTTCGTATAATCACAATACTATTTGATAAATAATTAAAAAATACATACACACAAAAAGTGTTGATGAAGAGAAGGTATTCTTTTTCTCTTTTTCAAAACCTAACCTAACCTAACGTAACCTAACCTAACCTTTGTCTTTTTCAAGTGAACCTAAATCTGACACTGTTGTCATGATTAAAACGTTCAGAAAACATTTGATTACGGGTTTATTAATCCAAAACCAGGTTGATTTCCTTGTGACAGCGACCTGTTTTCTAATTAATGAACGATCATCTTAGTAAGATCCTATCGATGATTAATTATTACATGTAAATACGTTTCTTGACTTTGATAAATCAAAACATAAAAAGGTCAACAACAATATCGAGGGATGACAAGTCAAATTAAATCATGTTTTTTTAACTTCTTGAGGTACAAATTTGTTCGTGATTTTTTAAAATAATATCAGCGCAATTGTGGCTATATTATATGTGGTTTAATAGTTCGCCAGCGTGTTTATTGCGTCGTTTTAATTAAAAAGTTTCATATAAATATGTCTCTTAAAATGTTTAGTTTTCCGTCTATCTATTAGCAAGGAAAAAACAACTATGGAAATAAGTAAGATAAATTGGTACACACGTTATTTGTGCTTCTCTTACCAGTATACTGACAACCAAAACCTTATTATTTAAATTTACAAAATGGCGACCGTTTAAAAATTTAAATAATACATTTTTCGTTGTTGGTATACTGGTTAGAAGTAGTCTATAAATAATGTGTGTAGCAAATTTGAACTCAATTTCTTATTTATTTTCTGTTATATTGTTTTTCTTTAAAATAACAAAATGGAGGGTAAACAGACGGCTAAACATTTTAGGACATACTTTCATATGAACTTTTTTTTTTCTCTCTTTTTTTTCAAAAAATGATGCCATTTCTGAATTTATTAGACCGAATTTTTCAAACACCGAATATATTTTTGAAGTTAAAACTTCTTGTGCACGTTATAATACTATACATTTTGTATAGAGAAAAAACTCCGATTTAGATTCGTTAAAATCCGTAGTGCATCACGCTCGATCGTCACGTCACGCGCGTCATCACAAAAATCCGTAACACATCACGCTCGATTGTCCAGTCACGCTCCATTATATAATCGTATTTATGTAGGCCTATGTATATATGTATGTAAATACTTACTCACACTCATAAAAATATTGCACCAACTTTCTCTCACCCATAATAAAAATGAACCATTACATATAATTAATATTTTTATTACATTTATTGAAACTTTTAAATGGTATTGATTTATTATTAATTTAAAAAATTGATAGTTAAAGTTTTCACTTCTGTCTACCGTCCAGCGACGATAACATTTTTTTATTCATTAGATTTTATACTTTCCTCTATAAAAAATAAAATGTGGAAATTCATGCGCAATTTATAAATATTTGAAAAACTAATTACGTTAATTAAGTTAAAAAACTAGTTTTAAGTTTCTTAAAACAGACGAAATATCTAAAATCCACTAAGACTTTGTATACACTAAAACCTATGTAGAAACATTACATTAACTTTGTCACACATTCTTCTAAAAAATAATTCATTGCCATCTCACGAAAAACATCTTGGTCATGATTGCCTTATAAAAAAAGGGGGGGAAGAAAAGAGTATACAGTAATATAATTTAAAGACGCCTAGTCCTCGATTACTCCCGCGTAACGTCAAGGTAAGAAAAGAAAAATTGGTCCAGCGAGTACAGATCGGAAATATGAAGGAGAATCCAGCCAGCTACCTTGGGATTGCCTCTGGAGGTCGAAAGTCTCTTTATTTTACTTATATGTAGGGGGGGGGGAATTCTTTATTGTTAGATTTAGTTTTCAATTTCTTCTGGGAGATAAAGTCTTATGGAGTTCTGTATCATTAAAAAGAAAGAAATATTAGAAGGCTTCATTACATTGATAGATATTCACCAAAGTGTAGGAATCGCCCTTAAAGTTAAATTTTTTCTCTACTTTAAATTGCCAAATATTAATTTTGTATGTCACAGCTGATGTATATTGTAATGTTATTGTTTAATTTATATTATTATTACCAAGTTGTGAGCTTTATTTCAGAAAGAAAGGAAATATAATTGGCTGTTTATATTAAAACATTAATATTATACGAAGTTGTGCACAACATCGAGATTTTCAAACAAAATTAAGTAACATCATCGAAAATGGATTTGTAAAATGTTGAGCTCATACATATGGCGATTTGTAGCCATTTTTATATTTTATTACCATAGCAACCATTTGCATAAAATAACAGATAAAACACCTGATTGAGTTCATCAGCATTAAACATTAAATTCTGATAATTTTAGGTTAGGCCTAGCCTGGATTATAATTTGGTAGTATTTGAAACAAAGCTTTGGCCTGAAATATGGTTTACTTCAATGATTTAAGTGTAATTCCATCTGATACTGAAAAACCAAATAGTTAATAACAAAGGCAGTTGATGGTGAGCAAAACCAGAGCATAAAGGTTCCCTTGAAAGAAAATAAACTTAAAATTATATCGCCAAGATCATAGACGATTTATTTAGATTTACAAATAACTGCATATTTAAAATCATAATAATTAATTGTATTTTGTCATTTATTGTTGTATGCATCAGCGACCATGGCTTCACAGTATACTAGTTACTTTTAAACCGACATTTTCTTTTACTTGCAATTTAGGACATTATTATATTTACACTAGTCTGAGACATTAATCTTTATATTATTTTCTGAAAATAGTTATCAAAAAATTAAGCATGTTTTAGAATATGTCCCATAAGATGCCAACATACCAAATTGGATCAACTCGTTTAACCTGCAAAAAAATGCACAGACATCATTCCAACAATTACTTTTTTGTGCTTACTCTACTAGACCTCAAAATGTATATTTCTGCGAAATATCTGTATCGATTTTTTCCACCCATTACATCTCTCTCTATACTATGTATGCGTGAGAAAGTATACTGTCAATTTGTTTTTAACTTTGAGGTTATGTTTACACCATTCCGCAAAACAAACGCACAAAATATTCCCCTCAGGTCCAATCAGTCTCGTCTCATAGGCCTACTAATATCACAGACAACAAACAATATTGTTTATTGTTTGTATTAATATAAAACTTCACAGCTGACAATTTAAATCTATTTCTATCAATTACTAGGTAAACCAGATCTAGTTTATGAAACTAGCAAAGGAGGCTCTTTTTAAATATGTAGCCTACAACTAATAGGTCCATTAGAGGCTGAGGCCGACTCAAGCGAAGCGAGTGGATTTTTATTGTGCAGGCCGAAACGAGCGTAAATAGAAAAAAGCTCAATGTTTGATTTAAGAACGCACAGCTTTCCGCTGTAAACGTATCAAAGTAGGCTACTAAAAATTGTGTTTTTTTTTAATGTGCAGTGAGAGAGTTTTTTCACAAGGTTGAACTTTGTTTCAACAACAGTCTTGCCAACACGGAAATTAACCAATTCCCTAAAGCCATGAATCTCAAAAAATGGAGCTTCTTGATTGGAAAGATTTAGTTTGTTTTGTTCTGACTTTGCCTAATGTAACCTACGCAAGAGCTATGCATTAATTTTTTGTCGCATTAATTGATTCTTTAGCGCCCGGCCATATTGCGTACAAAGTTCTAACTGCAGAGTGTTTACGTCGTAGGGAGATTTTTAAATACATCTCTACATTATATAAAACGCAACTTCTCTCTGACTGTCTGTAATTTATAACTCGAAAACAGATGATACTGTATTCTTTCATATTATGTAGTTTCACTCTTTATCAGGTTTTAGTCTTATTTGATTCAAATTGATTCAGTGGTTCCAAAGTTAAGGCTGAACCAATATGAGCGGGTAATACGACAACCAAAATTTTTGTTATATTTTACGCCATCTCTTAAAATTTTCTAAAACATATTATTTGTCGGCGATAAATTTGATAGATTTGTTAGATATGACATTTATTATTATTATTATTATTTGTCGCTGAAAGTAAATTGATAGCAAAGTAATCCTATGGGTAGGATCGGTGGCCAAATTTACAATCGGGTGTTGGAGTTTTTCATGGGGAAATTCACACTATTTAGAATGTCTTTTATAGAAATTTGCTAATAACACATTACCTCAGCGATGTTTTCAGCTTTAAACCAGAAAACAAATAAACAAATAGATCACCCCGACGCTATTTTCGCAATTAAGTAGCAAACTCAGCATTCAATATGGCCACATCTTTATGGAGTTTATGTTTGCGACTTTGTATAGCAGCAACAAAATTGCAAGCATTGCCTCTGGCTTTACTAATCTTGATGACGTAATGGATTTGCTTTTCTTAAAATTATAAATTTTAAAACCAAAGCAGGAATTTATTTCAGTTGTGTTAACTGCACAAACAGTAGACCTAGTCTACCTCTAGGGAGAACATGATAATTGTTATTTCTTCCCAGAGAATGGTTAAAACTGCCTTTCTCTAGCTGTAAAGATTACTTTTGTTTCACATCTTTATTTTACGTTTTATAAAAAAATAAACTTAGTTGGTAACACATGGAAAACGCAAAGCCGTTAGCCGGGCTTGAACCTACGAAACCATTGTCTATACACTTGTCGAAACTACGGCGAAATAAACGCGTGCTCTGCCAACAGCTACATCGCTTCCTTGTAAAGATATACTTCATAATTTAAAATATTGCTTAAATTACGAATAATTCGCACCAATGATTTTACATAATAGATTGCCCATCTTTACGAAATGGATTTGAAGTTCAGAAATTAGAGGCTCTAGTGATGCCATCTAACGGCTCAGTCGTGAACTTCAAGGACAGCATGCGGTATTGCTTTCTACGACACTAGCGCATTCTAAACCTGAACCCACAAAACTACAATTTTCAACCCAGATATTTAGCCTCACGTTATCGTGTGAGATGGGTGGGACTTCTTATTATGTAGTTACAAATTCAATACTAAACTCGTTTAAGTTTAAAATAACACCTAAGGGAACTTTTTTTAATGTCCTATTTTGGTAAACATAATTTATTATCAAATTATTTGCAGTATTTAAAAAAAAATTGAATTATGAGCGGAAATCATCAGATTTGAGGCCACCTGACTTTCCAAAATTGTTTTTGTTTTTAATTATGTATTCTTGCATCACAAGTGAGAGGTTCCGGATTCACTCCGAGGAGGGGAGGGGCCTTAACATTGCTCGGTGTTGACACAGCAACATCAAGTAAATTGGAAGTTACAATTGGTAGCGAATTTTGGTTGAGAATGCTAGAAGAACGGTGGAAGGAATTCGATGTGCTAACCACACATTGGCCACATGGCAGTCGTAGGCTCTTCAGGGCTATTAGGCTATGGAGTTTTTAATTTTAATGTCCGTCTGTCGTCTGTGCAGTGTTCTACAGCCAAACTAGAGAATTTGGTATGTCGGCATATTTCGAAGTTTTTTTCTCTTTATTCAATTTCATGATAACTCGAAACTTGAAGAGTAGCTGTTATAAAACCGAAATACAAAATGCAGATTATATAAAAAATGACAAATATTTTACGTCAAATATGTGTGTGAAATGAGAACCCAGGCGAAAACCTCGACCTTGTTCATTAAAAACTGTTTAAATTAAATAGATTATAAAGTCGAGCTTATAGCATGAGGGTAGAGTGTTTACGCTCTATTTGAATATATAAATATCATTCAAATTGATAAAAAGCATCTTTCTTTACCAATATAAGGATCTTTCTTTATAGCTCCCATAAGAAATATAAAAACTGCTTAAGAATTAAATTATATTTATTTTACGTTTCGGGGACGATGACTAGAAATATTATTTTTGGTTTAGTATTATTTGTTTTTTGGATGGGTGTGGGAGAAAGTTACTATACGATGTTTTTCACCGTTTATTTTTAACAAAACCCAAAATAAATACATGTGTTTTTCTTAATCGGAATAAATCAGCTGGATAAGCTGTCAACCTTTAACAGATGTTGTTTGTTTTTTCTCCAAAAAAGAGTTATAATAGACAGTCCATGTTATATGTTTTTTTCCCCAAAAAGAGTGGTTGATAAGTGATAAGTAACCACTCAATTTAAGTGGCGATTTTTGTATCTCATAAAGTGGAATGCAAGTCGTGATTTTCTAAATCTCAGCCGATTGGTATCCTATTATTGACAATAACCAACAAACCCGTCGGCAAAAGGACGTTTTCTAACAAAGACACAATAATCTCTCGGTCCAATATCACTACGCAATTCTCCCGCGGCTACTTCAAAGCGTTTACAATTGCACAGATTTTAAAGTAAGTGTTTGTCTATTCTAAAACTGTTTTGCGGAAAAAGAAAACCAGCCACGCAGAAGGGGCGGTGAAAAGCAAACACATTAACTAGGCGCCACGGCTAGGCCACCTAGATTTCGTGTCTAGCTGTTGACAAGCTGGTAGGCCTTCTAGATAACACGAGCGATTATTGAGTGTCTTTTAATTAGGTAGGCCTATCTTCAGGTAGATTTCAAAAACACCGCTTATGACTATTTATTACTCTCATAACATTTAGAAAAAAGGTAGTTTTATATGTTCTTTTGCCTTTGCATAAAGAATTGAACCTTAAAAACGCCTCTTTTAAAGTCGGTGCTTTTTCCCTAAAATAAAGATCGGAAGGTGTGATAATCAGTTTTATTAGTAATTTATGAGGGTTTGGTAATATCGGCGACCGAATGGTGAGGGTTGTTTATTGTTTTTCGGGGCGTGAGCATTTCTACAAATCTTGGAAAGTTTCATCATTAAAAGATCCTCAATAACTTTTATTTCCAGGAGTAATTTATGTAAGAAATATGGATGTTAGAGTCAACCCGACCCTTATAATCATGGTTTTGGTGAATTTTAATTGGCATTTTAATTTAATCCAGTCCTAGACAACCAAACCCACTGTATCTGTATAATAGGAAGAATGGGATTGACCTATTAAAAGTGTAGGTTTAAAACCTTAATTGTAGGGTTTTCTTATTGAAATGTTTCATGACTGGATGAAATTTTCATAAATAATACTCTAATGTTCGTTTTATATTTATTTCTTATTTTCATTTGGACTATAATTAATTGTTTTAAATATTATAAAACGTATTACAGTTATGAAGCAAATCTAGACAAAGCACTTGAAACGGGGGTTAAGTTATGTTCTTTAAACGTGGTATATAAACACCAGTGATGCCAAATATCCGAATGAAATATAAAAATAAATAAATCAAGGCATGTATTATAGCTGCAGTTATGTTTCAGCAATCGTGGGAAAAAATGGGGGAAAGTTAGTGCCAAACATTTGCTCAGGAGCTCAGTATAACCAAAGAAACAGCGAGTTTTATAAAAATGGGCAAAAATATTTAAACAATGTAATGAGTACTATTTACTTATTAACAAAAAAAGTAGGTCTTTTATTACCAACTTTTCAAAACTTTTTTATAGGTGTTGACTGGTTTAACGAGTAAACTATTATATATAAAAAAGTTATACATTTGAAAAGTCAGATGAAAGCTACGTTAAGAGGAAATATTATTAACTTGCTTGAAGCACTTTTAATTTCTTTATTATTGTTATGTAAACATAACCTCAAAATAAGGAATTAAATTTAAAACAGCTGATCAGCTAAAACATCTGTTAGAATCGTTTTAAGTGTAGAGTGGTTAAAACCATCTGTTTAACGGTTACGTTAAGAATTCTTAACATTGTGCAAGAAGATATACTGTAATACAAAATTTAAATCAACTTCCTACAGTGTAAGACACTAACAGGTTAGTTTCCAGTGTCTATGGACGTAAGACTATCGTTTCAATAATTCATTTCTTTGTATAAATAGGTTACAATATTGTTAAAGTTAAGATAGGTCAGGTTTGCAGACTATCACTCGGTAAATATGGTTTTATTTACATAGTGGTATGTTTACAGACAAGGGTCAAGGGAAGATCTCGAAATTTAAAAGTAGAAAGACAAACTCACTGAGGTACTTTAAAATAAACAGTGCAATAACAAAGCACAAACTATCTCACGCACCCAACTACAAAATCAAACAGTAACAAAAAAAACCATTATTTCTCTCCATCTTCTCATAAATAAATGCCCCTATACGTAAGAGAGGAAAAAATGCATTATTTTTTGTTATTGAATGTCCCCCTTGTATTTCTTATGCGATAAGGTAGTTGTACAATTAATTAAAAATCAATCGTCTTTATTGTTAAACGCAACAAGAATTCTTAATTTTATCGTTTTAATTTTTTAAAAGTAACTTTTCAATTAAATAACTGTAATAGATATCGGACTGAAATTATACATGTTTATTGTTTGATAGTGGAAGTCGTAATCTCTCAGCTTCCAGCGGACTATTATTCCACGTGTTACAAATAACCCCCCCCCCCAATGATGACTAGTAATATTTCCTCTCCGGTTATTTTACGTTCCATGTAAATTGACATACATTTATGATCTTTTTAATAATTAGAAGAAAAAAATTGTTTTAAATACAATCTACAAAGATACCTTTTAGTGATAAATTTTTACATTTGGGTTAGTTTCAACAACCAATGAAGAGAAGACTAAAAGTGATTTAACAAAAATTATACGTGAAAATTACGCTTTTCATATTATAGTTATTACTCTATTGAAAACAAAAACTCCTTCAATTGATAACGACGCAATTTGCCATTGTCTACTCCTATATTTGATTCCAGTTTTAAGAAAAATTTATTTTATGTAGATTCTATTAAAATTGTGGACATTTGGATGATTACATGACCGATTTTTTTATTATTTTAAAGTAAGTGAATCATACACTTAGAATTACAATCAGATATTTAACATTTACAGATATCAGAGTATTTATTTCCCCTCCAAATTATGAAGTTAAAACTTTATTCAGCTTTTTTTTTTAAAATCAACTCTCCTGTGCTTTTACGGTGTTCATAAAGTATGGAAGATATTTAGAAAAATCATTAAAACGGCTGAAAATGAAAAGTTCATTTTTGGTATATGTTTTCAAGACGACATTTACTTCCAGTTTAAATTTTTTTGGCCATCTTGAAATTAGGTTTAATTTTTAAATAGGAATATGGTCGTGTGACACATGTTTTTACATTCTTTTTTATTCTGAGTTTAACGGTGGAATCCACTTTTTTATGTCATTTCCTTAAAAAGTTATCAACTAATACAACTACAGAACATTTAAAACCATAATTTACAGGGGGACAAATGGTACCTTTAATTCATGATGGTGTAATTTTGAACTTGTGATTTTCAAAGATGATAATAATGTTGCTCTACAGCTATTTGGCACAGTCCTAAAAGGTTAATCCACCAACTACTTTGGAAATTTTCCAATCAGGTATAGCATTAATTACTGTTCCCTCGTATCCTATTTTGTAGTTCATTCAGGTTTCTGGTTGGTTGAAATAATAAATTTTATGACCGTTTAGGACTGTCCCAAATAGTTCTAGGGCAACAATTTGAGCATTTTTGAAAATCGCAACTTCAAAACTACAACCTGTACGTGTTTAAAGATAAACCCAACACATTTGTTCACCTGTAAATTATGGTTTATTAAACATAGGAGAGCTAATGCTTATTAAAAAGCTGAATAATTTAAAATTTTTTTAATTTGGATGGGAAACAAACAGTCTGTAAATAGAATTAAATTTCTGATTGTAATTCAGTCGATTTTGAAAAAAAAAAAAAAAAAAAAACATCTTTTATAACAAGCTGGTTTTTAAATTTATTTTGCCGATAACTTACAAACCGGAATTTTTTGAGAGATTGAGGTTTTGTTTAGGTTCTGAAGGCTACACTTGAGGTCAAAAAGGTAAAATTTGGTCAAAATCATAGTTGGAGTCTATTTTGTATGACAGCCACTTCAAAATCTTGAGTTATCAAAAAATTTTAAAAATGTCCTAAGATATGCTTATATTTTTTAATTTGTCGACTGTAAAAGATTATTTGAGCTGTATATGACAAACAGATGTATTTCTAAAACCAACTTTTCTTCACTTAATGGACCTCACAATGGATGTTGCAGCACAAAACTGGAAATTGATTTAATTACACATCACATAACTTTTTCCTATATATGGGAGAAAGTGATAATGTAGAATCTTTCAAGTGATAGATAAGGAAAACTTTCAAAAAAAATGTATGAATAATAATTATATTTAGGTTTTAGTAAAACCAAACTTTCATATTGACAGATAATCAAGTTTCTGACCTCTAGAAAGATAATTTCTGGTTATTAAAAAAAAAGTTAACTGTGTTGTTACAAGTTATGTGTAATCTAGCAATAATTTATTTCATTTTTTATCCATGTATCTGGACATCAATTGATAAATTGGACAAATTTATGTGAATTTGAACTGACACTCATGAGCCATAACAGTTGATTATTTGACAGTTTTGGATGCCACATTTGATGATGGCTACAATATTATTATTATTATTCACTTTTCGACAGATGAAGAGCGCTACAGTTAGACCACCGAAATCTGCTTCGGGACAATGTAGAGTTTAAAATGTACTAAAACAGGTAATGAGTATTTATATTCAACTGTAGCCTACTTAATCGACAAGAGGTGTTCATTATGCCATCTAAGTAACTGGAATTATATTTTCTCTTGTTTTTGCAGACGTATGTTCCCATATATGCGCCTAGAGATCACTGGTTTGGAGCCCGATGCTAGATACTTTGTCCTATTAGAGACAGTCCTAAGTAGTGGTAGCCGTTATAAGTTTTCTGTATGTGAATGGACACCAGTAGGAACTGCAGAGCCACAATTACCTCCTTCTGCGAGACTATGTTTACATCCTGACTCCCCAGCTACTGGCGCTCACTGGATGACTCAACATGTAACGTTAAACAAGATTAAGCTCACTAATAACAACTTAGACAGATGTGGCAATGTAAGTTATTACTTAATAATGAAACTAACTGTAATTTTTAATGGTTCTCAATGCTTTGAGTATTTAGGAACACTTTTAGACAATTTCCACAGTATGTGCTATTTCAAGAATGGGTGTTCTGATTAATCCCTAGACAAACCAGTACGCCCATATTTCCCAATGTATTAACTCAGTGGCGGCGATAGCGGGCCCGCGAGCTTTGACCGGGATTTTTCGGGAAATTTTACCGGGACCAGGACCTACGACGGGCCCTGGCCACACGGGCCCCCCTATCATAACAATAGTTTTATGAGTAGGCTATTGTCAAGAAATGACTAAAATAAGGTAAAATGTCTTCAGACAAGATTGTGCATCGTTCATCCAAAACGGAAATAACCATTATTTTTTAGAAAGCAGTATATATTATTTAATGTCATGATACGAAGTATGTGTATTGTTTACCGTTGGCCGATAAGTAATGCAGCTATCGCTACTTCGTCGCGCATCTCGGTGACTTACTGGCGCCGGCCGGCGAAAAGATAAACATCCGGTGGTGGAAAAGATAAACCGGTGCAAGCTTAGGTGGAAATACCCGTAATAATGTTTTTAAAGATTATTGGGAGAGGGGGGGCCCGATGAACAAACTTGCGGGGGCGCAGGTTCTTATCCCCGCCACTGTATGAACTCATAAAATTTACAATTTTGTGCAAGAAAAAATAGGCCACCACCTATATGTTTGATCCTGATCAAAACTCCAAAAATAATTTTTGTTCAAAATTTTATATAAAAAATGTTAGTTGGTATAAAATTTCGTATCAGGATTTATTATATGTTATATCATTGTTTATAATGTAAAAAAATAAAAAGTCTTTTTATACAAGTTTATATAATTATTAACATCATTAGAGCTAACGGTTTATTAATATATAAAAGTCAAAACCCACTGACTGATTACGAAATCTCTGGATCCAAGAAGCCAGAGCTATGAATTTTTTAACACGGTTTGGAGTAGGTCATAGATGCATAGTAAGGAAGGATTTTGAAAATGTTCTACTCCAAGTGTGTTTTTTTACATCTAAAACTAGTATCACATCTTTATTTTATAGGTCGATTTTGATCAAAATTGGTTGATCCAAATACAGTGTGTTGCTGTATTTGGGCATAATTTATTTCCATAGCACCAACATTAGGGTTGTGTTTAAAAAATGATTTGTTTATAAAACTACCTCAACTATCCCCAGGTGAAACTGGGCCATCAGCTAGTACCATAAGCAAGATATAGCTGCCGTTAAGGTGTACCAATTGGAAAAATATAAATTTTCATGTCTTATTCTTGATATATTATTTTATTCTCACAAACCCCTTAAAATGTTGAGAAAAAAATAATATCAGAACAATTATTATGATTGTAGATGAGTATACATCTACAACAAAACAATGGATGAAATTAAAGCATTAAGCATCATAGCGAGTAGCAAGAGTTAGCATGTTAAATTATCCTTTTAGTTCATTTTTAAACTGCAGTTTGATTATGCAGCAAACTCTTTTTAAATCAACTAAAATTTAAAAAAAATTGTTGCAGATTGTACTGACTTCCATGCACAAATATCTTCCCAGAGTTCATGTTGTCATGGCTTCCGATATTTTAGCAGTCAACTGGAGTCCTAGAGCAATGTTCACATTTGCAGAGACAGAATTTATAGCAGTTACCGCTTACCAGGTAAAATATTTCTGAGTTTTACTCTAAAAAATAGTTTCTTTTGAAAATTATTAAAACCATTTTAGATATAAAACTGTATAATACATATATGTCAAGTTAATTTGTCACAAATTGTATACAGAAAATAACTGTATGTTCGATCAACTCCATAATTGTACCTCAAACAAAACCTTTAGTATTTTTCAATACTATCAGTAAATAAATATAATGACTTGGAAATTAAAATTTAGCCACAAACTGGAAAATGCAATGCAATTAAGTTGTAATAATATAATACTGTAAAATTTTAAGATGTATGTACCAGTTATATATCAAATGTTAGGATCTTATGTTTTTGCTGTTAAACCGTTATAGATATTTAAATTTAAGAAAACTAATTAACATTTAGTTTCTGATCTGACTAAATCAATTAAAACAATCTAGATTGTCTTGATGTATTATCTTCACATCTGAAACGATTTTCATCCCTTTCCTTAAAAATTTTATAAGAAGTACACAAAATTATTATAGCAAGAAGTTATTTTGATAAAAAATTTGTATTTATCCAATTATTGGAACCTTAATCAAACATTTCGCTGTCTCATTGTTTTTTCTTTCTGCGAGAAAATATAACCCATAATAATTAATATTTGAAGTACACTTCTGTTCATAAAAAACTAAAAAGACAAAAGAAAAAGAAAAAAAACTATAAAACTGGTTTCTGACACAAACCATCAAGATCAGAAGAACCCTATATTTTGAATTAACAAAGTCACAGTTTTTAATTTGTAGTTTTGATATCAATTCCCCCCCCAAATCAACTCTATTTTTTATGAAATGTAAAAATTATGAATCTAAACCAATGAACTAAAAATTAATAATAACTTTCTCTTTATTTTAATAATTTTCTAGAATGAAAAAATAACAAAACTGAAAATTCAAAACAATCCATTCGCAAAAGGATTTAGAGAAGTTGGATCATCAAGATCAAGCAAAAGGAAAATTAAAACAGAAGATAAAGGTAAGAAAACAAAATGTGTTTTTAGATTTCTTAATGATACATTTAAATGAGAGAAACTATGATTATTAAGTCCTTATGGAATTTTATATTCATTCCCCTTACTTGAATTCTCACATAATAGTCTAATTTAGATAAAGTTTTGTGATTGACAAACAAAAATATTTTGATGTGCTAAGTAAACAAATAGGATTTAATATATATATATGATGTGTGTGTGTGTGTCTCCAACATCTCAGCAGTGTGCCCTCCAACTATCGTTGATTTAATGTTAATTTTAATCACTTTTGAAATTGTATGTTAATAAAATTATAACATTAAAAAAATACCTTGTTTTTTAAAATGATATTTTTGATGATGATGGTCTTTAGGTTCATTTTGTTTTTTCAAATATTCTGTGTTCAGTAATAAATATTATTATATTTAGTGTTTACTGCACCCAAAGCTAGTTCACTAATATTAAATTTAATAAAAATCAATTAAGCCAAAGTAATTTTTTCCCTTAAGATAATACCTTCAAATTTTAGTTAAGAGTACTCAATTTTATTGAGTGAATTGTTTTGAAAGGCTCCCATTTTAAAATTTCCTAATATATATTTTAATAATAAAACATTTCTATTATACCGAGTGTTTCAAAATGAATAGCAGGGTTTTAACGCCTTATAATTTTTATTATTATACATTTTTCGGACATTTGCCATCATTTGTGTGTTAAAAATCAAAACACAACGTTTCGGGAATAAGAATCAATTCCCGTTATCAAGTGACTAAAAACTAAAGAAACATGAAACTAGAAACTAAGCCTATGTAAGAAGTAAAATTAAATAAGAATACCACCAACCTTAATATCTAAGCATGCATCTCAGAGCTAAAACTGAGAAGTCAAAAAACACAATCACAGTAACACACAACTAACGTCAAATACGTGTTGTTGTATCAAAGACAACAACACGTATGTACATGTTGAACAACACGTATACAACATCTTTGATACAACAACACGTATTTGACGTTAGTTGTGTGTTACCGTATACGTGTTGTTGTATCAAAGAAACACATCTTTGATGTGTACACTCATAATGCGGATTTGGGGCTCAGAAAAACCTCATGCGATTGTACAAGTGCAACGCAACTCTCCTAAATTGAATGTTTTTTGTGCTATATCCCGGCAGAAAGTTTATGGGCCTTTCTTTTTTGGCGAAGCAACTGTAACTGGTACTTCTTATCTTGATACTCTACAGTTATGGCTCTTCCTTCAGTTGAAAGATGATGAACAAAAGAACTTCATTTTCCAGCAAGATGGTGCACCGTCTCACTGGCACAACGAAGTACGCGATTGGTTGAATGTTACTGTACCCGACCGCTGGATTGGCCGCAAAGGGCCCAATGACAGAGTTTGTTTCGCAAGGCCTCCACGGTCACCCGATCTGACGCCTTGCGTTCTACCTTTGGGGGTTCATAAAGGATTGTGTGTATGTGCCTCCCCTACCAACTGACCTTCTCAAATTAAGAAACAGGATTGAAGCAGCTGTTACAACAATTACTCAAGAGACACTAATCAAAGTTTAGGAAGAACTCGCATATCGTCTTCACGTGTGCCGTGTGACGAATGGTGCTCACATTGAACACTTGTAGGCTTTTCTGTAAAACTCTTTGAGTTGCTTTTTCATTTGATGTGTCATTTATAGCGGTAAGTTTAATGTAATAAAAGTTATAAAGCGTTAAAACCCCGCTATTCATTTTGAAACACCCGGTATATCTACACTTAAATTACATTCCAAATTTGGTTGAAATATTACTAAAATTCTAGCTACTAACGACATTATTACCGATTTCTGTCTAATTTTTAAATAGCAGTAAAATAAGTGACTCATATTTTATCAGAGAAAACACATTTAGACATAAATAATTGCTGATTAGACGTGGTTAAAAACAACTTTTTAAAATTATTTTTGCTTACAATAGGTTGGTTTTAATGGATCCCTTGATTCAAAAGAAAAATCAAACCGTTATAAATTTTTTTTTTTTTAATTTCAGAAAGTAAAAAGAAATGCATTCCTTTAACAACAGCAACACCAGATGACAGCGGTACTTCATCAATAGGCTCAGCTACACCGCCAGTTTCCGATGATGAACCTCCTGTACCTCTAACACCACGACTAATGTGGCCAGAAATACCTATTCCTCACCATATTTATCCTCAACATTTATGGTCTTATCCTTACTTTTTCCCTCCCCCTCCGCCTCCACCACTATATCCTCACCCTTACTTGCCCTACTTCCTTCCCTTTAGGACACCTGCAGAATCTTACCTTATGGACCTTAGTCTAAGAGATCGAGACGTCAATACATCATATGATTAAAAGGCTATAATAGTGAAGCAGATAGAATTAATGAAGTTTATTTGTTATAAAGTATATAACTTTAATTTTTATATTTATAGAAGTAAATTTTATGGTATATTAATTTTCATTGGTTAAATTTCAACATGATGGAAAGTATGTCAACCACGAAAGCAAGATATTCTATTTATTTTATTCAATTCCCAAACATATACATTGTGTTACATTGGAAAGTGGTGAATAAAAATAGGATCTTTCCTTTTATTAAACAGTTTATGTATTAAAAAGTTGTTTAGTTTTAAATTGTCCAAGACAATATCCTTACATGTTTATTGATAGGATGAACTATTAAAGCCACTAAATGCAGTTGAAACTCTATTAAATTATACGGAAACAGAAAGTTTTGAGTAACTTATTAACATCAACTTAAATATAAATAGAGAACAAAGTGAATTTAACATAGTTTCAATTTAGTGGCCTAATGGTTCAGCCTTCTTACTGTGTTAATTTAGGGGTCTGATACAATATATGTGCAGGCTATTAAATGTTTTGTTTTAACAAAAAAATAGCAGTTTTCTTTTGAAGTTAACTACATTCCATTGAAAGATATATATATATTTATTTTCTCATGACTTTAATGTTCAGTATAAGTTCGAGAACACAGTACTTTAATCCAAGATATAATTTTTTGTTGTTTTCTTGTAAATATATTTTTGTTAGTGTTATTATTGTATTTGAAAACCACCGGGATGATAAAAAGCGTTTAGTGAGAATATGATTTACAAATTCCAGAGGTTATCTTTAATTTTATTTCATGTTGAACAACATGAGTTGTGACTGAGATAAACATAAGGTGTGGCAATTAAATAACCAGACTGGTACTACAAAACATTTTATTGATCACCAATTACAATACAATGTTTATCCCGTTCAATCTACTCTCCATATCGATCCCTACAACACTCCATACGAATTTTCCACTGTTCAAAACAGAGCTGGAAGTCTGCTTGTTAAGAACCTCAGTCATTTTTATCGCTTCCACACTGTCAATCTTGTCCCTTTAAGCTCCAATTTGATCTTAGGAAATTAAGAAAGTCACAGGAAGCCAGTCACGTCAGGTCAGGAAAGTACAGTGGGTGGTCCAACACGGTGATACCATATTTTACAATAAACACCTTCACAGACAAGGCAGAATCGACAGGTGGAGCGTTCAGGAATTGCTCTTCCACGAATCGGGTCATCTTCTCACTCGTTCGTGAAGGACTTATCTGAACCTCAATGTAATAATGTTGATTCATCGTCCGACTCTCAGGGACCCAATGAACGTAGACAATTCCACACTTGTCTAAAAACAAAACAATCACCATGGGTTTGAATTTTGATTTCCTCATTTTCTTTTCTTTTCTTTTTTTTTTCTGTAGTGAACTCGAGCTATATCAAGGCATCGAATGTGGCTTTTTTTTTAGGATCATAGGTAAAAAATCATGATTCATCACAAACTTTTTACATGTTCTATGATTTTTACAACATCTGACAAACGCTTTCATTTTTAATTCCTGAGATTTTCAATAAGAGCTCGGACACTATGGTACAATTTGCCAATTATTTTGGATGTTGTCGTCCGTTTATGTTGATGAGGGTCACCCAGGGCGCGAATCGTCTTCGGTCATTGTCACTCCTCAAACCTTTTAAACCACTCAAAAACTTGTGTGCGTGATAAACATTCACTTTCGTACACTTCCTTCAACATGACAAGAGCTTTTGTAGCAGTTTTTCCCAGTTTCACAAGCTCAGGGTGGGGGAAGGATCAACACAGGCACAGCCATGTTAAAAACCACTATGGCATGCTCTCTGTTTGCTGGTAGCAGAACCAGTTCAGTTATTTAATTGCCACACTTCGTACATTACTTCGAAGAAAATAAAATGAATGACTTTTCATTTTATAATGGTATTATTTATGGGTTTTTTCTCTCTTTTGTTTAATTTAGCAGTATGGTAAATATATTAAGTTTTTATTCTCATTCATCAAGATATAACTAGATTAATAAATTATTGAACCATAAATCAGTTGTTCTTTATTACTGAATAAATAATGTAGGTACATTTTTTTGGTAAAAAACATATATTTTTAATCAATTTGTTTATTAATAATTTCAATTTGACAATACATTAATTAAATTAAAAATTGTCTAGTCAAATATTAAAGTATCTGTTGTTTACCAAGTTCAAAACGTAATAAGTGAACTGGTGAAGATCTAAAACAGTCGTTAACTTTTTATGTGCGAAACTACATATGTTTTATGTACACACATGTTTTATATATATTTTGAATGGGATATTTATATAATATGAGAACTTGTTAACCTCTTACTGCGGTGATTTTTATAAAAGTAAATTTATTACAATTCCCAGTAAATGTGTTTGAGTTTAAGACTATTTTGTAAAAACTTTTTTAATGCCAGAATAAAGGTATAGAGTGGTTGTTTATCCTACATTATTATTTTTGTCTTAGATTTTCAAACACATTATATATAACTTAGATTCACTTACAATTGAAAGATTAAAAAAATAGTTTTTATTTTAGTAAATTTTCTTTGGGATATTTATTATCTGTATTAACTTATACACCAATTTGTTTAAATATGCTAAATCTAATTTTTTAAGTTAGAATTACTAATTGTACTATTTAGACTAAAATTTCACTCTATAACAAAATCTAAGAAACCTAAATATTTTATAGAGTAATTTGTAATTCTTCATTAGACTTCTGCTTCACTTGTAGGTCTACATTAATTCCTATTTGTTACCAAAGAAGTTAAGTTTATGTTGTTGTAAATAGTTAATTATACAGAGTTATTTATTTTGTACTTTTATAAGAGATTAAATGTTTTTTTTTAAATGTCATGTTTATTAAACTTTCCTTTCATAATTCATAGCTGTCATTCTTAGCTAACTAGTGTTTTCCAAGGACCTTAAAAAAACATGTTTTGATTCTAGAAATATTAACTTAATGAAACTGTATTTTTTTTATAAATGTTATATGTAATCCATTTGTCTGAAATTTTTCCAAATTTTTTGTTAAAAACGTTTCAAGAACTCAGCACAAAAAATATAAAACACACACACATATATATATATATATATATATATATATATATATATATATATATATATATATATTAGTGTTTCATATAGTAATATTTTACCTAATAAGTTTGATAGATGTCTTTTGTGTAACTTCTTTATTAGTGTAACTAATGAGCAAAAGTTATGTAAAAAATTTATAAATTACTTTTGATGAAAGGAATCACTTATTACTAGATATATAGCCTACAAAAATTAATATAAAATCCACGGATAGAAGAATAGTTTTATTGAAACAAGTCAACTGTTGACAAAGAGAAGATTACAGATGAAGATAAAAAAGTAATTATTACTATTACACTTTAGTTCTAACACAATCACAGTGCTTGAGTCTAAATAAATGAACAAACTAGAAAAATTATCGAACATAAATGAAACTGGATCCTCAAAATGTTGTTTATTGATTTGACTAAATTTTAATTCATGCAATGGAACCCAACCAAAGACTAGGTAAAGCAACCCATAAAAAGCCATAGGGAGTAAATTATAGGCAACTAAATATTATTATTTACTTAGCTGTCTCCACAACCAACTTTGATTGGAGAGCATGACATGTGCACTAACCCCACACATTTGAAACACTATTTCATATAGTTCTAGAAAATCATGTATGTATATATACGGTTTTTCAGAAAGTAAGTTCCGTTTTGTTATAAAAAAGACACCACAAGGGAAGAGTAGGGTAATTACACTCATCTAAGGGAAAATGATTATTACTTGTGTACTATAAAACTTAAATTTAATTGTACCTGTGTATTTTAAAGTTTGATTTATATTTTTAACAAATGACATACAGTAAACCCTCTATAATCCGGCACTGTGCCAGTCCGGCACTCCAGTAATCCGGCGTTTTTGACGGTCGTGGTGGGGGAACAAACAAACAACCGGTAATTTACCCGCCGCGGCAGTGTGTAACAGAGCAGTGACGGTGTGTAGTGAGTGACAGTTTGTAGTACAGTGTACAGCAGTACATTAAAGTGTGTGAAAATGTCTCAGAGCAAACGGAAACATAAAACTTTAACACTGTTTCAGAAAAATGTGATTTTAAAGAGACTTGACTAAGGTGATCATCTTACCAACCTAGCAAATGAATATGGTGTCGGCCGAGCTACAATACATGATATACGTAAGAACCGAGACAAAATAAAATCTTTTTGTGAAAACAATGACAACGTTAAAAGTGTCCGGAAAACGTTAAAAAAGGGTGAGTTCCCTCAGGTTGAGGATAGCCTATATGCTTGGTTTATTCAAGAAAGAAATAGGCACACGCCAATAACAGCAGAAATTCTCAAGGAAAAGGCGAAGATATTTTACGAAAGAATAATGGGGAATGACAATTTCAAGGCTAGTGAAGGATGGCTTGAAAAATTTAAAAAGCGTTTTGGAATTCGTTTGCTGAGTATGACAGGCAAAAAACTATCGTGTGATGTTGCTGCAGTCGACCCTTATAAAGAAAAGTTTAAGGAAATCATTAATGAACTAGAATTAACTCCTGACCAAATCTATAATGCCGATGAAAGTGGTTTGTTTTACCGGCTTTTGCCTAAAAAGACATTTGTCCACTGTGCTGAAGCAAGTGCTCCGGGACGAAAACTGACCAAGGACAGAATAACATTTATGCCGTGTGCCAATGCAAGTGGCGAACATAAATTAAAATTATTGGTTATCAGCACGGCAAAGAATCCCAGGGCATTTAAAAATGTCAACCTGCCTGTTGATTACAAAAATGCAGGCAAAGGATGGATGACACAAACAGTGTTTAAGGAATGGTTCGACGGAATATTTGTGCCATCAATGAAAAAGTTCCTGGAAAAAAAGAAATTGCCCCAAAAACCTTGCTTATTTTGGACAACTGCCCCGGTCACCCACCAGAAGATGAAGTAAAAAGTAAAGGCTTCCGTGTCCTTTTTTTGCCGCCTAATGTTACGCCTCTTCTACAACCCATGGACCAGAATGTGATTCAGACTGTAAAAATGCACTATAAAAAAACTTTGCTTTACAAAGTGTTATCGAAAGAATGCAGTGTGATCCAGTCATTGAAAGAAACGAACTTGAAAGACGTGGTTTTTGACCTTGCTAATGCTTGGGAAAATCTCCCTGAAAAAACAATTGTTTGTTCATGGCGCAACTTATGGCCTGATTTGGCTCTCTTGGAGCAGTACAAAAAAAAGAAAAGCAACGAAATGGGCAATGACCTAAACGATGACATTGAAATGCCGCTTGCTGTTGATAAGAATGTAGAGGATGAAGAAAATGTTGATTGGGAGCTGATTGAGCTGCGAGATACTATTTCTGAAAAACTAGTTGATGGAAACGAAAGCAGATGTAAACATGTGGCTGATCGGTGAAGAAGAAGAAAACGGCCAGATTATGGCACGAATTACATTGATTATGGCTGTAATATAAAATATCTATTTTAGTTCTAGTTAATTCTGATAGAGTGCACGAGCATTTCCTACCAGACAATACATTGCCTTGCCGTTTCTAACATAGTCATTGAGTAACTTGTGTTTGCAAATGTAATTGGTTTTTGTTGTTTATTCTTTCGATTGTATAATAGCTAATCGTAAAAATCTTAGCAATGATGACATTCGGGAATATATTATTGATTCCGGGAGTGAGGATGAAATAATATATAGTGAGGAATCTGAGTTTGAATTTCAGTGAAATGGTGAACGATGCTGCTACAAATATGCATTCGGATCCGAGTTGTGTTGTGGACAACTTAGGCGAGTGTAGGCCTACCAGTGTTTTTTTAAATGACAATGACAATTTTATTATGGAAGAACCTGAAAGTGGCGAAGAAAATAACGTATTTATAGCACCACAAAACCTTTGTGAATGACACAATAGCATTTTAGTTTGATGAGAATAAGTCTGGAATAAATAATGATTTAGACATAGGCCAAGATTGTAAGGAAAGAGACTGTTTAAAAATTTTATTTGACAAGGATCTTGTGTCTCATATCGTAAAATAAACTAACAGATATTGCAATCAATATATAAGTAACTCAGTTTTGAAAGAAAAATCTAAATTACAAAAATGGTATAATACTAATGAAATTGAAATTTACACTTTTTTAGCCACAAATTTTAACAGGATTTTAAATTACTGGAGTACTGACCCTCTACTTTCTATTCCCATTTTTTGTAAAATATTTTCTCAAGATAGGTTTATGAATTTATTGAGAATGTTACATTTAGATAACAATAAAGCCAGCATCAAGGGAGACAGGTTAGCAGAATTTTTTACTGTTTTACATAATCAAAGAATGGAGTTCAAATGTGTTATGATTCCTTTCAAAAACCTGTGTATTGATGAAAGTCTGTTACAGTGGAAGGGCAGAATATCATTCAAACAGTTTATGCCGAAAAAAGCACAGGTTTGGAGTCAAATTATTTATTTTGTGTGATTGTAAAACAGGGTTTGTTGTTGATATGGTTTTATACCCAGGGAAAGAGACAACTATTGAAATTAAGGAAAATTTAGGCATTTCTGGATCTGTTGTAACAACTCTAACAGAGTATTTGGGTATCGGGCATACAATATATGTCGATAATTGGTATGTGAGCCCTTACTTATTTCAATATTTACATGACAACCAAACTGGAGCAGTAGGTACAGTCAGAACAGACAGGAAAGATATGTCAAAGTTTCCCAAATTAAAATCTGAAGAATACAGTGCAAAACATACTACTTGCTTGTAAGCTGAGAAATGGGTTGATAGGAAGGACGTCAATATGTATGTCCTTAACACACACTAACGAACAGAACGATAGTGGAAAGGTCAATTATGCTACTCATCTGCCTATAGGGAAACCTGTAAGTGTGCTTGACTACAACAAGAACATGGGATTGATCGAGAAATCTGATATGCAGATTAATTTCATTCACCGATAATGCACAAAAATCTTCCAAATGGTACAAAAAGCTCTTTTACCACTTAGTTGATATGACTGTTTACAATGAATCTATTATTTATAAAATGAAAACAGGAAAAATCATACAACTTGGACAATTCAGGATCAATTTGATAAGGCAACTATTAGAAGAATTTACACCTATGAGAGCTTCACCTGCAGGTGGAAGGAAAGCCAAGAACCAAGGTATGCCCCTTCGTTTGACAGCCAGACATTTTCCAGACATGTGTGAAAATATACAACCTTTGGCCCTTAAAAGAGACAAGATACTTACTGGATGTGCAACGACTGTGATGTGCCGACTCTGTCTGCCGGAGTGTTTTCCTGTATACCACATGAAGAGAATTTTTTTAGTAAGTAATTTGTATTCATATTTTATAAACAATTTATAACAATCCGCTGTATAATTTATTTTTGTAATGTTCAATATAATAAAAAAGATACAGAAGAGTAAACTATTTTTATAAAGGTTTCGGCGGTTAGGTTAGGTAAGCTAGTTTGGGGGACATATATTTGAAAATATGTTATTATAAATAATTAAAACAAATTCTTTTTACTATTTATTCATGTTTTTATATAATAAGAACAATATGAAAGCAAATTCCAAACAAATAAAATTAACATTAAAAACTCACTAATTTGGAGTATGGAGCTAAAACTAATCATACCTAATTATAACTAATCAAACTAATCACAATGGGTTTGGTATGAAAAACCCACTGATCAACAGGTTAATGCTAGCCGATTCAGGTTTTCTTAAGATTATTGATGAATGCCATCCCAAAAATGCATAAAGCTAATATTTGTCACAGAGTTTTATCTCTTTACATAAGGTATGTCTGAGTCCATTACGAATAGCAAATTCAAATGCCAGTCTACAAAGTTTTATTCCTATTACACTGAAATACGACTTTGCTAGAAGTAAGACATGCTTTTCTATTTTATCTTCTTGAGCTTGGTTGAACAAAGGTTTTGTTCTTAAGGGTGCTCCATAACAAGGGCCCTTTTAATCTATCATTGATGCTGTTGAATGGTATATTGTATTAGACAGCAGCTTTTCTTATAGACATGCTGTCAGCTATTGGTTTCATTGTCGCCTCCATTGTTTTAATATTCCAAGAAGCCTTTTGGGTGGTTCCTTTTTCTGATTTGAAATCTATAACAAACATACAATAACAATAATAATCATAAGCCCTAATAAGTTTATTCATTTTTATGATTTCCTACTTGAAACAATGCAAAACTCAGCTTCTGTAACCTAATCAGATTATTAGGCGGGGTACGGACATGGTTTTAATGTCTCAGGAAGCCTTTTTGGTTGCTGTTATTAATTGATTTGGTATCTCTAAATAAACAAACAATAATAAAAATAATAATAAGCCCTAATAAAATTATTTATTTTATAATCTCTGACTTGGAATACCAAAAAAAAAAATAAAATAAATAATCCAGTTTCTGCTTATATTAATAAAAATTAAATAAAAGATTGTTTAATCTGTCAATAATTCAGATAAATTATGACTGGTAGGTTATATTTTAATATTAATTCATTATAAATATTTTTTTGTTTAGCCAATTTATTACAATACTTTAATTTAATAATTAATACACCAAGAAGGGTTATCCTGCTTATGGGAAGGGTAATGCCGTTCAACTGAGCATCATTACTCAACTTCAACATTTTGGAATTCAATCTTTCTAACCAAGCAAATAATACATAAAATGAAATGAATGTATTTCATAGCTTGAATAATAAGCTTTTATCAGTTCTATTATAGTGTTTCTAGTGGTATAATCAAATGAAATTACTTTGAATAAAGTATCAGAAGCTTTTTACATCAGAATTCATGTAAATTTTTTCTCTAATGTAAATATCATGTATCACTCTGTAAACCGCCGTGCTCACTGTGGATACCTAGCACGAGGCCCACTAGGTGGTAGCACTTGCCGAATACCACTAACATTGTTCATTTCTTCACAACTGAACTGAGCGCCATTACCCTACTCTCCCCTAAAATTAGAGATATTTTTATTATACACAAATTACAAGGTTACCTATTTTTTCTACAACTTGACATATCGGTTAACAAGTTTTTTAATACTCTTGTCATAATCACTGCGTTGTCTGCAAGTTAAGTTTTACTGATCCAAAAATCAGTTAACTGAATGGTTTACTTCTAGCTCAGTGAATTTAGTGTGTATGATTGCATTATAAATAATTGCAATAAAATCTACAATAAAATTATATAGTACTACTGATATGTAGATGTTATAATGTTTGTTTAATGGTACTAAAAACAACTAAACCACTTTAACAGCTTTCTCAATAATATCCATTCATTAAATAAAAATGACAGCTGAAGCAGAAAACAATAATGAGTAAAATACTTTATATTACCACCGTGATAAATAAAAAACACAAATTCAAGTTTTACAGAAAACTACTCAAACAGATCACACTTTACATTCAACTTCAAATCACATTGTCAAGTTATAAATTAACAACTAGCAATAGTTGTGTGTATAAAGCAGTAAAAATATATATGGAAATAACTGCATTTATCAATGAATAAATTGAATTAAGCATATGACCTTTACCAATGGATACAATTCTTCTATTGTCGACAAATGCATCTAAAAGCAAGGAAAGAAAAAAGTAAAATTAAACAAATAACTTGCACCATCTGAGCATGTAGAAACTAATAAATATATACCATAAAATGTAATAGCCAACTTGAACACTAATAAGTAATATATTTCACAAACAAGGATACTCTATAGCAGTCTGTAATAATAAAAAACTCCAAAATACTGTATGATGAACAGAAATAAGTTTAGAGCCACTACAAATGATTCTGAATAAGGAGGATTATATCAACTCTCATGTAACGATTGAAATAAATCATATATAGGATAGACAACAAGAAGTTTAAATAAAGATTAAAAGAACACCTATGAAACCATAAAACATCATTAAACCAAAAAATCTAAATATGCAGAACACACTGATGAAGAATCATCAGGGAGGAACAGTGCTATTTTCCTGGCTGTATTAAAAAATACCTATTTAGAATGTCAATTACTGGAAAATTGCATCCTGTCATGTTATAGAAAAATCTTTGTTTATAATAAGCAGGTGTTTGTTGTAGAAATTTATTTTTCTTTAATTTGTTGATTGGTACCTTTATAAAAGTGTTACTTATTCTATGTGATTCAACAGATAATTGAATAGTCAATCTCAAATTTACAATAATTTTTAGCAAAATACTTTGTTGGAAATGTATCTGTTATAGATGCCATTATTATAGATGACCTAACCTAGGAAAATTAAATGTGCATCAATAAATGATACATATAAGACATTAAAAAAATTTCTGGAAAATTAAATTTCCTTGTTCAAGTGAACTATATAAAAAATAATAAAAACAGTAGATTGCAATAGCTTTGGCCAAAACACCGTTAAAATGGAGAAAAGAACTGAAACATTGGACTGAAGATGATTGGAATTTCTGTTAATAAATTAGTGATAGGCCCTTTAACAAGGGTCTAATATGATATCAACCATGCTCGAGTACCATAGTAAAACAACTATTACAAACTCTAGGTGTAATAAAAATTAAATAGATTCCAGGTTTGTTTCAGTGCTGAATTAATATTTCAAATATCTAATAAAACATCCCTATATAAGCGAAAGAGACAACTGTATATAGTGGTGACTGTGTAAGACAGACAGTGAAGCATCTCATTTCTGTAATGGTTTAGAGCTCACAATGTCTGTACATGGTCCATTTTGGAAAATCTATGAGACAAGATCAGTATTTGAAAGTATTGTAGACTAGACACTTTCCTACACAAGAGATTAATTTCCTGATGAAGTGTACGCCTTCATGTATGACAGAGGTCTATGCCATCAAAATAAGTGTGTTGAAATGTGTTGAGTAGTTAAGACTAAGTTGCTTTAAAATTTCTTTCTTTACATTTAATTCAATTATTTGTTCTGTTGAGCGCCAATAAGTTAATTTTTTTAGATAAAGTAAAGTAAGTAAGTATGATTTTTGTAGATAAAATTAAATTTAACAAGCATAAGTATTAAAAAACGTTTAAAATAAATAAAAACTATAAATTAAATTATACAAATTCATTTCATTAATTCTGTACATTACTATATTTTACTTGGAACATCTCAAAGAGAGTGCATTGCTTGTTTCCAGCTTCTATAAGCAAGCAGCAGTACAATGTTGCATTCAGGTTGCCGCACCATCCATTTTAATGCATGTATAAACTTCTCCGTGCATAGCAACAGTTTCATCTTCTGTCTCTTCACTAGTTTCATCATCTTACTCTTCATCCAAGAGACTTTATCTGGAATCTTTGATCATTTGAATCAGACTGAAACCATACCTCCAGCTCATCAACATCGCATTCAGACCAACAGGAAATGCCCCATGGCAAAGCTCATAATTTCACGCACGCTCATGTCTGTTTCAGTTCATCAGGCTTATTTTTTCCCCTTTCAATTCAAGTTGTTCTTTTGTGGATGTTACAAGCTCATTTTAGTGTCAAGTCGTTAACCAGACTCCAAAGCTCTGCAATCATGTAACACCTCTCAGTCACATAAAATCGGAACTGAGATTGGTTGTCCAATTGTACTTTGTTCCAGAAACAACTTTTAAACAATTTTTTTGAATTCACCGTCTATTACTTTCTTCAACACTTTCCTTGAAGAATTACCATCCTCAATTTTTAATGCGTTCACAAAGTTTAAACTATTTGCATCATTAGTTGTAATCTCAGAAATTGTAGAAGTCCCCCACACATAATCTCTTTCCCAGTTGTTTTCCAAACACACTTTTATTCAACTGATTTATATTTTCAACTATATCACTTAATGAAAGAACAAGACGTTTAAATTTTGAACTCGCAAAAAGACACACAATCAGTCAGAGAAGTAATGCTAGTTTAGAACCATTCAATGGAAAGTGAAATAAAAAACTAAAGAATTTAGTAGGGAGAGGTATTAACAGTATGCATAAAGCCAGTGCAAAGCAATAATGAGAACTGACAGTGCTAGTGAGGGGTGAGGATGGAAGGTCATGACAGTTTTTGCTGTCATGACAGGAATCCATTCGAAACCTTTGGGCTATTGTGAAAAAGAGAATGAAAGAACAAAAAAATCACAAGAAAAGTAGGCCTAATTAAAACTCTTATAGAGATCGTGACATCACAATGAAAAAATGAGAAAGAATTGAGAAAATTAAAAGCATAGGTATTAAAAGATTACATATGTTCATAAAAAACAAGAGCATGCACACAAAACATTAAGTTTAAGATAATTTTATAATACTATTGTGTATAACTATGGATCAGTAAAATTTTATTAAAAAATCAAGTCTAGTCTAATAATTAGTTATGCCTCTGTAAGATGATAACATAGTTATTAAAAAATTGAAACCTAGAAATTTGTCTTTTTTTATTTGATGTGTTTTATCTATATTCTAAAGTATATCTTCAATATGGCCAATTTAGGTCTGTCATTTTAGGACCTAGCTGACTGTAAACAAATATAAAGATTTTGTTCAATATCCGAATAAAACTAAATTCTTCAAAATGTTAGGTTTTGAAGGACCCAGTTTATACAAACCAATCATAAATTCATATTGTAAGTGTTATAAAAACGAGAATACTAAAAATATTTATTTTGTGCCTAATTTATCTTCAATTCTAAGACATCTTACTCCAAAAAATAATGCTTCAAAACTTTGTACAATTGGACTAATTGTTCCTAATATTTTATCAACATATTTTAACTTCCACCATTATATAATGAAAAACATAATTCTTAGGAGAATTCAATATATAGATATAATTATATTTTTATATAATTCTTATTATATATAATTATGTATCTTACGAGATGTTCTTCTAAATCTAAACATTTCACAAAAAACCTATCCCACAAAATCTAAAATTTTGAGTTAATCTGATAATCTATTATGGGACATAAGCAATGGCAAAATTGTACAGACATCATTCCTAAAAAATAAAAATATATTCCTAAGCCTTAAAATGTTGAAAACCATTTAAAGTGTGATACTGAAATTTGTACAACATTTAAATACACTATTTTCGAAATGATGTTTGAACTTGATGAATATTGTCAAGAAGAGTTGTTTAAATTTTAAGAACTCAACTTGCGAGGGTTTCACTAATACATACTAAATTTTGGGCAAACAGATTTTAATTTTAGCTTAATTTTTAAATTCTACTTTCAAGACCAAAATAACACACCACTGATCAGTGTGTTTGAATTAAGTAATTTGAAAAATCTGCACAATAAAATATGAATAAACTGCATCAAAAAAAAATTTTTTAATGTCTAATTTAATTTATCTGGGAACACAAGTAATGGCCTTCTTAATTTATGGTAGATATCATTGTTATTACGTGAATCAATTCTTAATAATAGTTAAACTAAAATAAAAACTAAAACTAATAAAATTCAACTTGTACAGCTTATCAGTATGAATAGACATGAATCAGAAACATTTTTTCTTTGTGTTCTATGTTAACAAAATATACACAACAGTATTTCAACTTTACTTTACTTATCTAAAATACAAATTAAACACACTACAAAATATTAATCTCTAACTTAAAAGTTTTCAGATATTAATAAATAATTGTTAGAAATATTACTTATCAGACTGTGAAGGTGACGAGGCGAGTGACATCGGCGGAGATGTATCAGAGCTCAAATAACATTGTACATACTCCCGAGTTGTTAGCATCACAAAATCATCAGATGGTTTATATGGAGAGTCTATAATCAGAAAGAAAATCCTATACACATATAAATATCCAATAATAAATTTTTTATATTTTGAATATTACAAAATAAAACAAAATCCTTTAAAGTAAATTTGAGTTAATAAATTTTGTAATAAAAAAATATTCTCCATGCGGACAATATAGTGACATGACAGGACGAGAAATTGCTATTTATGGAACCACTCATTTTCCAATCTTGACTTTGGTAACGATATAAACAGACTAGAAAGGAGCATGTAAGCTATTACAGTTTGATGTACAATGGATTGAAATTTCTAAAAACCCTTTGAAATGGCAAACATTTTAAAAATTAGAAAAATATTATTTCTGAGTTTTAAGATAACAAAAATTTTATTAATACAAATTATCAAAAAAACTTTTTCCAATTTAAAGTAGTTTAATTTGGTCAATGTAGGCATACGCCTGGTGTATGCATGTGAACATCTTTAAAGTTTGGTTGACAAATGAGCTTTTTTTTCTTTTTAACAGTCTAGGAAGGTCCATACGAAACATTTGAGTTTGTAAAGTTCACAATTTTGAGATTTTTGTATCAAGATATATTTGATTGGAAAAAAAGGAATAGTTGCCAGTAATGTGATTAATCAATAAATGTAATAAAGTTATAAAAGATTTTATTACATGGATTATTTGCGTTCAAGGATAGAAGACTATAATTCCGAAGTTAAGTGTAGACGGACAGACTAGATTTCAAAGTTGTTGAACTTGCAGAATTATATATGTGTGTGTTTTAAAAAACAATTAGAAAACATAAGAAATGTTAGTTTAAGATTTTATAGTTCTAATAATTGTAATAAAATTAAGTAATTTAGAATGTCTAATGAAATTGAGAAAAAATTATATTTTTGTAAAATGATTGGAGATGGATTTGTCAGAAACATCAGAGTGCACTGTGTTAACCAATCAGAAAACAGATAGAAGGAAAGTGTGTAGTGGAGAGATGTATGATCCTAGATATCAAAAATACAGACTACTAGCTTCACTAGTGAATGGGTATCCGAGATGAGTAGTTCTGTTTTAAGAACGCTCGAACTCCATCATAAGCTGATCGCTTGATCTTCCAAGCTACGACCGATGCCCATTGCATAAGTCGGTACCGAAAACAGTTTTTTTAAAACTTTGAATTTTAAAATAGAATCAGTGAAAATTACGCCTTGGTAATTTCCAAATGAAAGGTCCTTTTTCATTCGGGATTGCAGCAATGTATTCCTCTAACAAAGACCTTTAAAATGAGGTATAATTGGACCTATGCTTACATTTAAGATTTTTTAGACTTCCTCCGCAGGACGTCCCTCCAAAGTGAAAAAAAAAACAGTTAAAAATTACCAAAAAGTCAGTACCTACATTGAGGACGTAATCCTAGAGTTTCATTGTTCTGCGTTTATTAATAAAATAAATATTAAGGGGTTTCCAGACTTTTTGAACACCTGGTATATCAACGAACATAAATACTGATATCGTTTTAATTAGTAGGTACCTTCTTTACTATCAATTACCAGTATTCTTAATTTGAAACCTGGTGATCAATGGATGTACAAGTTTCCTTAACATCTGTGAAATTCAACGTTGTATATTGGGTTTAATTGATTGTCTATGATTTTTGTATTGTTTGTTATTATAGACAAACACTATAATTTTTCAAACCATTTAAAATTAGTAACATAAAATCGTATTCAAATCTTTTAATATATATAATTTGTATATATAATTACTAAATCTCGTATATATCCTTATCAAACTGGGTGTAATCTAACAATAATTTCTGTGACTACTAAAATTTAAAAAAAATTAGCAAAACTTGGTAAAAATATGATCCTATATTAAAATTTTTCCAACTAATGAAACTGTCCACTTTGTTTCAGACACCAATTATTCTTGTGTCAAAAAAGTCATTAATTGAAGCTTCAAGAAAGAATAACATAGACTCAATAGAACAGATTCTAGAGCCTATATAACCAATGCACATTTGATCGTTAGTGCATTTGACATTAGTCTAGGTCTAACCTGGATGATGGACTACACTATGGAAATCAGATTTATAAAAATCGAAGGAATAAAGTATTATTTATTTAAATAGATAAAAATAATATTATATATATTCTTACCTAAATTAGTTCTGGTGTTAAAATTTTGTGAGTGGTAGGGACTAAATAAAGGTTCATGAATAGAATCTTCTAAATAAGAAAGCTCTTCATTTTCTACTGGAAAAAGACTCTTCATATTACTTCCATTTTCATTGTAAATATTTATGTATGGTTCAGCAGCATATTCTTTGTCATAGATTTCTGAGCGATTTAACTCAAACAAACAATTATTTTCCTTGACTTTAGGTTCTGGTTTTTTTGAGTTAAAATAGTCAAAAAAACCATCTGTAGTAAACTTTTTTGGAGATGCTTCTAAATAAGGAAGATTTACAGGACTTGACATTAAATATGAGTTATATGCAGATTCTTGAAGATTAATGTCTTTATTATGGGGTTGAGGTCTCATTGAAAAATTAGTTAATTCTGTATAGTTAGATTTGTCTTCCACATCAAATGTTTGACTAGTATGTGAGTTATTTTGATATATCGACCCAGAATCAGAATCATACATAGATTCATTTCCATAATAACCTGACGCTGCTGGAGAGGGTCTGTAGCTAAACAAAGATTTTTTCAAAGGCGAAGTTCTTGCTGTGAGTGGAATCTGTGATGTGGCAGATTTTATTGGTAAAAGACATGGTTGCACACCATTATTTTCATTTTGGTATCTTGAATTTTTATTATGCTGTGAACTTGATGAAGAAAGTGGAGATGAGTACCTACTCAATGAAAATCTAGAACAAAAAATAAAATAGAATAACATGTTATGATAGTTTTGTATAAAAATAAAGATTTATAAAAAATACATTTTAGTTTGCAAATCCACTGAGGTTTTAAAGCAAAATTTTTATTTTCTGTATTTTATTAACCACTATTTTACTCCATTAGCTACTATGTTTTACTGGTTTTAAAAATTTAAAATGATCGGAAAATTTCTCAGAAATATTGTAATAACTTATTTCAATGACCTTTCAATTAAAACTGAAGGCTTGAGTATATTTATTTATTTTAATTTTATACTGGGAAAAATTTAATTTAAATTGTTAGGCGCTAGCTTGTGAGAAAAACACAAACACTTATTTATTTTACTCTTTCTTGGGTCGTGAATTTCGAGAAAATGTACTCATATATGATAAATGATCATGAAAAACTTCTGAAATTCATACATTTATTTACAATTTTCTTAATTTTTATATATTAAACATACATATTTTGATTAAGTGGTTTGCTTAACTCCTCCTGAAATACATACATTTTATATTAAACAAATTATAGAACAAGATTCCTCTAAATGACAAACATATTTTATATTAAAAGTATATATAAAGTTCAAATTTGAAGTAAGGGTTCATAAAGTTCTTTTTGTTATAAAATTTACTAATAAAAAATGTCATTACAATTACAACTACTTACTACTTATGACGTTGGAACTGAAAGTTCATTATTACTCAAACTCTTTGGAACAATAGTTTTCTTATTGAAGTTATTTTAACTGCTTCACAAAAGTCCTTTTATTATATTTAACATGATTTTTCTTAATTTTATTAATAAAGCTATTAATCTTAGCTTCTAAAAGTAAAAAGTTCAATTTACTTAATTGTTCATGTTAAAAATATAAAATTCAATTGTATGCTCTACCAAGGCATAATTTTCACTGATTCTACTTTAATAAAAGTTCACAGTTAAAAAACTATTTTCAGTACTGATTTACAAAATGGCATCGATTGTCGCTCTGGAAGATCAAGCGATCAGCTTATGATGGAGTTCGAGCTATCTTAAAATAGAACTAATCTTCTCGGAGACCCAATTGCTAGTAGTCCGTACTTTTTTATATCTCGGATTATGCACATCCCCACTACACACTTTCCTTCTATTGGTTTTCGGATTAGTTAACACAGCACACTCTGTAATATTGTGAATTTTGAGTTTCATTAGTTGTAAAATAAAGAACATGTGTTTGAATAAATTAGAACACAAGTTAAAATCGCGGGAATGTAAAAAGGAAGTAGCAACAGGCGGAGTGGTACGATCAAATAGTCCGCAAAAAATGATCTTTTATAACATAGGAAAGAACAAAATTCGAAAAGTAATGAAATGAGGAGAAATGATCAGAAAAGTGTATATTGTGATTAGATATAAGTAGAAGATAAGAATTGTTGTAATTAGAAATGAGTAAAAATGTACGTAGGCTATACGGGATTTATGCGTGGGACAAGAATATAGTCTGAACAATTATTTTTTATAACATAAGAAAGGACTAGATATTTAAAGATGTAATTAATTAAAAACAATCAAAGAAACGTATGTGATGTTTAGAAATAGGTAGAATAGCAAGAACTATTGTAAGTGAAATAGGTGTGAGTCGTGTGACTTGTGCTAGACAAGGTTTACGCATAACAGGACATTTCATCAGTCTTAAAAAACTCCATCTTGGAGGAGAGTCGCCTACTATGGCAAATGCTGAATATTAAACTAAAAAAGTACGGTTATGTGATAGTAATACTTGGTAAAGTGATTTGATTTTAATGACTAAGGTCAGTACTGTCTACCAATAGTATTGGTCAGTAAAAAATGGACAGCAAAGTTAATAAAACTGTGTACAATGTGAGACCACGTTTTAGTGAAAAGACAACTAGGCTTAGTTTTTTAACATGAACAGGAAAATAAGCGTTTTGTATGTATGCAATATGTTTCTTTAATAAACAACGTTTGATGATGTGTAACTGATAACTTTGAACTATTAAAAGAGGTGAATCAGAACAAAATGAAGACTCAGAACAGTGTAGAAAATCGAGCTTGCTATCAGACATTACGCCATTTTTAAGTGTTTGATAAACAAAAATAAGACCAATATGCAGTGTAATTAAACAACGTATTCTTTGAGAAGAAATCAGTTTCAAAATAAATACAAGTTTGGTAAAGGCACGATTTGATTTGTATGTATTAGGTTAAGTATTATGTTTAACAATTACCAATAGTTTTCAATATGTTTATTGATTTTTTATTTTTTTATTGATGACATGTCTATCTGTAGTTTTCTGTTCTAAACAAGCATCATGAGAGATAAGAACATATGATTTTGCTTAATGAAAAAATTAAAAATTAATTAAAAATATATAAGGTTATAAATGAATTTGCTTTTTGTTTTTAAAGTTAAAATCTTGATTGGAGTTTGAAGTATTCTATCATAGCTGGGATCAAACTCTCACTTTAAATAATAAATAAATAAAGAGATAAAACGTTTGTTAATAGTTTCATGAAAGGATCATTGATGTTTCAATGTTTTAAGAAATATATTTTTTTAGATGAAAATGTATAATCTAGACATGAGTATTTTTTATTTGTTTGTTTTAAAATAAAAAGATGTTTGTTTAAAGTATAAAGGACTTCTAAATTCATCCCATTACATTATTCCATTAAGTACACTGTTTTAAAAGAATTCACGACCCATAGAGTAAATATTCAAAATTTAAATTTGGCAATTATGCAGTTGCCATGGCGCCCAACACTTAGGTACTTTTCTTCCATTTTTTATAAACCCATTTTTTCAAAATTATTACAATTGTCACACAACGTTTGGCAATTTGTTATTTAAAGTAGTTCATCCCCTTTTATTAAATTATTACAATTGGCGCCTAACGTACAGCAATTTGTTATTTAAAGTAGTTCACCCCACACATCTTTTTCTAAATTATTACAACTCTGATTTCTGAAAAAAACTATTTCTAATTATTTTTCAAAATATAATTTTTCTTAATTTCAATAGACATACTAAATTACTTATTATTGCAATTATGAAATCTTAAACTAACATTTCTTATAAGTTTTCAAATTGTTTTGTTTAAATCACACACATACATAATCCTGTAAGTTTAACAACTTTGAAATTTCATCTGTCTGTCTACATTTAACTTCTGAATTATAGTTTTTTGACTTTGTACGCAAATAATTCATGTAATAAAATCTTTTACGATTTCATAAATTAATTGATTATTCACAATTCACATTACTTGCAACTATTCTATTATTTCCCAATCAAATATATCTTGATATAATGATCTCAAAATTGTGAACGTTACAATATAAAGAAGGGGATTTTTCCCCCTTCTAATAACCCAAAAGAAACCCATTATACAAATGCATGTTCAGATTAAGGGAAGGCCTAATGAACACATTTAAGCTCTCGCTTTAATTTAAACTATTTAAAACGGATTCTTCATAATACTATATAGTAATTGCCATTACAAAATATACATAGTAAAATTAATAAATATTTTCTATTTATTTCAAATTGAGAAATTATTGTAATATATACTTATTGGGAACTAAGATGTCTATTATGATCAACATGTATGTATTTCATTTTATTTATTCTATATATCTTGTAGACTAAAGATATATTTTTGCATAAGCTACGTCAATAAACAAGTCAAATTTAAACACCAAAAAACAAACACAAACATAACAATAAATTAAAATACAGTGCAGTCACACAATGCAATAAAACAAAACCGTAGAGACAGCACACTGAGTACAATATTATAATCGTTTCCTTTTCTTCTTTTTTTTCTCCCTCCAATTAATATACATCAGTATAAATAAAAAATATAAATATTTAAAATACAATTCATAAAAATATTTAAAAACATTGATGACTGCTTTTAATTTTGATATTTATAACATTGTAGCCTACTACAAGAAATCATCACTATTTAACCAGGATAAAAGATATATGGTGTACAAACTTCTCCAGAATAAAACGATCCAGACAACAATAGGCTGTTTAAGTGTGTTTTTAAAAGTCTTATAATTTTTATTATTAACCAGCAGCTAGTTAATAAAAAATGCATTACTTTCTTGTTCTAGAACACTTGAATTTGAAATAGAGAATTACTCAGTTATATACATATAATTGGAAGTTCCCTAAACAAATTTTTACACAACAGGAATTACCTTAGTTGTGCTACAAGGCTAATAGCTTTCTTCTGCAGGACAAAATTCTGAACAGATGAATTCCTCCAGAATTGGATTCAATAGCTTAGATGGGGATATACTAACCCACAGTAAGGAGTTTAAAGAATAAAGGGTATGCAATATTGTTTGAAATTTCTCAGTACAAATATTCTATGTATAGATGGTTGGTTTATTTTCTGACATGGAGGAAATTACAACTGTTTATTTCTAAGAGAAAATGTATTCTAAAAAAGCAAGAAAAAAGAAGTGAAAATTAAGAGAATATTAACTAGCAAAAGTGTAATTCAAGAATTGCTGGTATAGCCATAATTTCAGTAATGATGAAAAAACAAGTTTAAAATTTGTCTTCACAGTCTAAATTTGTTGAAAAGCCTTTTGATTAAAAATATTCATAAAGTTGAAAAGTCATTTGATTAAAAATATTCATAAAGTAACTTGGTTTGAGTGTTCACTGACATAAACCATGTGTTTTCTCTTTTCACAAAACTCCATGAAAGTAAATGCTTTTATAACATTTTATCAATAAAATGTAATCAAAGATACTCACTCTTTATTCTTATGAGATGGTTCTTCTTTCAAAATTACCCTTTTAACAACTTGAGTTTCCCAATCTTCTGAAGACATTTTACAATTTTCTATAATTTCCTGAAGTTTTGGTGATTGTTTTTCTGTTATTCGATTTCGAGTATGGTTCCTATTTTCACTTCTGTAAAATTTAAAAAATGGTAATACTTATAGAATAAAAAGAAAATTTGTAAGTTTATACGAATAGCTTATAAACATTGAAATGGTTAGTGCATTTAGCTGTTACATCCATCTTTGGTTTCATATAATTACAGTGAAAATCAGTCATATATGATTTATAGGGTATTATCCCATATCTAGAAATAACTAACAATACTTTAAAACAGAAAATAAATACAGAGTATTCAAGGGTAATACCTCCGGGGTCTAAATTTTAACACTTCAGGCTTGACTCAAGTGACTCGAGGACTAGTCATGGTTTAATGGGATGTCCGAGACCAGTTAAATAAAGCCAGATCAGAGAAAATTGCAATACTTACATGTATTTAGAGTTTGTGCAGTTATTTATTTCACGAGTTACTTTGTTTGTACTGTTTTCTTCAATATCACTATCAAAAAGTTCATTCACGTCATCTCTAAAACAGAGTAAAAAAAAAATCATGTTTTTCTACAACATATTAAATAAACTTTGTTAATATATTATTAACAAAGTAATGTCATATCATATAATACAACTCTACAGTAATCACGATTTTTGTCAAATTCACCTATAATTGGTACAATAATGGTTTTTGAAATGGCTTGGTCAGGTTAGCCATAAAATCAACTGTGTGTTTTTTACGTGAAACTTCTTATGATGATTGAAAAAATAAAGTAACAGTTTCGGCCAGCTATGGCATAACGGAACAGTTTTTTGTGTGTGTATGTTTTATTGGGAAAGTAGTTAATATATTTAAATATATTTGGTTATTAAAGCTCTCTTTATCTCATTTTATAATTTATAACTGATAATTAAAGTGAATTTATTGTGGTGATGAGGAATATAAATATATTATCTTTATAATTGGTATGTATTTAAATAATTTTGTGAAATAACTATTAGGTTTCGTTTTGTTGTTTTGATGTAGCAAATTATTTCTAATTACGTTAAAAAATAATTTTGCAGTTATATTTACATAATTTTTCTATCATTAAATATTTTATTGCAGTGTTAAAAAGTATTATTATCATAGATAAGTAACTAGAGACACATATGTTACAGAACAACCCTCCTAGCATTCTACCAACTACTAATATGAAAAATAAGGTTAAAAATAAACAAACTACAAAATATTTCATGTTTTTATCCTTGATTATTGACTACATATTATTAACTAAATATTTAGGTCTGGATATTTTTATCAAAAATTCACAACATTCAACAAATAATACCATTATATCTATAAAGACCTATATAGTTTTGAAGGACAACATTAAATGATAAATAGTCATCAGACAGGTCTCACACACTCATGTACAATCACTTGAAAGAATTTAATATTTGAGTACATTTACTATTTGCCATACGTTGGTGCGCCAATTGAAAGAATTTAATAAAAACGAATGGGAACTTACTTTTGTAAACTAATAATAAAAAATTTGAAATAAATTGCTCAGCTTTATGGGCACCAGGTGGAATTAACTCACCAATTTTGAAAATATGAAAAATTGAATTTACTGTGTCTCGAGGTTAAAGGTTCTTTTTAAGAGGTACTTTGCAATAGGTGATAATTAAGAGATTCAAAGTCTTGTTCTGCTGAAATTGTACACAAGTATTTATTAAAACGACATTTCATGTTACAAATAAAATCAGAAATATATATTCTATTATCAAACATTTGTTCAAAAAATGTTACATTTTTTTTATGTTAATGGATCACATTTATATTAAACTATGATTTATTTCTCACAGACAAACAGAGAATCAAAAGTAATATTTAGAGGTGTTAAGGTTGTGTGAAAATATGTGAACACTGAAGATTTAAAAAAAATATCAACACTGAAGTGTTCCAGAACTATTTTCAGCAGTGGAAAAAATATTGGGACAAGTTGCAAGAGGAGAATAATTTGAAGGAGATTAGAGTCACCAGTTGTAAAAAAATTAAACACAATTTCAGTCATTTTTGGGTACCCCCTCATACATGCCGAGTGCTATAATACTTGCATTGTAAACGTACATAGATTTAGGACTGGTGCAGTTGCCAATAACACTAGATTTTTCGTTTGAATTTTTATCTTCAATATCACTATCAAACAAATCATCAAAATCATCACTGAAACAGAAAATAATGAGTGTAGACGTATATTCAAGTGAAAAGTATATCTTGAATATTATGATACGAAGATTAATAAAGGGTTATTTAATAACTGGTAAATTGAAATTATTCTTAGTGATAATATAGTGTGGTTTTTGATTAGCTAAAACTAGACAACCTTACAGTAAATATTTAGATTAAACATATTAATATACATTACCATTTGAACAACATACTGTTACCATGCTCTTATAAAAATGGATCTATTTTTATTTACTACTGTTAAGTGTACTAAAAATCTTATCATTGAGTCTTTAATAGTATCTGAATCATTGTCTTGTCTATAAAGTGATTTTATCATAAAATATAGCTGTTTTATGAAGAGTCAACTTGAGTTTTGAGGCATTTGTAGTTAAAGTGAGAGTGCATGTTTACTTAATTTTTGTATTAATTATTGCGTCTTATTATTGAGTGCAGTACAACTTTCGATTATTGGCTAACAATGTATATAAATCACAAAGTAGAATATGTGAAGTATTATGTACATATTTGTGAATATTTTCTGTTCGTATTTGCAACAGTTTTCCTTTAATGAAAAAAGAAAATCTATTTTTGGTTGATTTTTTATTTTATCAACAAACTAGAGAATGGATAGTAAACTACTTTATAAAAATCTACAAAAACTTTTAAATAGTTAGTCATTTATATCAGTGATAGCTTGTTAGGTGGAAGTGTTTTTATTTATATTTATTGTTCTAAGGATAATATTTAACTTTTGAAGATAAAAATCTCAGTAAAATAAAATAGAGTTTTTATAGTATATTCTTAAACTCAACTTGTCAAACATAATAGACATCACCTATCATAAAGTCCAGGATTATATGGGACAAGGTTTCTACCTCAAACAGCCTTGACCACAGAATAGAGAATCCACCATAGCATATTGATAAAGGTACTCTTCCGTGACAAGAAGCCCTAGCCTAACTTGGCAGCAAATGTCTGAAGTTGTTTACTGAGGCCTTTATTCAGAAGTACATCACTATTTTCTTTCTGAATCTCAAACCATGCTCCTTCACTTAAAGAATGACGCATAATTAAACCATATCAATTAAATTTTTCAGCTTATTTTTACTACAGCATACACGTTAGGCTGTCAGTCAACGTATTACGTTAAAGTTGTGTTACTGTTACATTACAGAAAATTAAAGGAAAGAAGAAGAACCTTCAACCTTATTTTATTTAAGAAATTAAATTGAATTAATTGTTAACATGTCTGCTGCGCTCAGACACCAGTAGCAAACTATCCCTGTCTTATCACTTGTAATATTTCACATTTTTGAGTTTATTTAAAAAAAGTCTAAGCCAAAGTATAATAGAAATCATCTGATAATTGCCAATTGTGATGTCAGTAACCAGTAGTATAATCCCAATTGCGATAAAGAAGTTTTACGATTCACCTGTGGTTATATCGGGTTATTGGTGAAATATTGGATTTTGGATTGACAACTTAATACGGAAAAAGAAGTAAGATATTCAAAGTGAGAGATATGAATCACATAATTGTAATTATTTCTATATAAAATGGTCAGAAACATGTGTTTAATTATAAGAAAATTTTAGGTTTAAGAGAATAATATAATATTATGTACGACGAGTCATACTCCGATTTTATATGTGTTAGTGTTGTGTTGTGTTACGTGTTTATGTGTTAGTGCAGGCTTGACGAAGCCGACAGTGTTCGGCGAAACAGGGCTGTAGCAATAACTATTATACGGACTGAGGACAACCTCTAAGGTAATTAACTGTAGAATAATATAAGATGAATTTAATAATATGATCAAACTGACAATCCTGCTATGCTGAATCAAAGAAAAGAGATATAACAACAGTATTTAGATCAAACCCTTCATATCAATTCTGTTCACTAAGGAAAAAACCTTCTTGAAGCTTCCAAATTCAAATGATGACATGCCTAATCAGCTAGTTGATAGAAAATGTAAGAAATTTGCACCTTGGAAAGAGGCTGATTAAACAACACTTCTTGAGAAAGCTCCAACCGATGCCGTCTGTCAAAGTTGAAGCAGATTATCTTATGGTTGGGAGACGATTATTTAAAAATCTTAGAATAAGAGCACAAGTTGTTATTCTAAGTGAATATTAAAGTTCAGTAATCAAATTAAAATAACATTATATTTGAACCAGTTAAATTGCATTAGAAGGTAATCAATTCAGTAAATGTGTGTTTGGTACAGAATTTTAGGTTTTACAATTAATTTTAAATTTATTGATTTTAATGCATATACGTTTTTACCAGCTAGTATTTTTAACTTTAAATATTATTGTATTTACAATTAACTATACATTCTTGGAAATAAATAATTCATTATAGGAATTATATGTTTATGAATTCAAGTTTTGATTTAGAGATATTAATTAAATAATTAAAAGAATAATCAATATATATATATTGACTTTTGTAAAATTTGTGTTAGGTGTTAAAAAAAGGGACTTGAACATTTATTTTGATTTAAATTGTAATGTTTCTACTTATGTCGTGAAGTCTTTGTTTTAGATGTTTATTTCATTTTGTCATAGAAGCTGTTTCGGTACTAGTACCATCATCAGATGACATTAACACACACTAAACACTAATACACTACACACAAAAATTAATAAACAAAAATATTACATAATACTGGTACTGGAATACATGTCAAAGTATAAATTGAAAGGTGTGGTCACATCCTATACTTGTAGTAGTCAAATAAATACCCACAGAAAAAATAAATGTACTATTTGTGTTCAAGTTTAATCTATCAAGTATCGCTATGTTATCTCTCGGTGGATTCTCTACCTTCCCTACCTCTACCCGAGTGATGCTTGGTTTTTGGTAAGATGTAACTTAATTAATATGTTTATTTAATCCTACAATTATGTTTCAAAATTCAACACCAGACACAAGCAACACTCCATTTTACCTCCAAACACCTTCATATCATCATGATATTATTATTCAAATGTCATACTTTTATATGAAGAGCTAAAAACAAAATAAAAAAAATAAAAATATGGTAAATGAAAACTTTCATGATTTCGCTAGAGAATTTTTGGGTCTTTAACTGACTATATTTGATTATATTGAAATATAAAATGTTTCTGTTATAACTTAAGTAAAATAAATATCCACTATGATGTACCAGCGGTTTTGAGGACAAATTTTATCATTCCTATAATAAAATAGAAGTTACATCACTTACTGTAAGTTGTCATCCACAGGTTTATATGACTTTGGAATTGAAGTTCGAACTCTTGATCGTTCTAGACTCAGATCCACATTGACATTCATCTTAGGTGTTAAGTTATTCTTATTCAAATGTTCTTGTTTTTCTCTACTCGAATTTTGATGTTTAAAAATTCGATGAGGTGACATCAATTGTAGTTTATTTGATTCACGAGAAGGAAAACTGTTTACATAGACACGTTCAGTGGGTGATTTATGTTGAAATACTGAATGATATTTAGGGATATTTATATTCTTTACATTGAGTTTCAAACTTTTTGGACTGCAAACTTTTTCATTGCCAAACCCCTTTTGGGATGAAATCTTTTCATTTTTCATTTCAGAGTTATAAATAATGTTATGTCTATTTAATACATTTTCTGGGAAACTACGATTAAGTGTTTTGGAATTATCAGGATTATCATTGTTGTCATTTGTTTTTTTGCATGATAATTTTGATTCTTCAAATTTTATAACTTGAGAATTTTCATTATCACAATTCAGTTTATTGCTCATGTGAGAATCAATATTCAAAGTGGAGTTATTTATCTCAGATCCTTTAATATTGTTCATTGTATCTTGAATGTGTAATTTACTATTTTGAGATAATGTAGTTTTGATAGAATCATGAACAAAATGTGTTTCTGTATCATTAAGATTCTTATTATAAACTTTAATAACATCTTTGCTTAGATTTGTAGATTGTTCTGAATTTGGAGGGCAACTTTCTATACCAAACATCTTTTTATCATTAATTTCTTCTAAATTATTGACCATGTTGTTTTGTCCACTTTGAGACATAGAAGAACTAATTCTATTTTGATGATAATCTGTGTAATGATTTTGGGACATTTTAAATTTCTGAATAGGTGATTCACAAAAATCACTATTTCCATCATTATTTTCTATACTTGCATCTAAAGATTCATTTTCAACACAAGTTATTAATTTATTTTCATTAATAGAAGTAGGTTTCAAATTTCCCACTTGCAACTTCACATCGTTTTGATTTAGTTGTGTTTTATCTTTATCAATTGGTGTTTTATCTTTATCAATTGTGGTTTCATGATTTAGGGTTTTCAATTCCTTTTGTTGGGCTGTTTTTATTATTTGTAATTCTTGAGCTTCACTAGTTATATCATTGATCTTACTTTGAGTAAATGGTGTTTCATTTCTTTCATTTAAATCTTGTGAAATAAATGAAATTTTGCTTTGAATGACATTCTCACACGGTCTGCTACGGTTTTGAGTTAGATTATTACTATTTTCTGTATAACCTAAACAAACAAACAAAACAATTAAATCTAAATTGAATACACATTTTTTAAATGTATGATTCAACTCTATATGAACCTATTATTTTTTAATATTAGAATTTAGAGGTTTTCTATTGATTGTGTAGAATAAAGAAACTGATCACGCAATATATAATAATTGTTGTAATTGAAGCACTAAATTTCCCCCTTTTCATCATTTATTATTTTACCGACACATTCCTATGTTTCAATGCAAGACATAAGTCTGGAATTTACAATTTTAGCAATAGCTTAATAAAATTAAATTTAAAGATATTTAATTTGGAGTTTTTATCAATTTATGAAGATCCAAAATTTACATATTTTGACCTAAATTAGTGGACTGTAAATCAAATTTATTGTAAAAATATAGGTATAAAACAATTTACATAGATTTTAGAAACTTTCTACATTGTTCGCTGCTGTAACACCTAGAAAAGGTTGGTCTAATTAAATATTCAAAATAGCGGGTAATCGTAGTGGGTGTGACATGAGTCAAAAACGTGACTAATGATTTTCAATGTTAAACAGAGTAAATTCATAATAAAATAGATTTCCAAACACAAATAAATAATGATGTAAAGATTTTAAAGTAATTTAGATTGTAAGAAATTTAATAAATTGTGTGTGTAGTGAAATTGAGAGATTCGGACAATTTATGAATTGCGTGGTAGTTGAATAAAGACATTTTGGAACTGAACGAGAAATATATCGCTTACACAGTGATATTTGGGAGATGTCCAGGAGACCGGAAATTGGACAAGCACATGGGATTGCATCAGTCTTAAGGCAGCGGTTAGAGCTGTAAGTTGTGTTTTAACAAAAATGTAAAATGTGATTTTCTCAGTCTTAGTATGGAAGTTGACAGAGTAAGACCTATTGAAGTGTAGCTCACCAAGTTTTTTATTAAAAATGTAAAATGTATAAGAAGAAGTTTTTTATGAAGGACTTATAGTGGACAGACACTCTAATAAGTACTAAGAACAATATTTTTACGTATTGAAACAGTATTAGTTTAAAAATAGCGGAAAGAATTAGATTTTTTTTGGTATTGAGCATGTGGTGTGAAGTAAAGACAAAAAGACTATGGTATTTCACATGCGTTAGACGAACAATGGTGATAAAAAATCGCAATATAAACTTTATAAAATCCGAAGTGCGGTTAAAGTGGTCTCAACGGTGAAACTACCATGCACGACATAGGACCTCGACTACATTACATTGTGGACAATGACACTCCCAAAGATTGGTAAAACGTGTTATATAACACGCCAAATCTAAATTTGTATATTATATAAAATTTATCATGTTCTTTGTTGTGTTAGCTATAACTTTAATCATTTTTAATTAAGTAAACTTTCCTGTCAGAATACCAAGTAGGTTACTGACATAGTTAATTTTTTTTATATTGCATTCAGATAAATAAAGTAACCAATAATTTTGATATTTTCAAATTCATAAAAGAAAATAGATAATTGCAATTTAAAAGTAAATTTAACATTTTTAAATGAAATTAGACCTTGGCAAAAGGCAAGTAAAATTCAGATAGGATGTTAGTAATAAGTGATTTCCATGATACAATTTTTATGATAAATGATAATGTATAGATGTTTCATATTTAATAAATTTATGTTGAAATTTCAGTTTAAGTGTTCTTCATTCTAACCAGAAATCGCTGAAAGTACACTTTTGAAAGAACTCACACCCGAGATCATAAATATTTAGAGTCATTTTTTTTATTCAAAATTGATGTTAATTCATCTGGCGCCCATAAATGATTTAAATAACTTTAATAAAAAACCTTTAGTTTTTTATATTAGTACAATTCTTATTGCCCAACTCTTGGAGCTTGTTAACCTTTTCGCTGCGTATTAAAATCCATGCATGTCCCTATAAATTGCAATTATGAAGGAATTTTTTTTTTTTTTCATTAAGGCTTTTTTTATTTAAATATTTCTTTATTAGTGTATGTTGCACTAATATATACTTTTAATTTTTAAATAAATGTATTTTTACATATGTAAAACATTATTTTAAGCCCTAAAAACATTGAAAAATGTTCTTTTTTTAAAATAAGTTTATATGCCTTGAAAATTTAAAAAAAACTCATTAAATAGCACTTACTTTAAAGAAAAATGGAAATACTATAAGTCTATAACACTTTAATTTTAAAACATGCATATATTTACAATAATTGTGTAATAACTTACTCATTTTGTAAGAAGCGATGGTAGCACTATTTTTACTGATGTCAGAAACAACTGTGGTAATTCACACTTCACTGTCACAGTTTTAAACTTTCACTTTTTGAGTACTAAAAAACTAATCCTATCACCTAATAATGTTTTCTTATGTATAGTATAATAAATATAAATAATATTGTTATTCAAAATAAACAAAAAAAGTATCCATTATACAAAAACAAACACAAGTAGAAAAAAAAACAATAACAAAATTCTAGCCTAGCTAACACTCCTAAATTACACTTCTTGATTTTAGAATAATGTTCATAAATTTTGCTTCTAGTATAGAATATCGTAATAATAAATTTGTTATTTTGAATACTTAAAAATGTTTATAGAATAAAGCTCCTCTGTTGTTATTTTAAATACGATTTTTTTATGAAAAGAGGTTAGGATTAATCACCAATACAGTACATACCTTATAATAATATACGTCCTCTTAAGCCAACACTAAATCACTTCAGAACTCTGATTAAATTAAAAAAATTATACACTGCAACAATTACTAGTATCATAAATAAATATAATTACAAACATAAACACAAAACTAATTGAAAAACATCGAAAACATAGTAAATTCTTCACTAAACTCCCGCATGGAACGTCAACAAAAACATGTGACACTACGAAGTTTCAAAGGCTTCCAACAGGAAGCAGCACATACTTGAGGCTAAATAACATCGTTTCTATTCAGTTGGGACTATAATCGACTTACGCAGCCAAATGAGAAGTTTTTCTGAAGTCGTGGACTAAAGTCGATTTACGCAGTGAACGGTAAAAATGTCAAATCGACTATAGTCGATTTACGCAGTGTAAAGGTTAATGAATAAAGTAGTTTACCCTTCAGGTCTTATTTTACAATAGTTACACTGCTTAACATAATTTTCGAAAATATTGTAAAAGGTATTTATAAACTTAATTTGAAGAAAATCAAACAAAAAAATGCAATATGTAAAGTTATTAAAATATTTGCACATAATAGAATGACTGAACTCAAGTAATAATCAGAATTAAAACAAAGCTTCATAGTAATTAACTCTACACTTTGACATACATACACACACACACTGTGACGGTTTAATTGAACCGCTCTCAAGGAACAATTTTGGAAATTGCAAAAATCCAAAATTTCAATAAAATCCAATAAAAATTGTAGAAGTTAGGAAAATAATTCAAATTAGTATAGTAAAAGTTGAACGTAACACGGCTAAACGGAGTCATGGTCAGATTGTCCTAACATGAATGGACAAGCTTTCCGGTTTTAACATGAAAACATCCCATTTAAACACAAGTTAAAATTTCGAAATTCAAAAATGAAAATAATAATAATGTCATCGTGTAGAGCAAGTAAAACATAATAATAAAATAAACTTGTAAAATAAATAATTAAAAAGTTATAGGTAAAATAAAACGGAAAACTTTTCTAAAACTAATGTAATTAAAAATCTAATAATAAAAGTAAATGATCCTAAGACCAATAAATAATAAATAAGAATCAAAACCAAAATTTAATTAAACATAATAAAATAATAAGCTAATTAAAAATCAAACATGCAGAAAGTACCAAACTAGTGAACCAGAGGTGCCAGGAAGAAGAGGGGAACAGTTTTGAGACTTTCAACATAAGAGGAACACTAACCAAAAAGGAAAATTTAAAAATTTTCCAAAAACATAAAAAGTAAATTGGGAAAAGTTACGAAATCTTCAAGTCTTCATAACAGGAGAAATAAAGGTCGCACAGTTTCAAATAAAGTTTGAAAGGAACCAGGAAGAAAGGGGCTTCAAAATGAAACCATTAAAAAGAAGGTCGAACAAAGCGAACGAGAGTTATGATGAATTGAAGAAATCAACAGCTAAAAACCAAAGTTTTCAGGTCCAGACGTGAGCTTCAACGTAAGTCTGAAGAGGAATCGTCGCATAGAAAAATTTGTCAGTGTTCAGTACTTCTCAAGGTTAATTACGATAACCAAAAGCAGGGTTGGCCTTCAAGAAGACAGCACTACATCTGGACTCAACTTACAGAAGACATCTTTAATACGGACTCCGGCAAATATCCAACTCATATTTGTCGTCATTGCCGAATAAAGAAGATTCATCAGGAACAGGACTTCTGAAGACTCCAGGAAGAAGACAGCACTGGTCGAGATCTTCAGAGACCCCTACAATCCTAAAAGAAGGACGAAAGGACTTGTGCAATCCACACAAACAAGGTACTGCATAAATCAAGCATTTTAATAAATAAAATTTTTTATTAAACTTGAAAAATAAAAGTCCAAAATTTAACTTAATTAGAATCAAATAACAATTTTTTAAATAAAGAAAAGAAGCAAATTATTAAAGCCAATTAGAGTCATTATCAGAACTAAATTTTCAAATAAATAAAAAGTAACAGATTGGTTAAAATAATATTAATAGGGTTTAGATTAGTAAAATTTCATAGTATAAGAATATAATTGTTTAGGTTAAGAAATATTATAATTGCATAGGATAAGTGTTTTTCAATTTGTTTAGAGAAGAAACTTTAAAAATCATATGTTAGAAAAAGGCGACTATAAATTGTTGTAACAGATTTAAAAATTAAATCTAGGAGTTTTCACATGTTGATTGAAATTGTGCCAGATCAAATAAATTTGTAAAATCACCACTTTGTATTTTGTTTTATAACTATCCTTCATAATTAAATTCTAAATTCCAAATAACAATTCAAGAAGAAAAAGTAAGTGCTCACAAAAATGAGTTTTAAAGAAAAGAAAGTAATTTTGATTTAATTAGGTAAATTAGCTCCAAAGGGCACACCTTTGAAAAAGAGTCTGGAAGAATAAGAAGGTAAGGTAGTATTAGAAATTGAAATTGATATATGTGATATGTTAGCATAAGATTTGATTGAAATAGTAGTGTTAGATCTTGTGTGAGATATATAATTAAGAGCTGTGACAGTGTGAAAAGTCAGATCTTAATATAGACTCATTTAAAATATGCGGTTAAGCCATAGAGATAAAAAGATTCAAATAATAATTTAAATTTAGTAACTTCATTAATAAAAGAAAAATAGATTTTCAAGACAACAGTATAAATTATTATGTTTAATTTTAATATAATTTAGTTTAATTGTTCTGATGTGTAAATTATTTGTGTTTTACGGGAGTGTGTTAAAAAGTATGAACTGAAACGGAAGTAACGCCTCTCAATGTAGGATTTTGGCCTCATGGCAAATAGTCAGTCTTAGTTGGAAGCTGATAGGTGATGGTTGTGTCTGAGTTAAGTGCTGAAAAACAATGGACGTGCATTCAGAATACTTTAGTTGGGTATTTGAATTGATAAAGTGTGTCATACAGACAATTTTAAATAAGTATTTGGACAATGTAAACGAGTATGATAAAATCGTATTAATTTTGAAGTAGAACTGACTATTAGAAGTGTTTGATACGAATAGCGTGTTACGAAAAAGACAATAGAGAATCGTGCGTGTAGTATCAAAATATGGTCGGAAAATGAACAATCATAAGGTGTAGAATGGACTAATAAGTTAATAGAATTTTTCAATACAAACATTCGCGAATTGAGATTGAAATTTTTCCGCGGACAGAATGGCGACATCAAATACCACGCTGCCTGGAACATAATTGAGTAATGTATTTTACGACAATGGACTAGTAAAACTTGTTATTTAACATGCTGAATTTAATCTGTTTATTGTATAAAATTTATTATGCTTGATTTTTAGTTTTTATAAATTTAAAATTATATTTCTCATGTAAAAGAACAAAAAATGTCTACTGACATATTTATCTTTTAAAGTAACGTAAATTCAATAATAAAAAATAGATAAATTTAATCTTTTCAGTTTTATAAATAATTTTCTAGTTGCAACATAGGGAGTAAATTCAAGATTTTGAAATTCAAACCTTCTTATAAGGAAATAATTATCTTCAATATTAGGATGTATAAAATAAGTGATTTATATGATTTATTTCAATATTGATGTTAATGTGTTTTTTCTTTCTTTTATTTAATAAATTTTATTATTGTTAACATTTCAGCCAAAGTGTTCTTATTTGAAACCAAAATCCACTGTAAGTACACCGATAAAAGAATTTACGACCCCAGAGATTTTATAAATAATTAACTTCTTTTCCTTTTTCAAAATTGATGTTGAAACATCTGGCGCCATTAGTCGAGCAAATTAATAAATTCATAAAATAAATAATTAGATTTAATAAAAAAAACATAACGTAAAACTCTTCAAGTTTAGATAATTTTTGTTCTTATAATAGCTTCACTATTAAATAACTTATTAGCCTCACATTATTTAAATTATTACAATTGGCTCCCAACAATGAGGCGTTTATGGTCGAAAAAACAGTGATTTTGGTAATGAGAACTCTTAAAATCAAGGTAAGGACTCTCTCTATCATAATAAGAAAGATTCTTTTTTAAATTTTTTTGTGTTAAATATAATAAGATAAAAATGGAGTCAGAAATTGTAAATGTTAATAATAGTAATGAACAGATAGGGTTAGGAAATCAAAATTCTTTAAACAATTTAGAACAGATGGAATTTACGGGGGATATTTTTGATAATTTACAGAAGGAATTACAAAGTAATGAGCAAACAAATGAACAATTTGCACAAAATATTTTAGACCAAGATGTAGATTTAGATAATAGCAGTAGTAGATGTTCAAGTGTGAACGGGAATAGTAATTCAGGTTCAGATTTTAAGGGATATAGCAGTGATGGGATTCTAGATAGTAAAGGACAGTGTGAAAATATGAATAAAAAATTAGTAGAAACATCAGGGGTAGAAATAGTAGAAGAAAATTCAGATAGGGAATTAAGAGCTGAAGAGGTTAGGGTAATTGAGCAGGTTAGGATAGATAAGAGTGTGGAAAATAATGATCAGGATTTAGAGATTAAGAGTATGTTAAAAGTAATGATGGAAAAAATGGAACAAAATAGCTTAAGGTTTGAACAAAGTAGGTTAGAAACAAAACAAGATAATGTAGATTTGAAACAAGATTTAAATAATAAATTTGATGACTTTAATAATAAATTTGATCAAAATAAGCTAGAAATTAACACTAAGCTGGAAAATTTCTATGTTAAACTTGAACAGAATAATGTTAAATTGGATAAAATAGACAATGATTTAAAACAAAGCAAGTTAGAGCTAAGACAAGATAATTTAGATTTAAAAGAAGCAATGTGTAAAAAATTTGAAGAAATGAGGGTTGAATTAAAACCAAATTATGTAAAATTAGAACAGAATCTTAAATTGGAAATTAAACAAATGGAAATCAATGTAATGGAGACTAATAATAAAGTAGAAATTGAAGTAAGCTATTGTGAGAAAAAAGTAGAATTTGAATGGATAAATAATGTAGAAGGTGCTTTGATAGAAAATATTAATAATTTGGATAACAATTTAGATCAAGCAGTAGCTGAAGTAGAAATTAACAGTTTTAATGAAACAAAAGAGATGTCAGATGATTTAATAATAATAGAGGACAATTGTGTGAATGATTGTGTTCAAGAAATTTCTAAAATAATGAATAATGGGTTAGGTAACAAGGTAAATCTAGAAACAACAAATAATGTTGAAGTGAATAAGTCTTGTGGGGTTAAATGGGATATGGGTAATTCAAAAAACAAAATAGAAGTAAATAATCTAATAACAAAGGTATCAGCTGTTTATCTTAAAAAACGAGTGTACCATGAGACGGTAGATTTTGAAAAATACACGATGTTAGAATTTAGAAATGTTTTTAGAATACAAGAACAGATAATTAAAAGTTTTTGTGAAATGAGTAGCTTTGAAAATAAGTATGAAAACATATGTGCAAGAGAAGATTTTATAATAGGATACAGGTCTAGTGGGGTGATAAATTCGAAACTGACAGCTAACAAATTTAGGTCAGTAGATTCTAAGATGTTTGAGAGAAAGAGAGATGTAGGTATGTCCGTAAGAGAGAAAGGAAAAGTTGTTTTGTCAATACTCCGAGACAATAACAAAGGGCGATCTTTTGTTAGGAAAGGGTCTGTTATGATGACTAGGCTAGACAAACTGTCCGTGTGGACAGAAGTATTTAACATTAAAAGTGTGTTAAAAAATTCAATCATGTACTTTAAAATCTTTCACCAATCGGGAAATCATCGCAAAAAATTAGATAATTTATAATTGTTGTAATAGTTTGAGATTTGGAATGAATAAATAATAATGTAAAGACATTTTTATAAATGACACACGGACTTGGTTTTGAAAAATAGTTAATAGAATAAGAATTTTGTTAATAAATAAGTTTAAGTTTGATAATAAAAAATTAAGAGTTATGAATATTAATAATTTGTGTGTACTAATAAATTTTGTAAGCTAAGACAGAAATATAGAAAATAATTATAAGCCAAGCGTAAAATGTTAGAAGTTTTAGTTTAAGAAAGGTTTCAGTATTTGTTATAGTAAAGACGCTGGATTATAGCAGTGAATAACTTTATATGTTTATAGAAGAAATAATATTTAGAAAACGTTTAGGTATTTGCTAAGTGCAAGACGCTAGGTTTATATCAGTAAATAACCGAGTGTTGTTTATTCCAACATAAATAATTATGAAACGTGACATAGATAAGATAGTTAGTTCGAAGCAAGGATTCAGTATAGTGTTGAAGAAATAATATTCAATATTAAGTAGGTAGATTCAATGTTGAATATTCAATAATGACGAGAGAGATTGAATCTAGTTGGAGCTAAAAGGTTTTCACTTCTTATCAGTAGTAGACAGAAGATATTGCATCATACAGAGGGGAAAGTTGTTTATCTCTCAACTAAGCCTAAAATTCCTTTGCCTATAGTACTGAGACTGAAATACAGGGTGTTATAAAAGTACTGTTCTGAAAATGAAAAACTATTGACTTATAATCGGAAATTAACTTGCGTTTTCAAATAAAAATTACTTAAATAAAGGATAATTGGTTTTAAATAAAGTAAATAAGAATAAAAGTAGATTACTTGAATAACTTTAATAGAATTAAAAGTAAATTTCTAAGTAAAGAACTTAGAATAAATTTTAAAAATAAAATTTTCTTTTTGAATTTGAATAATAACATCTAGAAAGGATTACATAAACAGAAAATCGACGATGCTAGTAATAAGATTGGAAAAAATAAACATTATTTCAACTTCGGAAGATACGATTTGAATGAAATTTTTTATGAATTTTAAAATTTTCTTCGTGTAAATGCATTTAAGGAGTACATGAACATTTTTGGGAGGAGGCAGGAGTTTGTGTTAGTCAAAATGGAATGTTTTATTCGTCAGGATAAGGCATTCTGAGACTGCATGGAGGGCGTGTTGTGGAATAGGGATGTGTTCTGGGCTTTATCTTGAATTTAGTAGAGATATTGCATTCAACCATTGCACATTTCAACGTCACAACATGTTACTCTGTGTAAGAGTCTAAAGAGCAATTAGAAGTATGCACGGTATAAAGTAGACGGTTAGAAGAACCTTTGTAGGAGAGTAGGGAGTCGGAAATGCATAAAATAAACAGAAAATTCATAAAAAATCAAATAAAAAAGGTATACATAAAAAACAAAATAAAAATGGAACGTTGGAGGGTTTTATTGATCGATGTTCGGCAGGGCTTCATAATTAGCATGGAGGAGTATAATTCAATTGCTGTGACAATTATGAACCCCGGTCGAGTTTTGAAAAATAAAATAAGAAAAAACAAAAAACAAAAAATTGTCATACGACTCATGTAAATGAAATATAGTTAAAAAATTTGACAATTTTGAGAGAAGTTTAAGAACAAAGAGTTCTTGTTTGTATTAAGAAATACAACAGTATTGTAGAAGAAGTTCAAGAGAGAACTAGGAGTTCTTGAGTAGTAGAGTTCCCGGCAGTTTAGGACAAAAATGGTGGGGGTACCCCCACCCCTCCCCCCTCCCCTTCCCCCCTTTGCCCCTCCCCTTCCCCCTCCCCTTGGCCCCTCCCCCTTTGCCCCCTCCCCCCTTTGCCCCACCCCTCCCCCTCCCCATGGCCCCTCCCCCTTTGCCCCTCCCCTTTAGGCCCCTTCCCCCATAGGTCCCCCCACCCCTCCCCCTACCCCTCCCCTGTAGGCCCCTCCCCTTTAGGCCCCTTCCCTTCCCCCATTGGTCCCCCCCCCACCCCTCCCCTGTAGGCCCCTCCCCTTTAGGCCCCTTCCCTTCCCCCATTGGTCCCCCCACCTCCTCCCACCCCTCCCCTTGCCCCTCCCCTGTAGGCCCCTCCCCTTTAGGCCCCTTCCCTTCCCCCATTGGTCGGGGGGAACCTGTGACGTATTGTTGTCGAGACACACACAAGACACCATACACACATGACGTCATACACTTAACTTTTTTAATACCAGCGGGATTCGAACCTGTGAAGTTTGGATTCTAAGGCGGACACGCTACCGACTGAGCTATCGTGCATAGTATTACAAGTCGGATAATTAACGCAGTATATAAGCCGCCATGTTGTAACCGCAATAATGTGTTATATATATATATATATATATATATAATGTGTTAAGATAGTTAACCTAACCTATAAGTGTCCTACTTTTGCCCATCCACAGCCTATCAGCTGTTACAATAATGTGTTATATAAGTATATAATGTGTTAAGATAGTTAACCTAAAGTTTCCCACCTTTGCCCATCCACAGCCTATCAGCTGTTACAATAATGTGTTATATAATTATATAATGTGTTAAGATAGTTAACCTAAAGTTTCCCACCTTTGCCCATCCACAGCCAATCAGCTGTTACAATAATGTGTTATATATATATATAATGTGTTATATACTTATATAATGTGTTAAGATAGTTAACCTAACCCCATAGTATTACAAGTCGGATATTTAACGCGGTGCCGCCAACGCCAGAACATTTCGTAGAAGTTCGGACACGAACCCCTTACCGTAAGACTTACCGAGTTTTTCGCGACCGCGAAAAACTCGCGTACGTCTTACGGTATGGGTTCTGAGTCGTACCTCTAGGTTACTCTGACAACAAATAGTAGTGTCCAAATTGTAATGTGCTTGTGTTAACCTAACCTATAAGTTTCTGCCTACCACAGCCTATCAGCTGTTACAATAATGTGTTATATATATATATATATATAATGTGTTATATATAATGTGTTAAGATAGTTAACCTAAAGTTTCCTACCTTTGCCCATCCACAGCCAATCAGCTGTTACAATAATGTGTTATATATATAATGTGTTATATATTTATATAATGTGTTAAGATAGTTAACCTAACCTATAAGTTTCCTACCTTTGCCCATCCACAGCCAATCAGCTGGTACAATTAATGTGTTATATATATATATATATATATATATATATATATATATATATATATATATATAATGTGTTATATATTTATATAATGTGTTATATAATGTGTTAAGATAGTTAACCATACCTATAAGTTTCCTACTTTTACCCATCCACAGCCAATCAGCTGTTACAATAATGTGTTATATATATATATATAATGTGTTATATATTTATATAATGTGTTAAGATAGTTAACCTAAAGTGTCCTACTTTTACCCATCCACAGCCAATCAGCTGTTACAATAATGTGTTATATATATAATGTGTTATATATTTATATAATGTGTTAAGATAGTTAACCTATAAGTGTCCTACTTTTACCCATCCACAGCCTATCAGCTGTTACAATAATGTGTTATATAATTATAAATTGTGTTAAGATAGTTAACCTAACCTATAAGTTTCCTACCATTGCCCATCCACAGCCAATCAGCTGGTACAATTAATGTGTTATATATATATAATGTGTTATATATTTATATAATGTGTTATATAATGTGTTAAGATAGTTAACCTAACCTATAAGTTTCCTACTTTTGCCCATCCACAGCCAATCAGCTGTTACAATAATGTGTTATATATATAATGTGTTATATATTTATATAATGTGTTAAGATAGTTAACCTAACCTATAAGTTTCCTACTTTTGCCCATCCACAGCCAATCAGCTGTTACAATAATGTGTTATATATACAATGTGTTATATATTTATATAATGTGTTAAGATAGTTAACCTATAAGTGTCCTACTTTTACCCATCCACAGCCTATCAGCTGTTACAATAATGTGTTATATAATTATATAATGTGTTAAGATAGTTAACCTAACCTATAAGTTTCCTACTTTTGCCCATCCACAGCCAATCAGCTGGTACAATTAATGTGTTATATATTTTATATAATGTGTTAAGATATAATGTGTTAAGATAGTTAACCTAACCTATAAGTTTCCTACATTTGCCCATCCACAGCCTATCAGCTGGTACAATTAATGTGTTATATATAATGTGTTAAGATATAATGTGTTAAGATAGTTAACCTAACCTATAAGTTTCCTACTTTTGCCCATCCACAGCCAATCAGCTGTTACAATAATGTGTTATATATATATAATGTGTTATATATTTATATAATGTGTTATATAACGTGTTAAGATAGTTAACCTAACCTATTAGAGTTTCCTACTTTTGCCCACCACGGCCTAGGTACATTTAATGTGTATAATCTGTTAAACGTAGTTTCCTCCGTTGTCTACCAGGGTGTAGCACATGTTTTTATGTATCGTGTTAAAATATTGTTAACCTAGACTTAAGTCCTACTTTTGCCTAAACCTATGCTTACCACAGTCCAAACGGGTGTTAGTCTGGCCACTATTTAACCGAACCGATATTACCAACCGATTTACCAACCAAATCCAACCGATTTACCAACCAAAACCAACCGATTTACCAACCAAAACCAACCGATTTACCAACCAAAACCATTTGACAGACAGGTTCTGACTGGTCTAGCCGGATTGTACAACAGTGCGTAACAATGTTACTGCGCATGCGTACTACTCGCGATTAACTGTTTAAGAAAGGAGATTAGATGGAGATAGCTCAGTTTACGTTAGTAGCTGGAATAGTGAACGTGGCCCCTTCCAAGATGTATAAGGTCTCCGAGCTCTTGGGTAGCAGGATTAAACCAACCAACGAACGATTTGGACTTTGGCTTCTGGAAGAAAATCTGCACAACAACAACCTGGTAACAGATATTGGAAATATTAATTATTCGCAAGGAGAAGAGTTGCTGTCCGGAGTTAATATAAAACCACTAACTCCGCTTACAAAACCATTCTGCGACAACATAATGCTTGTTAAAATAACCGACAGTTCGGATTGCGAACAAGGGAAGAGCCTCGTAAAGAAGAATATCTGTGGAGTATTTAACAGTTATCTTCGTAGGAAATTTACGGATTTTGTTTCCGCAAGACATGGCGTAAAAGTAAAATTACCATTCCCTTTGAATGGAAAGAGACCTATGGCGAAACGTGTATGCAATATTATTGGAGCAGATGGGATGCAAGCCATTGCAAAGAAATTTAAAAATCCCATTGCAATCCCCTACAAGGTAGAGTTAGCGGATGTTGAGTTGGCTACTCTACAGGAAAAAATTCCCGAAATACTATTGGAGCTGCAAACCCACGACTTCTACCTTATGGATTTGGACATTACACAAGATTTTGTGGGGATCTTTAACAAGCGAGAGATGTGTGAGCATTTAGTACAGGACCATGACTTTCGTTACCAAGGCGGCCAGTACAAAGAAAACTACAATACAATTGTTAACAACGACAAGTCTGTTGGGATAGATTGCCTAACCTGGATTACTCCTACTGGTGCAAGAGTAAAAATCTACAACAAGTTTGTGTGCCAGATTACGAGTCCTGGCGTTAACAAACAAATTGGTAACCACATTGTGGATTTTGTCAACTGTCCAGACTCCAGATTAAGACAGACGTTTCTGTCCCCACTGGGTAAGGAGCATGGCATTACAAGATTGGAGGCTACGATCTACAACGGTAGCGGCGACCATCCTCTGGACAGCTGTGTAACGCTCCTGGAAGACAGCAAAATTTATTTCCAGGAAGCCCCGTTCTACTCTGTTGCCATCCCTAAAATGTGGACGAAATTAGCTGACAGTCTCCAGAACAGTTGCTGTGTAGTGTACAATAATCTTTTACAATATGCCTACTGGGGAAACAGTAACACGAGGAAGTTAACCGGGGTGCAACTTACTTTACCAAGCGACCAAGACCAGAGGAAAAAAATAATTAATTACGTACTCTCTGCATATAGTTTTAACTATTTGCCTGTAAATTACTTGGAGATAGTGGAAGATGTCGCTAATAGAGAGCATGTTAGTGTGGTACAAAAGTGCTACATTAAGAGTGGCGAGACATTCTTCTCGAAATCTAGTACTGCTTTCTCGGTGATTTGTAAAGATGTAAGCCTCGAGAACTGTGGGATGGTTCCAACGAGTAATATTATTCCACAGATTTTAAAGAAGAGAACGAATATTACAAACAGGCTACAACCCTACAATATAAAGGAAACAGAACCATTCTCCACCGTTTACCTACTGTCTGCGAAGAAACGAAAACTGGAACTGGAAGAAATTGACTTAAAACGGAGAAAATTGGAATACATGGAACATGCTGCTTCCTTAAAAGAGGAATACAAAGAAATGCAGGAGAAAGAGAAAATTATTAGAGAGACAAGAGAGCGGATGGGCTCATATTTTAACAAGACTTGGAAGAATTTAGATATACATGCAGACTACAAGGTTTCCGCATTTACCGTTAACACTAAAGCGAAATATGCCTTTGTTGGAATACTCGCAGAAAGAGATGGGAGTAAAAGTGTTTACTTCTTTAAAGGAAAGTACAAATCGTGGCTAATGGATGCCTACAACGACAAACAAAATTTAACAAAAGAGGGGTTTGTTTTAACCTCCAACAACGACCTGGACATTGTGCATTTAGCGACAGAAGAAACAATTTTTACATTTACGACGAATGGACTTACCAGTTTTAATAATCATTCTTTTCCGAAGATAGAGCATTTTAAGCCACTAACAGATGCTTGGAAAAAACCAGAAGATTTCCCCTACAACCAGGACGAAGTGGAGCAAGTATCCACCCTTGGCATGCAAGACATAAAAGGCAAAGTTATTCCAAGAAAGTGTCGTCGGCTGGAAGAGCTGGAAGAAGGGACAGAATTAGTAGTGTGTGGAATCAAACAAATTGATTACAGACATAAGATCCGTTATATTTTGCAGTTCCAAAATCTAGATGAATTGTATATTTCGAATTATTGGTTAGAAAGAGAAATAAAAGTGCTAAATGTAGATTTAAACTATAAATTTAATGTTAAATTGGACAAGATAAAAACCACTGCAATTAAGCACAAAGAAAGAGTTGTTTTCTGTGCTTGTAATTAAAAATAAATAAATAAATGTTTTAAAATAATATTCTTTGTAATTTGTTACCTCCATTCCACCAAAACTCTTTTTAGTAGAGAGATAGATATTTGATGTGACCTTGGAATTGTAGCCGAAAACGACACGACCCCCCAACCCCCATTTTTCCTTTTTAAATATATAACGTCGTAACGTTTGTTAGGGACCGATTTACCAAACCGTAGATAAAATTACCAAGATTTGGTTGGTAAATTGGTTGCAAAACGTATATTTTGGTTGGTAAATCGGTTGGTATTGGTTAGGTTAGGTTAGGTTAGGTCTGGTTAGGATAGGTTAGGATAGGTTAGGTTAGGTTAGGTCTGGTTAGGATAGGTTAGGATAGGTTAGGTTATGTTAGGTTAGGATAGGATAGGTTAGGTTAGGTTAGGATAGGTTAGGTTAGGATAGGTTATGTTAGGTGAGGTTAGGTTAGGTTAGGATAGGTTAGGTTAGGTTAGGTTAGGTTTTTAGGAGAATGGTTGTTAGGTTAGGTTAGGATAGGATAGGTTAGGTTAGGTTAGGTTAGGTTAGGTTAGGATAGGTTATGTTAGGTTAGGTTAGGATAGGTTAGGTTATGTTAGGTGAGGTTAGGTTAGGTTAGGATAGGTTAGGTTAGGTTAGGTTAGGTTTTTAGGAGAATGGTTGTTAGGTTAGGTTAGGATAGGATAGGATAGGTTAGGTTAGGTTAGGTTAGGTTAGGTTAGGATAGGTTAGGTTAGGATAGGTTAGGATAGGTTAGGTTAGGTTAGGTTAGGTTAGGTTAGGATAGGTTATGTTAGGTTAGGTTAGGTTAGGTTAGGATAGGTTAGGTTAGGTTAGGTTAGGTTTTTAGGAGAATGGTTGCCACACGCCCGGGAGATGGTAGGGATGGGGTGGAGGTTGGTAGGCGTGTGGCAACCATTCTCCTAAAAACCTAACCTAACCTAACCTAACCTATCCTAACCTAACCTAACCTAACCTAACATAACCTATCCTAACCTAACCTAACCTAACCTAACCTATCCTAACCTATCCTAACCTAACCTAACCTAACCTAACCTAACCTATCCTATCCTATCCTATCCTAACCTAACCTAACCTAACCTAACCTAACCTATCCTATCCTATCATTTTTGTCCTAAACTGCCGGGAACTCTACTTTGAGTATTTTATAAAAATATAAAGTTTGGTAGGCGAACTGTCTTTCGAGGCAGGATGTAGCTATGTTCGAGAAGTGATATGATCAGGGCCTAAGATATCATTTCTAGAAGGTAGTGATTTAGGGTTAATTGGAAAACCTACCAAAAAAATCCAACGTAGTTGTTTAAAGTTCTGTCACATGTAATTTTGGGCAAAAAACGTAAACAATGATTTCTGTTTGTAAGTGTCATAAACTTTCATAGATATAGGAAAAGTTTTTTTTTGGGTCTATTCTAACAAGTAGAAACAGATGTTGAAGGAAGTAGTCAAGGAACGAAAGGACAATGCTTTCATGGTGAAAGGAGGGGGTTTGTTAAGTAACAAAGCCTAGAAATAAATCGGACGTGACAAAAGGAGGGTTTTTATGAAATGAAACGGAAGGTTTTATAAAATTGTAAAAATGTTGATTAGCTGATTAGAATAGGTAATTAGATATTAAATTGTAAAACGATAAGTTGTATGTTTTGATGTTATAAATATTAAGGATTATTGATTAGATGATAAGATGAAAAATAGTTGGTCTTAAGTGATTTATGATTTGAGAATATGAAGAATAATTGGTTAGAGTTTGAGAATTTATGTGAGTTTTGCCAAGACAGATAATAATTAAGTTTTTTAAGTTTTTTGATGTTAAATAATGAATAAAGGAGATTAAGTTTTTGCTTTTTAAAGGAAGGAGTAATAAATTAACAATGATAAGAGAGATTTTGATGAAATTTATAAATGAAATAAATAATTAACGATTTTTAATAAATAATGTTTGAATTTAAAACAATAGATGATTGTGAGAAGTTATTTGATAAAGGTGTCTAAAGATTTTGATGAAATACGGTGTTAGCTGGGAAACAATGTAAATTTTATGTTTGAAGTTTTTGTATACAAGTAATAGATGATTAAGAAGATTTTAATATGAAGTAGTTTAAATGAGAGATTTTTTGAGTTTTATATGAAGATGATGACTTTACAGAATTGTTGAGTAAAGCGGTATTTAAAATGAAGTTGTTCTGTTAATAAACTTTTATAAAAAAGGTAGTTAAGTTGCATTAATGGTAATTTTTGAGTTTTTAAGAAGTTTTTTGAGTACTGCGATGATATATAAAGAGGAATACGGCGATTTTAATGAAACAAGAGGAGATTTAAGGAATTCTACGAAATACGGCGATTATTATGATTTTTAAAGGAAGCTACGTTGAAATGAGGAGATTATTTATACAAATATGTAGATAACCCGCGAGGTCTGCATATATAGATGATGAAGAGTTTTTTGGGGATTAATGCAACTTTGATTATTAAAAAATGAAAGATAAGATGGAAATAATTTTAAGATAAGGTACTAAAAGATGATACAATGGTAAAGAGGTAATTTTGAAATAAATAGATGAGTTTTGTAAGTAAATTTTTTTTTTTTTGTAATAATGATGTTATATTTTTGAATTTTAGTTGAAGAAAAGAGTTTTTTGTAATTGTAAAATCAGTAGTTAACATTTTATCCCAGCGAGACAAAGAGTAATTAAGAATTGATAAAGAATAAATAATTATTGGATTTAAACTAAAATAAATAATAATATAAGATGATAATTGAAAAGTTTTAAGGTGAATTGAAGTAATTTTGAGTAATAAGTAAATAATTTTGTAATGGTGTTAAATTAAAAAATGAGAAATTTTAAAATTTTAATTGTGTTAATTTGGAAAAATAATTAAAATGAATAGTGAAAGATGGATGTGGATTTTTATAAAAGATGTAGAAATTTCGTCTTGGCAGAAAAGTAAAGTGTGGGAAAGGAAATGCTAGATGGCAGGAAAATATACAGACGGCTGTCTGGATGATAAGATTTTGAGTGACAGGATCCGGTCAACAAAAAATGTTGATGGGAAAGTTTCAGTCAACTGCTGTTGAAAAAGAAACTGATGATGGGTTATTGTATAAATAGAGATAAGGTTTAGCGCTAATGGAATTATATATAGTTTTGATGAGTTATGATAACTCAACTAATAATTAAGATAATAACATAGGATCTTTAGTGAATAAATTTTTGTTTTTCTTTTATAAGAAAAGAGAATCTTTCTTAAATTAAGTATACTAGTGATACTTATTTTCTTTTATGAGGTCCTTAACTGCTGAAATAAGGAATCTTGAAAATCTATTAAAAAATTATATTTTTTTTCCGATTTGAAATTTATATATATAGAAAGATTTGTGTTACAATACCTGTATTGTAATACAAACCTTGTGGGGTTTTGTGACAGTGTGAAAAGTCAGATCTTAATATAGACTCATTTAAAAGACGCGGTTAAGCCATAGAGATAAAAAGATTCAAATAATAATTTAAATTTAGTAACTTCATTAATAAAAGAAAAATAGATTTTCAAGACAACAGTATAAATTATTATGTTTAATTTTAATATAATTTAGTTTAATTGTTCTGATATGTAAATTATTTGTGTTTTACGGGAGTGTGTTAAAAAGTATGAACTGAAACGGAAGTAACGCCTCTCAATGTAGGATTTTGGCCTCATGGCAAATAGTCAGTCTTAGTTGGAAGCTGATAGGTGATGGTTGTGTCTGAGTTAAGTGCTGAAAAACAATGGACGTGCATTCAGAATACTTTAGTTGGGTATTTGAATTGATAAAGTGTGTCATACAGACAGTTTTAAATAAGTATTTGGACAATGTAAACGAGTATGATAAAATCGTATTAATTTTGAAGTAGAACTGACTATTAGAAGTGTTTGATACGAATAGCGTGTTACGAAAAAGACAATAGAGAATCGTGCGTGTAGTATCAAAATATGGTCGGAAAATGAACAATCATAAGGTGTAGAATGGACTAATAAGTTAATAGAATTTTTCAATACAAACATTCGCGAATTGAGATTGAAATTTTTCCGCGGACAGAATGGCGACATCAAATACCACGCTGCCTGGAACATAATTGAGTAATGTATTTTACGACAATGGACTAGTAAAACTTGTTATTTAACATGCTGAATTTAATCTGTTTATTGTATAAAATTTATTATGTTTGATTTTTAGTTTTTATAAATTTAAAATTATATTTCTCATGTAAAAGAACAAAAAATGTCTACTGACATATTTATCTTTTAAAGTAACGTAAATTCAATAATAAAAAATAGATAAATTTAATCTTTTCAGTTTTATAAATAATTTTCTAGTTGCAACATAGGGAGTAAATTCAAGATTTTGAAATTCAAACCTTCTTATAAGGAAATAATTATCTTCAATATTAGGATGTATAAAATAAGTGATTTATATGATTTATTTCAATATTGATGTTAATGTGTTTTTTCTTTCTTTTATTTAATAAATTTTTTTATTGTTAACATTTCAGCCAAAGTGTTCTTATTTGAAACCAAAATCCACTGTAAGTACACCGATAAAAGAATTTACGACCCCAGAGATTTTATAAATAATTAACTTCTTTTCCTTTTTCAAAATTGATGTTGAAACATCTGGCGCCATTAGTCGAGCAAATTAATAAATTCATAAAATAAATAATTAGATTTAATAAAAAAAACATAACGTAAAACTCTTCAAGTTTAGATAATTTTTGTTCTTATAATAGCTTCACTATTAAATAACTTATTAGCCTCACATTATTTAAATTATTACAGAGCTTTATAAGGGAGTTAAGTGTAGGCATCGAAGAAGCAAACTCTACCTTAAAAAACGGAATCCCTATAAAGTCTTGCAAGAGCCCCAACCACAAATACCAAACCGTGTTTCCGGGGGGGTTGCATTGCAACACACACACACACACACACACACACACTATTGCTATCATTTTTTCCCCCAAAACAAAAATGATGACATTTGTATCAATATGGGATGAACTCCTACAGAAACTGAACACTATCTACAAAATAAGACAAAGATCAATGTTGATAAAACATTTGAGTAGAATGATGTGGAAAACAAGATAACCTTAACAAAACTTATAGAAGATAGAAAAAGATGTCTTCAAGTAAGGAAGTGAGCAATAGCAACTGACTCCACAAAAAAGTTCAATCAACTAGAAGTTGCCCAGAATAATGTTCTAAGACTAATAACCAGTCCAGTCAAAAGTAGAAGAAGTAAGGCAGCAATCAGCAAAATCCTTCTAAAAGCTTAATTTCTTTCAGACCTAACCTGGCCCAAGCAGACAACAAAAAATCAAAAACCCCAACAGAGAAAGACATAATTGCAACACCCACGCAATACCCTGACAGATTTAATACACTAATACAAATGGAGCCTGCATTATTGCAGACGAATACTCTTGACTAAAATACCTACAAAGTGAATCTTAACGCAATAGAAAATATTAAAAAGAGTTAAATTATTACAGAAGAATTAAGATGGTAATCACTGAAAACCACAATAGAAAAAAATCCAACATCAGAATGACTACACATCTATACATCAAGCTTCCTGAAAGATAGATCAGAACAACTCTCGTATCGACCTAAATTAAAAAATATTATCCTTATAATGATACCTTAATTCAGGTTATAAATAAACCATCATCTCAGAGTAACATATCATCAAGTACAAGATCCTGACCGCCACCAAAACAGTCATGATCAACAAACCTTCTCATACAAAGCCCATTTCCATTCATGGATCACAGCGTATATATTAAAAATAATTGTTCGTTCACCAGATTGTTACCCATATAATTTTCTTATAAATAAACAGTTTATATAATTTAATTATTAAAGTGTAGTGCTTAATATAAAATGTAATAAACAAGTGAAGAAGAAGAAATAAAAAAAGAGGTTCCTACAAAAAAAAAGCAAGAAAAAGAAGGTGAAAGGATTACAAGCGGATTGTTGGTTGTACCAAGAAGGAGAAAGGAAAACTTTTTAAATGATGTATCATTAAAAAACTCTGCCAAAGAATTTCAGATCATCTTGGTGAGTGTCGAATATAATAATTTTACTTCATCATGTCTTGCAAAAATTATAAATAACAAAACTATTAAATCAAATAACATTGAATATTTCAAAACTTTTAATATCTACATCAATCAAATAAAAATTATTGCCCATCATCCAATTTGTATTTCACACCATAATCATTTCATTAATTCACCAGCTAGACACCCATTTAAAAATAACTATCAATTGTTTAAATGTAAGAAAATAGTATAAGGTTTTGTCAATCGTGTTGTTATCTGTTAAATCCCAAAGACTATAAAAAACACATAAACTTTGTATTGTAATCATAACTGTAAAAGCTCCTACTGAAAGGGCTACCTACGGCAAATTAAGAGACAATACCCGAGGCCCCAAATAATGTAATGTTTGTACCCTAAAATAATTTTATTGTATTAATAAATAACTGTCATATTTATAATTCATCATTCTCGTTTATTTATATCCTACTGCTTAACTCAAAAAAAGTAATACAATCTGTATCCTCTAACCGCAATAGAACATCCAAAACAAATAGGTGAAACAAGAAAACTGATAAGAATGTTGGTGAATATGAAAAATTAAATATACCTACCAGGAGATGCTCTCTTACATATGTCTTTTTTGAGATGATGTGGCAGATACTTTGGCATAAAAAAGGGAACCAAACTTCATCACTTAATCCATTAATCCATTCCTTAAACTACAAGAGATTATCATAACTAACGATACAAATAGTGAAACTGAAATACTAAAAATTCATAGACAGCAATCACAAGAAAAAAATTGGGTAGGTATGCAAAAGACCTAGAACAACTGACAAAAACTAAAAAAGGAAATCGTCCTGCTTAGGTTAAACACAGACTATGATTGTCTCCACTGCTTATCATCTATGTAAATATGTTTATTTAAAAAGTAAGAGTGTGTACAGTGTGTGACCTACAAAATTCAAAAGTGGATTGAAAACATGTCCAGAATGTTTAATTGGTACTGATCAACATTTTTATTATAATTTTTAGTTATAGCCTGTTACATAAATGTAAGAATATAGCAATAATAAAACATAATATTCTTCATTAATGAATCTAGTTTACAGAAACAGATTTATTATATACTAAACTTAAGATCTCTAAAGTCCAAGGTCAATCTTTCTCTGTCTCTCTCATTCCTATCTCTGTAAAATACTTTCTAAAATCTAACTTTGAACATTACGTCACAGAGTCTGGAATGAGGCAGCAGGTTGGATAATTAGTGCATTCAATAAAAATGTAAAGGTGTAAAGATTCTCAAAATTTAAAATCGTGGAACAAAAAATCTAAATTGAATACTAGCAATAATGAGATTTGAAATTCTAAGAAGTTAATAATGATTTCAATTGTTTTTTTATAATTAATCTATCGTCACAAATTTTAACTAAATCTTGTGCTGGGTAGTACTTTGCTTAAATCTGTTCCGATTTGTTTAATTTTGCATATTTCATAGACTCTTGTGTATATTGATTTTAGATTTCTATTTCAACTAATACATCTTTCATTAAATTATTATTAATAATATAGTTAAAACATTTCTTTTCAAAATTTAATTTTAAGTGTTCACTTATGTCTTAGAGAATTATTAAAATTTTGTAAAGAAAAGAAAAGAAATATGTAATTCAATAATATAATCGAAGAACCTAAGCTAAAAAAATTTGTAATGATGGAATATTACAAAATATTCCATAATATTTTACTTTCTTTTCATAGTTTATATATTGGTCTAAGGTTCATGAAAGAAAAAAAATATATATATATATATATATATAGGGTGTTTGATTTTAGTCTGTAACTAAATAAGTTAAATTAAAAAAAAACACACATTTAAATTTTAGATAACCGTAAGGAAATGAATATTTTTGCGTGTATTTTTACAAGCTAGTTAAATTTTCTGTTCCTGGTCCCAAAAATATTATCCAAATATCATCCAAAAATATTTTTTACTTTTAAAAATAAGATTTTTTTTTTTCTTTGGACATCCTATATAAAAATTTCCTGACCAAAATAAAAATTAATATTAAAATATTTTGTATATATTTTTTTATCACTGCTAGGGATATTATAATTAAAATGAGTTCATTGTTCCGCCTTTCCCAGCTTTGTTAATCTGACGTTTGTTGACACGTTTCAGATATACTCCATTCTCAAAACACTCAACAACACTACTCCTTGGACTATGAATATTTGCATTATTATAAATATTTGAGTATTCAAAAATATTGGAATATCACTTACCATTGTTGTTATAAATAGTTGTTAGGGAGTCACCTACTACATAGGAGATATTTAGGTTCTTGTTTTTACACTTACCCTCAGCTTCATTTCCTCTATTATTTTCTTCTTCACTAACTTGTTCAGTTTCTACATCTTGTATGTCATCAACTTTAAGGAACAATGGTTTAAAGTTTCTACTCTCAAAAGTAGGTCTTCTAGTTTGAGTATATCTACTTCGTTCTGTTTCTAATTCCAACTCATCCACTAATAATGGAGTTATTGTGATACAACTCTGAATTTCTTGATGATATTCATTGTCTATGACATGACTTCTACCAGTATTAGAATTTGTTTCACAAGTTTTTGTTAAATCATGTTTTGGGTTTATCATAGTTTGACTATTTTCATTTACCTGTTGTGACTTTGTATTGTTTTTGGATATATAGTTATCACAATCAAGACGTTGTGATAGTTTATTTTTAAAATCAGAATGTTGTTTATGTTCATTACTCATTAAAATACTTTTTTCAGGCTGCAATCTAAATTCTACTAATTTCCTTTCATAATCTGACATATCGTATTTAGAATTGGTATATTTACTATACTGTACTGTTTTATTATTTATATTACTCAATTGTTCGTAATAATCATCTGTTTCAAAAGATTCTCTACCAGTTTTATTTTTACTCTGAGTTGTAGTCCAATCACATGTATCATCAGGTATGTCATCAGTCACGTCAGTATGACTTGTTAATAACTCATCATCAGTTAAATCCACCGGATCCCCGACATAATTGTTGATCTCAGTTTGACTATCGGCTTCTACAATTTCATCTTCATCTTTGTCATCAATATAGTGTTGTTGTTCTTTAAATTCTGAAGAAGAATTATTGTTTTCTTCTTGTGTGCTTGACACTATAGATTCTGATTCTACCATATTTAGATTCATTTTCTTTCGAGGAGTAAAACTAAAACAGTCCAGGGATTGACAAGGTGTATTTAACTTCTTCTGCAGTTTGAAAAAATGTTCAATATTAATGTTGGGAGTGGCAGGTCTCTGTGGACATAGTAAGAAAGATTAAATTAATGAAATGACTAGTCGATAAGACTAGCATTCTTTGAGTTTATATTCTGAATACTATACATAAGATAAATAAATAATCCACAATCCATATTACAGCTTATTTATTTAGTTTTAGCGCAATAAGAAGTGTGACTAGAAAAACTAGACTGATATTTTTGCTGATTCCCTGTGATTTTGGCAAAAACCTTTGTTCAAACCGACCATATGACCTGAGCTCCGTTGAAATAATTTTAAGTGTTAACAATGAGCAATATGTCAATGTGAAATTCTTTATAAAACTTGGAAAAACTCTTACAGAAATATAACATATGATGAGAAAAAAAAGAAAGAAAAGAAAAAGTATTGTGATGAGTATGTATTAAGTTTTAGGTATACTCAGGTTTTGATAGGAATGAAAATGACTGGAGATGATCTGTATCATGGTCATTCTCACAACAAAAAACAGTTGCTAATATTGTTAGAAAATTTTCAATCAACATTCAGGCCAACATCAATACAGAAACTGTTCAGAGATTTTTCATGAACTTTTTACATAAAATGTGTGTCGAAAATGGCACCATGACTCCTTACTTCTGACTAAAAAAAAACTGGGATGAACATTTATGTTGACGTCTTGAACAAAATTAAAAATAATCCTAACTTTTTAGAAACTGAAATAACATGTGATAAATCTTGATTTTTTTTCAGTATGAACCAGAAACCAAAGGTCAATCCATTCATTAAAAAACAGCTAGTTTATAAAGGCAGAAGAAAGCACAGATGAAAAAATTCTAATTTTAATCAAAGATGTTAGTTTTATATATATATATATATATATATATATATATATATATATATATATATATATATATATATAATGTCATTGCTTGTGTTTTTTGGATGTATGAAGGTCAAAATGTTAATTGGATCTTCAATATGGGGCCTTGAGAGCTCTTAATGAACAGATAAATAGAAAAGATCTAAAATATGGAATAATGGCTTCATCAAGACAATCTGCTACCATACTATGTGCTGCATGTTAGACAATTTTGCCAAAGTTCAGAATTTCCATTATAATCATCTGGCATATGAGACTCTTTTGTTTCCAAAGGTCAAGTATACATTAAAAGGAACCTGTTTCTAGACAGTATAGAACTGAAGGCAAAAGTAATTGACCTGACGAAGGCACTATCAGAAAATATGCTTCACATGTGGCAGACATGAATCCCTTTAAGGATAGAGAAGGGGATAACAAATTCATTATATATTTGTTAGTAAAAAAAGTGTTAAAAAATCAGACCGATTTTTCATAACCACATCTCTTACATGATGATAATAAAAATCACATCACATGGTATTGTGATAGTAATCATTATCAATTCGGAGATTTATGTCATAATATTAGTTTTTATATTTTTATTTATTACTTACGTAAAAGGAAAACAAAATGTTGGATGATTAATATCGTCTTGCTGATATAATGTTGTTTTGTAAATAAGTATATTTCTTTTTTCCAAGCTGGTATTAAGGGAATTTTTAGGCTCCTAATATAGTAAACAAACAATATTTTGTAGTAACACAAACTGTATAGAACCTACCGTAAAATATATCAGGTCTTCTTGCATTTTCTTAATTTAATTCAAATGGTTGTCATTTAATTGATTCAAAATTGGTTTTACCGACTCTCAGTTCAATTCTGGCAAAGTGTAAATGGAAAGCTTTAAGAGAAATGATCAAATTATTTTATATAATATAATTTGATATATTATATCATATCAAATTAATTAATTAAGATTATTTTAAAATAATACAGACTAATTAAAAAAACGTAATAAAATAGACTAAAAAAGAAGTTTTCTTTTTAATACTCTACTGGTTGAGAAAATGAACAGTGTTTACGAAATATTTCAGAACTTCAGTATTTTATTGTGTTTTCCTATTTGTGTACTACTAGGTAATACCAAGGAGCACTTTCCAAGGTAAGCTTGTGTCTCCTATCCATACAAAATCTAAACCAATAGGCTATATACCCTATTAAACTCTAAACTATAATAATTAAATTAGTTATTACTATAAATATTTTACCTTTAAAAGATTTGTAGGTGGAATGCGAGAATCTAGAGTTTTTGATTTTTCATTTAGCAATGAAGGTTTTGAATTTGTTGACCTCACACTTTTCTGCTAAACATGAATAAAAACAAATTTGTCTAAACATAAATAGCAGTGTTTGTATTATGTAAATAAATATTGTATTTAATGTTATAAAAGAAACAGAATATGGAATAACTTACTTTTACCTTTACTAGATACTGGGAAATTCTTAAGGATTTATAATTGATTTTGAGTTATAGTAGAACCACTGTAAATGCAAAGCAGGTTAATTTGAAATTTTGGGTAGTTCATTTCAATTTAATTTTTAATAGTCCAAGAACAAATATGATGAGTAAGAATTAAATATATATATATATATATATATATATATATATTTAATTTTTAATAGTCCAAGAACAAATATGATGAGTAAGAATTAAATATATATATATATATACATATAAATATATATGTATATTATATATTATATATATTATATATATATATATATAATATATATATATATATAAATTTAATGAAATTTTCAGTACAGTAAGTACCAGCGTTTGTAACATTTCATAAAACACATTTCGTTGTCCTTTGGTTTTAAAAGCAATTAGCATGTGATCTCAAATTAATAATGACTAAATGAATCTATTTTAGATGCATTTTTATAACAAATACAAACAAATACTGAAAATACATTTATAAATTCAACAAAAATTCTCTAAATATTCTTAATCTACAGTAAAGTTCTTTTTTCAATCTTGTATAGAAATAACTTGTATCTTACTGTGTTATCAAACAATATGAAGTTGTAAGCTTTATAAACACTATGAATATAGCATTGCAGTGTAACAAAATTCCTATTTTGAAGTAATTTGTATCTCTTAATTTTCCACAGTTGGCTATAGTGGAAGTCTATGAATATACTGGGTGTTCAAGGAATGGAAACAAAATTAATTGGGGATTTCTTGGCTTAAAATGAGTCGATTTAGTCAAATTTACCTCGGTAATGTAATACCTATAAGAGGTTAGTTTAATTAAACATTTTAAAATCGCGGGTAATGGTAGTGGGGTGACTTTAAGTCAAAAGTGTATCTAATGATTTTCAATACTAAACAGAGTAAATTCATAATTAAAATAGATTTCCAAACATAAATAAATAATGATGAATAGTTTTAAGATAATTTAATGATAGAAAGTGTTTATTAATTGTATGTTTTGTATAATGATGTGTTCGGACACTTTAATGAAGTGAGTAGTTATTTGAATATAACGTTAATTGAGTATATCGCATACGCAGCGTTGACCGGATATTCGACCAAAGCCATGTGATTCAGGACAGTATAGTAAGAAGCTTAGAGGAGTGAGGTTGTGTAAAAAAGTCTTTGTCAGTAGACAACGGTTAAGTAATTTGAACTTGTTTAAAACATAAAGAAACTTTACAAAAATGTAGTACAAGTGTAAATAGAGTCTTATTTAATTTCCAGTCTTAGAACAGAGCTTGGAGCTGAAGGTTGTGAAATGTAGCTCACCGAGTTTTTTTGTTAAAAATGTGAAATGTGTAAGGAACAGTTTTTTTTTGTGAAGGACTTATAGTGGACAGACACTCTAATGAGTACTAAGAACAATATTTTACGCATTGAAACAGTATTAGTTTAAAAATAGCGGAAAGAATTAAATTTTTTGGAATTGAACACGTGTCGTGAAGTATAAAGACAAAAAGACTATCGTATTTCACATGCGTTAGACGAACCATGGTGATAAAAAATCGCAGTATAAACTTTTACGAATTCGGAAGTGCAGTAAAAGTAATCTCAACGGTGAAACTACCATGCAGGACCTAGAATCTCGACTAGATTTCATTGTGGATAAAGACACTCCAAGATATTGGTAACACGTGTTATACAACACGCCATATCTAAATTTGTATTTTATGTAAAATTTATTATGTTCTTTGTTGTGTTAGATATAAATTTAATCATTTTTAATTAAGTAAATTTTTCAGTCTGAATACCAAATAGGTTACTGACATAATTAATTTTTTTATATTGCATTCAGATAAATAAAGTAACCAATAATTTTGATATTTTTAAATTCATAAAAGAAAATAGACACTTGCAAGTTAAAAGTAAATTTTAACAATTTTAAATAAAATTAGACCTTGGCAAAAGGGAAGCAAAATTTAGATAGGATGTTAGTAATAAGTGATTTTCATGATACAATTTTTTATGATAAATGATAATGTATTTACTATGTTTTTCATGTTTAATAAATATTTATGTTAAAATTTCAGAAGCAAGTGTTCTCATTTACAACCGCTAAAGTCACTGAAAGTACACTTTTTGACAGAATTCACACCCTGAGATTAGATTCACTTTAAATTCATAAAAGCTTAGTAACTTTTCAAAATTGATGTTAATTCATCTGGCGCCCATAAGAGCTGTGCAAAACTTTAAACTTTTAAATTTAATAGTAAAATTAAATTCATTTTTTTTAAATTCTTAAAGTAACAATTTACATATGAACCCTTAAGGTCATAATTTTATAATAGTTACAGTAACTAAATAAATCCCAAAGTTGAATTTAGAGTTCACAAAATAATAATATTTAGAAAATGGGTTAACATAGAAAATTCAAATTTCAGCATTTTTGTAAGCTTGTCAAAGTAAACTAGTTTTTCAAATCAAATAGCCTTACTCCTGAAATTATCATACATAAACAATAAAACAACAGTTTCTTTATCAAGTGAGAAATCCTACTGCTACAGATTATTTTGATTAAATAATGCCTATAAAAAAGGCTTTATATGAATGGTTTAATCAAAAAATGAATCTTATTATGGAATTTTTATCATGAAAAACTCTTAATCCTATTTTGATCTCAGAAATTGTCACTTTATCTTGATGTTTGGTGAAAATCTTAACCATACTCGTCTCGAATTATAAAACATATCCTTAACCAAAACTACATTAAACAAATTTTTTTACAAAGTTTGAGGGCTGTAGCTCCTTGGGAGACGATTTTGGTACTTTTTGGGAGAAATTTGAATACATCATTATTTAAAAATAAATATTAAATTCTTTGATATTTTAATTTGTGCAAATAAATTGTTGCAATTCATCAACAAACAAATATAATTACTTACTCTTTGTATAAATTTATCCAAAGGTGTTTGTATAATAGTAGGTTCATTTGCTGGTGTCATCATTACTTTTTCCATCCTATCTATTCCAGCTGTAACAAATTACAATATTATATTGTATACTTCATTAAACTACAGAGTGATCAACTTAAAACAAGCCTAAGAATGAAGTTCACAATGTGTTGTGTTCTGTGACTAAATGTTGTTTTTATTACTATTAATTTATATTTTACTCAGTTGAACATAGTTAATGCTCAGTAGGCTACAGAATGTGTTTAGTGTTGTAGAAGTGTTATCCCAAAATGACTTATTCTCTTCTAGAAAGGATTGCAATATCGAAGCTTCAGGATCCTTCAAGAAAATATGAGTTTCTTAATGGAAAGATGTCAGCAAAGCATAGGATTCAAGATTTGGTTTTAAAATGGTGTGCTACAGGATCTGTGATACATACAAAATGGAATAAACCACAATCAGTAAGGACTTCAGAGACCGTAGCCAGTATAGAACATACAATTTTTGAAAATCCAAAAAAATCTGTAAGAAAGTTTTCACAATAAAAAGTAGTGTAAACTACACATTGTGCAGCAAGATACTTTTTTTTTTTTTTTTTTTTTTTTTTTTTTAAATTTAAGACAATATTGTGTAACATGTGGACAACAACGGAAGGAAACCGAAACTGGCTTCATAATAAAATCGCTCATGCCGAGTTATGACTTAATGGCTGACGGAGCATGGTTTAATTTTTTTAGACATGTCAATTTGCAAAAACTAGGTATTGGTCCTTAAAGATCTCAACACCTGCAAAAGAAAAAATCTGTGGGTGATATATGATGTTTCTGGTAACCATATCGTAGACCCAATATTTTAGGATACAACTGGTAATACAAAAGTATACCTTAGAAGATATAAAGTATATCTTTGAAGAACCTTATGCTCAGTTGACTGAGTCCAAGTACTGCTTCTTACAATGAGATGGAGCATCATGTCACATATCTCACTAGTTTGTGTTTATGAGACTTTTACAGATGAACAAATCGTAAGCACAAATCTATAGCCTGCACATTTCCTGGATTTATCTACATTTAATTATATCTGTAAGGTTTCTTGAACGATATAATTTATGAAATAAATTTCCACATTTGTATGAAGTAAAGGTAAAAATTCAAAGTGTTATTGTTGTAAAAATATGTAAATTTTGAAGAATCTTGATTGTGTTTTCATTTCTTTATATCACTTATAAAATCCAATATTTTGTTACATGAGCTGATGTGGGGACATGACACATTAATTCTTTTGGTGATGTAAAAGAATAAAAAGAAATATTTTTTTAAAAATAAAACATATAACACCTGTTTGGAAAAAGTAAAAACCTTTTACAGACAGTTATCTTTTACAATTTAAGAATAAGTACATAATTAAAAATGAATAATAAAAACATAGATAAATAGATAGATTGCCTTTATTATGCTTTTTGATTAAATAGTTTAAAGCTACACAATGCCAGATTTAAGTTTGGTTGTTTCAAAGTTGAAATACATTTTATAAGATTATAAATATAATATTTTTGCCAAACAGAATTTATGTGCAACAGTAGAAACTGAAATTTAAAAGATACCCTAGCATAGTTGACAATACAAAATGTGGGGTGTAATCAAATGTGGAACCACTGAAATATCTTTTGAATGGGTACAGACAAAAAAATTGAGATTTAGTATTATACATTCATACAACGTTTTTACCTATCTTTTTGTGTGTGAAGTAGTTTTTTCCAATGTCAGGGGACGGCCCGAGGAGGGTGCAGTAATTTTTTTTATGGAAGGCTATGTTGAGTGGTACATCATTTTAAAGACATTTTTTTGTGAGTATGGACCTGCAGGTTTCATCTCAAAAGGACCACCCAATCAAAAATGATGACTGGTCAAATTTCAAAACATTTGTATTTGAGTTGTGTATTTGATCCTCTGCAGTGAAAGTGAAGAGTGACATGGTCTATTGGGAGAAATTGGAAACCTCTTGGTTATTGCGATTACGGCAGAAGGTTCTTTATTCAGTTGTTTGATGTATAGTTTGCATTAAAATTTCTAATTAAAAAGATTAGCACAGTATTTGTCTGTATATTATCTGTTAAATAATTAATATATATTTAAAATAATGTTGGACCCAACATAGATCCTTGGGGCACTCCATTTTTTACAAATAATCAAGATTAATAAACACTCCATCTATATTGTTATTTTTAGTCTTGTTTTCTCTTATTCAAGTACGACTTAAACCAATTTAGATTATTAAAATTTATACCTACAATAGCTATATTTCAATTAAGATTTCATTATGGACACAGTCAAAAGCCTGTGACAAATTACAGAAAATTGTAGCTGATCCCAGTAACCTGTTAAGGGATTCAGACACTTCATTAACAAGACTCAATAGATCAAATGTCTAAGGAGCACTGTGTTGATATTCACAATAAGGAAAATAAGGATTCCCCAAGCCACAAAAATGTTAACCAAATCCCCCCCTCACAAATTGGTTACAATTAAAATAATTCTGTTTAATTAGAGATTTAATACAATGGATAATTTGCCGCTTTTTCAATAATTTGGATATTGGATATGATTTTTTAGATATTGGGTAACAATGAATAAGGGTGATAATTTTCTACACATTTTCTAGATTCTTTTTTGTATAAGGGTTTAACTATTGAATATTTTAACTTATTCAGAAAATTTTCTTCTTTTTGTTTGATTAATTGGTTTAAATCATACTTGGTTAATCTTAAAATTGATTATATTTACAAACATATTTGTCAGAGAGCACTTGAAAATTAAAATTATTTTTAGCCCGATTATAATTACTTTTAGCTTTTATACTTGGATTTTGTAACGTTTCACATTTTTCGGTAGATTAAAGTTTGGTTAGATTATATATAAGAATATCAGAAAGAAAAGCTTGTTATGAAAAATGTGATCCGAGGAGTGGTTAAGTGTATGATTATGGTTACGTGTATGATTTAATTGGATATATGTTTGGGTAAGTGTGGATGTTATAGAAGCAAATAAAGAAAAAGAAGATTGTTCATAATTGTTAAAAATGTAAATATGTTGATATAAAATGTTAGAGATATGTATATAATAAACGTCAACAAATATAAGGGAGTGAAATTAAGCCAATGACAAAAGAGAGTGGGGAAAGTAACTTGGAGGGAAGGAAAAGTGGCGAAGGAGATGGAAACCGACCTATAAAAAGAAAAAAAATGTTTCAAGAGAGAGGACTTAGGACAGACATCAGAGGAAGAAGTCTTCAGTAAAACACTGCGAGAAATTGTTCACAATTGTTCGGGTGCATTTTTTGTTGTATACAAAATGATAGTCGACTCGATCAAACGAAGAGTTCAGTATAGAGAACTCTATTAAAATCACTGTTTAAAGCAACTTTGATATTGTTGCATTTACATAAATTATATATTTACTATGTAACAAATAATTATCCACATGACAAAAGAATCTAAAGTATTAGAGACAATGGAAAATTTTTATTTAAAAAATAAGAACGTTTCTTTTGGAAAACGTCTTTAATAATAACAATAAAAGTATTCAAACTGTGTTTTCAAGATGAACTAATAATGATGAATGTATCCAAAAATAAATTGGTTATGAATAAATTCAGTAACATGTATGGATATTTAACAAAGTTGAACTATATATTATCATTCTGTTCTAATAATTAAAAATCTATTGTGTATGTATTTCAGGTAATAAACATAACTATGTAGGCCCTATGTATTTCAGAAACTGATTCCGTCTTTATTATTTCTTCCTAAAGTACACTTCTCGCAGAATTCATGAATGACCCTGTAGAAATTATATACTACAAATTATCTAAAAATTACTTACTGGCACCCAGTAATTTAATTAAATTAAACATTAAAGAAAAGAATTTTATAGAATCTTTCAATTAGTAGCCTATAAGTTCAGACATAAAGATATATATTACACTGAGCATCCAAAACATGGGTTTTGTTAAGAAGCAGTAATAAATAGAATCTTACTCTTTGCAACCAAAAATTAGTAGTAAAACAATTGAGTTACTAAAGGTGAATATATTTTTTTAAACATTCACAATTTTCTCCAAAACACATTTTCTTTGAATTTATAACTAAATTAACAAAACAAATCAATTACTCTCCCATGATATTTGTTTTGGGTCATTTACTAATACATAATTTAAAATTAATTTTGATATAGGATTTTCTAATTTCTTGTCTATACCTGGTTCAGTTTTTATTACTTTCCATGTCGCATTGATATTTATTTTTTATCCAAACTGGAGATCATTGGTTGGACATAAAGTTATATACAATGAGCTATCTGTCAGTTATTGTAGGATCTATAGGTAAGAAGTTATTTCCAATATATTTTAAAATATTGGACTGATTTTTTTAGTCTAAAAACTTTTTCAATAATTTGTAATGCGAATCATAGATACAAAATTTAAATAAAATTGGATAATAATGGTGATAGCTAGACTATTAACACGCGTGCGCGTACACACACACACCCAAATTAAACCAAACTGTTGATTGCTAAAAAAATAATCAACAGTTTGGTTTAATAAAACCCCATTTTGCCTCATTAAACATGTGAGCAATATCACAGTTACTCACCCCAGGTATCACTTATAAGATAAGCAATCACTTCCTTTTTTATTCCACTATAGTTTATTAGGATGTTCTTAGTGTAGACTCCACTTTGCATTTGAAGACTTGATTCTCTGAAATCAAATCAAGCATTACAATCTGACTTCCATGAATTCTAAACTTGCTAAATTTGTTTGCACATTATTGACAAACTGATGGTCCTGAAAATGAAAATATGTGTGTATTGTGTATTCTTTATTTGTGTACTAAAAGAATAAACTGATTTTAGTTATCAAGTACTATAAGCTTTCATTTAAATACAATTTTATAATATTTGTATATGAAATATGGCATAACATCAGATTGCGGACTCTTGAGTAATTTATTTCTTTACTCTTCTTGTTAACAAAATATTTTTGTATAATAGGTGTCGAAACTTAACCTAACCAAATCATTAGTAAAAATTGTATACAAAATTGATGTTAAGTTTCCACATAAATAATCGTTTTGAGACGTTAAGTTCAGAAAGATATACAGGCGAAACTCGTTAATCCGAACGCACGGTACTCCGAACGCCGCGCTACTCCGAACGGCCTTCAGTTGCCATTTCTTAGAATTCCCATGTCACAACAACGGAAACGTAAACAAAGTAAAGGATGTAGTTGAGATGAGTCACTAGTCAGATCATTTCACTATTGGTACTATACCAGATCCTCACCCTTCGTCAACTGCGTGATGACGCATTTCGTAAGTCGATCAAAAAAGCAGGTCAGAAAACGATTAAAGAATTTTTATTGTAAAGTTATTTATTGTATTACAAAGTTATTTATTGTATTGTACAACTTTATTATGTACTGTACTGTAGTTTTTAAATTTATTGTACGGTAATAATATTTGTTTAAAATTATTTCTGGCGTTTTTTTTGCATTTCCTCAGTAATCCGAACTTTTTGATAGTCCGAACGCCTCGAGCAAACAAATATTCGGATTAACGAGTTTCGCCTGTATGTCTATAATATCTTTTAACCTTGCAATTCAAACCAATATGATGAAACTTTGGAAATTTCATCAATATTTAACAGACATCACTTAGGTAAATTTTAAGATATTCAACCTTGTTTGAAACAATTGGTAGCATGAGAAGGATAGTGGGATTAAATGTACATTCAAAACTGTTATACACAACTCCTACTTAGGAGGAGCTGAACCAATAGTGCAAGTGACTATGCAGGAACTGCGCTGGACAAGAATGCTAATTCTGGACATAAAATCTGGATTTGAAGAAAACATGGATAAATCGACTTCCATTTGACTTAATTACCTACCGGCACATGGGGGTTTTTGGAGGATACCGAAAATAATTTAAATTCTTCAGTGAAGACTAGTGGTGATACTGTTAACACACATAGATACCTTCTATGAATGTCGGCAGAGGAAAGAGGAAAGAGAAAACTTGAGCAACACCATTGACATCAAATAAAGATATTTGGAGTGTAGTGCAAACTTCATGCATAGGATTTTGATTAAGAAAAATGATGGAATGCTTAGTTAAGATTAACCTACTAGAAGACAAACCCATAAGATCAAACCTTGCGATGCATATCACATCAATGTCCTAGGACAACTAACGTCTCGTATTTATTTTATGTTTATTTAAGATTACTTCTTGGACTTTAATTGCCGTGTTGGATATCGTGTTGAAAGGTAATTTAATTATTATATAAAATAAGTGACTTGGATACTATCAACATGATTCTTAAATTAGAAAGGTACAGTTCACAATTTCCAAACAATAGTTGGGTAAAACCCTCTTTGTTAACCTAAATAAAGGAGAAGGGGGGAAATCTTAAATAAAGTTGTGGTTTATACTAAAAAGTGTTTGTTTTAATTATTAAAATGGAATACCACCAAGCACCTACGGTCTTTAGTATAAATGGGTTAATATATGTTCATGTTAAGTGTATAAAGCACTCAGTCAAACTTCCGCTCTCCTCACCATATAATAAAATGCCCTGCGTTATTCCCACGTTAAAACACTGGGAGTCCTTCCCCTGAAAAAGGGAGGTTAATTTTTCGATAGGACCAGAATGCTCTTCCACCGCCCACATGATATATGACGCTATAATGCCATTGGTCAAAAGTTTAATTACCTTTTTCTTGGCGGAAATGGAATAAACCCAATGCCAGTCAATGTGCCGTTCAACGCTAAACGCAACATACGTGTAAACTTCGAGACCCTCTACTGTGTTGTACAATTGATCTAACTCGTTTCTCAGTATCCGAAAAAAAAGAAAGGATTTTCTCTCTCTCACTCAATGTTACTGATGGTAATAAATTGAGTAACTTTCCACGCAAACTACTCAATCTCAAGTTTAATGTTTTAAGTCATGCGAAACGGGGTGTAGTGACGCTGTGACTTGACGCTAAGTCGATCAAAAAATGTTTCATTTGAAGCATCTCTAAAAGAAATAGAATAAACTATTTATAAACTTCAGTGTTTTAGGCAGTGCGCATATTGTGTATCATAACAACCTTTGTGTGTTTTTCATTAATGAATTATATTGTGTTAAATTGTTATGTTAACTCCAATGTACCACACTTTTTCTATTGTGTACATATAAACCAAGGAACAGTGATTTGTGTATGAATAATAATTAAGTGTTTTTCAGCTAGCTAGCTCGACGAAACTTATGAACTCTGCCAACATCTTTCAATGGATCCATCATCATTATTTGGACTTCACAAATGGACGCCATCTGGAGCGCAAGCAGGATGAACTTTGCGAGGTACTGTGACAATCTTATTCACATAAATCACTTAGTAATAATTGGGATAATATCTTTAATAAAAGGGGAAAAAAAACTAATTGGTCCTCCGGATAAGGCTAACTAATTCAGTTGCTAATTACTCATTAAGTAATACTCTTTCTCATCTAATTAACAAACTAGCTTTACTTTAATAAAGTACCTTTAATCAGTTATTTTTCTTGTGAAGGAGAATAAATCTCGTATTCTCTGATGCAAGAGTACATATTTATTAAAAAATTAGTTATTCAGATTTTTCATTTATTGTCTTTTATATAGGAAACTATACACCTGCAAACCAAATTTTAAGATTAGTTTCACAGTTTCTACCAATAACACAGACAAGTGAAAACAAAAGTTTTATATCAATAGATTAAGATGCACAAAATTTTTATAAACCTTCTATTAACTATACTCACTGTAATACAGTCTTATGAAGTATATTATTGCTTGAATCTCCAATGACTAAATGCATTCGATGATATTGGTTCCCTTCTCCTGGGTTTACAAGCTTTACTGTAACTTGGATCTGTGGTGACTTGAGATCAGTTAAAGTCATCTCCAGATTGTATTCAGGAATCTTTGACACAGCTTCTTGTAAATGGTTGCCAAGGGGTGGATGTCGGTTCAATATCTAAACAGTTCAAAGCAATGATTTCTTAATCACAAGAAAATAATAACATATGGTATTTCAGTTATCTACTATTCCTAAATAACACTTTTTACACTGATGTAGTGGCAGTGCCCTTTGAATAAAAAGACTTTACTATTGTCTTCTCATTTTTTCTTCTCTGCCCTTCTTATTCAATTCAATTCATTTTGAGTGGTCCTTGTTACCCAGACAAGGCTTATTGTGTTCTTGGAAGATGATGTACACCCCAAGTCATCATCCTACAGATCCACAAGCTCTGCGAACTTGACAGTCTTTTCTACGCGGTTATCTTGGTGAATTGTTAGACCTTTCTACACATGTACAAAGATGTCTATCCTTTCCTGGTCAAGGCTGCTGATAGTCTAAGACCAAGTGGTCTACAGTCTCCTCGTGCTGCCTTTTCCTATTGTAATTTTTAAAGAGTAAACAACATTTAATAGAAATTTTAAAAGAATATTAATAGATATAACTCACTAAATATCCTGTATTTTATTTATTGTCGAAAGTTAATATCAACCATTAATTCTATAATATGCTATCCATAGCTTCAAAAACTAAAAAGTGCAAATTGTGTATTCCATGCAGGATGAAGTAATTAAAATTGAGAGAAATTAGATTTTACTTTATTTAGTGAAAAAGAAACAAGAGAAGTTACTGTAATTCTTAGGCGCCATGGTAATTCTTTGATTACCAAAATATTTTAGTATTATTTTTAAGTTAATTTAACTTAAAAATTTCTCGGGATCGTGAATACTTTTCAAAGTGTACTTCAGTGGTGGTTCAAAGAAAAAAAGAAGTCCTTTTTGCTGAAACTGAACCTGTTTTATTTAATAACATATTGGTTATGGATATACAAATTCTTATATTAAACACCTTATTTTAAATGATTTTATATTTTGTCTTTGTAATATTTTATTTACTTTTCAAGAAAGTCAAAATTTTATTAATTGAATATATTTTTATGGTTGCAACTCATTGACGTTAATTATAAGAGAAAACAGATTAATTTTATCTGCTTTAAAATTATTTAAATTACTTTACTTTAACAAAATTATGTCTTTCAAATAGACCTTTATTCAAACGTCAAAATTTATTACTTATGAAACTTCTAAAGTTTAAAAATCCTACAACTAACACATTTAACAAAGAATTGATTTTCTATAATTTATTTGGTCTAGCCGACCATGGTTTCGCCAGTTACGGCATTGACGAGGCTCTTACAAGACTAAATACAAAGCACAACATAACTATTATAAAAGGTAGGAAAATCCCGTTAACAAACAAAGCACAAAGACCCAGGGGAAAACCCCACAGGTCATTCACACAGGTATTAACCAACCTTGAATAGAGGTTGAAGTAAAGGAGAAAATGACAAAAATTCCGTTTGGTCATTTAAAACTAGATTATCATCAATACACAAAAGTCTCTTAATTTCTAAAATTTCCAAAACATTTAATTTTCTACTTTTTACGTTAACATGTAAAATTTCAAAATTAACATTAGAATAAAAATCTGTCAATGCATGATTTTTTAAATGGTTAGAAAAACTAGAATCATTATAACCTAACCGCCAACTCCTTTCATGCTCACCTAACCTGTGACAGTGTGAAAAGTCAGATTTTAATATAGACTCATTTAAAAGACGCGGTGAAGCCAAAGAGATAAGAGATTCAAATAATAAATTAAATTTAGTAACGTCATTAATAAAAGAAAAATGGATTTTCAAGACAACAGTATGAATTATTATGTTTAATTTTAATGTAATTTAGTTTGTTTGTTATGTTAAGTAAATCATTTGTATTTTACGGCAGTGCGGTAAAACGTGGGAACAGTAACCGGAAGGAACGCTTTCGGAAGTAAGAATTTGCCTCATGGTAAAGTCAGTCTAAGTCCAGAGCTTGGAGGGACTAGATGTGTTTCTAAAAAGTCTAAGTCCAGCGTTAGGAGTGACAAGATGTGCTTTCTAAAAGTTGAGTTTACCGCTTAAAATGGACAGGTTGTGTTTTTCAAGTAATAATCCAGTTTTTGGAGAAATAAGATCGTAGAAAGAGTTTCTAGGTTCTATTAGAACAATGTACATTTGATTTTTTTTATCTCAAATAGAGATCGAAAGTATATAAGAATCCATGTTTAGCGTGTTTCAAAGACAATAATTTGGGAACATAAAAGACAATAATTTACGTACGCGAGTTATGAATATTCTCAACAACTGGAGAAAACAACTTCTGAACGAGGGAGAATCCTCTACAAGCCGTAGAACTTCAATTCGTAGGACATCAGTTTTCCATTCGGACTCAGACAATGTTTTTATTTAAATCGGCGTTGTGGTATAGACGCTGTATATTATCTGTTTGATTAATAACCTGTATTATGTTTAAATTAATTTTTTGTAAATGTTTATCTATTTAAAGAAAATTTAGTAGATTATTACTAGAAGAGATACTAGTAAAATGAAACTTTTAATTAATGAAAATAGAATCTTTTCATTTTTTCTTTTAGAGCTACAAAGTTACTAAAAAAAATTTCATAGATAAAATTCCTGTTGCAACAATTTTATTGGTAAAAGCATTTTTAAAGATAAAATTAATTAATTTGAAAGAAAGAAATAAAGGAGATATAAATTCATAATTTGTTATTGAAACTAAAGAGGATAACTAGTATTTGTAATATGATTTTTTTTGTTGTTAATAATAATTTGTAGGATGTTTCTTTGAATGTTTAATAAATGTTTTCTTTGTAACATTTCAGCCAAAGTGTTCTCATTTAAAACCAAAATCCACTGTAAGTACACTGTGAAAAGAACTTACGACCTCAGAGATTTTTTTTCTTTCTTTTAAATATTTAAATTCATTCTTTTTTCAAAATTGGTATGCTAAAGCAAACCTGGCGCCCTATAGTCGAGCAAATTAACAAATTAATAACAATTAAAAGTAACTTCACCTCTTTTTTGAATTATTACAAATGTCGCCGCAACTGTGGGCGTTTTTTAGTCGAAATAAACAGTGATTTTGGTAATGAGAACTCTTAAAATCAAGGTAAGGACTCTCTCTATCATAATAAGAAAGATTCTTTTTTAAAAATTTTTTGTGTTAAATATAATAAAAAAAAAATGGAGTTAGAAATTGTAAATGTTAATAATAGTGATGAACAGGTAGGATTAGGAAATCAAAATTCTTTAAATAATATAGAGCCATTGGAATTTACGGGGGATATTTTTGATAATTTACAGAAGGAATCGCAAAGTAATGAGCAAACAAATGAACAATTTGCACAAAATTGTTTAGATCAAGAAATAAGTAGTAGTAGTAATAGTAGACGTTCAAGTGTGAACGCGAATAGTAGTTCAGGTTCGGATTTTAATGGGTTTGATAGTGATGGGATTCTAAAGAGTAAAAAACAGTGTGAAGATATCAATAAAGGAATGGTAGGAATGTTAGAAGTAGAAACTGTAGAAGAAAATTCAGATAGGGAATTAAGAGCTGAAGAGGTTAGGGTAATTGAGCAGGTTAGTGTAACCGAAGAGGTTAGGGTAGGTAAGAAATTGGAAAATAATGATCAGGATTTAGAGATTAAGAGTATGTTAAAAGTAATGATGGAAAAAATGGAACAAAATAGCTTAAGGTTTGAACAAAGTAGCTTAGAAACAAAAAAAGAAATTAATCAGAGTAGGTTAGAAGCAAAACAAAATAATGTAGATTTGAAACAAGATTTAAATAATAAATTTGATGACTTTAATAATAAATTTGATCAAAATAAGCTAGAAATTAACACTAAGCTGGAAAATTTCAATGTTAAACTCGAACAGAATAATGTTAAACTGGATAAAATAGATAATGACTTGAAACTGAGTAAATTAGAACTAAGACAAGATAATTTAAATTTAAAAGAAGCAATGTGTAAAAAATTTGAAGAAATGAGGGTTGAATTAAAACCAAATTATGTGAAATTTGAACAGAATCTTAAAATGGAAATTAATGTAATGGAAACTAATAATAAAGTAGAAATTAAAGTAAGCTATTGTGAGAAAAAAGTAGAATTTGAACGGATAAATAATGTAGAAGGTGCTTTGATAGAAAATATTAATAATTTAGATAACAATTTAGATCAAGCAGTAGCTGAAATTGAAATTAACAGTTTTAATGAAATAAATAACATGTCAAATGATTTGATAATAATAGAGGATAATTGTGTAAGTGACTGTGTTCAAGAAATTGCTAAAAAGATGAATAATGGGTTAGGTAACAAGGTATATCCAGAAACAGCAAATAATGTTGAAATTAATATGTCTAGTGGGGTTGGAATAGGTATAAGTAATTTGAAAAACAAAGTAAAAGTAAATAATCTAATAATAAAGGAATCAGCTGTTTATCTTAAAAAACGAGTTTACCATAGGATTGTAGATTTTGAAAAATATGCGATGTTAGAATTTAGAAATATTTTTAGAATACAAGAACAAGAAATTAAAAGTTTTTGTGAAAAAAGTAACTTTAAATATAATCTTGAAAGTAAAAATGTAGAAATAGTAAAAGAAGGTTTTGTACTAGTGTATAAGAATGGTGGGGTTAGAATTCCTGAACGAACAGATGTTGAAATTAGGTCATTAGATTCTAAGATGTTTGAGGGAAGGAGGGGTGATGGTATGCCTGAGAATGAGAAAGAGAGAAGTATTTTGTCAATACTCCGAGACAATAACAGAAGGGAATCCTTTGTTAAGAAAGGTTCTATTGTAATGAATGGGCTAGACAAACTGTCCATGTGGACAGAAGTATTTAACCTTGCAATTATGTTAAGAAAGCAGGTTATATTTTACAAAATGTTTCACCAATCGGGGAACCATCGCAAAAAATGTATAATTTATAATTGAGTCATAATAAATTGAAATTTGGAATGAATAAATAAATGTAAGGACATTTTATAAACACACGGACTTGATTTTTAAAATAATTAATAAAAAGTAGTTAAGATTTTGTTAATAAGTAAGTTTAAGTTTGATAATGAATGATTAAGAGTTATGAATATTAATAATTTGTGTGTACTAATGAATTTTGTAAGCTAAGACAAAAATATAGAAAATAATTATTAGCCAAGCGTAAAATATTAAGAGTTTAGTTTTAGAAAACGTTTAGGTATTTGTAAAGTAAAGACGCTGGATTATAGCAGTAAACAACTTTATATGTTTATTAAGATCTTAATATTTAGAAAACGTGACGAAAACAGATTAGCTAGATGAGAGGATCATTGGAGCTGCAAGATTGTTAGTAAATAACTCTGTATGTTTATGAAAGGAATAAATATTGATTTTACGTGACATAGATAAGATAGTTAGTTCGAAGCGAGGATTCAGAGTAACGTTGAAGAAATAATATTCAATATTAAGTAGGTGGATTCAATAAAATATTCAATAATGACGAGAGAAATAGAATCTAGTTGGAGCTAAAAGGTTCACTTCTTATCAGTAGACAGATATATTGCTTCATACAGCTAGGGGAGATTGTTCATTCCTTAGTCAGGTATAAATTCCTATGCATGACATTGAGACGAAATATAGGGTGTTACCAAAATGCTGTCTAGGAAAATAAAAAACTTTTGACGTATAATTCTAATTTAACTTGCGTTTTCGAATAAAATTTACTTAAATAAAGGATAATTGGCTTTAAATAAAGTAAACAAGAACAAAAGTAGATTACTTAAATAACTTTAATAGTATTGAAGGTAAAATTTCTAAGTAAAGGACTTAGAATAAATTTTAAAAAAATAAAATTTTCTTTTTGAATTTGAATAATAACATCTAGAAAGGATTACATAAACAGAAAATCGACGATGCTAGTAATAAACTTGGTAAAAATAAACATTATTTCAACTTCGGATGAAACGATTTTAATGAAATTTTTTATGAATTTTAAAATTTTTTTCGTGTAGATGCATTTAAGGAGTACATGAACAATTGGGAGGAGGTAGGCGTTTGTGTAGTCAAAATAGAATGTTTTATTCGTAAGAATAAGGCATTCTGAGACTGCATAAGAGGGCGTGTTGTGAAATAGGGATGTGTTTTGGGCTTTATCTTGAATTTAGTAGAGATATTGCATTCAACCATTGCACATTTCAACGTCGCAACATGTTACTCTGTGTAAGAGTCTAAAGAGCAATTAGAAGTATGCACGGTATAAAGTAGACGGTTAGAAGGACTGTGGTAGGAGAGGTTAGGAAGAAAAATGCATAAATAAGTGTGACATTATTACATGAAAAAACTTCATGTAATAAATTTTAGACAGATGTTGAAGGCAAATAAATTGTAGGATATATATGCAGACGCGATCAAGCTGCATATACATGGAATAAACCGGACGTGACATTATAAGGGAGTACTCACGTAACTAAATGTATAATTTTTATAAAACTGTAAAAATGTTGATTAGCTGATTAGGATAGGTAATTAGATATTAAATTGTAAAACGATAAGTTGTATGTTTTGATGTTATAAATATTAAGGATTATTGATTAGATGATAAGATGAAAAATAGTTAGTTTTAAATGATTTGTGGTTTGTGAATATGAAGAATAGTTATTTAAAGTTTGAGAATCTATGTAAGTTTTGCCAAGACAGATAATAATAAAGTTTTTAAGTTTTTTTGATGTTAAATGATGAGTAAAGGAGGTTAAGTTTTTGTTTTTTAAAGGAAGGAATAATAAATTAATAATGATAAAGAGATTTTGATGAAATTTATAAATGAAATAAATAATTAACGTTTTTTAATAAATAAGGTTTGAATTTAAAACAATAGATGATTGTGAGAAGTTATTTGATAAAGGTGTCTAAAGATTTTGATGAAATAAGGTGTTAGCTGGGAAAGCAATGATAATTTTTTTATTTTTTGAAGTTTTTGTATACAAGTAATAGATGATTAAGAAGATTTTAATAAGAAGTAGTTTAAATGAGAGATTTTTGAGTTTTATATGAAGATGATGACTTTACAGAATTGTTGAGTAAAGTGGTATTTAAAATGAAGTTGTTCTGTTAAGAAACTTTTATAAAAAAGGTAGTTAGGTTGCATTAATGGTAAATTTTTAGTTTTTAAGAGGTTTTTTGAGTACTGCGATGAAATAAAGGAAATATACGACGATTTTAATGAAATAAAGGAAATATGCGACGATTTTAATGAAACAAGAGGAGATTTAAGGAATTCTACGAAATACGGCGATTATTATGATTTTTAAAGGAAGCTACGTTGAAATAAGGAGATTATTTATGAAAGAATATAGGTAAATAATAAGGAGTTTTTTATTATGAAGACTTTTGTTTGGGGATTAATGCAACTTTGATTATTAAAATATGAAAGATAAGATGGAAATAATTTTAAGATAGGATACTGAGAGACAATACAATTGTAAAGAGGTAATTTTGAAATAAATAGATGAGTTTTGTAAGTAATTATATTTTTTTTTGATAATAATGATATTATATTTTTGAATTTTAGTTGAAGAAAAGAGTTTTTGGTAATTATAAAATCAGTAGTTAACATGTTATCCCAGCAAGACAAAGGAGAATTGAGATTTTAAGTAAGAATAAATAGTTATTGGATTTAAACTAAAATGAATAATAATATAAGATGATAATTGAAAAGTTTAAGGTGAATTGAAGTAATGTTGAGTAATAAGTAAATAATTTCGTAAAAATGTTAATTAAAAATGAGAGGTTTTAAAATTTTAATTGTGTTTAGTTGAAAAATGATCCAGATGGATGGTAAAAGATAGATGTAGATTTTCAAAGGATGTAGAAATGTCGCCTTGGCAAAGAGGATGAGACGAGAAAAAGTATATAGACGGCTGTCTGGGAGATAAGCTTTGAGTGACGGGATCCTGTCAACAAAAAATGTTGATGGAAAGTTTCAGCCAACAAGGTTGGAAAGGAAACTGATGATGGGTTTTATTGTATAAATAGAGATAAGGCTTGGCACTAATTGATTCGTATATATTTTTTTTTCTTTTTACAAATGAGTTATGATGACTCAAACAAATTGAGATAGTAAAATAGGATTATTAATAAATAGATTTTTTAGTTTTTATAAGAAAAGAGAATCTTTCTTAAAATTAAGTATACTAGGGATACTTATTTTCTTTCATGAGGTCCTTAGCTTCTGAAATGAAATGTCTTGAACATCCATTAATATTTTTTTTCGATTTGAAATATATATATATAAAAGCTTTGTATTCCAATACCTGTATTGAAATACAAACCTTGTGGGGTTTTTGTGACAGTGTGAAAAGTCAGATTTTAATATAGACTCATTTAAAAGACGCGGTGAAGCCAAAGAGATAAGAGATTCAAATAATAAATTAAATTTAGTAACGTCATTAATAAAAGAAAAATGGATTTTCAAGACAACAGTATGAATTATTATGTTTAATTTTAATGTAATTTAGTTTGTTTGTTATGTTAAGTAAATCATTTGTATTTTACGGCAGTGCGGTAAAACGTGGGAACAGTAACCGGAAGGAACGCTTTCGGAAGTAAGAATTTGCCTCATGGTAAAGTCAGTCTAAGTCCAGAGCTTGGAGGGACTAGATGTGTTTCTAAAAAGTCTAAGTCCAGCGTTAGGAGTGACAAGATGTGCTTTCTAAAAGTTGAGTTTACCGCTTAAAATGGACAGGTTGTGTTTTTCAAGTAATAATCCAGTTTTTGGAGAAATAAGATCGTAGAAAGAGTTTCTAGGTTCTATTAGAACAATGTACATTTGATTTTTTTTATCTCAAATAGAGATCGAAAGTATATAAGAATCCATGTTTAGCGTGTTTCAAAGACAATAATTTGGGAACATAAAAGACAATAATTTACGTACGCGAGTTATGAATATTCTCAACAACTGGAGAAAACAACTTCTGAACGAGGGAGAATCCTCTACAAGCCGTAGAACTTCAATTCGTAGGACATCAGTTTTCCATTCGGACTCAGACAATGTTTTTATTTAAATCGGCGTTGTGGTATAGACGCTGTATATTATCTGTTTGATTAATAACCTGTATTATGTTTAAATTAATTTTTTGTAAATGTTTATCTATTTAAAGAAAATTTAGTAGATTATTACTAGAAGAGATACTAGTAAAATGAAACTTTTAATTAATGAAAATAGAATCTTTTCATTTTTTCTTTTAGAGCTACAAAGTTACTAAAAAAAATTTCATAGATAAAATTCCTGTTGCAACAATTTTATTGGTAAAAGCATTTTTAAAGATAAAATTAATTAATTTGAAAGAAAGAAATAAAGGAGATATAAATTCATAATTTGTTATTGAAACTAAAGAGGATAACTAGTATTTGTAATATGATTTTTTTTGTTGTTAATAATAATTTGTAGGATGTTTCTTTGAATGTTTAATAAATGTTTTCTTTGTAACATTTCAGCCAAAGTGTTCTCATTTAAAACCAAAATCCACTGTAAGTACACTGTGAAAAGAACTTACGACCTCAGAGATTTTTTTTCTTTCTTTTAAATATTTAAATTCATTCTTTTTTCAAAATTGGTATGCTAAAGCAAACCTGGCGCCCTATAGTCGAGCAAATTAACAAATTAATAACAATTAAAAGTAACTTCACCTCTTTTTTGAATTATTACAAACCTACACTTAAAACTACGGCCTGTTTGGCCAACATAAGCAGCATTACAAATACTACATGTCAGTTTGTACACACCACTTTTTTGCATTTTTTCTATATTATCTTTGGAATTTACCAACATCTTTCCTAAATTTTGTTTACAATAATAAGCTGGTTTACAGTGTTTTTTCTTTTCTAAAACTTTACCAACTGCATGGCTAACTTTACCAAAATAGTTAATTCTACGCCACTTTTGTGTGGAATTATTACAATTGACTATTGGGAAAATAAAGGATTTAGCCTTATTTTTTAATTTTCTTTTTAACATTTTATCAATGAGATTAACCTCATAACCATTATTAATGGCTATTTGTTTAATACATACAAGCTCAGTATAAAAATCATCATTAGACATAGGAATATTAATGAGGCGATACAACATACTATGAAAAGCAGCCAATTTATGATTATAAGGATGTTGTGATGTTGTGAATTGATTTTATAAAGAATTTTTTTTATACATGATACCAGGTCCTTCTGTAGATCACGATTTATCCTTTGGGAAAAGATGAGTTGCTGTTCTGATGGTGAACTATCGCCATTTTTCTGCACATGGAAAGCATTGTCCTGGTACTGGATTAATCGAATTTATCTATCTTTTTTCTGGTCCCCGTCATTCTGTTGTTAGTGGGCATACCTTCGAACTAATCTACCTATGATTACACAGTTTAATGTTCTTTTATGAAACGTCTTTATTTGATTATCAAACGATATCAACTCAAGATTGTTTTGGAAACCACGTGTACACCTGTTTTAGTTCATACAAATAAAAGTTCAATTTAAGTTAATGTTCACTGTATTTTTTGTTCACAAAACTCCTCTCTAAATAGTTTATTACCCGGTCAGATATAATTATATAATCTGAAAATACATAGGCTACATAGCTTGTCGCCATTTCATTGTTCGTATTATGTTTGTTCAACATTATAACCGTCTATGTCGTTCAGAAACTTATTTCTCGAATAAAGTACACTATTTTAACTGTTTATACGTTTCTATTCTTTATCTATATCATGTTGATTTCATGTCAAAAGACATATTTACACAAATTTCACTGTTCCATTAAAAACTTTTGCCAAACCGGCCATACGTCCATCTAGCTATGACACTACAGCCCGACTGTTCCAAGCTAAGAAGAGCTTTCATAAATCCACGTTTTCCATACATAATTTTACTTCCGCCTGACAACCGGCACTTTACCTTACATATACATGATATTCTATTCAATTTTTAACTCTACATTAATTCTAAACATTTTTATATTACAATATATACTTCTGGATATATTTGACAATTATTTTACTTTTTTTATTTAAATTAATTTCTCTAGATTCTATTTTGATTCACGTCGTTACTTCTCCACGATATTAGAATCAATCGTGTTTCTCCACATTATAATCACTCAACCAATCACGTAATTTCTTTTAGACCATATGTTTTCATGGTAATAGTTCAAAATTTTAAAATGTATGTATTACAAGGAAGAGCCGAAGGTAAATTATAGATATGTACACAAAGTCTGATTTCAACACAGGCAAAACTAGTGTATCATAAAATGTGAAGAGTACTCAACAACCAAATAGTGTTTACCCTAGCAAACAGTAAGGAAGCAACTTAAAACTAGCCCCAGAATAACATTCAAGATTGTGTAATGGCCGATGACTATAGTGCTACTACTACTACTAGTATTGGTTGTTACTGGGACTATTCATTTCTATGATCATCATTTGAACATTGTTAATTCTTCTGTAGGCTTTGTGTCTACTGATGTAGTTGTGTTATCCCAAAATGTCTTATTCTTTGCAAGAAAGGATTACAATAGACAAAGCTTATATTCAGAATCCTTGAAGGTGATACAGGAAATATTAACATTTTCCTAATGAAAACAAATGGAATCAAGATTTGTTTGAAAGTGGTATACTACAGGATCTATAAAAAGGAAAACCCCACTTTCTGTTAGAACTCCATAGGCGATATTCAACACAGGGTTTCCTTAAGCCTGAAAAAAAAATTGTATAAAAGATATTTTTCAAAGTGGTGTAAAATATACATCATGTTGCAAACAATTGTATTCTTTCAATTTGAGACCATAATGTGTAATATCTGTGGAACCAACTGAAGGAAGTAGACAAACTGTGTGAGCTTAGCTATGGTTTTTTTTTTTTTTTTTTCAACCGGACTGTTTTAAGTTACTCAATAGTCCAATCAATGATTTAATATGTCAATTTGTTACCATCTTAACTTTGAGGTCATGATTATACAAAACAGATTTTTTTTACATTTGTCATAATAGTATTATTATAAATTTATTGGAGTATATTATTTAAAAATAACACATAAGAACTTACCCTTTCAAGATCTCTTGGATTCGACTGAATGATGGACTTGAAAGTAGTTTTCCCAGCTGATACTAATAGCGCTGACAATGCAGGTCCTATATTAGGCAGTTGTTTAGCAACAAACAAAGTGTTGTTCCATAGTTTACACTGAAGACATTTGGCTAAAAGCAAACTGCTTACTAAACTTTGAAAGTGAGGTTTTTTCCATAAATACAAAGCTAGGCCTGAAAATAAATGAATAAATAATTGGTTGATGAACTTTCTAACTCAGTCTAACATCAAACATAGTTACAAAGTAACAACATTTTTCAGTAATAATTATTATACTTAGTTTTTGTGATAAAGTCTAATGTAAATATAATTTTTTTTGAGTTCTCCTGAACATATATTTTCTCTTATATCATTATCGCTTAGGAGTTCACTTATAGTGATTCCTCTATTTTATTTTTCCAATCAGGTCTTTGACCACTCTTGTTTTCTTCTGACACTGATAGTATTAGAGTATTCAAGGACTAAGAGTCTTTATTGTACACCCTTTTTATTTATAAGGTGATGGTGACCAAAAGGTATATTGCCTTTAAACAACAAGGAAAAAATTGCACATCATTACTCTGTATTTCACCAAAACTTTATAAAATTATCAAAGGCAATTTTTAGACATACAGAATTTTATAATGGTACTTAAAACTCATTCTAGGTTTTCTTAAGTTAAGTTTGGAATTTTTAGCATGATAGGGGATAATTTTATTCAGGACTTTATGAAGTAAATTTGAGGAAACTGTGAATTGGAGGAATAGTGATTTTTTTAACTGATTTTTGTAAAAATTATTTAGTTATTAAAACTTGTTTTTTTCATATTAACAATAATTTACAGTTTGGAATAGAATCAAATGAGCTATGTTAATATACATGAGCGTAGATGTACAAACTCACAATACAGAAAATAGTCATTATATATATATAAAAAAAAAAAATTATGATTTTAAGGCCTAAAATCAGATATTTTTGCACACAAAATCTCAACTGCAAATTTTGTCATCATAAATTTTTTTTTTTATATATACATAATGTGAAAAAGTAAACACAAAATTGGAAATATTTAATTTCTAAATTAGTTTATATTTTACGAGTCAATTTCAGGGTTCATATTGTTTGTTATTGGAGTAAAAGGTTGCTTTTGTAGAAAACTATGGAGCAACCATACGCTCTACATACACTATGCTTATATTACATGAATTATGAATAATGTAACATCTATTTTTTATATATACCACCATAAAAAACATAATAAAATTAATGTTTTCAAACATGTATGGGGGGTCTCCCAAGGAATTTCCATAACTTTATTGGGAGGCAAGATCCAAGAAGTTGTAACCTAAAAACCCTTGGAAGAAGAAGAAGAAGAAGAAGAAGACTATGAATATTAGAGATGAATTAAAAAATAACATTAACTACAGTATCAAAATTACAGATCGTACTAAACATTATAAAAAAATAAACTACATTACATCAATTATTTACTAGTTTTTGATCTAGGAAAATAAGTGTTATAAATATGTTCAAGATGTTTAATAAGGATAGACAAAAATAAAACCTTTTGCCAGTCGAACACCAATTCTTACTATTTTCAAAGCCTCTTGGTTTAATGAGGGATCACTAATAGGGAGACAACCCAGAACAGCTTGAATAAGACTAGAAACAGGAATAGAAATTAATATAATTAGAAGTATTACTATCCAAAAATTCTTATGAATAATGTTTTCTCAACTTGAACTGTTATATAAGCAACCCTTACTTACTCTCTTGCAATGTTAGTCTGACACAAAACACATCATATAGAGTGCTTTCATACTGTAACATAACTTATGAATACTTATAATTTCAATTTACATATAATTCTGTTTAACATTGAAAGGCCAAAATACAATTATCATATTTAATAAGTATAATCTGAGTTAAATAATAGAAATCATGTTTTATCAAATTGTTTTTAAAGATCACTGTTGTAGAAAACCAGAATGATTTTAGGACTAATCGAAAGGTAAGGAATAGATTTTTTTAATATTCGTCCATATCGTTGGTTACAGTGTAATTTTTTTCAAGAAAGAAATATTTCACAATCGTTGTACGAATTCAGCTGATACAGTTCACGACTGAATGTGTGTTGAGTTTGACTATTAATTGTAGTTTCAAATTTGTTTATTTATTTTGCATTTATGGTGCATTTTGGTAAAATTTATTTACATAATTATAATCAGTGATGTCTATTTATTCAAGTAATCTTCGTGAAATACTAGAAAAATAAGTGAGATGGCAGTGAACTAATTTTGATCTAACATCTAAACAATTATTGATTTTGAAAATGCAGTAATTTTTCATGATCAACATTGTAAAGATAATTAATGCAAAAGATTGAAAAAGTGGGGTATTTCAAATACTTGAGATTCTTCTAGTACAGTATTGACATGGAAAAAACATATTGATAATTTACAACAGTCCTTCAAGAAAGAAGTTAAAAATTGTATTATTTAAGAAACAAATGTGATACGGAATTACTTCGCAGCTTGTACTTCACTCTTGTACATTCTAGGTTGCAATATGGCATTCATTGCTGGGATGGATCATTTACACAATTGACATATAAATAAAGGACAACTTAAAATAAATTTGCCCGAATAATATTGTTCAAACAGAAGCGTGACTAATCCTTTTCACTGTATACAAAACTAAATATTTGACCGCTGCAAACATTTTTTTATATATAAAAAATTTGTTAGTTTTATAAAGTATGGAGACTGTTTTTTTAAACTAAGTGATAACGGCAATACTGAATAAACATATAATCATGACAATGGCACTAGAAGTGTAAGTTACAAATGATTCAGAAAACACAAAATTAAAAAAAAAAAAAAAACTCGTTTGTAAAGTCACAAATGTATTGTATCAGAAATCATACAATTCTGCAGAAAAGGAAAAATGTTTAATTACTTATTGAAAATATACTTAGTAAGCAGACATGACATTTTTCAAATTACACTTATTATTGATTGACAAACCTGAAAATCAATTATTTATGTGTATGATATATTGTACATGTAAGTATGAAAGAGTGAATATTTACATTTTCAGTTCTATAGATAACTTTATTTGACTTATTACAAAATTACATGGGTGTGTCTCCTTAGTTTTTTTAGTAATAAACATTAATTTTTTAATAAACACAAAATGGCCGACAGATGGAAAACAAAGCGTTTCCACTTTTTTCATTATTTTCACCAATAGAATTTGTCATGAAATTCCATCCGTTTCTTCGCAAAACACCCAGTTTTTAAGAGTTGTTTGCATATTAATGTATATAAGATTATGTTTTATTATATATTATAATGTTGTGTACTAAAAGCTAGTTTTGTTTGATGGAGGAATCTCACAAAAATATTTAATAAGAGTATGTGTGTTGGTGTGTGTGCTTTTATGTATAATTGATTGTCCTCTTCTTAGATCTAAGTAGAATCAAACCATCTGAGAATTTATGAACCCTAACTCAATCTGTAATATCTAAGCAATTTCAGAAGGTTTAATTTTATTTGAAGGAGTATGTGAATAAAATAAAGATCATGCTGTGGTAGGCTTGCCAATGTGAATACAGTTTGTAAATTTAAAAAAGTGACAATGTCATTAGCATAATAAGTCCACCCATAACTACTTGATATGGTGGCTGAAGTAATTCCTAGTTATTATAAACAAAAATTATATTATAAATAAATATTGAGCTTGACTTGTGAGATAGTATTAGATAGAATAAAGCTCGAATACAAGATCTCACAAAAATTATGTTTACTCAATCAAACGTGTTTCAACGACAAAGTCGCTATCCACAGTGATACATAAGCAACAATAACTAAACTATAACTCTATATTCATGTATCACAGGATGGCAACTTTGTCGTCAAACTAGTTTGATTAAGTAAACGTAATTTTTGTGAGATCTTGTGTTCAAGTTTTATTCTATCTAATATTATCTAGTATTGGAATTATGATGAATAAGTAAAAGTTAACAGAAAAGATTCATTCTTGTACTACCCTCTCGAATTTAGTATCAGTCAGTAACTGAGAGTTTGATGTACTTGTACTCACAATAATAATCAAATTATTTTATAATACAAGTAATTGTTACTGATTAAATTTTTTGTAATTATTAAATTAAACATATATTGTAGCCAACAGCTAATTATTATTTGATAACAGACCTTTATATTTGTGGTATTAAGGTTGGATCTTAAACTTTGTATCCTTAACAATCAATTTCAATAAAATATCTAACAGATTAAGTTTGTACTATAAGTGTTGATGTTGCTAATAGGCTTGGTTACTTTTGACCTTGAATATTTATTTCAGCTCACTGAGTACATTTTAAAAAATGGACTTTGTTAAAATCTGTTTTTGCTACATCATGTTCAAAATTTCATCCAAATCAGTTGTGTTTTAATATGCCAATAAACCGACACACATACTTTGGCTTTGTTATGAAGTATGTAAGCTTTTTATATAAAAATAGTAACAATGTCATTTTAAAGGTTGTTGTTTCTCTTTTTGACTACTTATTTGCTTTAGTTAGTGTGTTTCAAATTTGTGAAGGAAACAGTGAAAAATTAATTTTTTAAGAGTATTCCTTGATGCTCCAAAGAAATTTAAAGAAATAACTAGGAATAACTGAAATTTGTTTGAAAATGTTTGTTTTATCCTAACAGAAAATAAGTAAATTGATAATGAATACTGTCTTATGAATATTGAATTTGTTTAAAAAAATATATTTTGGGTTAAACAAATTTGTCTATTTTGAACGGTATTATTTATAACAGTAAAATATTTGTCATATTCATATTAACATTCAGGATGCAGATATTATAATGTTACACATATGTTTGGCTATTTTGAACGATATTATTTATAACAGTAAAATACGTTGTCATATTTTTATTAACATTCAGGATGCAGATATTATAATGTTACACATATGTTTGGCTATTTTGAACGGTATTATTTATAACAGTAAAATACTTTGTCATATTCATATTAACATGCAGGATGCAGATATTATAATGTTACACATATGTTTGGGTATTTTGAACGGTATTATTTATAACAGTAAAATACTTTGTCATATTCATATTAACATTAAGGATGCAGATATTATAATGTTACACATATGTTCGGATATGTTTTTTAACATCCGCTTATTTTCCAACTTTGATCTTGCCATTAAAATATAATGAACTAAAACCTATTTTAACCTAATTTAGTGTGTTATAACTTTAATAATCTCAAAAATAAAGATAAAAACTGATTTCAAACTAACATATTAACACCGGTTAGTGCAATCTTGGTGGGTAAAAAACTTGTCAAAGATAGTATAAAAAGTAACATCGAACAAATTTAAGCAAAATTAAAGAACAATGTAATTTTTAAAGTGAAAAAAATATATTTAGATATATAAATATGTTACCTAGCCCACGAGTGGTTTCACTTGAGTAGAGGTTTTGTGTCATAAGGGTTCTAAACCTAACATTACCTGATAATTTTTTTTTTTTGTAATTGTAATTGAGTAGAAATAAGTTGAAGTAGTTGTTTATCCCATTCAATGAGCATTTTTGTTGGTTTAGCCTAACATTTAGCTAAAGAGGCATGATACTAAATTTGGGTCATGGCAACTTTTCTCAGACCACAAGGCATTATAAAAACCACAATGATCTGATATTTTGCTTAAAGGTAAATCACAGAGACTAGAAGGAAATAATTAATTTTATCCTTTTCTACTTGTATGTTTACATAATATATAAATAACAACCAGTTAATTTTCATTTCTTTAGTCTTGATCCTTCCAGGCAATGTATATTGGATAGTATCTCTGTCTTTATTTTTATTCAACATATTCAGCAAAGATCTTTCATTAATCCTGAGTTGTATATCCGCAAACTCATGGGACTTAGAGAGCAAAGCAATCAATTCTGATAGTTTTTCAGTGCCCTTTACCTGCATAACATACATTTTACTATTAAATGTTTTAAAACTGGTTTGTTTCCACATTGTATTATAAATTAAAATAAGTACTGTAAGCTTAGTTTGCAAAGTTGTTTTAATAGAAACACATTAACCTATTTAGAAACAGTAAAAATAACATTCCAATTGATAATTTTGAAATAAAAATATGACAAAGCTAAAGACATAATGTAAATTGTAGATAATAGACAATGAATGAAATAATAATAGACATGCTTATTTAGTGAAGTAAAATTAGACGTAAATGGTTGGACACAAATTTAATAAAATTATAGTAATTTTTGAATTAACAGATACAATAATAAAATTAATATTTTTTATTAAAAAACAGTTACCCATTTCATAGTAAAAAAAATAATAATAAATAAAATAAAATAAAATAAAAAATAAAAAAATGCAATAATTGTCCAAACTACCGCAGAGATAAAAAGCAGAACTATTTGGTGCTCCTCTTTCCTTCCAACAATGGCACAGCCAAAATTTTTCTTGGGAGAGGGGGTTTATAAACCCTTATGGAAACCCATAGGACCCTCCCAAAATACCACCATTTGACTGTTACATAATACATAAAATCATGTAACAGTGAATAGGGAATTTGAAACACTAGGAATGGAAACAGCCCAAAACTGATTCACATTTTAGTCTCTTCTTCACCAATCGTCGTACACAGCGCTATACCACTTGCTCAAACCCAATTTTTTATGTTACATGCCCTTCCTTCATTTATTCTCCACATTAAACTCCTATCCTCATTTTCAAAAAAATTTTGTGCAGTTGAGAAGATACTAGTCTCATAATGAATCGAAGTTACCCATCGATAAACAAGAGAAGTTAATAGAACTGATTTTTCTTTAGGAACTGATTTCAAGGTAAAATATCTTCTTAGCTACCGGGCAAATATCAGTGAAAAAAATAAACAACTCATTGATAAAGAACTTAAGTTTCTTTGTTGTTTTAAAAATATTTAGCTAGTGGTTGAAGCTTTCTCTTCTTATACCTTTATAAAAAGTAAATATCGCAATAAGCTAAACACAAATCCAGATTTAATATTATATATTGGATTATTTGAATATGACTTTAAAAAATTTAATACATCAAAACAACTCCAAAGATGTTTCTGAACACATATTTGGAAACATGTTAAAATAATATACACTTTTAAAAATTACTTTCAATAAAGCAATAACACAAATTGAAATCATATTATTATCATTGTTATTAATAAACTAAATGTGCTCATTTCTATCCATTCTTTATTAAAAGAGAGTACAATTTGTAGAAAAAGGTTGCCAAAGAGTACAAAATTGGAAAAAGGTTGAACGGTGGTGCTGTATGTTATAAAGATTTCATTGAAATACCTGAGAAAATAATTTCATAGTTTCAAAAGCAATGTAGAACTTTGCCATTAAGGAGCCAGTCTCTGTGGTTTGTATGTAATAACCTTCGGATAATGTTACCAGCTGATAACGGGCAAGAGCATTTAGCTCTCTCATGCATAGATCTGTAAACAAAATATATATATTGCAAGAGTGATTTATTGCAGGATATTAAATGAAACATTATATATTTCAACATCTCAGGTTAAAAACTTATACAAAAAGGATATACCAAATAAATGGTGCAAAAACATTGCACAAATTTTATAACTCACCCTAAAACCAAATAAAAACAAACCAAAAGTAATCATAATGAAAAATGTCAGCACAGTAGTTGTTAACCAAAAATTAAAAATACATCATAGTTGTGCCATCATTAAAAAAAATGTACATAAGGACCTCAACTTGCTTCGCCTGCACCACAAACACATTAATCGTATTTGATTAAAACAACCTTTTAATGACGGAGATGAATTCTCATTTTTGTTTTTGCCAATTACTCCTGAACTGTATCATATTTTTACTTTGGGTTACTAATCTTCACATTTAACTAACAAATGAACAACACTTCAATTTTGAAAAAATTACATAATTTATAACCCAAAGGTTTATTTTGTTGTTTTTTACCGATAACTCATAAACCAGAATTTTTGAAGAGATAGTGACCAATATATGTTTTGTTTGTATGTTTATTGGCTGTACTTGACCAAAACTATTTGATTCAATTTTGAGAAAATCTTAATTTTATAATTGTTTCTTATGATAGCTACCCTCAAAGTTTGAGTTATAAAAAAATGAAAAACAAAACTTCCTGAGATATGTCCAAGTACCATGTGGGTATTAAATATCATTCAAAATATTTGGGCTGTAGACCACTGTAAGTATGATAGACAGACACCATTTCAAAAGCCACTTTTTGGACTTAGGGGATCTCAAGACTCAAAACAAATATTTCCACATAAAACTCCGACATAGATTTTTAACTCATTACATAACTTTCTTTATACTATGTATAAATGGAAAAGTAAAAATAAGTAGAGGTATATTTTTTTAAACTCAGGTTTCTTCATATACAGTAGAACTTTGATAATCCAAACTCAAACTCACAATCCAAAACAAGTACAAACTGAAACTGACAGTAGCTTGTATTATAAAACTATTTGTGTTATCAAACATATGACATTTCTGTATCTAAACTTTCAAAAACACAATGTATATTACTGTAAATGAAGAAAGGCTCAACAAATAAAACTACAAATTAAAGTAATGAAACAAACAGTTGGGTAAATAAAATACAGTACAGAACAATAAATTATAATAAGGAAATGTGAAATTAAAATACAATTACTGTACTATTTTATATTAATATACTAGGCAAGCCAAAATATACAGAACCCAATACTTAATATTCTCAAAAAATCTTTATTAACATAAACTACTGTATTTTATAGGCTAACAAAAATCATATTTATTTTTCTAACAATAGAACCTGGAAATGTTCTCCATCTGCTCCTACACATGGCTTAAAATATTTCTTCATGTTAATTGCTACGTTTCGGATGGTCGTTGCACTTATGCGTAATATTTTGTCTTCAATGTTGTACTTGAGTTGGTCGATTGTGTGAGAGTTGTTCTTATAGATATCTTTCAGAACACCCCAAGAAAAAAATCAAGGGTTAGGGAGGAGGAAATAAATCTGGCGATCTAGATGGCCACAGTTCACGAGAAATTATGTGCTTCCCAAAGAATTCACACAACATTATCGTTCATCACCCTCACGGTACCACAAATTGCATGATGATGTCCTGGTAATGTTTAACTGTTATCATTACCATGAAAAAGATCGAGTCCACAATTCTTTTCCAAAATCAAACACTAAACTCCATCCTTCTGTGAATGTAATTGGGTCTTATGGAAAATGTAAGGGTTTACTGAACTTCAACATGCCGTTCTGGCTGTTTACATAGCCACTTAGACGGAATTTTAGTTAGTTTTTTTTTTTCGCTCTGAGAACAATTCCCGTTGCAAGACATTCCCGTTTGATGACACTTTTTTGTATAGATTTTCTTGGTAGCAAGAATACGCGGACTCTTCTCAAGAACACATCATTTAAACCCTTAGATCAGTTGGACTGTTTATATTCATTCAATATCGCTTTCTTTAAACAAGCGACTATGAGTCAAATCATTAATTCATTCCCAACCCGCGATTCTTTAAAAGCTGCAATAAAGTGTTCCTAAGATTTAAAGAATGAATACTATTTAAAATAACTTTCAACAATGAATGCACTTTGAGCCTGGGAAAACACATGTTTGTCTGCTCATAGTTTACTGTCATAAAAAAGAAGGGATATTGTTTGACTATTGCATGGTAAACAACTTGATTTAAATATTAAATGCTTTATTTATTCGGTAACCATATTTGTTACCATAAGGCCACCCGTTGGCAACACATTCATGCTGACGAACAAAAACTAAATTACCCTCTGCAATATGTTTTCGGATTATGACTGCATAGATGAAAACATAAATTTAATTTTGGCTCACCCATTAGATGAAAGAACAAAGATATTTTTCTAAATAGCTTTTTTTACAGGTTAAAATCTAAACAGTATAAATAGCTCTTTTAATCAAAAAAGTTTAATTAAAAAAATAAACAATGTTCATTTGAATCATTGATGAAGAATATTTTTTTGCGTTGGATAAACCTCTTGGTTTTTCATACCAATTCTTAGCAGCCTGAAAAGCTTGAGCTTGTACAATATATATTATATAACACAATATTTGTTGGATTATCAGACGTTCAACTGTACTTAATATTACTTGTTTGTTTTTCTTTTTTTGTTATTTAAATTTAAAAACCTCTCAGACATCATCGCCTATTAGAAAAAAGGAAGAAAATAAAACAAAAAAATAACTTTCCCAAGACTACTTAAAAAGGTGTAGATCCAGTTAGGGTACCTGAGAATTGCCATGACTGTACTCATTATAGGTGATCCCTGAGAGTTAAACTCGTTCAATTGTTGTGTGATGCAATGTACATCCGAAAGGGTCTCCAGATATAAATGATCTAAAATGCCTGTTCTATATATAAAATAAATAGTTTTTGTAGTTCATAAAACATCGAAATTTGCCAACATCTAAAATGTACTCATAGCAACCAAAATGAGCTCCTAAATCAAACATTGTCCAAATATATATATTTACATTTAAAATTTGTTCCATATAAATATGCAAGACAATAATATAACATCTAAAAAGTACAAATTAAACATATTTGTTTTCGCCATTCCGACTACTGATTAATAATTAGATATTAATAAGACTTACCGTCACAATAGTCTATATTTGTATGTAGTTATATCACTACGGCCATTTCGGCTATTCAGCCATTTTCAAGTGTTATGTGGGTATTACCGTTGTCTTAGTTTAAAATCACAAATTACGAACACACAACACAAAACAAATACACAAGTTCTTTAAACATTTAAAACATGATGCAGTAGGCCCACTGTCACAACGCGTACTGTATCATGTTTTAAATGTTTAAAGAACTTGTGTATTTGTTTTGTGTCGTGTGTTCGTAATTTGTGATTTTAAACTAAGACAACGGTAATACCCGCATAACACTTGAAAATGGCTGAATAGCCGAAACGGCCGTAGTGATATAACTACATACAAATATAGACTATTGTGACGGTAAGTCTTATTAATATCTAATTACAAATTAAATTAAAAGACCTAAGTAGAACAGGTCAAAGAAGGTCATTCATGTTGATGGCATAATCCCTCAACATTCTAATTAACACTATGATTAGATGATCACTGTATGTACATATTACAAAGGTATAACAAAGTATAATTAATTTAATGTACAACAAAGCCTATTTAACATAAATAATATTCATGTAGATTAAGTTAATTAAGTCAAAATAAGTTAATTTATGTTTAGTTTATTGTGAGAAAGATATTTTAATGGCAAATGTAATGCAATAGAAACAGTTCATGTAAACATATGAAAGAAATTGTACTCAAACTTTCTCTCAGTGCAAATGAACAAACATAGAAATAACCTGGCGAATCAATGGAATAATCATAGTATTAGAAAGAATTTGACAAATAGTGTTTATCCAGCCCTCAATTATACAGGTTTACTGAATTTCATAATTGTGCACATTCACATGAAGGCGACTTGACCCTGACAAACTTTGTAACTGCTTAATAAGCCTCTACACACATTGCTCAGATTGGTGTCTCACCCATAGCGAGCATTGAAACTGTAAGGATGTAATGAAACTTCTTTGTGGACCTTATAATAATGAGAATATCAAATTTTCTTGAAAGAGTTAAAATAAAAAATACAATTTTGGCAACTTTGATATTTTTCATTGCAAAGCTTTATCGTTGCAGAATTATCAAACAAATTTCATCTTTTTTTAGTATAGTAAATAAATATAATAGATCCTTAATTAAATCCTTATGGTAAATATGGAAGATAAACAAATAAAAGACTGTACAAGGAAGAGGTTAAACGATACTGTTGTTATAAAGAATATGAGGATGGAAGTCCTTTGCAGTCAATAGAGAGAGATAGAGAAACAGGATAGAGGAGACCAGTGCCCAATTTTAGGCTGTAGTGACATAGGAGTAGGAGCGACATTATAAATAGGGAATATAAAGTATTCTCTATATATCCTTCATTATATTCATATAATGTTTTATATTGTTATAACCAAAGACAGACTAGAGACATATTTATTTAAATTTTATTCAGGTTATTTCCTCAATATAGTCCAAAGACTATAGAAGTGATTAAATTTCACAGAAACCTATATAACTTATGTACGGATTTAAAATTATAGTTTTATTTTTGTCCGTTGAATTATTTAAAACATGCAAATAAAAAGCAATTTAAAAGGACCATTAATTTGAAATTGTTTATTTATATTCAGAGATTTCATGAGATATAACAAAACAGCAAAAACTTATATCCAGAATTCTCTAAAAATTTAAAAATCAATGAAAAAAACTAATTTGAGATAACAAAATGTAATAATGAGCTTAATTTAGTAATTTCTTACCAGTAGAATTCATGACTATTCATCACCACTGCATGCAAGACAAACAATTAACTACGCAAATCAGTTCAGTTTACATAAATTACAAAGAACAATACAACACATGTCTTGAATTATCTTTGCACAACTCTAATTAATAATACATAATATTAGTAATGGGTAATGAGTAGCAAGTAGCGAACAGTTAATTAGTTGCAACACTGGATACAAATAAGATTACAAAACAAACAATGGACAATTAAGAATCTGGAGTCTTGGCATTATGTAAATATTACAGAAATTAAATAACATTATACAATGCAGGTCATACGAGATGAATATGGTTTGAGTGGTGGTCATAGTGGGAAAAATAATTATTAATAATTGTCAGCTACTAATTCATTTACTGTAGTAAATTAAAACTCCATTTAAGGAAATTCTAAATACAGCAACTATGTCATTCATAAGAATATCAGTTTAAATGGACAAAACACAGTACAGTAAAATGCTGGCATAGAGGAATGTATAGGATTATCAATTAAAACTTTTACCATTTTAATTTAACATTAAAAATTTATTAACACACATATTTCATAAAACTGGATTAAATCTATAGACAGAATGTGGACGATTTAAAATAGTTAGCAATAAATGGTACTGTTGTGGTTGTTATGATTGTGTGTTATTTACTTAAGTTTACGGTGGTACTGGTAGAACATTTTTACAATTTTTTTTTGCATAGTAAACATTTATTTGGTTCAAAAATTATATAAAAATTCAAATATCTATAGAAAAAGATTGGGAGAGTAACTCATTTAAAGTAAATGTTGGAAGTGTGCTGCCCATGCATTAAAACATAACTTCCCAACCCTTCATGTTGTCATATATATTGATAAGTGTGTTTTGTATTGTTGATTTTTTGAGTGAAGTTGTCTCGAAGATATGAAAGTGTTCTTGGACAATCTGTCCTTTAAAAAATCTCATAGATAAAAATCAGAAGAACATAGATAGATGAGACATCTGTGTGACCACAGATTCTTTTAAATAACGCTGTCTCCAATAATGAACTGATGAGGCTTAAGGAGGAGTGATGCGCCACCATACAGTGACACAAGCGGCTTCTTAGCTTTTCCTATCCAACTCCACTCTCACCTACATGTTGGTGAGCTCTGTTTAGCTAAGCAGTCCAACCCAACGTTATGATAACCAGTCCTTTCATAAGTCTGGGTCAGGAGCAAAAAAATCAATGGGTGGATTTAAAAAAAATTAAACACAACAAAGCATATAAAGACATGAAATTGCACTATTGCACAACTTTAAAGCTATCGGTTTCAGAGATATTTAAAAGATGATTTGAAAAGAGAGAGAAGAAATTAATTTTAAAGGTCTTTCAAATACAAAACTGTTGGTGATAATCAAGTTTTAGTAGACTGGTTCAGTAAAAGATGGTCTCTGGTCTAAGATTGGAACAATTTTTAATTTTGGATGATTCATTATGCACGTTTATTGAAAACACTAATAATTTTGTTAATAACTATTTAAAACTGGGTGAATGTTAAGATATTTTCTGTAATATTTATGAATTTGTATCAAGAACTGTTAAAAATATAAAGCTTCTTGTTAATAATAATCCATTTAACACCATTTAAAATTACAATAATTGAAATTAGTGAATTGAATTCTTTTACTGAATACAAAAAGAAATATCATTACACCAGATAATCTTCAGAAAATGCCTATAATAGGGCTTTTATTATTCAAAACAACTTTGATTTATGAAATTAAATAACACTAACTCCAGACTAGTTAGTTTACCTTGTAATCGTGCTTCGAATGCTTCTTTAGATAATCCTAAAGGTATCCCATAATGTCTTGGGTTGCGAGATGCTCGAACATACAAGAATGTAGAACGTATCCAGTTCATAGCAACAGCCACATCACAAACTGTCCTCAATACAATTTCAGCATTCAAGTGTTCAGGTAAATAACGGTGTAGTGTACTCTCCACAAGCTCTTTACCACTAACTAGACGCTCATATTTAGCCTGCAACAGAATACACTTTTTAGGTTAATAAATTTGTAAGAAAATTAAACTTACATAATTGGTACAAGGCATCTTATAAGAAATATAGTTACTTGATATTGGACTTATAGTAATTGCAAGTATAGAAAATCATGTTTTATAAATTAATTAAATTTGTTTTGATACATGAAATCTTCGTAACATACTCTCTGCTGTTTGATATCTCTTAATCTTGATTCCATATTGATCTTGCAGGTTGTCTTTAAACACAGTTACAGAGTCATATATTATAATCTTAAACTTTAGTCCTAGACTACTTAATAAAAGTACAATCAGAAAATACTTTAAGCACAATCAGAGAAATACACAAGTGTCATATACTTATGCAAAACAGTTATGGAGGTATAGAAGACTAGAGCCTTTGCAAAGAGACTAAGTAAGCAAGTATATGAACTGCAACGAGACTAAGGCTTTCACAAGGAAAATGTTCAATAATTTTGAAGGAAACTTTGGTTTTTTAACAATTTAAAAAATTTCATTTTCATGCTACAAGTGATTGTGGATGTACATTATGCTAAATCAGTCAGTAACTCATTAAATTAGTCAGTGTTGCATAAGGATAATATAAAGTGATAAATATTTAAAAGTTTGGAAAAAAATAAAAGAGTGTTCAGAACAAAAATGATAACAATGTAAGACAACACAGATAACTAGAGTAAAAACAAACAAAAACATGGTGCTTAATTTTAATTTGGTAATAAATAAACAATTTTCACCTTGAGATAAAACTAAGCTAAATTTTAAATGATTTTCATTGTTTAACAAAACAATATTTAATTTGATAAATTTGATTGATTCTTTAATTTTAGAGGATGTTTCTAATACAAACTTAATTACAAGAAAAAATACTTGATGTACTTGACTTTAAAATTAATCAAAATCGGTCGATAAATGTTCAACTTAAATTTTTTTTTAAATATATGGTATAAGGGTACATACAAAACCTATGTCAAATTACAATTGAGCTCCCTAAGAAAATTAAATATTACAATTTGAATATATTAAAAATTATTATCACATTGGATTCTCTCTTACTTTCGCTCCCAACCAAACAGGGACCACACAAAAACAAACTTCAACATTTTTAGTTAATCGGACCTGCTTCTCTTGAGATAATGCATAAAAATAAACAGTGCAAAAACAATTCACAAATATCCTCACTCATCCATCCACGAGATCAAACTTTCTCACAACCATCCCCAAAAGTAAATAAAAAACAAACTAAGCTATTCGTCAACAAAAATATTAATTCATTACTTGTGAGTCAAAAAGTGAAAATGAACTATAAAATTTATTCTCATTGAAAAAATATTGATTCATTTAAATGGAGTTTATAAACTTACTTAAATTTGTTTTTACATGCAGGTTCGTAAACGGTTTGGGTCATTAATCTTCATATTTCTAAATTTTAAATGAAATCAATAAAGCCAAATTTGAGAAATTACGTCTTTTATACAACCCTCATGGCAATTTTCTTGTTCTTTTTATTGATAAACCACATACCGGCATTTTTGGAGAGATAGCAACTAATACATTTTGTTTGGATCCTTATATATTACATTTGACCAAAATTGTATAAGTATCGTTAGAGCAGTTTTTGAAAAAATCTTAATTTTGTGTTTTTTATTAGCTGTTACCCCCAAATTTTTAGTTTCAAAGCACTAAACAAAAAAATTCCTCAGATATGAGCAAAATATGCCCACTTATCATATTTGATTAAAATTGGTTTCTCCATTTGGGCCGCATTTCTTCTTGTAAAAAACATTAGACATGATGTTTTGACCTATCATATAACCATCTCTATAGTTCGTATCTGCCTTCCCAAAATGTCTCTGTAATACTTATATATCAGATTTTTTATTTCTTTATTATTTAGATTCCCTGTGTTTCTTGTGGGAGATATTTTAATAAAACAGGGTCCCCCCCCCCCCAATTATCAACTTTTGTTAAATTTTAAACAAAATATATTTATATAATTTAATAAAGCCTAAGTTTGCTTCATTTGATGATGGTCGAGGTTTATTTTCATATTTTGTGATCATTCCTGAAGAGTTATTTTCTCTTGATCGGGTCAATTAATTTTTTACGCCTTTAACCAAAATATGAGCAAAATTTGTAGTGAATTTTTAGACACTAGTTTTTTTATAAAAGTTCCATGGTTAAAATACTGATGATAACTTACAAACCAGCATATTTGAGAAGAGGGTGAGACCAGAATGTTTTGTTTAGGTCAATAGATCTAGATGTTAGAACTATTTCAAGGAAATGTTTATAGAGCATATTTTGTAAAAACGTAATTTTTACTGCTACTTTGTGTTACAAAAACAATCAACATATTTTTTTTTTTTTTGACTTAATTTTAGTATAAAGAAAAAAAATGTTATTTTTAGACAGTGTGTGAATTTGAAATCAGTTTCCACTTGAGTCATGCTGATTAATTGCACATATTTAATGCAGTTTCCGCGAAAACTTTGCAACATCATCAAGAAATCAATAGATAAATTTAAATAGATAATTTAAAATCAAGCATCATGAATATTAAAGAATACTTATAACAAGAATGTTATAACGAAATTATAAACATTTGGTGGGAACAAACAGATAAATACATCAGCATGATATCATCAATCATTTACATAATGTCCGACATAATTCAGTGATTTTCAACTCGCAATATATTTTGCATGTACATAATACCACTTGAAGTAGGTTTCATTGAATGAAGTTTATATCATCTTTACTAACAAACATTTGAACAGCATACATTTTTTTTTATTTAAATGACTCTGCAATATCGCATATTTTATATTGTCTATTAATTAATATTATATAGGAAAGTGGTCGTGGACCAGGGACTGGATATAGAGAAAGTTTAGCAATGGGTTCTTACTATAGTTAGAGTCTGTAGTCTTAGAGTAATGCCTCACAGACAAATACCCGATTTGGTCCTCTATGCCATGATGATTTTTCATACCCGGGCCTACTGGGTCAGGTCCCCAAAGTTTTACCTCCAGTAATAAACACTACACAAACTTCCTCACACATCCATCTCAAAAATGAAACAAAACTAATGGCATCAAAAATATCAATTTAGTAGTGTTCAATAAAAAGTGAAAATGAAGCGTGACCTATAAAATATTTTATTTATTCAATTATAGTTTGATTTTTCGGGGATGGAACCTGGCGGCTTAGCGACCCTTAGCTCTCACACGCACACTGGCAGGAACGCGCGCAGCCCCCGGCCTGCCTGCCTGCAGCGTATAATCAGTTGGTTCTCAAAGCACAACAACAACATTTTTAATTAACCAGTGTGCGTGTGAGAGCTAAGGGTCGCTAAGCCGCCAGGTTCCATCCCCGAAAAATCAAACTATAGGGGCCTAAACTTACTTTGGTTGTGCTGTAAATATGTTCACATTTTTTCACATTGTAGCTACCTCAAATTTTGATTTATAAACAAAATAATGTTTAAAATCCTGAATAATAGACAATATACTAATATATGAAACCTGATTAATATCGGTCCAAGAGTTTGTGCTGTAGTTCATACTGTATTTACACTCACATATAGGCCTATGTATTTCTCTATACTACAGTTTGTAAGATTTACCCTGACCTCTGTCATGAGCTGGTTGGTACAGTGGGGGTTCACTGACTTCAGTCTTGCAGTGAGTTTTCTACTGTGGTGTTTCATAGTTATACTTGCATTTCAAAAACAGTGGTTTGTTGTGTTGTAGTGAAAACGTCAGGAAGATAGTTGGTGGGAGTAAAGTCCTCCATAGTCAATCTCGTGCAATCATATTAAATGTGTATCTTTTTATGAAATAAGAAGCCAAGAACTGAAGAGCAATTTAACGAATATAAGCTTAAATACAAAACTGAATAAAAATTAAACCTACTAGTCTACTAAAATAGTTTTTAAAAACAATTTTTTTGAGAAATTTATTGCCATTTTGAAATTTATATATTGATTTTTTTCTGGTTAGCAAGTTTGTCTAATTGTTTGTAATACTGAACCTAGATACTAAATTTATTTTGAAAATAGGCAGCAATTTTGAAATTTATATACGATTTTTCTGGTAGAAAGTTTGTTCAATGGTTTGTATACAAAACAAAGATGACAAAGAAACGATGAGACGAGATGGCAACAAAATAAACGTTGACAACAGAATGGAGCTGAGTCAATGTCTTTATCAGCAGTAGTAGTTATGACATCACTTCTCCCACCTGCAACTCCCCCCTAATGCGCATTATGAAATTCCAGCCTACATCTTACCAACTGTATGTTCGGGCTTTAAATACGTAGAAAGTAATAAATCGGATAAATGGTCAATCCGGGATATCCAATTTGAATCCCATAGAACAGAATAAGTTGGTAACATATATTTTTATAACAAAGTTGGAAATTTGTTTTGTTTTAATATCTCGGGATCTAAATGGACGGATTTTAATCAAGCAGTACCAAAATGATCTTTAAAACCTCTAGAATACATTCATGTGTCAATCTGATTATTATTACTGTTTATACAAAAAAGTCAAAATTCATAATTAATTATAAACAATTGCTGTATCATTGCTATTTGGGAATAAGGTTGTTTTGTAACACAGATTTTGTGTAAGTATTGATATTATTGACCAATTTTAATGCCATTGTACTGAAATGGTTTCTCAGCTGGGACAAACTGGGGGAGGGGGTGACTTTGTTTTACAAGTCGTTAATACAGATTTCCCATTGACAAATTTACAGTGTCAACAATTCAAAGACAAAGTTTGTTACTGAAATTTGTATTAATTCAAAATACAAATGAATAATAATAAATAATAATTATATTTCATCAATCGGACAAAAAGTGAAGGTTTTCGATACAAGATCAAGTTTAAAGGGCGAGACGCGGAGCCGAAGCAAGAAAATGAGCGAGGATTGAAAAGCTTCTTTTGGTTCAAGTGATGAACTATATTTTTCGTTATACTGCAAACAATATAAGAAAACAATTTCACAAAAACTAAAATGTTATAACCTATTTACCTTCAAAAGTTTGCATAAGTTGCACAAGTTTGCAGCTACTGTATTACCTACAGCTGTTTAGTTTGTGTTGGTGGTACTTATTTATAAAATCGATGGTAACAGCTGTTTTATCGGTTATTTACAATCGAGAGTATCGGTAGTTTTTATAGATTCATTACAAACGTTAATTAATTCGTATAAACGAAGTAACAGCTGATGACCTTGACTTCAGGTCCTAGGACTAAAAAGAACAACTTTAGCACCTCAAGGCATGTATTGAAAACAGCTGTTTTTGAAGCAGTACGACGAAAACATTATTTATTCCACTATCTAGTTGTTTAAACACAGAAGAGACTTGCTGTATTTGAATTGAAATCATCTACATAGAAATATATTTTATAAGTTACAGTTATTCATTAGACTATTATTATTGTTTGCATTACATGTAACATGATATTTAGTTCCGTCACATCTGATCTGCTCAAATTTTAATGGCATGCAACTAAAGTTGTATCGATTCAATGATTACCAAGAAACTATTACACAAAACATTTTATTTGTCGTTAAAATAGGAAATTATTTTGTCTCGTGTGAATTATCGTAAAACGATTGATTTTCGTGAAATTTAAACTATAAACGGCCGCCATTTTCAAAAAGTAAATAATAAAGTTTTGTTTTGATAAGCATGTCTTTGATTCCAAGTCACAATTTAAATAAAATATTTAACTACCTTAGGTCCGTCTTGTGACTTCGTTGTTGATTGCTTCTTTATATGTTTCGAGGCCGTAACCCCATCATCGATATTGGTAATTAACGATGGTAACCCCATCAAAGACCTAAGGTAATTAAATATTTTATATAAAGTTTTGGTTGTTGGTATACTGGATAGAAGAGCATAAATAATGTGCCCCAAATTTGAACCTAATATCTTATTTATTTCCACAGTTATATAATGTTTTCTGTTAAACAAATCAAAAACAAAATGGAGGATAGAGAGAAAATTAAAAAGTTTAGGGTGTAGGTTAATACGAACTTTATTTTTTAATGATGTAATAAACAAGATAGCGAATAATTAGACCACATTTTTCAAACACCCTGTATATATCTATGGTAAATGACAATACAAGGAGTAAGCCACTCATAAATCATTTCACATTTATTATTCCTCCATGTGAGGTGTTTTGTTCCAGTGTACAGTAACGTGACTTACAAGAAAGTTATATCAAGTGATAGAAGAAATCTAAGGGAATAAAGAATCGTAATTAATCAATTTATTTGATAATTTTGTAAGCGTGTGAAACTCGAAAAGGTGTTAATTCATTTAAAAAAAGTAGATCGTGAGGAAATTTTGTCAAGAAAAACGTCTAGAAACCTAACCTAACCTAACCTCGTTCACACCATTAAGAAAAGAACATAAAATAAAGACCCTTAGCCCTCGAATATCTAATAACATTAGAGTCAGAACAAGAGAGACCAGATAGATGTAAATACAGTATCCTCAAGGTAGGAATGTGTCTGGGGTGGAGAGGAAAAGAGAGACCCCCACACTTCGTTTGTTGTGTTTGCTTTCAGCGGTACAACCCCAATAAAAAAAATATAGACATCAAATGCTTCTGTGAAAACGCCTACCCTACTTTCGTTTCTTTTATCGGCGTAAATAAGAATAAAACGTTTACAAAAGGAATGGGTTGTACCTGACTAGGGAAACAAGTAGAAGGGAGGACACGCCCCTTACACCAGACACAATCCTAGTCTGAGGCTACTGTACTCACTATAAGAGAGCTCCCAAGCATTACTTGAGAACAAGCGGTTTATTTCTAATCAGAGTATCTGCGTCCATGACTTGGAACCAAGGAGTAACTGTTTTAATTGGGCGTCATTTTAAAAGGGAAAGCAACATTTTTAAACCGCTGTACACACATTGTTCGGCCTAGTTGTAAAGTATCTTATTCTTAAATTCCATTATGATTGGTAGAAACGTTTCGCCGTAACTGCGTAGCAAACCCAAAGATACAAACCGAAATACCAAAAGCTCAAGTTAAAACACACTTCAGAAAGTGGGAAAGTAAGGTACTGTGTCATGCAATAGGAGTTCAGAAAGGACCGGAATACAACGATTTGGCAGAGGCCATTGAATGTGTACCATACAATGCGGCAACAAACATGTACTGCATTATCATACAAAGACAGTTACTTGTAAAACATTCATAGCCTTCGCTATTCATAGATCTATCTACTGATAACAACAACACAGCCGTCCTATCGGCTTGTTTGTCGACCTTGATCATTATATCGGTTAATTTAGTATCTCACATAGGAATAATTTTGATATATGCCGACTATTAATTGAATAACAATCATAATCAACGAATAATACAATCTATATTACTTGTCAAATTTGACTGAAATCCCGGATAGGTTGGGAGTGTGTATTTAATATAGCGAGGATCTCTTAAATGCGCATTAAAACATCACTAAAATAAGCACACACCGGGACTGTAGATAGCTAAGGTTAATAATTTAAAATGAGAGGTCGAATACTTTTCTATCTAAAGTAGTTCTTAAAGTATCAAGTTATTTCCATATTTGTTACACTTTTTTTACACACACTGTATATCCAAGCAATTTGATTGTTTTCATCCATTCAGGCCATGGGTGGGGGGGGGTCTACGTTTTCACTTTTCAGGTCCATTTTTCTAAATTAAGTGTATATGTTTTAAAACATATTATATATATATACATATTATATATATACATATTATATATATATACATATTATATATATATATATATATATATATATATATATATAATACAGCGTGGTAAATAAGTCCCGGGACGGCTTAATATTTTAAAAAATCATTACAGATTGTTAATGGACATCAAAACCTATTTTAGTATGAATAAAATAGACCGCTACCTTTCCAGGAGGACGACCCACCAGGAGTAAATAGGAAATCTTAAATGAGAGCATAGGTCGAGTTCTACATCGAATTATGTCCTAAGAGGCCAAAATACCGCAAACCCGACCTCATAAGTTTATCCTAGCCGTCCCCCATTGGAGGTAAAGAGACAATGAGCCGTCTAAAAAATAGTTTTTATAACCCAGATATTGATTTGCAAGGTTTTCATTTCATAACCTCTACCTAGTAAACATTACCTGTTTTCAACATACCTGTTGTAGCTAATATGAACTTTAAACCCACGCTATTTTAGCTAGGGCGAACCTTTTGAGGTCGGATTAGCGAAATTGTATTCTACTCATAAAGGCCTTTAATTCGATGTACAACTCGACCTATGCTCTCATTTAAGATTTCCTACTTACTCCTTGTGGGCCCGTCCCCCTGATAAGGTAGCGGTCCACTGAATCCATACTAAAATAGGTTATGGTGTCCATTAACAATGTCCACAGCTTTGTAGCTCTCTATATATAATGGTTAAAAAAATATTAAGCCGTCCCGGGACTTATTTAACACGCTGTATATAAAAATCTTTGTGTTTCTACCTAAATAAAAAAGAAGGACGCACGTTTATTGTTTAAATTTGTAAATCTTAGTGAATCTCAAATTTTAAATTTAAAAAAATATACATATTTTGCACAGTTTTATTGCAAATATATAAAACTGCCTGTTTAAAAACGTGTACCAAGTCGAGGTGATACTCCCCACTTGATTTACTGGCCTACACATGGTCTTGACGGATATCACGAACAGACCTTTAGCGATATTCTCACAGAAAAGTGCGTGTAAGAACAGTTTCAACATTCCGTCAAGTATTGCTTGGCATTAAACAATATTGACACAGATTGCGGCATCTCAAGGATTTGACTCAACATTCAGAGAGAGGGTCGAGAGTCAATCTATCTTGATGTTTAGAATAAATATTGCTAAAAGACACAACTAAACAATATCATTTCCATATTGTAAGAAAACGTTTTGACGGGTCGTTTAAATAACTTTCTCCGATTATTATTAAAAAGTAACTAAACTATTGTGAAGGTTATAGGTGTAAAATTAAAACAAACTTCACTAGGCTAATAAGATTTGTGTTTATTTGCTAAAACACATTAAATGCAGTTAACTTGTTCACATTTTACATTGTCAATATTAAGATACAGGATGTTTCCGAACTTTCCTTACAAACTTCGGGGTATTGTTCCTGAGGTAAAAAGAAGCCAAAAACTGAATAAAATCAAGAGACTATCTAGTTTCGTTGTCCTTCTGTCCGTCCAACGACACTAACAACTAAGTTTGAGTCTTATAACTAAAATTTAAAAAAATCGTTTTTCGAAAATGGCTCCACAGAATTAAACCCAATTTGGATGTATTTGTTGCTATTGTCAGTTTCAATTAGAAGAATATGTTACGTTTAATTATTTTAACCCAACTCCTTTCAAAATGGCGGTCATTAAAGTTTTTTAAATGAAATAACTTTAAAACAAGCTACTTTACAAAAACAAACAAAAATCTAACGAACAAATTTTTTCAGCAAATTTGATAACAAATCCAAAATTGCTTTTATTTTTAAAATTGGGTTAAAAAATAAACGAGATTAGAAATGTTTTGTCCGCCCGTGCATGGGCATGTTCTTGTCTTCTTCAGAATAGGCTAATAGAATAATAGTAGGAATTCATAAAACCAGCTGTTATTATAACAAATAATAGATCAACTGACCAATCTGCTGTTAATGTATCAACAATGAAACTAACGGCTTTTTGCAGTACAGAAGTCAACAGAATTTTTATTGCTGATAACATAACAGCAGTTTGGTCAGTTGATCTATTATTTGTAATAATAACAGCTGGTTTGTTGAATTTCTACTATTAATAAGTATATACGTCAATTCTCATACTTATTTACTTTCATTCTTTATGTACAACTACAAGAATTTATGTTAATAAACCGTTACTGGTAATAGACGAATGTGAATAAAACTCCAATTAAAATTAATACCTAAAAAACACTTTCATGTATTCATTTCATTGTTGTTCCAATTAGCCTATTCTGAAGAGGGCAAGAAACCGCATGCACGGTCGGACAAGAAATTCCAAATATCGTTTATTTTTCTTTCAATTTAAAAACAAAGTAACTATGGATTTGTCATAAAATTTATAAATTTTTGTAATTTCTTTTTAAATGGCTAAATTTGAGTTATTTCAATGAAGAAAAAAATTGAATGGCTGACATTTTGAAACAAGTTGGGTTACAAAATTGAAACTTAACAATACAACTTAAACTAACAATAACAGCAATTTATTCAAATTTGGTTTAATTCTGTAGAGTAGTTTAAAAAACAGAAATATTTCAGTAAAAAAAAAACACACAAACTGATAGAAAGAGAGACAACGAAACGAGATAGACCCGGGTTAAATTAAATTTTGACTTATTTTTACCCCAGGAATAATATCCCGAAGTTTGTAAGGAGAGTTCGGAAATAAACTGTGTATATTTTAAAAATTAAAAACCAAACATATTTATTAATTTCCTGAGAATTTTTTGTCAAAAGAAAATTTGTGTTATTTTAAATCTTATTTTCAGAAATAATTATCCGTTCTTCTTCATTACAATTCCGTCTTCAAATTATGACTACTGTGGAGAGATGACTTTAATGCCGGCAAGGGATGAGTGCGAGGAAGACTTACCGCTACTAGTGGTACCACGCCTCCGTTTCATGGTAATATTTGTACTACGCACTGCCAGCATTTCCCTTTCAGTTGACTCAAGCCATATGATAATGGAATGATGGTTGGCCGCCACTATGCCACTTCCCACAGTAATGATTCTATGAACAGTATACATAACTCCATTTGGGAAGCGTAAACGATCGGACTATTGTTTATACTTTCCTTTAATTTATCTTTGCATATATACAAGTTACATGAAAGCTTCGTCAAGTGTTAGAGAGAATCACAGGGAACAAAACAGCTCAACTTACGTAAATAATCATTTATTAAAATTTTGTAACTCTATGAAACTTTTAATTCATATACAGGAGGATCAACTCAAGTTGGCCACCATTGAGATCTCGGAAACCATCAGTTTCTTCAAATTTTTTGACACTTTTGTTTTTTGGTATTTTTTCTGTAAACGCAGCCGTTACGGAGCTACGGGCTGTCATGTGTAAGAACAACTATTACCGCCATATGATATTAATGGTTAATTGCCTCAGTAAGCGATTGCAATATATTTTCAACAAGATGGAGCTCCAGCACACAATTTTGGCGGGGTAAGGGTATTTTTAAACGCACATTACCATAATAGGTGGATTGCTAACTAAGGCCCTATCAAGGGCGTACCCAGGATCAAAACTAGGGGGGGGGGGGCAAGCCATGGTCATTCAATATACAATTGATTATTAAAATAGTTATTTCAAGAATTGTATTAAATTCCAGCCACAAAATGTATAATAAAGATTCTTTTTTTGCTTCCAGGGGGGCAGCTGCCCCCCCTGCCCCTCGCTGGGTACGCCCATGGGCCCTATGCTTGGCCAGCGAAAAGTCCAGATCTTTCTCCGTTAGATTACTTTCTGTGGGGGTTACATAAAAGACCAGTTGTATACATTTCGGTATGCTTCCGTGGAAAAATGTCAATTAAGGTAGAAAATATTTTACACAACATTCATCACATTGTTGAAATCTGTTGATGATGTTTTCAGAAAAGCGACTGCTTGCATTTACACTGATGGGGGACACTTTGAAAATCTATAATTATTGTAAACGCTCACTGATGATAGCAATGTTAAAGGTAAAGGTCTTAATTGTATACTGTATTTACTTTTAGTTTTAAAATTATGTATTACAACAAGTTATGCAATACATATGTCGGTAATAGTTGTATTTAGACATGACGGCCCGTAGCTCCGTAATGGCAATGACTACATAAATACTATAAGACACGACATGGCCATGTTAAATATTCTACGCTTATTCTTGAGTTGACCAATACCCGCTAGGGTGTGGAGCTGTCGCTCTGTTAGACGTTGATGTGACTGGCGCTAGGTGGCTCTACGGTCAAACAATGTTTCAGTTGCGCACTGATGCCACATATGGGACCAGAGATGCGAGGGAAGGTCGAGAATCGCTTATCTCAGCGCACGAACTGACAACACTGACTATGCTGTGTCAACAGTTGTACAGTCTCAACCAAGTGGGATGCGTACAGTCAAGTACCTGCTGCTAGCGCTTTCTGATAGCTGTGTGTCAAACTTGTGACGAACAGCACCCGTAAAGCGTAGACTATTTCCCTATCCTATGTCGTGTCTTATAGTATTTATGTAGTCATTGGTAATGGGTGCGTTTAGAGAAAAATACCGAAGAACAAAAAGTCATAAAATAATACGTTCTACTCAAAAATGCAATAAATATATAGTGTTTATATTTAAAAAATTAAAGATGGCGGCCATATTAAAAAAGTCGGAGAATATTGAAACAACGATAACACCGTAATTTTAATGTACTTATAAATCCAGGGAAGGTTCCCGATTAATTTAAAGTTTTTCGAGAAACTGACAGTTTCCGAGTTCCCATTGGTGGCCATCTCGAGTTGATCACCCTGTATATGAAAACATCAAAAAGTAGTGAATGATAGTTCAAATTAAATTTTTCATCTGAAGAAGTTTCTTATCGAACACGTTATGCCTTATGGTAAATAAGTAAAAGACATTTGTACAGTGTTACTCCGCTGTATTGGGGATTATTTTAAAATCGACTACGATATTTCTTTTGGATGCCCGGACGGATGTTTATTATTTCATAAGACATTACAGGAAACGGGTATTGCATCATATACAAAACTGAAACAATGGTTCAGAATAAACCCAGTGAGCTGTCTAATATTAGTGGGTAATACAGTTTGCATAACATAGCATAGGTTACTTTCTCCTTAGACAATAGTAGGCCATACATTCATCTTGCATTACAGATTTTATATTAAAAGATAGTTGATGAGGTCAGTACGTAAATAATTATTGCATAAACTTTCTCACTCACGACAATAAACTTAAATACAACACATTCATTAAAAAAACATTGGTTTTTGTATGTCGAGTTTTAAAAAAAAAGTGTAGTCAAGTTTAAATTAGTTTATATTTTTCAATTGTAATTACTAAATAAAACGTTTGTCTTTTCGCAGTTTGATATATATTATTTAAATTATTAATCTTAATATTTTAGTAAAATTGAATTAAACCAATATAGCCGATTTAATTTAGAATTTTAACGTAACTCATTCATTTTGATATCAATAAAACTATTTCGATGAAAATGTAATTCTTGTGTGAGAAACCTACAATGCATCAAATTTAAATATTATTGAGCACTTATTACTACGACAAAGCAAATTATTATTATAATATAATTGGAGGACAATTCCTAAAAAGCGGGCTTTTGAATCTTTTCTTGTAATTCCTTCTTACGCTTTTCGGTAGGTCTTACATAAATCTCTCTTTCGTTTAGAAAATAAGATACATTTGTATAAACACAATGCCGGACCCTGCCGCTCTTCTCTGAGTGAAACCCGAGGTAAAGGTTTTTATCGAGAAGAGATTCCCCTTAATTTCCAAATACTTTCCTAGACGTTAAAATAATAGACGAAAGGTTGCGTTAGCGATCCTTCGGTTACTGTAAGATCTCATGATGAGCGCTTGAAGTAGATTCCAATACATTCGGACTACACCAGTATTGTTTACTACCCCAGTTCTCGAATAGCATCAAGAGGTAGGAAGAGAACAAAAGTTGGTCAAAGTTTGGTATGATAGTAAAGATAAAAGAAAGGAATATAACCTAAGCCTTGACGAAGAAAGGTGCTGATATTCTCTCAGTGATCCGCAGGTAAAAGATTTAACAATCGTAAAGAAATTCCCCTTAATTTCCAAATGGTTCCCTAGGTATTTACATATGATTGTGTTCATCAAACTACATTACTGTAGTTTCAGACACTATTTTCTCTTCTTCTGTAGTCTCTCTCGTTGGATTCAAGTAGACTCCAGTATCCTTCGGACTACACCATTATTGTTTTTAAACAGCATAAAATAGAGACCACAGCTCTCGAATAGCATCAAGAGGTAGGAAGAGAATAAAAGTTGGTCAAAGTTTAGTTTGATAGCAAAGATAAAAGAAAGGGATAAGACGTAGAAATGTGCAGATCCAGCTACACCAGGGATGTTTCCGCCATGTTTCTGCGTATAAGCTTGCTTTGTTTGTGTTATAAATTCGTCCAAACATAAATCGTATTCCAGGTTTATATAGCTAGCAGACAAAGTTCATTTTCGTAATTTTCTTTCCTTGCGATTTGGCACAATGGTCTATGGTATTAAATCTTCTCATTTCACAAAAGTAAGCTCCACGGACGATTTTTTTAAAACTAATAACTCCTAGGATTTTTGAGGACATAATACAAATCTTGAAGCAACCAATATAGAGACTACATTTTACCAAAATTTCATCAAAATCGTATAGGCCGTTTTTGAAAAAATCGAAATTTTTGGTTTTGATCTTATGGCAGTTATTCCCACATTTTGGGTTAACAAAATCATTTTAAAATGGTTAAAAATATACAAAATTTTGTCAAAATGGGTCCACTGTTTGAGTTGTAGAAGCAATGCAAAAACCACTTTTTTTGGCTCAGCGAATAACTCTATACTATATAAATGGGATGGGGGAGAAAAAAAAAAAAAAAAAAAAAAAAAAAAAAAAAAAAAAAAAAAAAAATGTAAGTGGTGTATTTATGAATTTTGAATATCGGTAGCGGCCACATCAACTACTTTGCTGTCTACAATATCAAACCATATAAAGTTAAGTTTTAATGAATCAACACATTAGAGATTGACATTTTGTTATTGTATGACACAATGCTGTGTATTGACTAACAACTGGTATTATTTGTTAGGTTAGGTCAGCTGATTATGGCCAGCAATTTGTCGCAAATCTCATGATGCCGATGACTTGTATTTTATATCGGACACGTAATACCACAGAGTATATAAATATTAATAATAGTTATGACAAATAAACAAAGAATGTAAAAGAATAGCGAATGATTAAACAATTTCTATTTAAATAGGGAATATTTAATAATATAATAGATCTATAATTTAGTAATACGAAGCTATAAATATAAATTATGTGTGTACATTTGCAAATAAAAGAAGGTCCAACCAACCTACAAACAATTATAATAAAAGAATAATTGGACTACTGTAGCTATAACAACAAAATTCTATACCGGTACTATACAAATTAATTAAAAATGGTTGACTGAAATAATGACTGTAAAATACAAGGAAAAATATTACATCCTTAGGATTAAAAAGAAATAAATAAACAAAGTGAAATAACTACCAACTATGTTTGGTAATAACTATAAGGTTCCCTTACTACACATGCTTTAACACTTTTAACTTGTCTAAAGCACTAGTTTTTAAAGCGCTACTTTTCCATTTACACTGTTTGTGTATTAAAATACGAAATAAGGTTCTCACAATGAAATCGGCGTTCGCACAACAACTGGCACACGTTAGAGATTCAAATGAAACGATTTCTTGGGTCGTGTTAAATAATCTCCGGACTAGTTGCAGCTTGTGAGAAATTTTGTCGTATTTCATTTTAAACACCTTCATTGCGGCATTCACAACGTGCATAAGGTTGTCCGAAGGTGCCAACAGCCCGCTTGTTTCATCAACTTTCACGTTTGTAAATGTTCTATTTAGGATTAGCAATTCGTTCCTATTTGTTAACTTGGATGAGAGGTTGCACATCTTGGCCAAGCACTGCCTGCATTTGTACTTTTTGAAGTACCGGTCGGCGATGTACCCAGCAAAATATACCTGTGAACATGTTTCCAACATAAGGGCACTGTCTGTTGGCACATCTCCTCTCCTCGTGTCTGCTGTTCCTTCACTTGACGTGGAATATTGGCTGGAACATTCTTTGATCTCTTCGGGATTGACCAATGGACCTGTTAAATAATAATCCTTATTGAAAATGCATCTTAAACATACAAATATAAAATACGAAACAAGTGTATTAGTTTTATACGCATGTGCCTTGTCTTTATGCGGTAAAATGGGTGCAGTTATGGTATAATGAGCACCACCCTAACATATATGACAAAAAACAAAAGAAATTGGTGCAAAATTTACCATTTATATTTATTCCTTATTTAAAATGTTCAATGTTTGTTTGACAGCATAAATTTAATTGCGTAATTTATTGATCAGGTTAATTCGTTACACGTAATTGCACAATTAATTATCGCATTTATTTTTATGTTAAAAATGTTAGCAAATGAACTACAACTGTATTAACTTAAATACACTTAGAATAATTATTGTATAAACAGCAGATTAAAAAACTCACCTTGATTGGCAGCTTGAGACAATGGTGATCGGTATAGGTCTAGAAGCTCGTCCATATCAGGATCGTACGATGTGGATCTTGGAGGCTCCATCAGCTGATGCAGTATGGATATTCTTAAGCTGCTCCGGAATGTTCGGACAGTGGGATTTTTATTAAACCCTCCCCTCTGGCGGATTGCGGAGAACAGATTTTCCAGTGGATCCTGATTTAATCTTGAGGTTAACAAATACTGACATTTTTCCTCTGCAAACAGCTTTAAAACTGAATTTATAGTCTGCCTGAAACCCTTGAAACACGGTGGATTTGGATATTTGGCGTTTATTTTTTTCAGGGTTTTGAAAATATGCAACCCGTTATTTAACAGTTCAATTATGTGTGTATTCAAAAATATACACTTTCTACGACATTTATTGATGCGTTTATGCGTAAACGCAGTTTGGGCGAAAGGCTGCATTTTTAATTCGAGCTGTGACGTCTCTTGTGAAATGCGCAGAACCCGCCCAAAACTCGTCTCTCTGAGCGGCACGACTTGGCAACGTTAGCTAGCTAACATCGATTGACGCGCTCTGCAGCGGCCAGCTAACATATTAACGAAATTTACCGAAACACATTTCCCTATCCTTCGAGCTCTCTGTATATACTTATGTACTCTGTGGTAATACTGTTTAGAATCGAATAATTGTAATTACATTAGCAATTTGTGTTCACACTTTCGCAAAGTTATAGTGAAATTTTTCAAAATTCTCGTTTACTCAAGGGCAGATAGGGTTGCAATAATTTCACTTTTTATGCGCTACTAGAACAGCCGAGATGTGCTGTTCTAGTAATCACTCCTGCTCACAGAATTGAAAGAAGCTAGAAAGAAGCAAACCATCAAAAAATCAATAAAAAAAAATGTGGCGGTAGAAGTGATTTGGGCCACGTTGTCTCGACTCCACATTAATTGTGAGACAACTGGCAAACTGTATCTGGTATAAAATTAAACAAATTTTGTAACACTAAAAAACAAGAAGTTGACTCCCATCTGGAATTTTGTGAATTAATATGTGAAAGAGCGATTAATAATCCAAATTGTTGTCTTTATATTTGCTTATCGAAAAACTGTTTTTTTCTTCATAACAATATGTATTAGGTCTGAATCCAAATCCCAGGATTATTCCCAATGTTCACATCTAACATCCAAACCAAAGGAAATGTTTTGAATCTTTGGTGCCCGTCTAATTGGTCTTGATTACTTGGTATTTTGACTGGAGAAATGGTTTTGAAGTTGTTAAAAGTCAACATTGATCTAATATTAACCGGCATTATTAAGAATATAATGAACGTTATCTCAAAGACCAGTTTGTATGCAACAGGACGAATGTCCTCCGCACTAAACTCTTCCTGTTTATTATATTGATTGAAGATAACCCGGTCAATGGATTGGAAGAAGAGGATCTGTAGAATGTCAATACGTCGCCAAATTTATTACTGCTATATTTCATTTTTGACATCATTTAAAAAGTATAATTTAGCCAACCCACATTCGGTATTAAGAATATAGAACTTTATCTCAAAGACCAGGACGAAGGTCCTCCGCACTAAACTCTTCCTGGTTATTAGCATCTCGATTGAAGATATCCAGGTCAATTGATTCGAAGGAGAGGATCGTAGAATGTGCATAAGTAGCCAATTTATCACTGCTATAATTATTTTTTGACGTCATTTGAAAATTAGTAAAATCAGTAAAATTTAGTCAACCTGCATTAGATATTAGGATTAATTAACGTTATCTCAAAGACCAGTTTGTATTGCAACAGGACGAAGGTCCTCCGCACAAACTCTTCCTGATCATCAGTATCTTGATTAGAAATTTCCAGGTCAATGGATTGGAAGGAGAGGATCTGCAGACTGTTCATACGTCGCGAAATTTGTCATTGCTAGATTTATTTTTTGACGTCATTTATAAAGTATAATTTAGCAACCCAGCCGGTTTCCTTGGAAGATTTTCGTCAAGGTATCACCGTAAACAAATGCGGTCAAATCACTCAAAAAATGTTTAAAATAACTTTTATTATTGCATATAAGAAGTAGATTGTCAATTTAAAGGTTTAATAAACTGATACTATGTAGCTAAAATAATATATTTATTATTTAGATAGCAATTACTTAAAACTATTGGTACAAACGTGACATGAAATTCACCTGTCTCCTGAGGTTCGGCAAGTCTTATAAAAAATTCTGTTAAGTATTTACAGTTAGGGTATAAAATAAAATATTACTTTATTGCTTAATATATAATCTTTATAACCATAATAATATATCTAGTTTTTATTATTTTATTTCTGTTGAGAGAAAAAAAAATGTTTCCTGTCGTCACGGACGTGACATCGTTTTGTAACGGACGTGACACGTGTAGTGTATAAATACAATATATGAAAGAAATACTTTTTATTTATGAACTTAAAGATAATCCATAGTTAACTACACTAATTGTTACATGTTGTTTTGGCTAAACAAATGGAAAATAATTAAATTAAAGAAGTTATTCCAGTAGCCCAAAAATTCATATTTTATCAAATTTCCATAATAATCTGAGAAAGACACTAGGCTTATATTTTGTTAAAGTTACAATAACACAACAACTGTAGATGCTCTTGTAGGCTGTGAATCATAGGCCCTATTTCTATTTTTATTTTTTTTTTCAATACTGAAATCAATATTATAATGAAAAATTGGGGGGAAATCATGGTTTTATTCATATTTATGAACTATATGGATGTTTATACATAAAGTCAAGGCGTTGAAATTACAAAAAAAAAATTATTTATTTTTTTGACATTAGGTATACTTTATAAAAGAATGGCTGTAAACCCAAATCCCAGATCCAAAGAAATTTTTCATATTTGAAAACGAAGGAAAACAAGTCAAGATTGACTATGAGGGTTGATCTAAAATTTGAAGGAAATAGAGGAAAATCAATATACAACAAGCAAGACGGTAGGATTTAAAAAACAACAACAAAATAATACGAAAAAATCAAGACTTTGCCAAATGCCTATATTCCTAGCCGTATAAAAACTGATTGTAAACTGGCCCATATCCGGAACAACTACCCTTTGTAAATTGTAAGGACACTATAGAAAATGCATGACTACAATCATGAGAGGTAAAATTTGGAATAAAGAAGGACCTCTCTTTTGTTGTAATATTTCTCCTGACTTGAGAATTCCTAGATTACGCTATCTGTAACATACCAATAAAAACTAACCATGTTATTCCCAAAAACGTATTTTCACAATATGAACTCACAATAAAATTTTATATTTGGATAGTTCTGAGACCTTTGTCTTAGTAACTAGAGACTTCATCTACCAACGGTTTTTTGGAAGATTCAGTTGATTCACATGGCAGGCCTATGATGGCGCCGCGGCTAATTTGTCAGTGAAAGCTTTCTATTACAATAATGAAGTGTGCAGGAAGTAGCGGGTGTTATGAAAGCAACCTCATCAACATCCGATATGGAGTGGCTAATCATTGCTCGCATTGTGTAAGCTAAGACTCGTCTGTGTCTCTACAAATGTCATCTCAGTCAGAGAAAGGCAAATTGATTACACTTATATGTCCCATTCAAATCTAATGGCTTTCTAAGCGAGCTGATAGGTTTCAGGAGCCAAGTCACCACGTTACTCTGTGGGGGCTTAGCATGAGCCATAAACATTTTTAGTAACGGGTTTTCCAACAACATCTGGACACTCGTGTTTTGCATGCCACAAGATGGTCGGATGTGACCTTATCTTTACGGACTCGTGCGAGTGGATGTAATATTGCTTAACAGATAAAATATACAGGATTTACTCAGTGTAAAAATATTACTGTTAGATTTTCATACACCCGCCTGCAACATAAAATACTAACTAAACATAATATTTGTTCAATTCTACCACCCTTAAAATGTCTATACACTAATTATATGCGAGAAAGCAAAACATATAATTTGCTAAAACAAGCAAATAAATAATACACAAACTTCCACTCGCCCATTCCCTAAACCAAATAAATTTGAAACAAAACAAATCGTGACCAAAAATTATGTTCGGTAGTTGTAAAAAGTGGAAATGAACCATCCTCACTGTCGTTGATGAAAATATTTAAATAAGAGCCTCAAATTCCTTAGTTTGTGCCATAATCACGTCCTCGGTCTTAGTCGTATTTAATTAAAATCGAGCTCGAATGACAGTACGGTCAAGATTCATGTTTGTTTTTTACCAATTATTTCTGAAAAGTAAAATTAGTTTATTTCACTACAATAATATCCCAAAGGCCGATTATTTTTTTTTTGCTTTTTATCGATAATTACCAACGGGAATTTTTGCGAGAAAGCGACACATACAGTCTCCTCATGGCAAGAATGTGTCTGGGGTGGAGAGGAAAAGAAGGGCCCCACACTTTATTTGTAGCGTTTGCTTTCAGCGGTACAACGTCAATAAAAAAATATAGACCTCAGACACATATAATTACTTTAAATTTGTTAGTTTTTATAACTTTTTATAAATAAATATTGTGTGGAAATAGGCAAAATCATAAGATAAGTGAGATGCAGTCTGTCACGAAGTTGTAACTTTAGTAATTAAATGTAGCTAAGTAGTAACTTGTGTACCTAGTTTTTATTGAAATGTGTTGTACCGTTAAGTCAGGCTAGGGAAGCAAGTAGAAAGGAGGATACGCCCCTGACACCAGACACATTCCTACAATGAGGGTACTGTACGTTTTGTTTGTCTTCGGACGCTACAGGTGAGAAAATATTTGTCACCAACCCTTTAATTTTATGTTATCGAACAAATGAAAAAAAAAAAAAAAAAAAAAAAAATGATCCGAGATATAGCCAAATATGCCCTCTACCAAATTTGATTAAAATAGGTTCACGAGTTTGGGCTGTAGAGCACTGCACATACGAGAGATAGACGTCAAAAAAAAAAAAAACTTCGTCTCAGGGGATTTTAAAATCCACAAAAAGCTCGACTTTGTATTCTTGACCCATCAAGTAACTTTCCCTATACTATTTATATCAAATATTATTAAACTAGCAATTCTTAGAGTTTAGTTATTGTAGCTCATGTATCACTGAGGATGGCGACATTGTCGTTGAAACGCTTTTGATTAAGTGAGATCTTCTGTTCAAGTTTTTGTTCTATCTAGCAATTCTTGTAAGTTTGTAATTTTATCTCGAAAACGGACCATAAAATTTTGTTGAAATTAGGTGAATTACAGTTTTCTTGTCAGAGGAAACGATTTAATTTGACTCTGGAAAACCTCATTAAAAAACTTAAATATCCACTTCGATAAGCCTCAAAAATCTTCTGATGGCCACATGACGTTACACATTCAATTATTTCTCTGTTAACTTTCATCTCTCGACTCTACGCAGCTTCTATTTATAATGAGAAAATTCATTGTTTCCACGTATAAAATAGATTTACTCAGAAGCTCCAAGAAATCAAATGATATTCAACGAAAATTCTTGTATTTTTGACCCTCATATGGCGACAACGAGTTTGTCAATCATGAGGGCCCAGATATACAACTTTTTTCATGCAGTCTTGAGTTAGACCCCTCTCTTTTATCATTCCTGTTAGGTCTTTCTTGTCCAACTCTTGTTCATTTCCGATCCTGACGCATTACAGTATTAGAGGGGTAGGGGTCTTTTGTATGTTATTTTATTTATAAGGCGATATAATATAGAGGTTTTTCACTTTTAAAGAACAAGAAAAAATCTTTATTACTTGTAAATTTTATTTGAAAACAGTTGTATGGATTGAATTGAAATGGTGGTGAATCTATCATTTTCGGATGCGGGATTAATAAAAAAGCGATTTTTTAGGTCTTACTTTGAGGAAACTCATTTAGAGGGTTAAAATAACCAATTGGGTTCTACAAACTATTAATAAAATAAATCCGAGGCACATTTACAACTCGAACCAGCAATATATAAATAGATATGTTTAATTAATAAATTGTAATCCCCTCCCACTAGTCCCAAGCTTTTATTTAAATTATCTATGTTACTCAGAATACAAATGTAAGAAAAACATGTTATCACAAATTGCAAACAGAATATACAATTTTTAAATAAATTATTTTACCATAATACCCCGTGCATCCCCTATAAATCGTTGAACTCTAAATGACGGTTTTATTCTTACTTTTTGTAAATATTATCTTTAAAACAAAAATATAGATTTATTGAAATCGGGATAAATCTATTTATTCTGGCGCGAGAAAGAGGTTTAGATGTCGACTTTGAAGAATCTCCTTTAAAGAAACTCTTTCTGAGCGCCAATAAAACGTTTCACAAGAAATTATTCCGTTATTATAGTCACTGTACGTACCTTATATATATATAAATCATGCTTAGTTTGATTTCACCAGGTGTTAATAAACGCAAGTATATTACCACGTCCAAATGACGTTGAGGAACTTCGATAAATCAAATACTTGTATATGAACAATTCTTGTAAATTTTATCTTGAAAACGGCAGACGCATTTTGTTGAAAGGAGATTAATCTACAGTTTCTGGTGCGAGAATGAGTGAGAAAACTATTCTGGGTCTCGAATTTGAGAAAACTTATTTATGAGGTTGAATAAGTAGATTGATTTCTATAAATCTGGCACGAAAAATAAAAAAATAAAAAAGCAATAATACATGATTTTATGTTTAACGCTCAAAATACCTGATTTTGAATTGATTCGGCTAACCGCAGCTCAGATATCAGAAAAGCCTACTGTTATCACAGATAGAATGTAAAGATTGTAAATAAGTGTTTTTGAGCGATACGATTCGTGGAACTCCATTTGGCTGGCTGTCTTTTTGAATTCGTGTTCTATACGTCTTTACATTATAATAAAATAATACACAGTATTTTACTTAGCGCTTCCCATCGTAACCCTGATATATTAGTGCACTATTGTATCTCCGTGGTACAGTTTAAAGTTTAGTAATTAGAGGGTCCACTTTTGATAACCCCAAGAACAGCATGTTCCAACTCCTACCACACTAGCGTATTCTGAACTGAACTCACGAAACTACACTATTCGACCCACATATTGAAACCTCGTAGTTATAATGGGAAAACCCCAAAACAACTGAACATTCATCTTTACTTCGATGTTGATTTTTATTAAATTTGTCTCTGATTTGTCTTACATAACTAATTTTGATGATTTTAACTTGGTAATCTGTAGAATTAACACAACAAAATATAATAGTCCAAAGGGATGTGTACCCAACGTACAACAGAAGTTCCTTAGTCTCTTAATCCAACACCACTCTCACTTTGTTACGCTGAGTAATCCTGCTCAAGATGGTGGTAACCAACTTCTGAAAAGATAAGCTCAACAAAGCCGTGGTTTGGGGGGGGGGGGGGTTATCCGGGTACCAGGTCTGTCGGAATTGTGTGTAGGGTGTCGGCTGTCAGTGAAGGAGCCATTTCTTCGGTTTTTAATAAAGATACGAAGGAGACTAATTAAGATATTTCGGGACAGAGTGTCAGATCCTCAGAACCGGTATAATTATTGACGCGAGCAGGCTACACCTGAGTCATCAGTAAAGGACTGCAAGAAGTATGATGAGGTAGAAAATCAGGCTCATGCACGATATGGCGAGTAAGAGCTTGGCAATCTAGATCTACCCCCTTTTATGTGTAATTTTCGATTAGATCTCTCTCGTTCATCTTTCCTACCAGGTCTCTTTTGATCGATCCTGACTAAATTATAGTAATCAAGGGTGTATTTATTTTATTTTAATGTTTTATTATAAGCGATAATGACCGAGATGTTTTTGTCTTTAAAAGCATAAAAAGTTGGACAGAATATTTCATTAAATGTGCCTAATACATACTTTTTTTAAAAAGAATCAAATATAAAATTTCAATAGCTGTAGATAGAAAAGAGATATTTAAATATTTACTAAACTCAACGTTGAAACACTATTTACTCACATGTTAAACGATCATATTATCATTAAAAAATTGACTCATATCTAAGATGGCGGCCAAATATTATAAGTCGTAACTTAAGTATAAAAATTATAGTACGAGGGATCAGATATAAACAAATTTGGTCCATAATCATGGAAATGACACACACTTTTTGGCCACCCGGTAATATAGCTTACAGTTGGTGAATTACTTATGAATCGCAATAAACCTTCAACAGATTATGGCTCCAGCCAAGCTTTAACACGCTATGGGATTACTCTCATTGTAACTTTCACATGCACATGTAATTATTTCGATCTATTTACAGTGAGTCAAAGTTTGTTGGTCAATTTTCATATCGGAAATATAAAAATCGCAGCCGTCATCATGGAGAGGCTATGAAATGTGCATTTTGTCTTTTACTTTCTCACGTCTTGACAAATAAATTATTGCAAAGCCCATTTAATTTTGGTAATTACTAACTCAAAAAAGTATTTTATAATGATGTGTTTCGCCTTTCTGTGTATTGAGCCGTAGATTAAACACTTAAACGGATTTTGATCATTTTACGTGTATAAGCAAAATTCAATCATTTTTCCAAAAATTTTCTTCATGACTAAAAATTTTGGAATATCAAGACCAAAACAAAAAATTTCGATTTTTCCCAAAATCGGTTCTAAATATATAGATCAAATTTTGCTAAAATATAGCCCTAGATTGATTTGATTACATTTATTGGGGGTATTTGGACTCGAGCCCTCTGCATGTCAAAGGACAGACCAGCCTTTCAGCCTTCAACAAGATTCAGTAGTTTTTTTACCATACTGGGATCATCACCCTTCCCTGGTGGAGGATGCTCTCTTCTTTTAGTCTCCACTCTCTCACAATCTAGAACAATGTATCTGGCAGTCTCATCGGACTGTTTGCATAGGGAGTCTTCTACAATTATGGCCAATTGAAACAGATGGTTTCTGAAATACCTGTGTCCGGTGATAAATGCAATTACTTGCTTAAGACATCCTCGACTCAAACTCACCAGGTAGTCGGTTAGTCTAAAACTTGGGACTTTCATAAGTCTTTTGGTTAATGTCTTTCTGTATCATATTGTAACTGCACTACAGATAGTTGATCTGCTAATGTAACAGGCAGGCTCTGGTCTCATGAAAGGTAGCGAAACACCTTTTCTCGTCACCTTGTCTATAAACTCGTTGCTCTAAACACCTCTTTATCTTGAGACCCAGCCAAGGTGCACATTATTGAAACGAGCATGTGATGAGAGGTTTCGAAAACATTCTTACACAAGCCTTGTAGAGATTTGAGTTGAATATATAAAAAGTACACCCCTAACAAAAAGTATTTAGAACCACAAAATCTGAATTAAATTTAATTACTCTTTTTGGCACCGTTTTAGATAATAACATCCACGTATTCGAAGTATTAAGATGTCGTGCAGGGTTCATAATAATTTGTTGACTGATAATTCATCAACCGCATATAAGACCGCATATATAACCGCATCAATTGTTTGAATCCTAAGAAATCCTTTAAAACCGATTTGAAGACAACTGACATTTTGTGTTTTAGGAGATAGTGAAGAAATCTTTTTGTTTATAAGGTTTTAGTTACGAGTCGGGTTATATGTGAAAACGTTGTTGTATTGAAATGAATACAACAAATTTGGTTTTAATGTCGTTTTTAAGGGAAATTGTCCAACCTATTTCAATGAAATTTGGCGCACAAACGCTTTTTTAAATTTAAAACTTGCTCTAATACAAATTTGTATCAAATTAAAATCTGGAGATAGCTTACCTAAACATAAGAAGTAAAAATTACGTTTTTCTCAAAATCAACTCTTAACATTTTGGTGAAAACTAAAAGATAACGAAAATCAATTTACCACATTGCAAGTGACAAACAAGTTTTATGAACGTTGGCCTCCGACACAGTCGAGCATATTACGAGGTACATGATTCTGACCCTTGCCTTTCTTTATGATGACACCCTCAATCAGAACTGTGTCTAGACTATTGTTGCATTTCCTGAATGTGAAGAAAGGATGATCCAAATGTCAGATACTTGTAACTTTACACGTAAGATAACAATTAACTGCAACCATAACAAAAGGTAAAAGAACCGAGTGAGATAATATGAGTGCACTTGATTTTAAGGAGACCACCCAGGATATCGATTGTATAACAGGTTACGTGTAGGAGACTAATTGGAATGTACAAAGAGACTGGTGATAAGGATATGTTAAGTAAAAGCTGTAATCTAGAACTTTTAGGCATTTAAACGAATTTAAGTGATAAATTTGTACTTTTACAAGCATGCATGTAAGTATTAAGTATACATAATGGTCATTTTAGTGGGAATTATTGACATATCGTAACTAATGATCCTACGAAAAACTTTATATGCGGGAACTTCTTTACCTTTTCATGAAATTTAAAACCGATTTTACCAAGTATTATTGGATATTTTATATGATCAACCTGCTTGATTAGTAGTTAAAGACGCTACAACTTTCGAAAATGTATTCATAAGAGCTTACGCCAATCAATTAGTAAGGAATAAAATAGCAAAAATAAATAAATAAATCTAGCACAAAAAATTAATAAAGTTAAATAAGCGATCATGGTCAAAAAGAGTACTTTGGTTAAAATAATTGCAAATAAAATCAACAGCTAAAACAATGTCAAATAATATTACAACCTTTGGGGAAACATCAAATAATTCTTTAAAAAAAAAGTGATTTTTTAAATATATGTGTTTGTCGCTTTCAATATGGTTTGATTATGAATGTTCATTAGATTCTGTACCCGTCCAGTTAATTCCACAGTTTCACTCCGTAAATGTTGTCCTTCAAATGTCTCACAAGTAAATTGGACACAAATCAGATGATAGTCGTGGTAATGCAATTGGTCTTTTTGTGCCCATCCATTTATTTGGAAAGTTATTGTCGATAAACTCTACAACAGCTGTTTTAAATTGTATTTTGAACCAGATTATTCGTTGGCTATTTAATTTCTGACTTATGCTTTATAATTACAGTAGATGCTCGCTAATTTTTAACTCTTCCACAAATTAGATATTTTAGTTTTAGTCCTACATTGGTATTTACACTTCCTAGATTATCCCCAATAAATATTTAACTTAATACAACAGTGGGAAGTACGGAAAATCGCCTCCCAACAATGCAATAAACCTCAAATATTCGTAAGTTAACCTTTAACTCCTAAATGAAGAAATAATGGCATTTTATAAAGTTTAATGTGTTGCCTTGGACTGTTTAATATATAATATAGTTAATTACCTTAGAGGTTGTCCTCAGTCCGTATTATAGTTTGGCTACAGCGCTGTTTCGGCGAACACTGTCGGCTTCATCAGGCCCGCACTAACACATAAACACGTAACACAACACAACACAACACTAACACATATAAAATCGGAGTATGACTCGTCGTACATAAATAATAAAATTGTTTGTGACCACATTATAGGTCTTACTTGTCCAGCTGCAGGTATGGTACCTTGAGTAACTTGAGTACCATACCTGCAGCTGGACAAGTAAGACCTATAACGTGGCCACAAACAATTTTATTATTTATGTACGACGAGTCATACTCCGATTTTATATGTGTTAGTGTTGTGTTGTGTTACGTGTTTATGTGTTAGTGCGGGCCTGATGAAGCCGACAATGTTCGGCGAAACAGCGCTGTAGCCAAACTATAATACGGACTGAGGACAACTTCTAAGGTAATTAACTATATTAAATAATAGCAAATGGCGGCTATGTTTTAAAGTTTGAAAACGGGGTTTTAAACTCCATGAAATGGCAATGAAGGTCCCTAATATAAAGTTTTTCATAGGGTTTACAATATACCAATAGTACCGATCACTCTGCATAGTGGAGGAGCAATGTGAGTAGGTTAAGATGTGCGTTTGTCTCCCCGTAGTTCGGTCATCCACTCAGCAAGCTTGCGTTAGAATTGTTATAAGTAAAGTTCTCACCAGATAAGTTCAATGCTGAGAAAGTTAAGATATATCAGTGAGAACATATCTACTGAGAACTTCAATCTTTCTTCATATTGAGCGGGCAGAGGGGTGGAAATAGAATAGAAATGTATTACAATAAATAATACAATTATATTGACACTCTGTATATATAGGCTATTAGTAAGACAAATAATATAAATATAAATACAAATCAAAAGTAACAAAAAAGTAGTAGTAAAACAGAAAACTACACAAACTGAAGAATCCACCTCGATCTATATCTGCAGGTAGCTCCAATAAAACCAAAGTTTTCCCAATGCAAACCATTGAAATTCTTCGAAACAAAGTAAATCCCCAGGAAACGTCTAGGCCTACTATGTGTAGGACCATGTTATATATATAGCAACTGGTGTGTAAAGGGAGGCGACGCATGGCCACCTGTTCATATACGCCCTTGATTTAAAAGCCTCTTAATCCTATCACCAAAAGCCATAATATTTGTCTTTGAGTATTCTCAGGTAGTACAGGTGTGGCAAGACCGAGGGAAACTGGATCTACACATTTCTTCACGTAGTCTTGAGTTAGACCCCTCCTCTAGGTCTCTCTCGACCAACTGTTGTTATTTTCCGACCCCGACGCTATTTGTGGGCTAGATGGCCTCTATTTCACGCTCCTATTTTTAAAGGTGATGACGAGTGAGAGAGTTTTTTAAAATAACAACAAAAAAAGTTGCCTTAGTGTTTCAGGAACATCAATCATACTAATCACAATTAATAGCAAAAAGCATAAATGAATCTTGCTTCAGTAAATAGTAACCGCTTAATCCATTATATTATTGACATTATTCATCAACTAACTGTAGTTATAGTTTTGGTATTGTAGCTCATGTAACACTGAGGATGGCGGTTTTGTCGTTGAAACGCGTTTGATTAAATGAACGTAATTTTTGTGAGATCTTTTAATCGAGTTTTTCTTTCTATCTAATATTATCTCACAAGTCAAGCACAATATTTATCTATAACTAACTGTAGATTACTCCAATTACAAGGATTTAGCTTTCTGTGATATGCCATTTATTAATATTAATTTGTAGTATTTTTCAAAACACCAATATAATTTATACAAATTGTTCTGCACAAACTTGTTTTAATAATCTTTAAAATATCAAATCGTCATCATACATAAGGTATTCACAATAATTATGAAAACAAGATGTTACATTATTTATGAATATGTTAAACAACAAAGGATACAAGTTAATGTCCTGTTTAAAAACTATTCGATTTGAAACTTCCATGCGCGGAAACCTATGAAATAAATAGAATCAGAGAAATAGATGGATTAGAAAAGCAGTAAACATTTAATTTTTAACTTTATCAAACTCCTTCGCAAATTCACTACATCCACCTGCCCTCATAAATATATAATTTACAAAATTTGAAAGGTCAGTATTTATACGTTTAGAAGGAATAAAACCATTTCAAATCCAGGATAAATAAGGTTTCATACAAATATGTTAGCAGGAGTTGAAAGTATTGCAACAGGTCCGTAATTAATAACTTCAAATTAGTTAGCCCCCTTATGAAATGATATTCCCGTAGATTCATCAAAACGTGTTCCACGGTTACATTAGCTAATTACAATACTTGGTTTCGTGGACACTAGGGGCGAGTATTATTGAAGACGTAGTATCTCCCAAGGCCATTGTCAACACATTATTACATGAATTGTTTAAGGGAACCAGCGTGTTCATGACATCAACATGTCAAAGTGCCGCATCTAAACGTGCTTATTTCTTCTTTGGTAATTACAGACTCGCTAAACACGTATTGTCCTTCAATACTATAGAAATAGACAAACATTACACCCTAGAAGATTTAATTCAGAATCTCTTGTACAGGCCTAATGTCTCTTACATAATACCAGCTCTTACTCAGACATTTATCAACAGTTCCCTTAGGCCGAACCAAGATCTTTGACGAATCGAAGTAAAACACATCTCCACACGGATACGAATAACATCGTGAAAGAGCATAGAGCTGGAACCCTTAAAGTATCAAACGTGTCGGCCGACCCAGACAAACACGATAAAGAACCATCCAAGGAGAAATAGCCTCAATCGGCAAAACCTTGTGACAAGGTAAACAATAAACATATACAGCCGAATAAAGTCAGATGACGACCTTTCCTAGATGCCGCTTATGATTGTCTAATGAGTTATATGTGCACTAAAATTCACAATATTTTACGAAATTAAACGGCAGACACAGTAAACAACAGGTGCGTGTTTTCTTTCTCGTGTGACCAGGCTATGAGCGTGAAAAATAAACAACAGAGAGGCGCATTCTCCAGGGGACAACCTTGAAGAAGCGCTTCACGTTTCCTTCACTAAAAGAACGTCTGCTCGAACAAGTTATCGTAGTTCATACTTTACAAGCGTTTTCGTGATTTAACTCAGTATGAACACAGTGCGTCTCTTATTATGTGTTACAAACAGTTTGTCAATTGTGGTTGAACAGAACTTATCAAAACTCAATTGTGAACTATAATGTATTTGCTTTTTATTACTTACAAAGTATACGAAGTATTTGGTGATCGTCAAAAATATTTAACCCCGTTTTTTGACTGATCTTCACGTTTCAAGTCCTCAGTACACCGATAATATATATAAATGGTCTATATATTACAATTTTAAATTAACGTTTGTGCAGTTTGTGTTGTTTTGGAAGTTTCAGCCCTTACTCAGCAATGTATTTTGATGGACGGAGAAATATTTTTTAGATTCTAAAATTAAAGACACCTGCTTCACAAACTACTATAGGCTCAATAATTTGTTGTATGATATCTAACTTATTGACTTCAGCTAATCTTTTACTTGGGACAGTTTTATTATAGAATCATTTTCGAGAAACTTCTATCTTGCGGCGCACACAATCCTTCTGCTGTTGTTGGAGATCGCCATCCTCCGTGCATTTTTAGCATCCTCCTTCTTCTAACAACATTGATGCTGACGATCTTCTAAAATAATGTCTAGAAAATCCTTCCGTATTTTTAACATTCAAGTTTAAATATTTTCCCATCTTTTGGAACAGCAGCAATGTTACCCTAAGGAAGCGATGCTTCCTAAATGCTGAGAAAACATTTTCCAAAATCAATGCGATATCCAATCAAAAATCTTCTGCTTTCCATATTAGGGCCATGTACTTACGATATGAAACTGCATACATCACCTGTTATTGTGAAGGAACCTGGAATGTGAGTTTTTCCATCACGTAAAAACACTACCAGAAAACGTCCACTATCCTCCACTTCGTTCAAAGTTAAAGTAAATCTTCTCTTTTTACACGCTCAGAAAATATTAGGTAATAATATGTTTTCATTAAGAGTTTCATTTCTGAACTGGAATACTTGTTCTAATGTAGTACCTTCGACTTTTTTGGCGTGTACTCTAGTGTTTTAGAAAAGCTATTATTTTCGAAAAAATGATTAACAGTTAGATTTTCCTTTAGCGATAGACAACTCTACAACATTGAAAATTTACTCCATAAAGAAGTAGGTCTCAGTGTTTTGCTTTATTCAGATAAATAAACAAGTCATCACTTACGTGCTTGATTTTCCTGTCTTGACAAAACTGCTTGTATTTGTCGTATCTGTCTTTAGATTTATTTGGCAGTAAATTCGAAGTCACTTCTCGAGCTTGTATTAAAATATCATACGGGGCGTCGGGATTATTATATTCGTCGTCGAATATTGCACGAAACAAAAAAAAACTTCGATGTTTACACTTATTTGAGGTTAACAATCAAACCTTTAGGTAACGGCAAATAAAAGAAATCTGTTATTGTTGAAATCAGCTAGTGCAAAGTAAATTTTCTGTGTAGTACAAAGTATGTAAACATTTTCTTGTCTATGAACAGACTAAGAAAACAGCTGTTTTCTGTGTAGTGTAATGAAAAGTGATTGTCGACATGCCGTCCATCCGTCGTCTTTGTGTAAACACGATAGCGGCCACAAAAATTAATATAGGAACATGAGATTTGGTGTAAGGGACTATATGAGTGTCCCTACATATAGAAGGCTATTGTCATTTAGAACAATGAAATTGAGAATGTCAAAATGGCGGCCATTTAAAACTGTTTTTGTTCATATCTCGTGTGTTATTCAACTTATTTATAACACTAAATTATATAAAAATTTGCAGATTTTAACTCTCCATGTAATGGTGCCAACCCTACCTGTCTAAAATGCTCATTTGGAGTTCAGTCAAAGTTGGCAAAGTTTAATCATTTGTTGATCAAGCTTATTTTCTCTTAAAGGTCCTGGGTTTGATTCCCGGTCTAGGTCGTATATTTTTAACTTGAAATATTATGTATTTTCAATACCTGATAGTAAAAACGTATAAGCGGAAGAATTAATAAATTAACAATTAATTAAAGAAATCTGATTTTTGAAGGCCGAGGTAGAGGAACGAGCGAAGGTTTAGAATAGATTACCAACTTCTAAACAGAAGCATTCCTCACGATTTACCAAATCTCACATTGATGTCCAGATCTTATTTTATTGGAGTTGTTACGTAACCACTGTTTTGCTTAATTACTCCACGGTTGCTAATAATAAAGTCATTTACTTTCACATCCATCAAAATAAGGAAAAACATTTCATTTATTAGTTTTAAGAAAGAGGTCAGATTTGTATGGGAACGCATCTACGTTGCCTCATCCTTCACATTGTTGAGATTATTTGATTATGGCTGGCACACGTTTTCGGTTGACTGGTAATTTCTACATTAGATAACGAGCCAAAGCTGACGTTACGTCCGTGTTTTGTAGATGCAGACGTGTCTTCCAAATCTTTCCATTTACTTCATCGTGCTTAATCTAAAGGTTTAACAACCAATTTTCTATTTTTAAACCTTCGCTGTTTGTTACAATCGTACACAAAACCCTATTATTCGTGTATTTATTGGAATTTCTAAAAACATTTTATTAAATAGATTACATTCACTGTAATTATGGAAACTTCAACACCAAATGAATGACATCACAATTATCCACAGTATACAAGTACAAGACGAGACTCAGTTGTTCAATGCACACAAGTCTCCTCGGTATGGCAATCCCGATACTCATAGCTGGATCTACACATTTATTTATGTAGTCTGGTGTTAGATTCTTTTCTTTCATAACCAACTCTTGTCCCCTTCCTACCGTGACTCTATTAGAGTATTCAAAAGCTAGGGAGTCTATTTTTTATGTTATTTTCTTTCTTTTTTTATAAGACGATGATGACCGAGAAGTTTTTCGCCTTTACAACAAGGGGATTGACACCATCTCTCTACGATGACAAATAGCAAAGGTAATTCCGAACCCCGATCTCCGATTAAAATATGATCCGGCAGGTCCGAGTCGCAGATACGAACGTAGCGTGCCCAGGCTAAGCCCGGCAGAGCGCAGTGAATTAAGACTTTTTAATATATACACATCTACGAAGCTCGTTAGGGGCTTGCCGACGTTAAGAAAGTGTTGATATACACAATTAATAGTGGTAAAACTATTTGTAACAAACTTACCCTTTTGGATATAACCCCTTGATCTATCAATACAATTTTTAGAAATTACATTTTGCGGATCTGCTGGTATTACATTGTATAATGGGGTTGGGTAAGTACCATGATGGCGCTCATCTACTCGCTTTTAAATGTTATAATACGTTAATACAGTCGTCTTGGGGACACAAATATTTACGTAGAGTTTCATGTTTTAGTTAGAAAAAAAGAAAAATTCGCAAAACTAAATTCTAACCAACCCCATCAACTACTGTTTATTTAAAGTAGGCCTACCTTCACGCTTACTATGGGTTGAATACAAACAAACAGTGCTGCTTTTAATTAAAAAAACAACCATTTAAACCTCTTGGGTATCACAACACATAATAATAGTCACTCTTTAAATATAATTTGAGTACAGTATTCACATTGATTATTCTGCGACAATTTTTGAGAGTTACATTTAGAGACTATTACATTGTATGATGGGGTTGGGTCAACTTGTTTTTCAAGTATGTTTTTATGAATAATCAATTAGAATCGATATAAAATAAACCCATTACCCTGTATATACTCGAGTTGAAATTTGATAATTATTAATTAAAATGACTTTTATTATTTTGTATCGTCAGTTAAACCTTAACACACGATCGTAATTTTGCTTCCACAAAACAAAGAAACCTGGATAATTCCAGTTGCATCACGTTCATTTTAGATTAGTCTTGCCATTATGCTAACTGTCATGATAAAGTCTACGATCCGTGTGAATCGGGATTGAATAAGAGCAATTCGTGGCCAGTACCTCTGACCTTACAGCTTTCTTCCTTCACGACTTTTTAACTTTGTCGTAAAATTAAAACTGTCACAATTCTTCCTTTTGGTAGGGAAATTTTTGTTAAACATATTTTATGAAATACACATTTTTCAAGTGTATTTAATAAAACTATATTTATTCTAACTATATTAATCTTGAAAACTCTGACCCGGGTCTATGCGATCGTACCCATAGGAGTAATTGTGTATAATGTTTGGCTCATTGTATGGAAAATATACAGGGTGTTAAATAAACCTTTCTGACTTTAGGATATGATTCCTCATACAAAAAGGAAGAAAAAAGTACATATGAAGGTATGTCCTAAAACGTTTAGTTTTCCGTCTATCTGTCTGTATGTGTTTTTTACTTAATACGTTATATCTTAGGAACCTCTGAAGATATTCAATCTTGGTACATATATTACATCTAATAAGACCCATTTTGGTATTCAATATCAAGTTTATACTTTGTACCATTTCAAAGTGGCGGCCATTTTAATTTACTAAATCTGAATATCTAAAAATCCGTAAATTTTACGAAATAATTTAAAGAGACAAAAAGTTGCTAAATTTTATCTCATAAATAACGGTGCATAAATTATTAGGATTCCATGATTATTAGTTGAGTTTTTGCAATTTTATGGAAATGACTTCATGCGAATTTTGTGGTAATAATGGCAAAATTAAATAGGTTTAATCGGACATTGATTCTGTAGTACGCTGTCTCCAACTGAATTAACCAAATCGTGTAGTCTACGTACGCAGAATTCGGGTTAATTAATGTACACAAAGCCCGATTTCCACATAGAGAGTGCCGGGAAAACAGCTATTACTAAATATAATAATTACAAATAATGTGAACTATCTTTTTACACACGTTCTATAGAGCAAGTATAGTTACTGCAAAAGAATTCGAACAAATGTTTTTCGACAAACTGCCCTTATCGTTCCTATGTAAGCGGTTTACAAAATTAAGATAACGATTTGTTATTTCATATATAGAACTCTTATAAAACCATATAGTTGCAACTACATTTATGCAATTTTAATTTTCTTTAAATCTAATTGGAGCACGTTTCAAATTCAACATGAATAAAATGTCCTATGCGTAAAAAATTGCTTCTTTGTTCCGTGCTCAGACTGTCATTTTTACAACGCGGGGTGTGTAGTACTCTTCTGGAAAGTATAAAAAACAAAGGTTCTTTTAGAGATCATTCGCATGGTACCTCATAGAAAGAACGTTTTACTCTATGGAAAAGTAAACTAGCGCTTCCAGGAGAACTGTGTACGACACCCGCAACATATCAGATTCTTCCTTACGGTCAAACAGTGGAGGTACGCACTCACGGAGAACACTTGCACCTCTGGTACATATGATGTGTACCAACTTGTTTTAACTGATTTTAATATTTCATGAACAAAGAATTATAAAAATATAAAAGACCTATTCCAACGAACGAACGAAATGAGGAATCGAAGACGCTAGTTTGCACCAAAACATAACCAAGGCCGAAGTCCGAGCGAAATGGTTTCCTTTTCCAGGTTCACTGCATTAAATAATAACAGAAGTTCAAGAGCTCGGGACATCCTTGGCACATCCTAAGGTCGATTAATTGATCATAACATAACATGTTTACGCTTTATAAGCAGCAAACAAAGAATGTCAGTAACAGCTAGCAGTGAATCCAATTTGTGAACTTGTGATCAAGGAAACTCCGACGCAATACACTATGAAATGTCCCCACAATTCATTTGCTTACGTGACCGACTTAACATGTGCGTCGCGAAATAACAGCCCTCATGGTTATTCATAGGATTTTAGTTTTAAATCAAAATATTTACGTTAACCTTGAAGGAAAGGTTTGACACCAGAGTGCATGTATACAATTGGTGCATTATTTAAATTGGTTAAGATTTCAGCTTTGGAAGGGGAAAATGAATTAATACGGTGGCAAAGGTGGTTTCCCCTGTATGCAGCAGTTTGTTAACTAAAATAAAGTAGGGGTTTCTCGCAAATAAATATCGTTTTGTAAAACAAGAACATCAATCTTACGACGAAATTTGGTACCATGAAGCTAACTGACTCTAGAATATATCAGTAAAAGTTAAATATCCGCCCAAAGTAGTAAAACTAATTAAATGATATGATTATTCAAATTAAATACTTAAATTGATTGTAAATTTTTAATAAATGTTGGACTACATTTTAACTAAACCACACGACTGTTAAGTAGGCCTATGTTCTAAAACTTTGGGCGTCGTGAAAAAATCCTCTATCTTTACACTTGAACAAAAATATTCAGACATTTCATATACAAAACACAACATAACAGAAACAAACAAAATCAACGATGCAAAAACAAGGCAGAATCTTTCTCACGTAGCCATATCCATAACAAGTAGTAACCAAAATTAATATACGTCACCATCGTATTTCTCTTACACGTGAAAAGAAAAAGTGTGAAAAGAAAAAGGTTCATTTTCATTTTCATTTTATAAATAATTATTTATAAACAGTAATTTTATACTTCTTACTAATTACTGTACCACATTGGTTTCGGTCATTAAACTTTACATTTCGCTAAAGTAGAATGAAATCGCTTGAGCCGATTTTGAGAAATTACATCTTTCAGGTTTTAGACAAGGCTAATAACCGTTTTATTAAGAATCTCAAATGACATAAATGATATGCTATGGATAGAGAGGAAGTTAAACTTTTGACTTTATTTGACTACAGTAAAGCAGATTCTGTTGATTACGAAATTATGATCTGTAAGTAATAAGTAAAAATTTTCCACATCTTTGTTATAATGGTTTAAAAAGTGTTCCTTTGCAGACGGAATTAGAGTGTTATTGGGGCGAATAAAATATGTTCTAATTGTTTAGAAATACAAACGGGGGTCCCGCAAGGATCGGTTCTTGGACCTCTGCTGTTTTCTTTATATATTTATGAAATTACTTTTATTCTTAATCTGCAGCTATTATTAGCCTATCTATAATATGCTGACGATCTTCAAATTTATAAACACTGTAAATAAGAATGAGTGTGTAGATATTGTGAATGAGGATATTGTTGTTCAACAGTTTGTTCAAGACATGGTTTCCGAATTAATGAAGGGAAAAACAGCGCAATTTTAATTAAATATAGGCGTCCTTATTAAAAACATTGGTTTAAACGGTCTGACACTTTAAAAAATTATTAATTGTACCCTGAAGTTCAAAAATATCAAATAAATTATTATTTACGTAAGTCAAGACTATTTCTGTACCCTGAGATTAACTCTAAAACTTTATATAAATGAGAGTAAAATATAAACAGTAGTCGGATTGTTTATGCTTCCTACGAATTGGCCCAACAGTGATGATGTTAAGATTTCTTTACAGTTAATATAGCTTACACCACATAATATTTACTACCAATGTGAACCCAATGAACAGTAAAATCACAATCACAATTTTAACTTTTATAATTCTTCCTGCAGTGATTTGTTCAAGTGTACAGTAACTGTGATAATATTTTATTTTATTCACCACGTAGTAGCCATATTGAGTTCAAAAGAACGGTTCACTGAATGTATTTATGAATGTTCGACGACCACATGTTACACTTATTTGTTAAACGCGCATTAGCTGCCGCCCGATATCTCCACATGGTCGGTGATCACACAAAATCGATGTCCATACATTGTGCCGTTGACGTAGAAGTGATTCCATTACCTGTTTTCATGGCCGCCACAGCGTTGACGTACTGGCCGCTGTCGTGATGGCGTCTTATCGTTCCGGACATCGCTATACTCTCTCATAAAGGATTTTACGGGTATCACTAGATTGCTATTGAAATGCTCTTATCAACCGTACCTATACGATTTCTGTATTTTGACAAGCCTTTTCTACGAGTATAAGCGGACATCAACTTCATCAGAACAACTCAAAAGATACATTTTATACGCTAAAACTATCTGTCGATTGATGTCACAACGAGCGCTGTAGCTTCCGTGAGTCCGAAGTTTTACTGCATAAACGTTTACAGAGGCGGAGGACCCAATCCGTCCGGCGCGTGACATCAGAATCCCCCTAAAGTGCTTTAACCATTTAACTATCATGTGGTATAATTTGATTATCGATGTAATCGTTAGTATTTTAGCTGCAACGCGAAACTGCATCATCTGATTTCGTTATAACAACCCAACAAATTTTCGTTATAATTTTGTACAACGCCCAACAAACTTAAAGACGTCAAAAAACGCTGATAATCATCGGAAACCCGATTTAGAAATGTATGCACCATTACAGTACTTCTCTACCAAACCATACCGGTCAACTATTTTATTTCCAAGATGGCAATAGACATCAATATTTAGACACCCTGTACACAGTGTAATATCTCATTATAAACAATGCCCAGTACAAAATGAATATATTTCTTCCTCCTAAGTTCAATGTGGGTTTGAGCTCAGGAATGTATTTCCGTAAATATCAAGGCTATACGCGCACATCTTTATTTAACATGTTTATGTACTATTGTCTGGTAGTGTCGTATATATATTTACTGAAGAAGAGTTATATTTATTTTATTCAATGAACTATTGTATTATAGTTAGATTTATTTTATGACTCATAGATTACTACCGGATGTGATGGTTAATTATTAAATTATAAGACAGGAGTCAGAATAACCGGTGGGAAGATTATTCAGTTATTGTGAAACAAATAATGTAGCTTAAGTTGTGAAATCAGTTGATAGTCCAGCACATGACTTATACGTATTAACTACGTAAAAAATAAATCGATATTATAAAAAATAAACTAAAAGTTATCGTTTTAAAAATCGGTTAGTGCTAATTTATTTCAAAATAATGGATTTTTCTAATAACGGGGACAAGGTACTGTACATACAAATCGATAGCAAATTTGATTGCGATAATCAACAATATATAGTATGCGGTTCACCAAAATTGTTACATAAATAAAAGTTCATACAAATAGGTACAACCCCTGTTTACAATCCCACACACCTTTCACTATTTTCACTATAATCTCAATATACTCTGGAATACCTATTAACCGGTTATATAAAATTGAGGAGTATCTGAATATCAATTTATAAATCATTTATGATATTTATAAATCATTTATATAGTCCGAAAGGCTGAAGCGATTTTCATGGCCTTTCACCTTTTTTGGTAATGGACGTGACCAGGGGCGTGCCGACGGGGGGGGACGAGCGGGACCGGACCCCCCCCCCCCCAGAGCCAAAAAATATTTTAATATTTTTTTATAAATTAGCAAAATTAAAATATATATATATATATATTTCATAAGATATTAATAATAAGTGTGATCTCCCATTTATAACAACTTTATTGGATCTTTGTTCAATTTCCACTCTCTGCGTACCGGTAACTAAACTACTGTTAACAATGCAAAGTACGACAATTTTCCAAGGTAAAGTGATGAGCGTTTATGAGCGGTGAAAATATACAACACAGTAAATAAAAAATATTAATCAAAACTTTAGACTGTTAGAGAATCATTACTTTTATGAAACAGCTAGCAGTCTCATATAGCCTAAAATATCACCATATAAACCCTATTTTTTCAAATTCCCCGGACCCCCCGTCTGGCTGGGGGGGTTTTCCATAACCCCCCGGCCGCCCCAAAACTCCCCAGGCCGGACCCCCACCAGAGTAAATTCCTGGACACGCCACTGGACGTGACTACTACGCCCGATTTTGAATCTGTATAAACAATCTACACATTGTAAATGTAGTTATTTCTCTTCGTCTAATGTTTTTCCAGCGTCAAGGATGTGCTCTCTTCAGTCATATTTTACTAACCCAGTATACCATGTATACGGCTAGTTTGGTAATCGGAAAAACCAATCTCATTTTATGATTGATCTGTACGTTTCGTGACCTTCGGAAACTGAAAAAATAATTTTCGTTGCTCGCCACAAAAATTAGGATAGGAACATGCAATGTTTTATAGGGGATTATAGTGTGCTCATATAGAACCCAATTGAAATTTATAAAATCAAATTTAGAATCTTAAAATGGCTGCTATTTAAGTAATTTTTCTTTATATCTCCTGTATTATTCAACTAATAAAACATTAAATTAGATAAAATTTTGCAGATTTAATTCTGCATGAACTGTAAGTGCCTATCTATCATAGGTAACCTCTATAATCCATAGAGCAGGGTTAGAACAAAGACCTAGGATTTATAAAGCTGCATTTTAGTTATAAATAATAACTCTTTTCCCTCATTATTGCCATACTTTATAAGTAATAGACAGCATTTGTAGTACAGTATTTCTATTTAGTATATCATCAAACTTTATCGCAAAAATGATCTTCTTTTCTTTAACATTTATCTTCATATATATAATTTCCAGTTCCTCTCTCCATTCTGTTACTGATGTCTATAAATTTCTAAACTGTGTCTTCCACTAAAACTTAAAGCCTACCAAGCCTGGAGATAAAACTGCCCAGGTTTATGAGATAATTAAATATTGTAAATAATTGCAATATTTAATTATTTCATAAATAAATTTACAAAAAATAACATAGGTTTAAATTAGAGTTACGCATTTTTTACTGTGTTACAGGTTTAATATAGGTTAAAAAATGTAACAATTCCAGAACAATGGTCATTCGAAATAGTTAATTATAAATTTTCAAACACATTTTTATAAAACTTAGTTCTTAATATGTTCAGGTCAATGAATACAAGTTTGTCAATACATTTTTATCTAACTATAGTCAAAACGTTACATTTCAATATATTTCCCCGTTAATTTATTTAAACTTGAATAACTTCACTGAAGATGGGTTTCCCAAGTGTTGTGCTGGTACCGTGGGAAGGTGTCAGGGCAAAGTTCACAACGTTATCACGCTATACAAAGTGTTACCACTTCCGATAGCAAACGCGTGTCAAATTACACTTGTCAATAGTTAATTTGCTGTTTATCTCCAACACCTTACAATTTCTGGAATGCCCTTCGATAATAGTCTCCACAGGACTTTCCAACTTCTATAAAAATACCGATGTTTCATTCGAACTCAACACTCCAAAATAAATAGTACAGTACCACGGAGTAACCTTGTCTGTGGTGCTAGTAATTTAATACAAAGTTTAATAACAAAAAAAATCACGTTTTCATAAATTAGACATTTTAACAGAATCACTTAAAAAATGTAATCCCCTTTCAAATCAGATGCAAAATTGCATCTATCAACGATGAACATTTTGAATCTATTAATCACCCATTTTTTCCGTGGATTAGACATGAATAATTCCAGTAATCGGAGATATATCAGAAGCAGTTGTATTTTCTACAACAAAGGCAAACACAATTCGCTCACAAGTCCCTCATTAGATGGAAACTCAATTCAACTCGGTAAACTCCTGACAGCAAATTACTAAACTTTCTCACAACACGTAAACAAGCAGAAAGACATATTCATTTATATATTGTAATTAAGTCTACCACTAAAGACTAGACTGACATCTACAAAAACAACAATCTTCCAATATTAACCTAAACTGCCTAAAATTGGTGTTCCCTTCAGGAATAAGTCTTTTTTCAAAAATATTATATGCAAGAGCAAAATACAATCGCCATGTTGTGTCAGAAATTGTACATATCCCAAGATGCAGAAGCCCCACGTTCGAGGCATTTTCTTAAACTGACGAAACCCGAGAGCAGAAGGCAGCAAATATACGTATCTATCGTTATTTATTGTGCACAGATTTTACCAAAACTGTAAAATTTTAACACAAAAATATAAAAACTAAAAAATTTAGCTTGACATAGAACTAAAATTACTTTACAAATCAATTGAAAGTGAGACAATGTGAAAAAAACAAACAAACAAACAAAAACAATAATAATAAGAACAGGTAAAGAAATATATAATAAGATATGAAGCTGTGCAAAGGATGCGAACCCGAGGGGTTCACTACAGTATTGAGTACAGGTGTGGCAATCCTATAAGGGTCGCCACGGATCTTGACTGATGGTTTGGCAAGCGCTGGGTTAAGCGAGGGGAGGAGTGCGGGTACTTTCCTAAAAACATTGGTGCGGTGTGCGTAGAACTGAACATAGCAGTTATTTACATCGGAGTATCGAACAAACTAGAAGTTCTATCAAAAATATTTTCGAATACATTTTTAAGATCAACTAATTTGCTACAACTTTCTCGCTGGAAGTTTGTTTCTACCACAAAAATAAAAAAAGTTCTCGCTTACTGACTTTTTCATGTAATTTTGTTTCAACTTTCTAATATTTTTCATTATTAAAAATTACACATAATTTTAAAAGTAAAATATATTTATACCGTTGTATGCGGAAATTCATGCAGAAAAGGCATATATAAGTTTCATTGTAGTTATATTATTCTCAAGATGTCTAGGAACGTGTAAACGACAACGCGCTCGCCGCTCTGGATTACTCCGTTTTGCCGTATTATAGCCTGATGCGCGGACCGCTGGCGCTGGTTCGCTGTTTCAGAATGGCTAGTAGCGCCGATTCAATATAGCTAGATCTACACTTTTTTTATGTAGTCTTAGCTTAGATCCCCATCTTTCATTTCTCCCATCAGGTCTCTAAAGACAAAATCTTGTTCTCTTCCAACCCTCAATATTCTATGGCTACGGGTCTTTATTTGAGTTCCTTTCTTACTATTTTTGTATTTAGCGATAACGACCGAGAGGTTTTTTGCCTTTAAACACATAGATTGTAAATACCTTTGTACGCACGCGTGGTAAGTTGACAGCGACTCACGGTTCATACCGGCATATCAACTAATCTAAAAACATTAGTTATATAATAAAGGTATTTTTAGTGAGTCCTATCACACAATCCCTACATTTTTTTGAAAAGATAGTAGTTAAACTAGCCATTTTCCAAACTCTACATGGACCAACAGCTGCATGTCTATATTTTCATCTGTACTCTTTTCTAAGCTAAAATACAGAATTCGAGCATCTCAGTGCAAGAACTAGACTACAGAAAATAACTAAATACAAATAAAAATTATAACAAAACTAGATTAGGTTAATGAGACTAGAGTTTACCCAAAATTGTAAAGGCTCGCCTTCGTCTTTTTCTACAAAAGTCCTGTGTGTATGCAAGTCTGTCCTTAAGCAGCGATTTCTAACAAACAGTTACACAGATTACGTTCAAAATGGGTTTTTAGGGGTATGTTAGCTTTGAATCATACAAATAAAATATAACTGAAAATATGTGGGTACGTGCCGTAAAAAACAAAAGAACAGATCCTACACTTTATGCACACCTTGTGTGATTAAATTACGTACAATTTAACAGAAGAGAGAGAGAAAAATAGGAAAAGAATAGAACAAAGAAAAACGCTTATGTTTAAATGAAAACAAAATAAAAAATAGTAAAATAATTCCAACATATAAAAACCTTGGACTAATAAAATCCGTTCTGGTAATGTGTCAGATATGAATGAATTAACAAAACTAGAATGTAACAAGATTGCTAAATTAATTCCATTGTTTGTAGCCAACGGAGTGTGTGAAATAGATTGTGTATACGTATTGCCTATACGGAGTCTTGAAGGCAGCTGGGAAGTTTCCTTTATAGGTATCATTTTACAATTTATTGAACTTTTTTGTGGCTAGGAATTAGTTCAATGATTACATACTAGAATAGGATGGACAAAAATTGATATTAATTTTCGTTTTATGAATGTTACTCGCGAAGCGATTGGAACTTGGGTTCTGTCATACATTTTTATGTTTTAAACACATTTTTTGTCGATATGTCTTGAATAAATTGTGAAATACTCGACTTTCTAAGACGATTCGTTTTCACCTTTTGATAGATAACTATGTAACGCTTTGTTTCCTCAAGTTTTGATTTTGAATATAGGGAGTGGGAGGGAGCAATGTTACGTACGTTTAGTTAGAATCCAAAAAACAAAGTACTTGTCAACATATCGCCAAAACTGACCAAACAAAATGTGATTTTAAAAAATAGATAGGAATATAAATAGAACCTAGGCTTGCTTAACCTATTTGAAGTTATGTTTAGAATAATAATATTGCGGGCACGATTCATTATCTTTTTCTTTGCCAATTATTTCCAAATCGTAACTTACTTTTACTTAGGATTCGTCTCACTGGACTGTCTCAGTAATCTTCACATTTGTAGAACAAATGTTTGACAGATTAGAATTTTATAACAACTTCAAAAATTATTATTATTTTATACCTTCTGAACCGGCATTTTTTGGAAGTTAAAACGTTTGTCCTTGGAAGCTACATTTTAGAAAATTTTGTACACAATCTTAGTTGATTTAGAAAAAAATGTAAATTTTTATGTTTTACCCACAAATTTAGATTTCTCGTTAAGGGGGGGGGGGTTCAAGCAAACTAAAATATCATGGTATATGGCCACCCAATTTAATCATAATCGGTTACACTCTTTTGGTTGTACAGTACTGCACAGACATCAAAAAACACATTTTGAGGCTCGATAATAAGTTTAAAAAAATGATATTTCTACTCAAAAACTCGACATCGATTTTTTGACTCATCTAACAAACATCTCTATAATAATATCTAAGAAAGTAAAAACTAAATTTGAGGGGATTATTTGTGTACTACCACAGAATCCTACTGAAATTCAAAATATTCAACGAATTATTTTAAAATGGGATAATTTCAATCGAACAATCAGTGTGTGAGGTTTATTTCCATGATTCGCGAATTAGGAGGTTGAACATTTTGGCGCCAAACTCAGTTGTCAAGAGACAGTTGTTCAAACATTACGTTCTCACAATTCAAAATTCACTTTCATAAAACTCTCACAGCACTTTGTAACTTGTCGGTCGTAACTATTTTAAAATAATGAAAAGAACAATGTGATATAAATTTAATAGAGCTCAATAAAAAGTACTAAAATGAGCCGTCATAATTTTTAGATCTTCTTTACACGGTTGTAAAATTACAATTAACGACTCCACCAACTCTTAAGTTATTTAAAATAGAACGAAATATTTTGTTTCCTTATTAGCTCCTTTCCAAAAAGGGAAAGGAATGTGATTACTTTGAAAATATGTCACGGATTATATTTTTGACCGAGCTAAGCGAAGACCGTTTTAATTCTACCTTTGGCATTTCATTTGTATATGTTTGTTTCATGAAAAGGTTTAATTTAAGAATAAAGTTCTTCACAATTATGTCGAACTATGTTCCCTATACAAGATTGTTTTGTTTTTTTTTCCTTTTAATATGGCGCCCCCCCCCCCCACAACAGTGGTGGATATGAGTGCTCCGACTAAGAATAAAGCACGACAACCGAAGTATTATAATGGTGTGAACGAGACATATCAAAAAGTCGTGCAAAAATGCAATTTTAAAATATATATAACTTCTTTGCTCATTACTTTTTGATCTTTTCATAAACTTTTTCGATTTTCAAGAGATACAAAACTATGAAAAAATAACTATTATTATTTACATAAGTTACCATGTTTTGTTCACTCAGATTTCTTCTAAAACTTGCCACAACATTCAGATAACTTCTATACATTAATATGAAATAGAATAAAATATAAACAGTAGTCGGATCGTTTACGCTTTCAAAATGTTAGCACACCCGCCACCGAGGACCACCAGTAGTGAAAGTAAATATTCGTTTTCCAGTTAAAACAGTTGGCATTCCAGAGTTAATACACATCAATATGTACAGCAAAATGTATACTACCACTGTGATACCAGAATGGTAAATCACAATTTTTTTACTTTAATTATTTTGTGTGTGAATGTGTTGTATTATTATTTCCTGGTCAATGAATATTGTTATGGTTCTCCTCGTGGATTACGCAGTAGCCATATAAGGGTTTACAAGAACGATTTATCTACAAATGAGTGGACCGAGTTTTATATGAAATTTTGTATGTGTAGGCTACGTATTTAGCCATATCAAAAGGTGTTTTTTTTTAATAATGATAACTCAAAATTCCAGAGTAGCTACTGTAAAACCAAAATGTAAAATTCTGATTATTGCAAACACGGTTATAACGGCTTTAATCAACAAGTTTTAAATAAATGTTTATTTATAAAAGACCTAATTTTCCAAAATCGACTCTACTCATTTCTTAATTATACCAAGTGTCTTAAATGTCCCCCCCCCCTATTATTTTTTTTTATTAATGGAAATAGACAGATTTGCTTTGAGGAAAGTTTAGATAACCAAAGGAGGAGTTTTTTGAAGTATCAACATTTTCAACCCTTACCCCCTAAATGTGGTAAGTTAAGAATTTTAAATAGCAACCCCTATTGAGTGATACCTCATTTTAAAGGCCTTTTAAAAATAAGAATAATGGCGCAAACTAGAGGTCTCTAAGTTCATCCTACCCAACATAGCGACCAATCGAATTGTGAATGTTAACCTTTGCAATTTAAGTACAAGCAATTTAAGTCAGTTAAAAAAAAAAAAAAAATTATTTAATACCATTTTTTTTTTTTTTTTTTTTTAGCAATTTATGTACCAAAAGTAGTGGTCTGAAAATGAAAATACATGGCAGTTTATACAAGAGTAAAGTTTTAACCTAACATAGCTTTAGAGGTATGACTGTATCACTGTACAAGAATCAAAGTTCTACAAGTGTAAATAAAATGTAAAATAAAACATTATATATATATATATTCATATATATATACACACAAAAACACACACACACACACACACACAAGAACACTTTTGCAATAACATTTTAAATTGGTGTACATTAGATTTTATATAAATATTTAAAATGACAACCAGTATTTTTTGTATATATATATATATATATATATATATATATATAATATATAAACGGAAAATATAATTTTTTTGGCATTTTAATTCCCAACCATTTTGAAAAAATATAATCTGTTTAAAGTGGTTCTTCATTAATTTTGTCTCTCTTTTTTTAAGCACTATTCTTATTTCTATGTAATACACAAAATAAAACATGTATGAAGTTCATGAAAAACTAACGTATAACATTCTAACTATTTAAAAGTTTATATGTAATAACTTCAATAAAAATCTGTTGAAAGAGTTTTTTATTTTGGATTTTTGGAGATTCTGAAACAGGTTATGTAAGTGACAGTAATTCAAACTTAAAACATGCAACTGTTATGAATTTACTCATATTTTTTTCCTACTTCTAAAGAGTATTTGACAAAAATGTATCCATGACATAATCCATAAAATATTGATATTATTTTGATGTTAAAACAGTAAATCCCAAATTACAGAGGAGGGGGGAAAAATGCAAATATGAGTTTAAAACAAAACAGAATTTTTTTCAAAGTTTCATATTTCAAACCTATTTTTATTTTTACATACATACCTAAAGAGGTATGGAACAAATCTAATTCTAAACAATCTGAATTTAATTGTAACTACATCACTAGTTTTATTTTATATAAATTAATAACAAAGTTTTTTTTAATGTTTCTTAACTGAATAAGCTCAAATACGAAACACATAAGTAACAAACTGTGCAAAAATCAGAATTTAACTTGGGTATCTGTAAATTGTGACAATTAATATGTTTAAGTACTTGTTAAATATGTTTGTTATTCAATTTAAAATATTAAAATAAAGACTGATAGAATAGTTTTCTGAAACTAATTTCTTCAAAAGTATGTAAGGAAGCTGTACACCAATCTATAGAAGATAATTTTAAGCAATATAAATTAATACTATGGTGAGTTTACACCACCCTCCTTAAATAACAAAGTGTGAATTACAGGCCAAACTAAGCGTATTAACTACAATGATACAATTTATTTGTAGTGTTGAGGTTAGGATGGGTCACTTTCTCTGGTGGCCTTGTCCCTGTCTCTCCTGTCTGCTATATATATCATCTCTCCCTGTCTTACAGCTTACAGTCAGTGTACACCCATCACTCTAGGATTTACTCCCAACAGGTAAGCATCAACTATCTCTCCAATGTGCACATACTTTTAAAGCTTTCTATTTTGGTTTTTTTGCCAGTTATTTTTATATTGTCATGTTATTATTTATTTATGTATTATTGTGTTTTTTTTTTCTTTTTGAAATTTACAAAACTATACGCTTAAAAAATTTGTTTATGATTCTTTTTATATCCAGATTTTTATTCACATTATTACTTTTGTTTATTTATGATTTATTAAACTGTATTTTTTAAATAACATTATTATTTTGTTATTACTTGCTGTATATTATTAAATTATTTAGTTTTCAACTGAAAAGATCCAGTACTGTGAAATATTAAATAAATACGAATTACTTTTAATTAAATCAATTTTTTATCATTATATTTACTTATTTAAAAAAATGTCTATTGGCTTGCTACATTTTAAAAACTTGTGTTGAAAAATAGGTCATTTTTGTTTCAACTTTGAGGTCCTTATTTTTAAAAATATACTAATTATTTGAAATTTAAATGTTAACGAGTTATTTAATTAATTTGTATTGTATTAAAGATATGATGATTTACATTTAAGAATAAATGATTTTATTATAATACAATGGTCACAAATAATAATTATGAAATCAAATATCAATTTATTTTCCTTTTACAATATAGTTATCATTTTCCTATCTGTCACATGACTTTGTTTACAATTCTGACGCGTTTCGGAGTATCTGCTTCCCCATCTCCAGAGTCTTCACTCTACTCAGGTTGTTAATACATTATTAAAATTTTAAAAACATATACTTAACACACAGTTTAAAAAAATAAGAGACACAATGTGCAACTTATGACTGTCCAAGGACATGTCGACATGTGTGAAGATGGAGCAGATACTACGAAACTCTTCCGAAGTATAAACAAAGTCACATGACGGATAGGAAAAAGGTAACTACTGTATATTCTTATATATCAATTGGTACAGGAAAATACTGTATTTTCAAACAACATGATTAACTTCCACAGAACTATATAGTATAATAATGTAGTCTTTCATATATAGAATTTAGTAAGTATATCACAGAAAGAAAAGTTCAAAAAACATTATTCAGAAACCCTTCAATACTGAATAAATTTTTGATAGTACTGATACTAACAAACAGATTAAGATATTAAATACAAATTTCCTATAAACAATGCATTTATGGTTAAGCGATACCCAAACAAAACGGACGTGTATTTCAAAATCATTGGTGGAGCTATTAATAGACAAAAACTAACGGCAGAATTATGTTTAATGCTCCAAAAACATGGGAAAACAAACTTAGTTTCAAAAATTTAGTACATAATAAAATATCAGTTGAATCATAATCCTACAAATACCTCAAATGGTTTACTGAAAATATGCTGCTATTTCAAATAATTAAACAAAAATTTATAAAACAAAAAATACACTGAGATATGAACTTTTTAAGATTTTGCTTTCTAGGGTTAATTATAGTAAATATGGGGTGGGAATCAAAAGATAACCTAACCGCATCTGTGCCTTTTCCCATCTAGTCTTGGGTTAGATCCCTCTCTTTTAACTTTCTTGTCAGGTCTCTCTTGACCAACTATTGTTTCTGATCCTGACGCTATTAGAGTATTCGAAGAATAGGGGTCATTATTTGATATTCTTTCCTTCCTTTTTTTGAAGGTGATAATGACCAAAAGGTTAGTCACCTAGTTGTCACAAGTTGAAAAAAAAAACTATTAAAACTTTAAATAGTTGTCATTTAAAAATTTGAACAGAATTAGTCAGTTTACAAACAGAACAGTTTTGAGTAGCTAAAGATGTCATATACATACATGTACTAATGAATATTATTTTGTCATGAGGACATATGGTGGTTGTCTTAATTCCAATCCCCTGTTTGGAACTAAAGACCAAGAGTATTCATTCTTCACTGAGACACTAAAATTAATCTATTGTGAAATACACGATCCATCTTGAATTCCTTCAGATAATCCCTAAGGACCTTACGATACCTATAAGAACCTTGGGATCATCATCTTAAAAAAAACAAATCCAAGTAAATTTTCTCCATTAAGTAAACCTTCACACTCACACAGAAGAATAAACAAGAGCGTAACCAATAACCAATTCTGTTCTACCAACCTCGCAGTATATCTTTTGCTCAAATAACAGACTAGGGAAAATCAAAATAAATCATTTTCTGTTAGAAAATTTGCTAATAACAAAATACCATGAAACAAAAGATAGATGATTTGAAAAGCAAAGTAAATACCTATACATATGTAAATACATGCATTCATTGTGTGTGACCTACATTTAACTAATGTTATTATACTGCACAAATGAAGCATACATATCAGTCAACACTAGCAAAATATTATTCTTGAAAATGGCCTTCAATATCAGAGTTCCGTAAGTTAATATCAATGATAATAAGATCATTAAATGTTCACCAATATGATAATTTTTTCAAGAACACTTTTCAGGAATTTCAAAAGGTTAGGAAAATGTTTATATTTCTTGAGAAATATGCACTGAGAAAAATAACAGATAATGTTGTCAACACATAATGTTTAATTAAATCCCATCAAAACCAGTCCCTAACAAAATTTCAAAATACAACACCCAAAGGACTTGGTTTTGTACTGGTAATTTACTGCTCCAAAAAACATAACTATTATGAGCCTTACCAAAACCGTATCATTTATAAAAATTGTCACACATTAAGGACTTACCCCCATTTTTATAACCTCCTTTAAGCAATTTGTAACAGAACCTGATGATTTAGTAGGACCTATCTTTGTAACACCAAACTAGAAAAATATCTAATCTTTCAGATCTCATATTCTTGTGATAATACATGATAATAACTTTTCAAATTCAACCTTTATTTGAATGTGCTATAGACATAAGTACAAAGAGAGTTTACCATTAATTACAAATTATTAATTATATCTCACACATTAAATAAAAAAAGTATCAGTCAAGGTCATGAAATATCATATAACAAAATTTTGTTGACTATAGTGACTTTAAAATGTTATTAATATTATAAAGTTATTGATACTAATAATAAAAACTTAACCAGTATAGGCATTGTAATCCAAAATATAAGATACAAAACTACTATCTTACTATTGTAGTTGGTAATAAGGGACATGATTTTATACGGCTGAACATATAGAAAATAGTCGAGGGACAATTTTTTCCATTTTTTTTTTACTTTAGACGTCTTAAAGTACTATAACAGCATAATGGATTTTCATATTTTTCTAGCCTTTGATATCTCCCTTATCCCATTTTTTCAAACAAATTTGTTTAATCTGATTTTTATAGGTTTATTTATTTTTGGAAAAAGGGTATATTTCAAGTAATCACTATATTTTCAGCATGCCACAGTTCAAGTTTTCACTTAAGTACACAACCTCTGCTCTCTGCTGAACAATTCGACACTGCCGTGGAACCATAATACTTTCAACAAAACCCTAAAAACTTGACCATTATTTCTTGTCAATAAACAGCAGAAATTTTGTATTGTGTCACCAAATTCACCAAACCACCAAACTTTTTGAATAAGATGATAGGATCCTCATTCTATTTTCAACATATTTCTTAGGGAAAAATTTATAATGATCAAATATGCCATGGATATTTCAAAGTTTTTTTTTCTTTTAACAGTCTCGGAAGTCGACAATTTTTAACAAAATTCGGTAAACAGGTTACTTTATAAAAGGTGGTTGAGATTAGTAGGATGAAGAAATTGTAGGAAATTTTAACTCATATTTTAAGTTATTTAATGAATAATTTATAGTTTGAGATTTAACCAAAATTTTGAACCTGAAAATCTCAAAAAATAAAATAACCGTAAACTCATTGGAGCATTTAATAACATGTCAGCTAATCTAATGAAATATATTTAGTAGAATAGAATGGTTGCCATGATAAGAGTGGGCTGGTTGACTGTGGGAGGGGAAGTCACAAAGAAAATTATTTTATCCGTCAGCTGAACTTTAAAAAACTCTGCTAGTTGCATAATTAGTACTATCCATAGGTTATATTTAATTGTTTACAGCCTATAATATAGTATGTTATATGAGTTTGTTAAAAAAAAGTAATAATGAATTTACTTAAAAACAGTATAATCATGTCATTAAAAAAAAAAATTAATTTCCTGGATATAATATGCATGTAGAATGAGCATTAAATTAATTGTGTTGTATAAGTTATCATGTAATGTGTTTTAAGCTGTAATACAATACTATCACATTATGAAAGCTATTGGGGTTCCATTAGGGGATCGCAATAGTACGAATTTCTATATTTCAACTTTGGAAATCTCAAGCTATGATCTGACTAGATGAGGAACACTTATAGTATCTTTAGCTAAGAAGCATCCTCTGGATACAGTACAGGGTCGTAGTTATTAACTGTTACAAATATTTCTTTCATGAACTATTGTGTAAAGAATTCCTCCCGTATTTTATATAATATCTAGTGTAATTTTATTAATAAACTGTGAAAAAATATGGCACAAATTTTCTCACAATCTATCCTTAAAACTAAATAAAAACAAACCAGTCTTCACCATAAATATCATCATAGCTGTTAATGAAAAAGTGAAAATGACCAATCTCTGTGGAAAACACATTTATATAGTCTATTAAAATAAGGGAATAAATTTGCTTCGCTTATGCCATGAAAATGTAACAGCATAAAATATTAATCGAATAAAATAGAGTTTTTAATTATTACAGTCAAGATATATTTTTGTTTCTTGCAAATTTTCCTCAATCATAATATTTTTTTTTTTTTTACATTTGGTTTTGCACAAGGGTTTAAGTCATAAAGTTTCACATTCCACTAAAATTTGAACAGAATAGGTAGAACTGATTTATGAGATATTATGTATTTTTTAACAGCCCCACAAAAGTTTTTGTGTGTGTTTTTTATCAATAACACACAAACCAGTATTTTTGAGAGATTGCAACTCATAAATTTTGTTTGGGTCTTTAGAGGCTACTCTTGAGGAAACTATAATTTTGTTTTTTCGTTATGGAAACCCATAAATTATTAGTTATTAAAAATACGAAAAAGAAAAAAAAGGGGAAAAAAGAAAGAAAAAATTAGTCATTGATTATTTTACCCATCACATAACTTTTCTCTATACTACTGGGTGAGTGTTTCTACAAATCAATCAAATAAAAATTATTTTAGTGTAAACTGTACTTATATTGGTATCAATGGAAATGTGTGAGATTTATGAAATATTATCAGGAATCATATATGAAATAACCCTCACAGGCTTACTATAGTGAGTATGGGCATGGCAATTCTGGTCTACACCTTTTTTATCTTTTGAATTAGATAACTCTTTTTCATCTTTCTATTACATTTCTCTTGACCAACTCTTGTTCTTTTCAAACCCTGGTGGGATTAGAATATTCGAGAGCTAGGTGTTTTTATTTTATGATCTTTTCTTTCTTTTTGTATAAAGCAATAATGACCAAGAAGTTTTTTGCTATTAGAAAATAAAAACAAAATATATATAAACAACCTTTTTTCAATGGAAGAAACTTTGAAAATGTATCATGAATGCTGAGGAACTATAGATCTTGCAAGCTCAGAGGGTTTTGTAATATGGTGGTAAAATAGGTTTTGGAAAAGCCCATTTGTAATGTTGGTAAAATTTGAAAAAGGGTACCTATACTGATATGATACTTAAGTTTTCCTGAACGAAATTGAAATGATTTGTAAATAGTGTTAGAAATAAAACCACTACTGTTTTTCCCACAATATTTATTGAGCCTTGCTGATCTACTTTAAAATGGAATTCCACTTCTTTTTCTCAGATTTAAATTATATTATGACGTTTCTTTAGGAGTGAAGATGAAAATGGGATTGGAAAATTTTAAAATCATAACAATTTTTAATGTAAAGTTTAAATATTAGATTGGTTTGTACATAGTTAATCTCCTAGTCCACCTAAAATCCCAAATTTTAAATGTATATAATTAGTTATCATTTTGAGAAAGAAAAAAGAAAAGAAAAAAAAAACATAATATTTATGATTTTTGAAGATACTGAGTTTGAACTTGACTTTGGTTTCTGACCCTTGTTATTTAAAAGCAAAACCCTCTCGGTCACCATTGGCTTATAAAAAAAAGGAATAAGAGAATATAAAGAATACTTTATTAGCATTAGGATCAGAGAGATGAAGATAGACCTAATAGGAAATATGAAAGAGAGGGATTTAACCTAAAAATACATGGTAAAAAGTGATGATCCAGCTAGAGTCCCTCAGATTTGCGATGCCCATCTTCACTTATGTGAACTTTTGAGTTATGTATTTGCTTTTGATATGGGAAAATCATAATCTGACTACATCAACTTTATCATTTCCAACGTTAATGTTTTGCTTATTTATTAAAATCAGTAAATTTGATGTCACGAAATGACAATGTTTATATTTTTTTATTATTATTATTTTTTTTTTAGTTTGATAGATGCTTGAAATTTAGCAAGTATTTTTTAAGTTGCATAAGGGGGTAATTATTAAATTACCTCGTGAGATACATCTAGTATTTTAACAAAACTATGTTCTACATTTGCTCAAACCTAACCTAAGTGTACATAAAGACTAGACTAGAGAAAGTATTTAGTTCGTGTCATTAACACTGTCCAGACAAATGGTTTGCATTACAATTGATAAACCAACCTCACTTTCTTTGAAAATGATGTGTCGTATACCCTCATAACATAAATATTCCATTTATGTTTAAGGCTATACAGTAAAAAGTTCATTACTCTTAGTGTACAGAATACATTGTGATAAAGAAAAAAAGCCAATGTAGTGATTTATTAAACTATATTTAGCTCCTGAATTTTATAGTTCTGTTTTTAATTTTAGCAATCATGTGGTATACAAGTCTTAGCACTAACTCAATCTCTTCTCTCCATCACCTCATCCAATAATTCAGTAAAATGTTACTCCATTAGAAAATGTTAAATTATTTTGCATTAAAATATTCTGCAAATTGAGAAGATACTATTATATATCAATAAGAGACAAACTTGGGTTTAAAAAAAAAATTTAAGTAATGCTGAGTAAGTTGTAAAAAAGGAAAGGGTGCAAACTTGCTGTTGTAATTTTAATCTGTTCTTCATCAAATTTGTTTCTTTGTTGTTCTTTTTTTCCCCACATTAACAGCCATACTCTTATCAATAATGAGGATGGAAGACCATTGTAACCTTTCAAAAGAAGCAGTATTAATGAGAGCTCAATCAGAGAGACCTCAAAAATCTAACATTAGGTTATTATTATGAGGTTATTAATCTAATACAGATATTGACACTCATAAGACAAGCTCTTTATTATTTTTTTTAATGTCAAAAATTTGTATTCAGTTTATAATTTATTTAGTTTTATCTTACATTACAAATTTTAAAATATTTTGTGGTCGTTTTAAAAACGGTAAATATACATTTGAAATGAATGTTTAAAGTTAAAATATTTAGTATGGATCCTATTTTACCAAATTTTAGTCTCTGGATCAATCAGGTGGCCAAACTTTTTACCGACTGACACACAAGTGAGAATAAAAATATACTGCTCGGTAAATTTACTACCCCTTAAAACTAATCCAATAAATAATAGCAACACTAATGTAGATAATAAATCCAGGAAGAGAATTAGGCAAGTAGGAAGTAAAAAACCAAGGCCAACCGAGGCGTTAAGTTGAGCGTAAAAATATAATATAGAAAACAAAAACATCAAATAACCAGTATTTAATTATGTAAATGTATAAACACAAGTAATATAAGAGATATGCATCATACAATTCAAGGTAGACATCACTGTAATTAAAGTAGGCCTAATGAGTTCTGTTAATTACTATAACTACAAGTCAGCCAAGGAAGTACCAAGATGTACCATACTTACCACAAAATTTGTATAATTATTTTCAATTTATTTCTTATTATTAAAATAAAGTAGCTTTGTAGTATTTAGTTTTAATTTCCTTCTGTCAAAAAGTTATTTCTTTTAACAAATGACAAAATTGTAATTCAAAATTTACTCATTGCTCTATTTTCCTGGATGAATTAAACAAATTTGAAAACCTAATTTCAATTAGCATTCACGAGTTTTTGATCAAAAAATTATAATAAACCATGAACATTGTCTTTGTCGAATATTTCAAACTCAACTCAAAATATTAGGTATTTATTTATTTATTTTTTTTTTTATCAGAGTTCTGAACTTTCATAAAATTCTGAATTGGGAGATATCATTCAGAAAGTGAAAATTATCTGTGAATACCATTTTAGAAGTTCGGATATGTCAAAATAGCTTCAAATGATATCAATAAAATTGAATTAAAATGATAAGGTTTATGACTTAAACCAATATGTAAACCACAAGTAAAACAAAATTACTGTTCACAAGTCGTCATCATCAGCTTATTACTTTTTATCCTCCAATTTACTTGTTAATTGGAATTAACTTTTACACGCAGCTTGGCACATTTGTTTGAGTTATAAACCTTACAATTTTACCAAAATTTAATTCATATCATTTAAGGCCGGTTTATGATATCACATCTTGTAAAAATGATGTTCGCCAATTATTTTCACTTTTTAACCAATAACTCGCAATATAATTTTTCCAAGATGGCGACATAAACTTGTTCACATCGATAGTAGCCTTGAACCATGTTGAAAACTAATTCAAGAAAGGAACCAAGACCTAAAGCTACATCAGGAAAATCATAAATCACAAAAATAAACTACACACGGAATGACAAACAAATGATAAGGACAACCTTTTGTACCTTCTTTCAAAAGTTTATCATGTGACCTAATCTAATCGCTTTGTGAAGATTTAAGTGAAACAATTAATTTTAGTCTTATTAATTTTAAAGTAGAGGAATTTTTATTTTCAATTTTTAATTCAGCTTTTATTAATGGAAGCCGTATAGTCCCTCTTCTAAACTGGTTTGGCTGATAGGATTATCCAATAGCTATATGTGTATAATGTTTCAATGATTTTTAATTTATAAGCGTTTTTTTTTCCTGGTGTATTATCTTTGCTTCTTCCCAATTCATGATTTTTGAACCAAATATGTTTGGCTATTTTGGAAATACAGCAACCCATCATTATGAAATAAATAACTTTAAAAACAGAACATGCTTGTTATTTGCTTAAGGTTTGGTTTTATATATGAGAAAGTTAGTGCACTTTCCAAATATATTACTTATGAACAATTATAAGTAAAAAATGGTGTTAGAAAATATTTTTTTACATTTTTAGGAAAGTTACAAGATTTATGTTAGAAGAACACAGGAGTATGGTGGTTGTGCCAGAGTGTAAAGTTAGTACATATATGTTGCAATGAAGAGATTAAATTTCTTGGTATGCAGTTTAGTGAATTTAATTGACATAGCTCACTAGAGGAAATCAGATTGCTTTAAATATATCTAAGAAACATAGTTGTGGAGTTTTTTATAGTAGGAAAGTGTCTGACACAGAAGCCACTTTAAACTGTTGTGATGAATTAAAAAAAGCAAGCCATCAAAAGGAAAGAGGCACATTAGGTTTAAATACCCCCCCCCCCCACTGATTTGTTTGTTTATTATATAAAATATGGGTTTTTAATTAAATAATTGGTTTAAAAGAGATAATACTTAGATTCTGTGTAATTTTGAGGTGATCTTGAGTTAAACACACAAATCAGCTCCATCATAGATTATTATGATTTTGTATTTACATTTGACAAAATTAATTTTTTAAGAATATTGAAATACTGTAATTGCTACTTTTATATCATAATATATTTTAATATTAATATTTCAAAGCATTAACATATGATGCTTTAGTAACACATCTTGCAAAAACTGCCGAATGAGTTGCTATTTTTGTTGAGTACTATTCAAAATTAGGTACTATATAATTATAATGCACACTACACCTTCAAATGAAGGGATTAAATAGATCAACTGTAAAAAACTACATAAATAGATGATCAGATAGTCATTAAAAAGTGAAAGTTTAAAATTAGTATTCATAATCCATAACTACTGTATTTAAGGAAGACTTAGACGCCTGAGCTGTGGTCTTGACAGCATGTTTTAACCTAAAGCACTCAGTTTTTTTTTTCCAAAAACCAGATGACTAATGCAAGTTTTATGGTATTTTCAATCTTCTGTTTCTTAAGTAGTTTAGTTTTGCACTAAAACATCTAATTTTTAATTTTTTCTTTATTATGTTAGAAAATTAACATTTTGCATAAATTAACAAAATGGTTTAAAATAGAAACTAAACATTTCACATAGTTTAATATAATTATGTTAAATGTAACAACTACACACTTTCAGTACAGCAGTGATAAGTCAATAATTTTCAAATTATATCTCTTAAAATGCAAAATGATGGCTGTAATATTCAAAAGGTTTTATGATGTTCAGATTTTAAAGGTTCAGTTTTATTCATGTATTTTATGATACCAACATTTTTGTCATTAGTTTTGGCATAACTTAAGCTAAAATTTCACAATGGCCACGCTTGAAATTCTTACATTACTCTTGTTGGAAAGGGGCTCACATTTTCACTATGATTGTACTAACTCAAAATCAAAACAAATTTACATTTGTTTGCAACTAACTTATATATTAATAATTAATTGCTTAAATTATAAAACAAGCTCTATTTTTAAAATAGTCAGTGTAATAAAACAAGATATACGAAGTCTTTACCACTATAAAAAATGATTTAAAAATACAAAATATAAGTGTTGTATTTTAATTTCAGAACAATGGAGATATCCAGGTTTGTTACGTTTTGTCTTCTTGCGACCATTACAGTAGTACAAGGACGACCTCAAGGAGCAGAAAAACAAGAACCTCCGATGCCGGTATTTAACAAATATATTTTTGCTTCTAATGAGGTTTAGATAATTTACGTTTTATTTTTCTATTATGTAATGAGTAAGTTATAGTAATCACAAATCAATTCAACTTATGCTATTTGACTTATTTTAAAACTTCACAACCAAAGAAACTAAAGAGAGTTATTTTGAAGATCCTGTCCATCTGTTATTTATACATACGCACAAAAATTAACTTCCTAAAACAAATTTCAAAACCGCTTAAAATAAGATTTAATTTATTTTACCCATATTTTTTCAAAGTAAAATTATTAGGTTAATATGTGCAAGTTTTAATTCTCTTCAGTAATAACAATAACATAAATTAAAATATAAAATTTCAGACTTTAGAGGTCTTCAAGAATTGCCACGTGAGTAGAAATAAGCGGCTATTTCATAAAACATAATTATGAGGCTGGTCAAAGTTTTGACTTTGAACATTCATCATTCTGGATTAATTAACAATCTGTTTCAATCAATGAATGACATTATTAAAGCAATGAAATTAGATACTTAAACTTGCATTCTATTTAATATATTTGACATGGACCTACAAGGGAGTCACGTTACTCTTAAAGAAAAATTTATTTTAATGCCAAAATATTGCTTATTGTAGCATTTATAAAATTACTTGTCAGTCGTAATGTATGTTTTGGAACATCAGTTGCACTCATTAAATTTTAAAAAGACAAAATCAATTTTAAATTGGTTTCTTAAATTTTTAGATTTACAAACTTATTTCTTAATTCCTTCTACATTTTCATATTTTTAATGGAAATAACTGAATTTTAAAGATTTAATATTTACCAAATTCTCAATTTACCATAGATATTGTAACAAATATATCTTGTTTGGAGATGTTTTGTGTTTGTTTTTTACAGTAAGTGTAAACGAATCTGTGTATTCCTCATATACAGTTTATTCTTAATTGTTCCAGTATGAGTATCAATACAAAGTAGAAGACGCCCCAACTCAGACATACTTTGGCAAAACAGAAACAGGAAATGAAGTTGGCAGAGTCGAAGGATCTTACTATGTCTGGCTACCCGATGGACGTCTTATGACAGTTACTTATTATGTAGATGGTGAAAGTGGATTTGTACCAACAATATCATTCCAAGAAAATGCAAATCCTTTTGGTGGAAAGTGATAATGTTACAAAGTTATACCATAACTTATTACTCATCTAATTTAAGTATTCCAAAAAAAATCTAAAAATAAATAAAACTTCAGTGATATATTAACAATACTTAGTTAAACTTTCCTTGTCAGGTTTTAACCAGATTTTTCCAAAACACTAGCACTAGCCACTGTTTGTGCATTCTGTTCATTCATTTGAATTATGATCAAAACATAATCTCAAAATAATTTAAGAATAAATTTATAACAGCCGATCAGAAAAAACACAAGTAATATGCTACTACTGACATTGTTACACTGATCGCAATGATCATGCTTTAGGTATAATGGTTGTGTTTTCTCTATGTGTATTTTTAAATCAGAATTTGTGTTGAACTTTAAAACTATATATATATATACATACACTTTTCTATTATACTTATAGGAAAATTTATTTTTCCTGATCTTAGAGTATTTAGATTTTTATATTGAAAATGTTTGTAGATACAACCGTTGCTTCATAATTTCCAAATAAAATAACGGTTTTAAAATTAAATACATATAGATTATAATTGGAAATAAATGTCTCTTCTATGATACTACAATAAACCCCACAAAACTTACATTTTTTAAATATAATATATACTGTTATGGTACATAAAGTTTTAAGCATTAAGAAGTTATTTGAAAAAAAAACCCCCCTATTAAAAAAATACTTATATGAAATGAACTATGTAAATTACTAGGCAAGATAAATATAAGTTAAAACATCTAAAGAAATAATATCATTAAAAAATAATAATATAAGGTGAAATTATTTTTGAATGTTAACGAATAAGTCCATATGGTTGTGATGAAAAATATGTGCTTTATAATATACGTCTAATCTATTTAAGTTTTGTATGTAATTAAATAAAAGTTTGTAGATAAATCAACAATTTTGTCTAATTTGTATTACATGCACACAAAAAACTAACAGATTTGTATAAGGAATTTATGATATAAATATAAATCGTTAATGGATAGGATGTGAATATTTAATATTTATATCTTATATTAGAATGGTGACAAAATAATTTGCTCAAATTATTGTAGATTAACTTTACTCAACATTGTCTGAAACATTTTCCTACCCAAGTTCATATTCTACAAAAAAAAAGTAGTGGTGAACCAGCTTTCGGAAGAAAAGGGCCACTATCGATTACGTTTTGTTAGTCAACAAGCAATGGAAAATTCTTACGAACACACTACAACCTACCAATATTATTCATTAATTTTAAAACTGACTTATGACAGATATTTAGAGAGAGACGATATTCCTACATGAAGAAAAAAGAAATCTCTGCAATGATAGTTGGATTGGTAAAGTTAACAACACGAAACATGTACGCAAAAGTGTTGGTATTAGGTAAAACCAGAGAAGAGATGCAAGGCAAGGTAATACTCTCTCAGCAACACTCTTTAACATTCACCAAATGAAATAAAACACAATGTTCTACAATAAACACTTTATTTGTTCAATATAGCATTTGAATGACTTAGTCATTATTCTCATTTGTTACATGTTAACAAACCTTTTTAGCATTGGACTACAACTAATCAAGAGTTGCAACTGTTGAAGTGGTAGTACAGAAATGATGATTTAGTTATTGAAACGTTATCTTGAACAAATAAAGTGTTTATTGTGGAAAATTGTATTTTATTTCATTTGGTAATTGAAGTTTACACGAGTGTTGTTTATTTCATTTCAAGTGACACTTTAACATTACTTTACAAAGAGTACCTTGTCAATATTGTGAAAAAAGGACAAATAATTTAGATATCAGGACAAGTTTTGCATATGCAATTAATGTTGTCTTCATATCCAAGTATGAAAACCATATCAGAGAAATATATTTATGAAGCTGCAGAGTGAAAATAAAATAAATGAAAACAAAACCAGTCAAATATATAAATACAGTATAACAGTAAAAGAAAGGCGGCAAAAGACTTCACAGTTGCTGGTTTTAGGTTTGCTGGGAAAATAGATAGCTTAATATTTCTTTGGAACGCTATTAAACTGCAACAATTGTATCAGCAAAGAAATATAATGATATGGAATAAGAGATATTTCACAAACCTATAACTGTTAAAAGTCTCATCTAATATCATGTGCATCAAAAATGAAAATTTATGTGATCAATCATTACATATGGCTGACAAACATGGAACTTGCCAGAGAACAATGGAAGGTAATTAATTGAGAATTTTCCTTAAAAAATTGCCAGAAGAAATACGGCTATATTTTCTAGACAACATACATGTTAACACGTTAGCTGCCATATCGGTCCGAGCGGACCGAAACTAAGGTGAATGTACATGCAGCGTTTCGGCATGATGGGACTGATAAAGTCACTGACGTAATGTTTTGTTTTGTGGCTCACAGTTGGATAGTGCAGCAACCTATTGGCCAATTCTGGTATTCTCTGGATTGGGTAAAGAGGTATGTTAGACATAGTACATTGTATGCTTTAATAACCGTTACCGTGGTTACTCCATATAATAATAAAGTTGGTGGATATTTTCACTTTTTTGTCGGCACGATCGGACCGATTAAAAATTTTACAAAAACATTTTGATTTAGTAATGAATAATTCACACAGAATACAGTTGTAAAATAAAAATATGTATTTATTTTACAAAATATAACATTAAAGTTAGAAATTACATAAATAATTTTTGTGTTCATTTGTGAATTTTACCAAAACACGTTTTACACATATAAAGTTGTCCAAGACACTGAGCAAAATGTTGCTACTTTCGTCATGTTGTTTGCCTTTTTCTTTACTTCAGGTGTAGCGTTCTTGAAGCACACGGTACATATTTTTCTTTGGCGCCTTTTGTTTTTTCCCAAACCGATAAATACGTCTGATTCTTGTAGATGGTGGTGGCCTATTTCCCACACAGTGGGCATATTAGTCAGTCCCATCAGCTCCATACAAATACTCTCTTTGAATGCAGTAATGGACATAGGCTTTGGTTGCGGGACACGGTTCTTGTACATGAGCCATGCGTTCACAATACAAGTTCCAAATAGTAGATGCTCGGCTACCTTATGATACCATCGTAGCGACTTTCTGACGGCAGTATTGTATGAAGCCATTTGGTCGGCAACATCAGTACCCATTTTCTATTTATTATAACTCGTTACCACTAGAGGTTTCATGATTTCTTTCCCATATCTATCGTGTTTGCCTATGGAGACCATTGTCATGGGATGTTTTGTAGATAACATAAGTACAGTTCGCTTGTCAAGCCAATTTGTCACAATACCGTCCTTGTTTTCAGCTGCAACCATTTCACCACGTTCTAACTGTGATTGGAAAAGCAAATCACGTGGAAGTCCTACTCTATTGCTACGAAAGAAGACTAATAAATGTGTTTTTTTTTTGCGAGCAAAAGTTTTGCCAACTCAATGGAATTGTAATAATTATCAACATAAATAGCTGTTCCTGAATTTTCAAGTACAGTTTCAATAGTTCGAGGACAACTGATGTGCCCATCAATAATAAGTCAGCGGTAATGTTGGAACCCTTACCACTATATACTTTTATATTATATGTGTATGTAGTGCTGTCACATAGTTTGAATAGTTTTACTCCATATTTGTGCACTTTCTTTGGAAGGTATTGTCTAAAAACCAATTGGCCTCTAAATGGAATCATTGATTCGTCTACCGCCAAGTCTTGTTCAGCTACTTTTATTTGTCTAAATATGCCATTCAACATAGTTAGCAACGGAGCAATTTTTGACATGCGACCATCGTTCCCTGGATTGTTATTGTCATTGAAATGCCAAAATCTTAATAATAATTGAAACCTATTACGGCTCATAACTGACCCTGCTACAATATATTTGTAAAGCACAGATGTTGACCAGTAATCAGATATTATCGGAAAAGAAACAAGCCCCATCCAGATAAGTAGACCAAGGAATTTTTTCATCTCATCTTTATCTGAATTGATCCATATACGAAGTCTTCTTCTTCGACGCCTCTTTGTGAGTGTCTGCTCTGCATTTCTATTAGTTTCTATGACCGTCAAATCAATAACCTCATCATTGACAATAATTCTGTAGTACTCTATAGGTAAGCTATTAGGGGGCAAATTTGTCTGAAATTTTGGATTCCTTGTAAAATGAAAAGTTTGCTGCAAGCCTTGATAGTGATCCCAGGTCTGGTCTATGTCAGGCTGAGGGCGTCCACGACGTTTTACTCCCGGAACTGTTGTCTCCTGTTGAAAAGTTTACACTTTTATTTTCTTTTTTATGTGAAGAATCTTTAAGTATTATAAAAGGTATCCCATCTCACCACTCAATTATCAAATAACCTGGGATATAAAAATGTGACAGATATAAAAATTCCAGACAACTGATTAGCTCTCATATTAACAAAATCATTGACATGCCATCTGTTGATCACATGTCTTTAGAGTGTATCAGACAATTTTTAAGGGTGGCACTATGTTCTATATTTATTCTTATATTTCTTCCCACATCAAAAAGGACTACGGATGTCTAATGTCCGATCAACGCATGCCATAGTTATTTTATTCTGATTGGTCAATGTCCTCATAATGAAGAACACGCAAACTAAAGATGTTTAATTATAAGTTTCTTAAATATTCGCTCTCAATTATATCTCTAATTTATGTTTATGAACTGTCTGAAATGTACTAACAATTTGTGAAGTGCATGAATTAGACTGTTCAACAATGCTACAATATTTATGGTGGTCATGCTTCTACATCTTGGCCAAGTAAATACACCATGCATGTCATTCAATGAAGGTAAAAAAACATTTTACTTCAACATATAATTAGTTACTATAGACAAAGGTTTTTAATATAATATACAAAGGTTTTATATGAAATAACTTTTTCTTTAAAATTATATGTCTCTAACTGTCAAGTAGAATGGTTCTCTGGAAAATTATACTTAATTTTTCCTTTTGTTTTGTTACTTTCAAATTCATTATGTCACAGGTTCTATATGAGGACACAATGGTCCCCTATACCAAATTTTATATTCCTATCTTAATTTTAATGGCTGTTATCATATTCCGCTCAGACGACAATAACAAGAGATGGACCACATCTCTAAAATCACTTGTCCGATTGTAGATAGACTTGACTAACAACTGTTCGGGTGCTATTTTGTAACAAGCTTTCATTTTGAAAGTGATTTTTTAAATTTTAAACAATGTTCTGACTCACCTCTGTACTTTACAAGCCGGCGATTTATGCAATGTTAAGTGGAAGGATGTACTCTAATTAAGACTTGTTCACACATGTTAGGTTTTTTAAAATCTTCCTTTACTATTATTATCAATTTCATTAAAATTTTATACATACAACAATTTCCGAGAGTTTTTCTTGCTTTAAACAAAACATATTAACTTATATTAAATTATACAAAAATATTATTACACAACCATTTTTTGTATTATGAATTTGAGTCTAAAGAAAGTGTTTATGAGCAGAACGTTACTCCATTACTTATTTCTAAACAAAACAACAATTCTTTACCTTAACACGATGTTTCACATATCATACTCAGTTTAACCTTTTCTGTTCAAACACATTTTTTATTGAAAAGAAACTTCTCACTATGCCAGACACTCTTTCTTTTCACCCACGCCACATCATGAATCTTGGCATCGTCTCGCACAAGTGACGCTATGCAACTTAGCAAACGGAATTTTTACTTCGACTCCTACCATTTTAATATTATAGACCAATGAGAGTTTGCCTTTCTCATATCTGACTTCACTATGTCTATTGATTCTGTTTCAATTGACAACGTAACACTCTTTTAAGCACAACCTGCTCTCTTTTTGGTTTGTTCAATTTTCTGTTTTATTTTCTTTCTTTTTAAAATTTGTTTTGTCCAAAGTTTTTACAATTTATGATTTTGAATGATACTTATTTACTACTTTCTTAATTAATTATTTATGTGACTAATTATCATTAATATATTTATTCATTTATTTATTTATTTTTTATTATTTATTGGTTGGAGAATGTCCCATGTTTACACGGTTTCCATGAAACGTGAAGACCAGTCAAGAAATGGAGATCAACATTTTTTGCGATTACCAAACTTATCCTATACTTTGCATACCGAGTATGTAATAATGAAACACGAAAATTTATTTATTACGTTTCTATGATAATTGTTAACTTTATAAAAATACTATTAACAAATACAAATTACCGAAACGAGCAAAATAATGGATGGTATATTTAAATGAAACAATACAAGGTCCATTAGGACGATAAACACTACAGTTTTCATACAAGACAATGACATAGCCTATAGAGGAGACTGGCATAAGAAACATAAGTGGAGTCTGTTTTCATTTATTACAATAAGTTCACTAGTACTTTAATTATTGTTATCAAAGTAATTTATGTTAAAATTCTTTTTAGAAACAACATACAATATACATACAAAGATGCAGAAATATTGAGAGTGTGTAATGCTTACCTTAGTAACATCTTTAGTCATTATAACAACCGTAGCAGAAGTATCAAACTGTGGACGTCCCGCTCTCCCCATCATTTGTAGAATTTGTCCTTCAGAATATTCCTGCATCAATCCTGATATGTACTGTTGAGTTGATTTGATGATAACTAAGTGAGCTGGTAGATTCACTCCCATTGCTGGAAAATCAAACAAAATGGGAGAAAATGGAAACAAAAACAAAATAAATAAAATAAGAGGGCTATTCGGAAAGTAAGTTCCATTTTGTTATAAAAAGACAACATTACAATTAGAGATTGTTTATAATACACAAATTCAAGTTACAACTTTTTCCTACTTTTCTACAAAATTTCCTGCTAGATTAAGGCACTTGTTAATCTTGTTATATCAGTGAAAAGATTTTTAATATCTCGGCATAGAACTCCGCCATCTGTGAGTTAAGCCATGGGTTGACATGTCCTTCAACTCTTCGTTCTTTTCAAGTCGCTGATTGCAGCCATTTTTTTACATTAGGAAAAAGGTTATAATAACTAGGAATCAAAGAAGGGCTGAACGAAGGATAGTCAAACAATTCCATTTGGAACCGTCCAGTAGACCTTCTTTGTGTGCAGCATTATTCGTACGAGCGTTGCATCGTCAAAAAACAACAACAGAACTCAACATGCCAAGCCGTTTTTTTCTGAATGGTTTTTCTCAGCTTCCTTAAAGTATCCATGAAGTTTATTATAGTAGCTCGTTCCATAAAATCTACCAGGAGTATATCTTTTCTGCCCAAAGGCAGTTCCTATGATTTTTCTTATAAAAAAATATTTGCCAACATTATAAAGGTGACTGATTTTGTTGTTGTCTCCGCATTGAAATATGACATCCAAGTCTCATTGCCTCTCACAATATGACTTATTGTAGAGCAAAATATTGTATTAAAATGTCATAGCCCCCACCTTACTCACTTATGTTGCTATATCAACGCCACAGTTAATAGTGGGGGGAAGACTTTGCCTTTTTTATCCAAAGACATGTATAGCAGGTTGCGGTCAAATAGGAGCTGTAATGCTGCAATGTTATTCATTAAAAAAATAGTAATGTTACATTCAAAATAACGTTTTAATTATAAATTTATATTTAAAATAACAACGAATATATGTAACTTGATATGGTAGGCTTATAGAAATGTATTTTCCTTTTTTTGACATTAATAGGTGAGAGTGGGGGAATATCGCGCTGCGGGGTAATTCCCCGCATCTAGTCTGCAGCTGACTAGAGCGATCTACAAGGTGCTGGATAGTGCTGGGCCCTAGTGGCCGCATCGATAACTCGAGTCCAGTACCGCCCGACACTCAGTTTCAAGGTGTATCGTAGTAGCCACAAATCTTGTGTTTTTGTATAAAGTTTTATAGTTTTTGACATTTATACGAACTGTGACTGTGTCTACCTTGTACATCGGATCCACACACTTCTTATAGTGGTATGTAGAGCTGTTATTTCTCTTTATTTTTATGGTATTGCCTTTTTAAATTCTGTACTCTAGTCTTACACAATAAGTAAACAAACCGATAGCGTCACTTTGGGGTAATTGCGCGTGTTCCGCCATGATGCGCGGACTTCCCCCTTAACTGTATTAATGTCAGTTACAAACATTTCTTTTTTCCCTTTTAGATGCCACGGACGTACAGTAGGAAAACCGAAAAGCAGTCCTGAACTGAGGATGCAGTTCTTCAAGCTCTCAAAGCCATAAAAGATGGCAGCTCAATTAGGGGGGCTGGGAAACAGTTTAACATTCCGGAGTCGACTCTAAGGGATAAATTGAAAGCTAAAGATACTTTAGTGCCCAAATTAGGTCGCAAGCCCATTTTTTCTAAAACGCAAGAAGAAGAACTTGCAAATCACCTTGTCAAGCTAGCCAACATGTTTTATGGGGTTACTCCTATTGAGTTTCGGAAACTAGCTTTTGACTTTGCAGCGAAACTCAATATAAAACATGATTTTGACAAAGAAAAGAAGATTGCTGGCAAAGATTGGCTGTACGGGTTTCTTCGAAGGAACTCTGGAATAAGCCTAAGAGAGCCAGACAACACAAGCATAAACCGAATACCCTCATTCAACGAGGAAGAAGTCAAACGGTTTTATAAAAACCTACAAACGGTATTTGAGAACCATGCGTATCCTCCCAGCAGAATATTTAATCAGGATAAAACGGGCATATCAAACGTACAAAAAAAATCGGCAAAAGTTTATGCTAAAAAAGGACAAAAGAGGATCGGGGCAGCTACTTCAGCTGAACGTGGGAGAACGATAACAGTAGTGTGCTGTGTCAGTGCATCAGGGTCATATGTGCCTCCACTAATAATATATCCTAGAATGAGAATGGCTGCTCACTTAAAGAAGGGTGGTCCAGCAGATGCATTGTATGATTGTTCAAAGAACGGCTGGAGTAATGAACAGCTATTTGTGAAATGGCTTGAACATTTTTGTGTTCACACAAAACCGTCAGAGGATGATCCCATCCTTTTAATCTGTGACAACCATGGGAGTCACATAACTCTAGAAGCATATGAAATGTGTAAGAAGAATCACGTAACAGTTGTATCTATCCCTCCGCATACAAGCCACCGCCTCCAACCCTTAGATCTGACATTTTTCGGGCCTCTTAAAAGTGCCCTTTCAAGGGAGTTTGGGCTATTTATGACGCAACATGCGCATAGAAAAATAATAACTTCTGACATTCCTGAATTGTTAAATAAGGCCTATATCAAAGTGGCTACGATGGAAAAAGGAATCAAGGGGTTTTCCACTGCAGGAATTTACCTGTTGAACCCTGACCGATTTACAACAGAAGATTTCGCCCCTGCAAATGAATTTCGAGAACTCGTAATTGAAGATGACCCAGAATCACCGTCTATGACTAAACGATCATCTAATGATTCAAACCGTCTACCAGCACCATCAGGGCCACAACTAGAAGTTGCAGAAGCTCTTCCAGGACCGTCAAAATCTCAACCTGGTAAAGATGTTCTTCTAGGACAATCGAATATCTCAGTTCAAGAACTAGCACCAATACCGAAACACAATGTTAAAAACAAAGCTGCTGTATCATCAAACAAAAAACTACATTCTGAAATTCTCACGAGCACTCCTATAAAACTGATGCTTGAGAAAAAGAAAAAGGACAGAGAAAGCAAGAATAAAAGCAAAATTGACCAGCAGAAAAAACAAAATTCAAAGTTTAAAAAGAGAAGGTGTTTGAAAAGGAAGCTAAATTTTGAAGACAAAACTAAACAAAATTAAAAAAAGAAGAAAACTCTTTAAAAAACAACTTGAGACTGATAAGTCATCTGATGAATCCGATATTCCACTTAACGAGCTGTGTGATGACGATGAACTAGACGACATAGAATTAGATCTGGCAGATAAAAACAATGAAGTTTGTTTCTACTGCGAGGAAGGTGGAAGGGACAACGAACTATGGTATCGTTGTGTTCTCTGTGGATTCTGGGTGCACGCTGACTGCAGTGGTTGGGATAGCGCAGAAGATTATGAGTGTGACAGATGTGCAAGAAAGAAAAAAGAGAAGGAAAATGAGAAAAAGAAAAGACGAACAAATGAAGAAAGAATTAACTAAACAACTGTTCACTAGATTTTTCGCTTTAATATTTTTACTTATCGTGTGTTATTAAAAGTATACCCTGTATGTATATTGTTGATTTATTTCAATAGTGTAATTGTGTAATAACAAAATTTTTATTATAATAAAATATATTTAAAAAGATAAATTAATTTATTTTGACCCTACAATGCGCGCGAAATTACCCCATTTGAAGCGCGGAATTACCCCATGGTGAGGGGAATTTCGCGCAAGTGTAAGGTTTTATAAATATATTTATTTGAAAAGGTTATAGTTGGAAAAAAATAATTAAAAAATTACCCAACATCACACACATTCTAATATAACTTTTAAAAATATTTTCATGGCTGAAAATATTACAGTAATTTGACAGTATGATGAAATGGTATAACAGCGCGAAATTCCCCCACTCTCCCCTACTTGGGATTCATAGCTAGTCTAGCAAGCCTAGAAATATGCCACTGATGTTAAGATTTCCATGGATAAATTCAATTCAAATACCACTCAAGTCCAAAGAAAGTGTTCTTTTTTACATAATGTCCGTCTGATGCATATCTGTCAGCTGTAATTTCTCAGAAACTATTTGATCAATTTTGTTCAAAAATTAGAAATTAGTTTTTTTTTTATTCTTAATTATACATGTAAAACATAATTGTCATAAATAAAAATTTCAAAATATCAAAAATAACAAAATATTTTCTTAAAATCTGTTCAAATGATTTTGAGAAAATTGTGTTCAAGCGTATTCTCTAAAGCTTTAAGCAAAATATATTACACTATCCCCCAAAAAAGTTAACTTCGGAATTATTGGTAAAACCCTATCTTTGTAATGTTTTCAAAAACACAATTTCTTTTTGCTTTAATATGAAGATTAATATACCAAATCGCAAGTAAAAGAAACTTTTCGAGTAATTGGTTAAATACTAAAAGGACCAAAATCAATATAAACTTGGTTCAATTAGTATGCATATAGTGCATTACAATTTACGACTTGAGTGAAGGAAGATGAGACTACTTAAAAATGAACAATTATGCGTTCCAATTTGTTAACATGAAGGAGTAAAAAGGGAAAACAACAGCTTATCACCCTACAAAGTACTAAACAAATTTTGATTTAAAACAAATATCAGGAAAGACTATTTGGCCGACAAGAGAGTGAAGGCTTGTTTTAGGAACACAGCAGTGTTCCTCTCCAACAAGTATAAAATTACCTAGAAATGTGTTTTGTGTTTTTATACGTATGTACAACTAAGAAACTTTTTGCAGTTTTTGTACTATCGTATACACTACTTTTTAAAATTTAATTTAAAGGTTTAAAAAAAAAAAATAACAAATATATAAATGAAAAAAATTTAAAAAAACAAAACAAAAGATTAGCCTTATTACTAAAAGACCAACTATCTTAAAAAGTCTTGTTACATGGCTTGGAAAGTCTGATACTGAAATATTACCAGTTTTACAATGCATTTAAGACATACTACAGTCAATATTGATAATGATTTGCACTTCTTCTTTCGTTACATGTTAAGAATCCAATTTCAAAGTTTTTTCATCTTCTTTCATATCTATTTTGCTGAGTAAGTAATCACAATATTATACCGAACATCATCATTAGAATTAATGTATTATCATTTGCCATTGTATTAGATAAGTCACTTTCATTCAAAAAGTGCCTCGTCATCCAAAGTGAATCACAGATCCTATTGCAATTTTAAGTGTGAGAATTTTGTAGAAAATTATTTAACAATAATGGTGGCTTAATTACCATTAAGAAGATCAAAAGGTCATCAGACGATTCAGTTTCAACTAAATTGCCTGTAAAAATGACTGTGGAAACCAACTTTAAAGGCTGTATTAAAATTGAACCCTCAGAGAAAATATTGTTAGTTATTAATTTTTTTAAATATCAAAATGAAGTGGTTTCACTTTATTATTTTCCACTTTACTCGTAAGTTGTATATTTCCTCTACCTACAGTTTGGCACATTGGTTTAGGTCAACCTTCATATTTTACGGAAAAAAAAATTATATAAATTGTTATAAAGATCTGATCTTTAGATATTTGAATTTTTAAGATGACAACATTTTCAGTTTCTTACCAAAAACTCCCTAATCAACAGATGGTAACCAATATATTTTTAAGGTTTGATCAAATCAAAATTAAAAATTTTGGACTCATAGTAGTTATGACCAAATTTTAAGTTATCAAAATATGGTGAAACAAACTGGACATTTACTAAAATATACTCTGAAAATAAATAGAAATTATATTTCTCTCCTGTGTAGAGCATAAGACAGATGACAGATAGAAACATTATTTCAGAAACTATTTCTTTAGAAACAGGGTAACAATAACCGGATATTTCTGTTAATAATTCAACAATGATTTTTTGGCCCATCATATAGCTTTCTCTAAACAACGTATATGTAAGAAAATAAAAACGAATAACCATGGAATCATTATCCTGCCTGGTACCAAAATATGAGTGGATTAAACTATCAATCACTTAGTACCAAAAGAGATACTTAACAGACTTGTTCTTTACTTCTTTTAAATTTTCATCAAAGTATAATTTATACACCAGTTTAACCTCTTGTCTGAAAATATCCTTCACAAGTAAATTAGTTTTAACTTTATTAAACTACAATAGAAGTATTTTTCCGGCTCACATGTAAAAAAAAAAATAGTTGTTTAATTTTTGTTCATCTGACATTAGCTCTGTAATCAGCAGACATATGTTTCCACCTGAGAACTGTTTAACTGCAGTATCAAAATATCTCCCAGTTTTTATATTTTGTAATTTTGTTCTCTTTTATTGTTTAGTGTCTTTACTTTTTGTTTGTTAGTTAGATTAATGAAAAAACAAGGGAATAGCAGAACAAATGGAGAAACCCAATACCAATAACTATGCATAATCCTTTCTATTTTAATAATGCCAAGACCAAGCTGCAGCAAGCAGGATATAGTTTTGGAGTTATACTAATTAAAAAGAAGAAGAAATTTAATAACTGAGGAAACACCTTTCATAAAGACCTTCCTACTTTGCTATATTCCTGAAATAGGGAAAAAAATCTAAGTTCTAGTCTTGTTTTCAACATGAAGAGAAATGAGAGAATGAAAAAAAAAAGTTACAAATTCAGATATATGTACAAAGACTGTGGTTTAACTTTGTAATTTGTAATATAGTGGTATACTTTGATGAATTTTATACTATCCAAAAGTTTTGCAGTAGAACATTAAAATATTTTATTCTTCAAGCCTTTATATATACAGATAATTTATATATTGCATTACTTAACGCATACTTTATGTAGAGAATTGTTATTATGATTTTCAGTGAAAGAATTTTAATTATAAACATTCAAAGAGACTAAACTAATATATTGTATGCAATTGTTCAGCTTTGTTTTACAATTTTATAATAAGGTATTGTATATAAAATAAAGCGTGTATACAAGTAAATTCAATTATTTTAGCCTACGAATAGAGGGAAATTATATCCAAAAAAAATTATCGTCTACTAATCCTTTTTATTATTATGCTGTTGATACCATAATCTTATTTCATGGAAGTGTCAGACAGTTACAACTGATGAATAAACTATCTAAACAAACATGCACCCAAACGTGAATTTTACCTTAAAAATAACATTACAAAAAATAATTTGTAATAATTAACCTTAAACAAAAAAGTAATAATAAAATCACATTCATCATTTACAGGAAAACTACCACCACTGATCAAACCATTAACACATCTTCCCACCATCCACTTGAACAAAACTTATCTGCGTATAACGGTTTAGTACAGTCTCTTAAATGTTCCTATATCTAAAAAAAACTATGAGGAGGAATTTTTTTTTGGAATAAATTGTTTTTTTTAGTAAAAATTTTACAATTTACAAAGTCTCAGTCTAAGAATAAACTAAGGTAATTTATTATTTCAAATTAGAAAGTTATGAATAAAACCATAACACCCAGAGAGGGAAAAAAACCCTGTTTGGGGAAATAAATAAAATGTAAAGAAAAAAAAAGAAAGAGAGAGAGAGAGATGAAAGAAAAAATTGTACATAAGCACTAAAAAGAAACGGTGAGTAGTTGGAGTGAGAGAAAAATGCAGCTGACCGAGTTCACACTAAATAAACATTAAACCTACGTAGGAATCTATAGAAAAAAATATAAAATCTCATCAGCTTCTATACATGGGGTTAAATGATTACTTTATATAAACAAACCAAACAACAACTACCTGCCAAAAATACAGAAGCACAACGAAATTTATACAATTTCATCACAAAAATATATAGAACTACTTACATTCACTCATAGTAGCACTCACTTGTACACAATCAATATCATTCATATTCCTACTCCTTTATTATTAATTGATTTATGAAACAACATTTAGAGTAAAAATCAACATTTTTTCATCATTTAAATGGTTCTGTAATAATTTTCCAAACTTATATTTATTTCCAGCATATACTTTAATAACTTCAGGCAAACAATTAAATAATCTCGGTGCTACATATATACGGTGCCTAAAGTTATTAAAGTATATGCTAGAAATAAAATATAAGTTTGGAAAATTATTACGGAACTATTTAAATGATGAAAAAATGTTGATTTTTACTTTAATGTTGTTTCATATATAATAACATATGCTAAAAACAACAACATATGTATATAATATTTATTTTTATGTTGTTTCTTTAATGTTTATTATATATAATTTCATAAAAACTGTTAGGTTTCGGTACATTAACATTAAATTTATTTCGTAGATCTCTAGTCCTCGCTGCCAAAATACCATTTTTTATTGCCACTTCTGTTAAAAAAACTTCTTAAAACTTTATATACATACAAATTCCTCACAGGTAAAAATATTCAATTTTTTAAAGAGGGGTGAAGAGTATTCGGTTTTCCGTTGGTTTAAAATAATTCGTAAGAAATTCTTTTCCAATATTATGATGCGTTTTAACGTTGTATAGTATGCCCAGCACCAAACTGGAAGGCCATACACTAATTTTGCATTCACAAGAACATAATAAATAGTTTTTTTTTTTTTTTTTTTTTTTTTTAATTTTACTATTGCATAAATATTTTAGTATATAAAACAATTTATAGTACTATATTATAATATTTGATTAATTAAGTTTTTAAATAGATTATGTGATTTTTCCACAAAATCAAGTCAAAATCAGTCAATCCAACATCTGTTCAGATACTGTATATAAGCTATAAAATCTTTTAAATCCATAATTTTTCAGTTTCATTTCAAAATGACGAACCATCTCATTTGGTAGTTTCTTTTTGAATTTGTTTCAACTAAAAGGGAACTGTATGATTATGAAAATTTGGATAACAGGTACAAGTATTATTCAACAGTTTCTTACCAAGTGTACTGGTAGCAACCAAGATTGGTAAGTAACCATTGCGGAATAACTCTGCAACAATGTATCTATCTTCTGCTGAGATACCAGCATGATGGTAACCTACACCATGAAGCAGTGTCTCTAGAACACATAGAACAAACTTTATATTTTAATATATTTTATTTAATTAATTAAAACTAACTCGGTTGGTTTCTAAGTTTTAGACTGATCTAGTTCAGAATTAATTAATATAAAAGTAACTAGTATTATAATTTGCATCTATGGAAAACAGGTTTAAATCTAAGAATAATGTTAATCCTTGTCTTAAAAACTTGCCCCAATTGAAATACATGGTGTTTCAAAAAAGGACTTTACAACTTTCAAAATTCATATAAAATTATTCCAAAAAGGTACAGAGCTTGTTTTAGTGTTGTTTTAAAGGGAAACACATCAAGTTTTGACTCGCGTAGTCAGTTAGTGCCTAATCGCGCCGCACAAGCGCTAGCGGCAGTTATGTTAAAGATGGCTGCCTCACTGGACCCGAGCGTGCTAGCTATGTGTTTTGGTTTGAAGAATCGAAGTCGGCGACAACAGTTCAGCATAATTTTCGTACCAAATACGCTAAAGATCCTCCTAGTAGGCCTACAATTTATGAGTGGCACAGATGTTTTATAGAAACAGGGTGCTCAGTGAAACATAAGAAATCCTCAGATCGTCCAAGCACATCTGACAAAGTCGTTGAGCAAGTGAGACAAAGTTTTGTCAACAGCCCTACAAAATCGACCCCGCGTGCATCTCGTGAGTTGCAAGTCCCACACACGACGGTTTTGCGTCTGTTGAGAAAACATTTGCATTTGAAACCGTACTGATATTCGCTTTTACAAGCAATTAAAGACACTGATAAGATTGCCCGTAACATCTTCTGTGTGGATATGTTAAATCGAGTGGATGATGATGAACATTTCTTGGACAACATAATCTTTTCTGATGAGTCAACTTTTCACTTAAGTGGCAAGGTTAACACACATAACTGTAGGATTTGGGGCAGTGAAAATCCACATGAAACATTGCAACATGTTTGTGATAGCCCTAAGGAGAATGTTTTTTGTGCTTTGAGCAAGAGGAAAATGTACGGTCACTTTTTTTCCAAGAGAGAACCATCAACGGGATAGTGTACCTTGATATGTTGCAACAATTTTTGATACCACAGATCGATGAGGATGACCGAGAACGAAATGTTTACTTCATGCAAGATGGCGCACCACCGCAATATCTCACTAACGTCCGGGATTTTCTCAATGACCGCTTTCCAGGTCACTGGATTGGCCGTGCTGCTCCAATTGCATGGCCCCCTGTTCCCCAGACCTGACACGGCTAGACTTTTCCTTCTGGGGTTTCATAAAAGATATGGTGTACGTACCTCCTTTGCCAGCCACTCTACCTGAACTTAGAGCAAGAATTTATGCTGCCGCTGAGCAAGTTACACCTGAAATGCTAGTGCGAGTCTGGGAAGAAATCGACTACCGATGGGATGCCTGCAGAATAACCAACGGAAGCCACATAGAACATCTTTAGTTGAAGGTAAAAAAAACTTGAAGTGTTTTCCTTTAAAACAACACCAAAACCAGCTCTGTACCTTGTTTCATTAAATTTATATGAATTTTCAAAGTTGTAAAGTCCTTTTTGAAACACCCTGTATTGTAAAGAAAATCTAATATAATCCGTATATTTATCACATTCTGTTTTATACTAATTGATGATTCCAAACAAAATTAAATCAATATTGGTCAAGCAGTATTCACAATATAGGATGCTGTGTTTAATTTGTATACTGATGAATTGTACTGAATGATTAGATTTGTATCAAAATTCTTTTAAGAGAAGGATATTTTTTCTTTAGCATTTTATTAATAATATTTATGTCACAATTTTTATGGACAATTTGAAAACAAAATAATTAACAATAACCCATGTAAAACTGTTATTATGTATTGGTATTGTTATGTAGATGATGTAATTTGTCTTTTTGAAGGCTCGGATCACCAACTTCAATTATTTTATAATTACCTGAACTCAATTTACCATATTGAAAAACAAACTTTCACAGATAACATTATTCACGCTTCATCTCGGCACCCTTTAAATCATAAATTGGATGCTTTCCATTGTATGTTGTATCGCCTCATCAAAGTTCCGATGTCTGACTCTGATTTCAATAAAGAACTAAGTTACATAAAACAAATAGCTATTAATAATGAATATGACATAAATATTATTAATAAAATGCTAAAGAAAAAACTTAAGACAAGTGCAAGGCAACTTATTTTTCCAACTTCAGATAACAATACCGCTAAATGGTGGAAAATTAACTATCTAGGAAAGGTTAGCCAAAAAGTTGGAAATATTTTAAATAAGGAAACAGAGTGCAGACCAGCATTTTATTGCAGTAATAGTTTAGGTAAGATTTTAAATAATTCTAAAAATAAAATTACAAAATGTAAAGAAGTGGTGTATATAAGATAACTTGCAAAATCTGTAATTCATGTTATGTAGGTCAAACAGGGCATAATTTTAACTCTAGATTAAGTGAACATGAAAGAAGTTGGCGGTTAGGATATGATGATTCCACTTTTTCAAATCATTTAAGAATACATCAAGTGTCTGATTTTAATTCGAGTATAGATTTTAAAATATTACATTTTGATAATAAAGGTAGGAGATTGAATACGTTGGAGAGCTTAGAAGTTATAAGAATTTGGTACTACTATAATTCTAATTTAGCTTTAAATGATCAATTATATTTGAAAAAATCTCCCTTAGTAAAACCTTTAAAAGTGTCTGTACCTAGAACAATCAACTGGTTTTCCCATTCTGTATTGTTCTTATGGTCATTGCCCAGGCCAGGTATTTTCCCGCTCTTCTATTTATTGTATCTAACTCCCACCATCTAGTTGATAAGGTTCTCTAGTTTTCAATTTCTTCGGTCTGTAATACAGCCTCGTCTTCACGATTTAACTTATATATAAGTTTAGAAGACAATTTTGGTATGCGATTTTGTCTTCTAAATCAATTGGTATAAAAATTTGATTCTATTATAACTAGAACGTTATATATAACCCTTCGAAAATGATCAACTATTAATGGTAAATTAATAATTAACTTATTAAGGTAACACTATGTTGACACAAGATCAACAATTAGTGTTACGAGACATACGTGGTTAACCAAACTATTTTTTTCCTATACGAGGGGGACCAAAAAAAAAAACGGGAATTTGGTCTTAACTCCTTTATTTTTCAATATTTTTACACCATATTTTGGTCACCTTCAAAGTAATTACCATTGACTGTAATGCACTTCTCTAATCGTTTCTTCCATTGTTCAAAACATTGTTGATATTCACTTAATGGAATCTTCTTTCCAGCGATTTTTGTTTCACCCCTTCCACAGTCTCAAAACATTTACCTTTCATATCCCTTTTGAGTCGCAGGGAGCGAGATCCGGTGAATAGAGAGGGTGAGCAATCGGTGTCATACCGTTTTCCGTCAAAAACTGCTTCACAGAAGGGCTTTCTAAACAGGCATGAAGTCGGCACTCCCTTTGCTCGTCTGTGAGAAGGCGTGGAACAAGTTTGGCTACAACTTTTCTCATGCACAAATCCTCCAATAAAATCCTCTGGATTGAACTCCAAGTCAACCCAGACATCGTTACTAATTGATCAATGGTTCAACGATGATCTTCACGAACCAGAGTGTTGATTTTCTCAACGTTGTCGTCAGTTCTTGTCGTTGAAGGGCGCCCAGGATGAGGCTGGTCTTCCGTTGACATTTCTCCATTTTTAAAATGCTGAAATCACTCATAGACACGTGTTTTACTTAAAGTAGCTTCCCCATAAGCTGTTTTAAGCATTAGAAGAGTTTTCACACCTCCTCTCCTCACCAGCCTGATTCCCGTTATTTTTGGGTCCCCCCCTCGTATATTTCTAGTTAATAATCTATATATCTTATTTTAAAATTGATTTTGATTGGTAGTATCCAAGGAACTAATTGTAAGATAAGTTTATATTCACTATTTCTAGAGTGATTTACTTGAAACATTCTGATATTTCGGAATCTATGCTCCATATTCAGGATTTCGTTCATAAGAGGTCATCAAAACATTAAGAATACATATTTATAAACACAAACATTTGAATATCATAACACATGCAACTTTCATAGAATGACTGAGAACTAGTGATCATCTCAGCTTGTTATCTACTAACATTGTTATCTTATAACTTCATCACAGTGTTGTAAGATGAATTGAATTGGAAGTTATGTTTATTGTTTAACAAATCATTTTTATTCTTTTTGAAAGCCCTGTATATTTCAAATTCTTCAATGGAATAAAGGAAAAGTTTAACCCCAAAACCACAACAAAAAACACTAACAACACAAAAACTGTACAGTTATGTTTATTCTACCTGATGTACATTTCAGTAACATAGTTACCATCCTCAGAGGTTGAGTATTAAACTAACAGGTGTAGTTATAAACAGGTAGAATAAACAAAACTATACAGTTTTTGTGTTGTTAGTGTTTTTTGTTGTGGTTTTGGGGTTAATCTTTTCCTTTATTGTATATTCACCACAGTGCTCTAGTGATTCTTATGTTCTTCAATGGAGTCCATATATCTGCCTTTATTACACATATGCCTCTACTGTTGTTGGTGCTAAAGTAGTTCTTCGTTGAAATTGGTGCTAAAGTGTGTATATTGGTGGTTATTGTTCATTAAATGGCATTAATTAGATTTTGTAATGGTAATATTATTTGCGCGAGGATGCTCTTTAAATCTTTTTTTTTAACTGTGTGCCGGTTTGGTCTATATAAAAACTGTTACAATTTCCACAAGTTATTTTATATACTCCTGAGTTAGTTTCTACAGGTCTTTTGATATTGGGACATAGTATATTATTTATGTTGTTGTTTGTTTGATAGGCCATTGTTATACTTATTTTCTCGAGGGCGTTGGTGTTAGGATTTTCAGGAGGACATTAACACATTTAGTAGACATAAAGGTTTTTTGACTTTGTCCTTTGTAAGTAATCTATATATCTTATCAGGAATAAGCAAGTAAAGTAATAAAGATGAAACAAATTTTGTTAATACCTGAAATTTTCCGATCCATCAGTTGAGAAGAAGCCTCTTGGATTTTTTCTTTTTGTGCTGGAGTGAAATGGAATGTTATATCTTGAACTAGAACAGAGCTTGTTTGTTGTACACTCTTACGTGTTGAACAAAATATCTGTAAGAAATAATACAATTTTATTATGAAGGTCTCTGGATCTCTGATTTAAATAAATATGGATAATAAAATACCCACTATGAACAAAGTTACACAGGCTTTCATACTAGCTTGAAAATGTTAAAATTATGTCTAAAAGTCTCAACATGAATCTCGTGTTGGGACTTTTACACATAATTTTAACATTTTCAAGCTAGTATGAAGACAAAGGAGTATAAAATTTGTTGTTAATATAATATTTGACTCAATGATGCATATAATGGATCAAAGGAGGTATTTGTATTTGTACACAAAGGGAGGGGATGATGCAACTTCAGTGTAGTTTCATTTCCAGTACCGTACCACAAGATGAAATAATATTGACTCCAATTGACATAGTTTTATATATATTTTATTGAATTTTCAAGAAACCTAATATTTTCCTTTACGCCTCGAGAATTAAGCCAGTAAACAAGGGATAAAAGGGTTTAAATATCAAGATATAATTAAAGTTTTTGCAAATAATATCTACCTAAGAACTATTACATAAAAAAATTATAATGTATTATAACCACAGAACTTTTAATCTGCAATATATTTGCATCCCTTTTTTTCATTTGGTACAGCACCTAGTGCAACATCTAGTTGAATTGAAGCACAACCACTCAAATTCAAGGTTTAGGATTGCATGCCAAGTTTGTAGTATTGACTTTTGTCTATTACCCTAGTTGGGATAAAGTATCGATAATAAAAGTATAATTCTGTTCAAACTTGAAAAATATGTTACCAGTCAACTTTAAGTATGGAACTTGAGACGGTCCAAAAAACCGATCTCAAGGAAGAATTTTGAAAACTCAAAATTCCAAAAATTTCAGTAAAATAAACCAAAAATAGTAGAATTTAGAATAATAATTAGATTCAGTATATGGAAAAATAATGTAACTCGCCAAGGCTAGTGGCGATGTTAGATTGTCTGGACAAGAATAATCAAGAATTCCGGTCTCAACTTGAAAAGCTCCATAAGAGTACATCATGTTAAAATTTCAAAATTCAAAATTAACTATAAAAATAATGTCATCTTGTAGAGTAATTAAAATAGAACAACTAATAATAATAATAAAACAAAACTGTAAAATAAATATTTAAAAAGCTATAGTCGAAAGAAAGAGGTGTAAAACAAAAAACTTTTGTAAATCAAAATTAATCGAAAAAGTAATAATAGAGTGATGTAAGACCAAAAAATAATAATAATTAACCCAAATTAAAAAATAATTAAACCTAATAAAATAAAAAGGATAATAAAAACCAAATAGGAAAGAATAGTCATAATTTGGGAACCAAAGAAGCCAGGAAGAAGAGGGAAACAGTTTTGAGACTTTTGGAATAGGAGGAACAATAATCAAAAAGAAAATTTTAAAGTTTTCCAAAAATAAGGAAAGTAAAATTGGAAAATTCACGAAATCTTCAAGTCTCCATAACTCAAGAAAGGAGGGTTGCACAGATTCAAGTAAAGTTTGGACAGAACCAGGAAGAAAAGGGCTTCAAAACGACCAATCCAAAAGAAGATTGAGCAAAACGAACGGGAGTTATGGCGAGTTGAAGAAATCAAGGATACAAAACAAAATTTTCAAGTTGTAACAAGCAATCAAGGTCGTGCGACAGATCTTGCTATGCCGAGTGGGGGAAGGCCTACCACCAAACAGGCAAAATCAAGAAAATCTAAATATTGAAATTAACTAAAATAAAAGGAAAAATATATAAAAAACAATAGAGATAGAGACAGAATAATTACATAAGCCATAAGGAGTTCAAAAATGTACTAATTAATTGGAAAAACCAAAATAAATTAAAGAATAAAGAAAGTATAAAATATGATAAGGTTGGCTATAGTGTATAGGCAATTTTTGGAGATCTGATAAGTAACAGATCAGATCAACAGTCTCGTACTAACATCCAGGAGGAAACCACGCTTCTAGTAAGTCTGAAAACGGAAATCGTCGTAAGTAAAAATCGTTAGTGTTCCAGTACTTCTCGAGGTTAAGTACGATTACCAAAAGAAGGGTCGGCCTTACAAGAAGACAGCACTACATCCAGATTCAGCTTGCCGAAGTGAATTTAGTACGAACTCCGGCAAATAATAAGTTTAATATTTTGTTGTTATCGCCGTAAAGAAGAATTTTAGAAGAATTAACGGGGCCAGGAGAAAAGAAGAAAGAAGGACTTCTGAAGATTCATCGGAGGAAGACATCACTGGGCAAATTCTTCAGGGACCACAATCATCCAAAATCTGAGGGAGAAAAGACCAGCGCTACTCAATTTAAAAAGGTACCGCATAAATCAAGAATTTCAATATAAAAAATCTTTCAAAACTTAAAAAAATTTAAATTCAAAATCTTTATAAAATCAGGAATAAATAACATAATAAAAGGAAATAAGCGAAAAGAAATAATTAATGAAATTAAAGTCATTGTCATTATTGAAAAACTTCAAATCTATTTAAAGAAAACAGATTGGTCAAATATAAGAGTAGAATTTCAAAATTTCATAATTATTAAAATAGGCTGTATATTGTTTAGAATAATTTAAGTATTAAAGGATAAGTAAGTGTGTATCAGATTGTTTATGGAAATAACATTTAAATCTCATATGTTAGAATAAGTCAACTCATGCAAGTTGTAATGATTTTAAATATTAAAGTCAAGTAGTATTCAACATTTCAGTTTAAAATTTCTTTCAGAATTAATAAATCTGTTATTTGTTCAACTTTGTTCTATATTCTTAAAATATCCTTTGTTAAGTGAATTCCAAAATTTGAAAAAAGAAATTAAGTGCTCTAAAATAAAATTTAAAGTATTGCTAAATGGTTTGGTTGTTGGTGAGTATGAGATGATTGTAAATAACTTTTTACTCTTCGAAGAGCTGAAAAAGACCATTCTGGTGAGTAGTTTGAGGATGCAGTATTTAGCTAAATTTCTAAGAAACATAAACATTAGGATATACATTTTGCAGGTTTTTTGTTCAGCATTTTGATCAAAAGAGATAAAGAGGAATGACACTGATCACCATCTAAATTATTTAGAAAGCTCTTTAGATAAATAAATTCACTGGTAAATGACTCTTTAATGTCTGTTGAATAAAGCTGTTGAAGTTTACATACAGACTGGTAAATTTCAATGGCAACAATTTCAGTGAGCTTGTATAAAAATATAAAATCTCTGAAAATTCTTTTTAAACTGTCACAATTTTTTTCTAGTTCTGAGTATATCTGATTTAATATCATCAGAAGGTGTTTAGCAAAACATCATTCAAACTCTGCTAGGGTTCAGAAGCCTGGTTTGTTGTTCAGATTCACTACTCTTTGAAACACACATTGCCAGTACCAAATAGTTTCGTCTAACTCAGTACTCAGTTAGCTATCAATCTATTTATTTTACTTATTTCTGCTACCTTTAAAAATGAGAACACGATCACAAAGAGCAGAAGAATTTTATATTCACTAACCCACTGGTTAGAAAGTTTCCAGTTAGAGAAACCACTTGTGGTAAACTGAGATGTTCCTTCAAACAAAATGTATATGGTACACAAAATACCGAACCTTGGTTGCAAGAATAAAGCAAGAAATCACTTTCCACCATGTCTCCATTCAGTAATTTCCTTTATCTTTGTTTTGGTCAAATCCAGTTTTTACTAACGCGAGTTGATTTTTTTTTCTTCTGTTTTATCATTAATATTTATCTCAAATAATAGATCAGAATTACGTTTAAATAAGTCGGATTCAAATTTCTCTATAAAACTAAGAAATGTTTCTTTTCAACTCTTTGGAAAATAGGCAAACACTTGGAGATAACATAGTATCTAACTTCATACTTCCATCAAGAACTGAAGTATTTCAAGATGAACAAAGGACCTTTTACAGTTGCTTTTTCAACAAAAAATGTATCAAGCTTTGGTGTTTGTTCAAGGACTTCACTTCCTTTTCATTTTTATTTAACTTCCACTAAGATGTTTTCATCCGTCTATTTTCAAAAATAAAACCACTATATTACCACTGAAACACTCACTAAAGATATAAAAAATAACTCACTATCTGAAAATATTATCACTAAAGGATGTTAAATATTTATCTTGTTCTCAAAAACCAAACACTTTCTTTTTCTGCTCAACTTATAGGCATTGTAAACAAACCAGACAAAGTACTAAGTAGCTTCGTATTTGTATATTCACAGTGTTGCCATATTTACAGCAACATCGATGAAACATCAACCTTTTGAAAGATTGGAAAGTCTACAAGTGTACTTCATATATAAAACTGTATTTCCATAATTAATTTATGGTATCATAATCATAGCAAAATGAAATGATGATGTTGAGCTCTACTATGTGTATTTATTTATTAACGAAAGGATAAATCAACCATTTTGACTTCAGGTCTATTTACCATGTGCAAAAAAATTTATTACATCGCATTTTGATTTGGGCATGAGTTGGTAGTGGTTTTCTGCCAAATTTTGCCATTACCACAAACTTACCACTCTGTGCTTGTTCCATTGCTTAAATCCAGCATTGCCTATAATAGCATACAATAATGTGAGGCTCAATATACAGGATCTCTGAAAAAGAATGCCGGGATTTCGAATAGCCGTTGCTTGGGGACTATTCAAGATAACTAAACGATTTAAACGTCAAATAGAAGAGAAAAGAACGAAGGTTTTATTATACCTTAATATGTTTCGATGTGAGCTCCATTTGTTGCTCTGCAGACATCGAAGCGATATTCGATTTCTCACCAAGTGTTGTGTAGCCTCTGGTGTCACAGTTGCGATCACTTCCGAAATTCGCCCACTTAGATGTGGCAAATCACAAATTTTCTCAGCATAAACAATGTTCTTCACGTAATTCCACAAAAAAAAAATCCAAAGGGGTCAAACCAGGACTCCTGGGAGGCCAGGGATAAACATTGTACTCACGAATGGTGTCAGGCGTGTGAGTCACAATGGCAGCCTGCCACCGCGCAGCTGTTCTGCACATACCAAGGTCAACACTTCCTCCCATGCTACACGGAAAACAAAACTTTGTTCTTTCTCTTCTATTTGACGTTTAAATCATTTAGTTATCTTGAAAAGTCCCCAAGCAACGGCCGTTCGAAATCCCGGTATTCTTTTTCGGATTCCCTGTATAGGTTGAACAGTTGTAGTTTAATGGGTTCATGTAGAGAATATGCTAGCGTGAAAGGAGTCGGAACACGTAATATGACATGCTATCCTTGAAGTTTCCTGAAGTGGGCTGTAAATGTCTCTAATTTCTGGGCTTCAACACATAGCATGGAGATAGGAAATCTCTTCAGTATGTAAAATTAATGCTGATACTTAGAAATGACTCTGTGCTACAGTCCAGGCTTCGTGTTCAACTTTCAATAAAAAACGTCTTACAGCTTAATATTTTTATAGAACAAATTTTGTGAAAAATTCACAATCAATAATTAAAGCAACACTAATTAACAAGATGTTTCAACATCCAAGTAGTCTTCTTTAGTTTTGAAAAAAGTTCTATTTTTAATTTTTTTTTTTTCAGTAACTCTCAATATTTTACAGATTCAATGAATGTTTATCCGAATGTTGGATAATGTTGTTATATTTTTAATGTAAGACAAGTATACAATTCATGAACCTGCCGGAGTCAATTCAATGATATTGACCATGCATGTAGAGGCTAGCAATTACAATGCTGAGAAGGGCTGATTCAACATGAGCATAACAAGTGAAGACAAATTCAAAGATAAACAGATACAAGGCTAGTTAGAATCAAAATATTTATCACTATCTACCAGAAAATTTCCAAATATGGAGTTAAAATGAAAATGAACAATGTCCTAAGAAGTCATATATTCCAAAATGACTCAAGAAATTTTAATTAAAATTATGTAAAACAAAGATTATGATATAAACCAGTGTGCTAAATTAAATGTAACAGAAAATGTTCATGAATAATTTGAAAAGTACCCAATTGAATTACAACATAATTTTCTTTAACATGCGGCTTGGCATGTTTTTTTTTGAGTCATAAAATTTCAAATTTTGATCAAAGTTGCTTGGGGTTTTTCGAGATATTCTATTTTTTAGGATGATGTCCATGGTTATTTTTCACTGTTAGTTATAACTCCCAAACTGACATTTTTTGTTATTTGATGACTTCTACAATTCAGATGGGGCATTTCAGCAAAATTTTGTCAAAACCATAAATGCTGCTTTAAGAAATCAAAATTTTGATTTTTGTCTAAAGATTATAACAGCAAAATATATAGGAAAAAAACTGAGATATGATTAAAATATATAATTTTCAAAAAAATGTATCAAAATCATTTACAATATAGATCCAATGTACAAATAAAATTCAGACATCATTGTAAAATCTCTTTTAAATAGTCACAGACATTCAAAAGAGATATATTTCCAATAATGTTGCGCCATCACAGAAATTTCTAAATGTTAGACTCGTCTAGGCTGAATAGCAGACATAAGTGATAGTATTCTCTGCCCTGTTATTAGAAAAACAGGCTGTGTCTGTTTAGAAAACAGTTTAATAATTAAAAGCAAAATACTTAACACATAATAATTTTAATAATAATAGTTGAGATCATCCACTCACCAAAGTTGGTTTGCCAGAAGAGTATTCAAAGATAAGAGGTTTAATTTTGTAACTAAGATTAATATCAAACATAAAGGATGATCGGTAGTGTTTGAATGGATATCCTTTCACTATCTTGTGTAACTTTACTGGTCTCATTTCTTCACCGATTCTACAAGAAAAGCAAATGCAAAATTTAAAGAAGTTGCTGAGTACCATCATGGTACTCATCCAGTCCTATTATACAATGTAATGCAAACAGATCCTCTAAATATAATGCCCAAAATTAGGTTTCTTGCTTTGTAGGAAATGTTAAATTGTATTGGTAGATCTAGTTAGGTAAGTTTGTTTAAAATATATTAACAAACTTGTTTCAAATACGAGAGAAACTTGTTAAACATATAATTGTGTAATACAAATGTTAATGCTTAGTTTAATATTGCTGTGTTAATAATAAACCAATTTACTCTTCAGTTACCTTTTTTGCCACACCTAATATGTAAATAAGTAAACCATTTCTCTAACAATGTACCTTTTACTTTCTCACTATATATGTTATAGAGAGAAAGTATCCTCATGGAGGTAAAATCAATGTTGGGATTTCTATGGATAAAACTGTTTTTTGTCCTCTTGAGTACAAAAGGAATTTTTTTTAAGATGTCTGTATATCTGTTTGTACAGACACAACAATCTGCATTGATTTTTCAGAAAAATTAACTGATTTTGAACTAAATTTGGATGTTTTGGCTCCTAATTATGGACATAAAATATATTAGCAGTGGCTGCGAAAATTTGGAGAAATGATTGGATTGATTTAATGGCACTCTAGTTGGGTCAATAGTTAACCTTCAGGCACAATGGGTCACAACAAAACAGCAAAAATTCTACATAAACTAGAAACCCATGGATACAGCAATGCCAATGCTCTGGACATGTTCAATCCAGTGAAAATAAACGTGTAACAACATTTTGATTATGTTTTATTTTTATAATATTTATTCCAAAGATAGTTGATGGTATTCCATGTTAATAAATAAAAACACAATATTTAGTAAAACTCACTAAATTTATTAAAACCTGCCAACCATGGTTTGGCTTGTTACAGCATTGTCAAGGCAGCTTTTTTTTTTTTTTTTTTTTTTTTAAACTGGGCTGTGATAACCTCCATCAGAGGCATCACCGGCGTCGACCTAATGGTCTTTTGCCGCCCCAATTTCCTTCCTACACCCAATCAGTAATACCCGTCATCCTTATGAAGGAACAGATACTACCGATAGGGTTGTCTAGGATGGTTTCCATCTCTTTCCCCGGAGGGCCTAGAGAGTACAGCCTGGCTCGTCCTAGCGCCTCACACTCCAAAAGAATGTGTTCTGCAGACTCTTCAGCCAAACCACATTTCCTGCATGTATTAACTGCAGCAATTCCTATCCTGTGTAGGTGTTTTCTGAGGTGACAGTGGCTCGTTAAGAGACCAACCACCCACCTCAAGTTATCCCTTCTAAGAGAGATGAGTTGTTCCGCATGTTTCTTGCTTGGTCTAATTAACCTTTTAGCAAGTCTACTAGTGGTTGAATTCGTCCAGACCCTGTTCCTCCCCTCCCGCATCCACGTATCAACCGCTGCCCTGGCATGTCCATAAGAGATTCCGAGCACCGGTTCCGGGCCAACGAAAGGGGATTCAGAGCCTGACCTGGCTAGTTCATCTGCTCTCTCATTACCATCAATACCTGAGTGGCCAGGAACCCAGCCAACAGTGACCGTGTTCATCTGACCAAGCTTTATCAATGATGAGATGCAGTCCCATACCTGCTTCGACTTTACCTTTGTCGTGTTAAGTGCCTTAATGGCAGCTTGACTATCAGTGAAAATCAGAATGTTCTTACCAATGTATTTCATTCTTTGATTCTCCTTGATGCATTCAGAGATAGCACCTACTTCTGCTTGGAAAACAGTAGCATGCTTACCTAGGCTCAGTACGATGGACCTCTCTGGGTTAAACCCATTAATGCCACCGCCTGTACCCATCTCTGTTTTCGAGCCATCTGTGAACCAGACTATATCTTGCTCGTTGTATAGCTTCCTTCCAGACTCCCATTCTTCCCTAGAGAAGATCTTCGTCTTAAAAGGCTTGTCTAATGAAACCTTAGGTATCATGTGATCAGAGGGCATGTCTAACACTTCCCTGTTGACCACTTGATTTATCCTGCAGTGACCGATTGCAGGCCATCTCTTTCTCCAGCAACCTGTTTGCTGTAGTCTGTATGCACTCATCCTGGCCTGTCCCTGAATATAAACCCCTAGGGGAGGGAGATCCAGAAGTGCATTCAAGGTAACGGTTGGTGTAGACCCCATGGCCCCCGTGATAGCCAAACAGGCCACCCTTTGGAGACCATCCATTCTACTTCCAACCCCACCTTGTAGCGTCTTAGTCCACCAAACCACCGCAGCATAGGAGATTAGTGGTCTAATAATCATGGTGTAAATCCACATAACCACCTTGGGTTGCAGACCCCATTGTTTACCAACAGCCCTCTTACATGCAAACATAAGACACTTGGCTCTGGTTACTACCCGTTCTATCTGTGGGTTCCAGGTGAGCCTTTTATCTAACACAGTACCTAGGTACTTCACCTGGTTCTCCAACGCTACCTCCTGCCCAAAGAGCTTAGGTAGCGACCTCACACCCAGATTCCTTTTTCTTGTGAATCAAGGCAGCTTAACACGTTAAGTGCCAAGCCAGTTGTGCCACTTTTATCATACAGTGCCAAATTAAATAAACAATTTTAATAACATAACCTGTATATATATGGTCTTATGGTTATATGGAGAACTGATTTTTTGAGAAATTGTTTTACAAAACATTCAAAAAAATGATCGGCAGATCGGCCCGGAATGTCATTTTGAATACCATATTTTGTTTGGAATTTGATGACGCACTTTTGATCGATTTCCTAGGATAATTTAGGTCTGTGATGTTGGTAACACATGACTCAGTGGTGGGAAACGCGTTGAGTAATTGCACGTAAACATCAAGTCGACATGGTTCAAACTGGAAAGCGGGATCGAAGAGGAAATGTCATTTTCAAGCCTCTTGCGATAACAGAGTACAATGAGCAAAAACCCGGCATCAATGTTGCTGATCAAATGTCGTCGTACAACTCAGCACTACGTAAGACACTAAGATGGTATCATAAAGTTGCAGTACATACATTTACTATTTGGCACCTACATTGTAAATGCTTGGCTGGCTTACAAAACAATGTAGGACCACGACCGCAACACCAATACTTGTCAATAACAGATTTTATATGATTTCATTTTGCTTTCAAAATGCTTTCATCTTACAGTTTACACAGTAATAATATAAATAAATGATTTTTAAAAAGTTAATTGTAAATAAATAATATTGTTAAACAGTTTTAAAAATTGCTTTCCAATTTTGTAATTGTTCAATGTTTTATACAAAAATATGCAAAATTTATTATTTTGCTTACCGTAATAGTTAACTTTTATACGTTTATTTTTAAAAAATATAACAACTGTAGAATATTCTAACTGTATATTACTTGTTTTAATGCATTAATCCATAATATCAACTGAAAAATTCGCTGCTGTACCGATCGGTACGACAGTACCTCATATTGTTGAGGTATTTTATTTGGTTGTTACGCAACACTAGTTAAAGATAATAAAATGAAATATCTACGCCTATTAGCTACAATCTTCTACTTTTCAATTAGTGGATGTGTTTTCCGCTAGGTTGCAACACTTCCTGATAAAAGAATATGAAATAAAATCTTGCATTGACGGCAGTGTCGTACTGATCAGCCGACACGCGACTTTAACTATGAGCTAGCTGTCGTACCGATCGGCCCCCATGGCACTTAACGTGTTAACAGATTGAAGCTGAACTGAGTCTGTAACAAGTGAAACCATGGTCAGCAGGTTTTAATAAAATTAGTGAGTTTTACTAAATATTGTGTTTTTATTTTTATCCTAAAGCCTTGTAATTTATTTACAAATGCACTTTCATAAAGTATTAACTAAAAATTGTAAAGATGAATTGTAGTTCACCAGTGCCTGATATTCGTCAACAGATTTCATTCTCTGCATGAAAAATGAGAGCTTAAATATTATTTTATTTTACTGACTAAATAATTCAAACTTCATAATCTTCGACTTGCAAAAAATAGAAACATTTGAACATAAGTATAAAAATATAATTTCAAATAAACTCTATAATGATTATGTTAGATTATATGTCTCAACTTGGAATGATACAATGTGTTATCAGATTAGAACCCGAACAATTTCATTAATGTAAGATGTATATAACATGAAAATCAATTGTATTAAAATAAACATTTGGACATTATATGACACATTTTTTGTTTACCATATGAAATTTATTTGTATGGAATCATCTTACATCTGGATATGATGGGTGAGATATAATATTGAATATCAATTGAAAAGTAACTGAATGTTTCAAATCTAGATACCACTATTTTTATAGCTTACATGCTGTAATTTAGAATCTTTTTGTTTTCAAATATAGTTATGTACATTAATGGTAGCTAATGTTTATTTATAATTAATTATGGGTGTTTTTAATACAAATTGTCACATCTATAAATCTATTATAGTATAGAATGTATTTATATACAGTTCCATACAACATAATCTTGATCTGTTATATTCAATATTACAGTTATGTGGTAGTATACCATTATTACTGCAGCTTTTCAACTCTGTTTCTTGTAGTAATAATTAATTTAAAACTTTAATTTATAAATGATGATTATGTATACAATAAATAATAGGAGAAAACAAAATTTTCTTCCAATATAAATTATCATAATAAAAGTACTCATGAACTCATGTATGCAAGCTAAAAGCTCATGTATTCATGAAAATATGTACATACAAGGTTAATACTGGATTGACAAAGGATTGGAATGAACTTTAATGACAAATGATTGGAATGAACTTTAACAGTGTGAATTAAATATTGTTAAAAATTTGGCATTTTGTCTGTGTGACAAAACTATGAAAAGAATTATAAACAAAATTAATCACAGAACTAACCTATAAACATATTAGCCGATATTACATACATACAAAACTATAAAGCATACCAACAAAATGACAAAACAATTTTGACACAATTTAAACGTAATATTCACTTTTATCTTTCTAAAACATTGTTTAAAAGACAGAAACTTCTTCATGTTTCCCACAATAGCACCTTATAGCTAAAGCTAAGACAGCTGATTAGCAAAAAAACACTTCAGAATTTATTTCAAACTAATGAAATGCACTGAGTACAGGCCGACTTTTAGTAGTGATAATAATAGTTTTCAAGATGTTTTTTGTATTTTAGTTTCTTGAAATCGTCCCAAATATAGCCAGTAGAGATTATTAGCTGACAGACTACTGCCACACGAGCAGTGCTTGGCGATTTGCAAATATAGGGGATAAGATAATGCAAGTGCTGCTCGGCAAACCAGCTTCAGAGGTTAAAATAGTGGCCACTCAAAACAGTTACTAAATAGTTCCAAGACATGGACACAAATACTCCAACTAGGAATAAAGGTGCAATCTGAAGTATTAAATGTATTTGTGAGAATATGACATAACGAGCAGTTGTTCAAAAATAAACTTCAAATGAAAAATTAAATTTGAAATGATTTTAAAAACTTTCCTGTGGGAAATTTGATGCTTTCAAATACAAAACTATTTCATGCTTTGATTTATATGAATTCCTTTTGAGTTTCATAGGGTTACAAAAAACTAAATAAATTATGATTTAGATAATAGTTATACGGTTTTGTTCACTGTAATCTCCTATGAAACTAAACAAAACTTTAGAGTAAATTGTATAATATATACGTTCAATATGAATTCATAAAATGAAAACAATAATCAGATCTTTTATGCTTCCATCCAATTGGGTGCCTAAATATTAATAATTTTTCCTTTTTATATATATATATATATACACCTTAAAACTTATATTGTAAGATAAATGTTACATTAGTGAAACATAATACTGTAATGTAAAATAAACTATCCTAAAATTTTGGATAAAAACAACAATTGACGATATACTTTTCAAATGTTGCAGGTGACTCTGGTGTATCACCCAACCACTCTGCTAAATCTTCTATGTTAGGTATGGTTGCAGATACTGCTATGAATCTAACACGAAACACTGAAGCTTCTTCACAACTATACTTCAATGTCTCTTGAACTGTCTTCATTCGTGACACTACAGCTTCGAGTATTGGACCTCGTTTCTCTTCATTTAATAAATGTACCTGAGAAAAAACAATAGTTCAGAATTAACAGTTATATAAACTGCAACCAGTAGTTTTATTTTAGAGTTGGTGGGTTATTACAAAAAAAATTTACCATATACTACATGATACTGATGAACTAGTAGATGATACAAGTATCTGGTATTTTTAGTTTAAAAAAAAACACAAAACTTTATGTGTACATAGATATATTTATGAAGATTACATAAATTCTTATGATTTGTAGGTTTTTGGTTCTGATGGTCAGATGTCATATCGACCTACACCACTGGGGAGTAAGTAAGTACATAAATGTTATCCGAAAGTGAATACATTTATGTTGAATAATTATTATTTGAACTGGTGAATTAAGAACAAATTAACTCTTGAACTACCAACCCTCTATTTTTAGACAGTCATTTCCCATTCTGGGTCACTCCTATTATATATATTTTAGTTCATGTAGCCCTTTGTTCAATTTATTACTATTCCCTCAATTTTTATAAAATTTGACTATTTTGGTAACTTTCGATCGGTAACATGTAGGGAAAAAGTATCGAGGGTTGGTAGACCTATATAAAAATAGTCATTGTTTTTGTGCAGCTGATATATATTACTGATTTTATATTTTGTGATTTTATTTCATTAGTTTCATTTTATAAATAACTTGTGAAAACTTTATATTTTCTTTTTCCGAATAAATTTGTGGGTCGTTTGCATATAATTTGAATTTCGATAATCTATGTGTAAGCTGTGTTATGTCAAATTAGAAAATTATTTTCAACAAAATTTTGTTTTTTTTGCCAAGATAAAAAATATGCAAAAATGTTATTTGTTTGTATCATTTTCTTATAAACATATTATTTTGATAAAACTATATACAGTAGAACTCCAATTATCCGGATTAATTGGGACCGGACCCGATCCGGATAATCAAAAATCCGGATACAGTAATTGGATTTTTCTCAAAAAAAGGCCGTTTTTAGGGAAAAAACGTAAATAAAACAATAGAGAACATTAATTTACGGTATTTATTTTGAAAAAAACAATATGAATGATAATGTTTACATTACGTAAATAGCTTTTTTAATGTCCGATATTGTTGATGTTTCCACTTTGTACACCTCGGCTAAATTTTTACCCGAGACACCTTTGTCCAACTGTTCGATAATTTTAATTTTATCGGCTAACGATAACACCACACGTTTCCTCTTAGAACTCATCGTAGCACACGATAATCAAAACACTAAGAAACACAAAAAAGTCAACATATCAATTCACCCGGCAGGTTGAAGAAGCACTGGCCGACTGACTATTAATACAGTAGACTGTAGTGAGTGACAGTAGCAGGGTGGCGAGGAAGTGTGTCATCGCTCCCTCTCCCCCCCCACGCCCTCCGCTATCACTACACTATGTTCGCAGTTAGAAGGGTCTACTACTCCACACAAGACCTGCATATTCATTGCTCGCAAGACGATGTGCCTTTAAAAACCCGATTTCAAAATTTTTCTCAATCTGATCCGGATAATTGGAGTTCTACTGTACAATACTTCACAGTTTTCACTTTAAGAGATAAATTTACAAAAATATGAATAAATATTTAGCTTCACTTGTTTAGTATTTATATATATATATATACAGTGTGTGTAAAAAGTCTGGAATCGGTTGATTAATAGACAAATGGCTTCAGGTATCAAAAACTAACCCATGGGAATCACTACAGATGCAAAATTTCTACTTTATAAGCACTCATAATTGTCCGCCGCCATATTCATTTCAGCCATTTTGATTTAACTTTAAAAATTAAATAGGAATGGGGTGAAAATTAAACACATCATTTTAATGTGGAATTTGAATTGGAAATCGATTGTGAAGTCAGTATTCACTTACGATTCACCAGCCATTATTGGAACATTTCAATTTAAAGTGTAGGTATGAAACTGTTATTACATTAAATACACAAATAGCTGAAAGTATTACAGGATGATTTAAAGATACAAATTTGTAGAAATCAAACAAAAATGTTGGTTCTAGCCTAATGTTGGGTGTTGTAGAAAATTACCAACAATTAATATATTCAGATTTTGTTTATATCTCAAGCTTGTAGATTCAATAAATAATTTTAAATTCAATACAGAATCTGCTGTTTCAGGGTATGTTGTTGGTGTTCACAAAATACCACGTTGGAAATAAAGCTTGGATCAGTGGTGATGTTTTTCATCCTTAAATCACAAAATGCATTGTGACGTTTAAAATCATCCTCACACAGCTCTTATACCAAATGTATTTTAAATGGATGAAATTTGTTTTTCTTAAGGATTTTATGGACAGATTTAACCTTATAACTGGTAATCATTTTTCTTAACAAGCTAAGTGTTTTTATGGGTGTTACAAGCATATCTTTATAAAATTTTAATTAATATGTAAAAAAACATAGATAGAAAGCGTAATTTATCATTCTATTCAGAAAAGTCTAAATAACATACTTATATAATAGTATAAATATTACCTCTTGTTTATGATTAGTTCCACTTGATACAATTTGAAAATAGCTTTCTTCATTTTCTTTCATAAAACTTCTAAGATACATAACTCGGGCAAATTGGAGTTTTTTTCAAAATGTGAAATATACAAAATGTGCATAATGTTAGTGAGAACAAAAAAAATTACATAAGTTAATTAAATAATGAATAAATTTCTATGTACACAATAAATCAAAATGCCAAAAAAACTGCACTTTGGTCCAAGTCACTCTCACCATGTTTCCCCTCCTCCCAGGTTTCATAGGTCTCCAGAAATGTTTTAGTAAACGAAAACATGCTTGTTGTACTCCATAATTACACCCTGGACACCAAAAATAGCTTCTGCCTCTTTTCTTAGTAGGCCCACATACAGCGCACAATCTTTTCGCCTCGGAAGATGGACAAGTTAACGTTTTATGTCCCCACATGGACCCTAATAATTAGGGATACTTGTAATTTCAGCCAAAGTTTGATCAATCACCAAATTTTCAACAATGCTTATATCAAAATTTCTTCTTTCTGTAATTTCTGTAATCTTCTGACTGTCTGTGTTTTTTGAGTATAAAATAAAAGCATCTAATAGGACCATGTCGAGTAAGTTCCAAAAGATTTTTGTCCAGTACCGTTTTGTCTGTCTGGTGCAAGATAAGTGATAGATAGATTTATCTTTGCAGTCAACTCTACCCATAAATTGGTTATATATATATATATATATATATATATATATATGAGAGTTAGTTTGACAGCCTGCAAACCACTACGGCTTATAATAACCTTGTCTTCTGTGTAACACCCAGTTGTTATAAGATGCATAGCTTTCCTCGACTTTTTTTGTTTTTAGCCCACCAGAAGAGATTTATTTTTTCTAAAATACACACTTTGTTGTACTCCAAGTTCTGTCTGTAACACTCTTTTTGATAGGTCCTTTGTATTTTTGTTTACTGTCCCGGTTAGACAAGTCTGCGTATCAATCAACATTAGAGCGAGTGGTAGTTTGGTATAAACATTGTCCGTAAACAAGTGGTAGTTCTAATCCAGTAGTCTTGTCTTGGTCATCAAAGTCATTATAACTTTATGTGTAAAGGGGTCATTACCATCTTGCAGAAAGTCTTATCCACTATACAAATCAACATGGAGTACATAGCTGGATTTGCTCTCGCAAATTTCAAATTCCTTATACCGAATCGAGCTTGCTGTTTTTCATCATATATTCAATAAAGGTGCACCGGTTCTTTATCCCAACCATGCTCTTATCTATTGAAATGTTTTGCTTTGGAAATAATACCTATTTAAAGAATCATTTATTGAATCAAGGAAAGTTCTTACTTTGTACCATGGATCGTAGCCAGGTTGCCCCTTAGGAATTGGATTTTCAGAAGTCAGGTGAAACATTGAAGAAAGCGATTGAAACCAATTTAGTGACATAGTGAAAAAGGGAAGTTCTCTGAGAGATGGAAGTATCCCAATATTCAATAACATTTTTTTCCTAATTATACCCATATTTATTACAAAAGCAATATTTTTTTTCATTTCTGTGACTATAACCATCTTTTCAACCCTAGAAAATGAACGTATTTCACCTGAGTCTCTTTTATTTTTAACTATTTTTTGAGCATATGCATTTGTTTCTTTTACAAGAAGTTTCCCAATTAAACTATTTAAAAACAGGTAGAAGTACTGAATATGTTTATTGTTCCTTGGTGGGCAATGTTTTACTCCAGTATCTATGACTTTGAACGTTTGTTCTACATAAACAAGTTCGGGAGGGTACACTCTAATCCATTTTGGATTTTTAATGTACATACTTAAGGTAGGTCTATTTGAGGTTCAGTAACAACAACAGATTCATTTATTTCACTCTCACTGTCTAATTCATTATACAGTAATTAGGTTCATAATCGTCAACACTTCCTGACGAAAAATCTTCCAACAAAATATAGACGGTAAACCTTCCACTGAAATGTCCCTTCCCAACCATAGTTGTTATTTTCACATTCTATAAAAGAAACATCATCATTGTCTTCGAGTAGGCTAACTCACGAATATCACTTGACCTGCACTGATCAGCAGCCATAATAATTATTTTGGTTATATTATCACAACACAAACACTGATGCAACAAAGCAACAACTACGAAAATGTTGACACCAGCTGACGACTGTAACATTGTTAAGCTTTAACAACATTTGAAAACTAAATATATTACTATTACAGTAGAACCCCTCTAATCCGCCACCTTCGGGACTGGGGGCATGGTCGGAACTCAAAAAAGGTCGGATTATCCGAAAAAACTCAATATTTATTACATATTATATAAAGAGATTTTTTTAAGTGAAATAAGTGATATATAAACTTTTAAAAGTCTATATATAAACTTTGCAAGTACTATAGCAAATCAATAGAAACAACACGAGAGATGACACAGCACTGAAGCGGGAAAGTGATAACAAACTGGAAAGAATGGCGCCAGACGGGCCGTGAGTCATCGACAAGTCGGCACAATATCGCGAGTTCGAGCACGGTCGGATTAACCGGAGTAAAGGACCACCCGAGGGCGGATTAGAGAGGTTCTACTGTATTGATATAAAAATAAAGATCGAAATCTCAACTATCGATTGCTACCAAAATCGAGAGAATTGGAAAAAACCTATTCTCAGTATATCGCTTTTAGTGAACATCTACATATGCGTCACAATTGTGATGCTATCAGTTTAGGAAGGCCAATTGCGACGTTTACCAGTTTGAGGGTTAAAGCAAATGTCTACCTCTACAGCGGTTTTCCTTACACTGATGATTTTGGATTCTCAACAACTGCTTGCAAAACATGCATTGCATTTTCAAAGTTAGTCCGAGTTTGTGTTTTTAACACAATATAAATGGATCACGTGACATACTTTACAGCTAATTATTAACCTTTAATGAAGAGTTTTCTCAAGATGAACTTCATGACACAACAAACAAGTTGCAAAAGATGAAGATGAAACTAACCACAGTTGAAAGAAAGAATTCCTTAGGGCTAGACTCACAGTATAGGGGATCCCATGGAATCCCAAACTGTGAAAGTGAAAACAGATCAAAACTAAATCTATGTAAAGAAGCCGAGGCAGGTGGCTATAAGAAAGGCCACTCAGAGAGTAGCATGTCTAAGGTAGGAGAGAGGAAAATACCCCCAAGATGACAGGAAACATTCATCCACAAAGTCAAGGGAAGTATAACAAAACTTTGACCACAATTAAAATGGCAGTAGTTCCGAAATATTACCCTGCAAATAAGTTTAAAGCTGAATAAGTGAGGAAAATCAAGACTTTCATGGCAGAGGAGGAACATGGTAAATATCTTCAATTCCAGACTATCTATATGGAGGCTGGAGCCTTCATTCTTGTTTGTGCTAAGAATGAAGAGATGAATTGAGTAGATATAACTATACCAATCCTAGAGCCATGGGAAGATGCTAAGCTATTGACAGGAAATAAAAAGGATATCCTGAGGGTGACCAAGATGATTTGTGAAGTGACTAAGGTCTACTCGCAGGCAGAGCCGTAAGTGCTTAGCAAACAAAATTTGAAACTAAAGATAGAGGACTAGGTCCACGATAGCCTCAAACAAAGCCAAGAATGGCCATAGAATTATCAACTTTGCAACGAAAGAAAGGTCTTGGGCTTCTTGAAATTGTACTGTCCATCCAAACACTCTTCTGATTTGTGTAACATACAGGAAAGTTTTATATGTTAACTTTATTTTAAATCCTAGGCTTTTTAGACTTTCCAATAACTAACAGCTTTAGCTTATGATCGCCTGATCTATTTGAGAAGGCTAAAACTGTTAGTCACTCTTTGCTCCATTTATAGCCTGGAGCATAACTCTCTTCTCTTGAAGCCAGTGTTTTGGTTGGTAACATCATGAAGGATAAACTAGTTTCATCACAATTGTATACTTGCTGTGAAGTTAACCTCTCTTCTTTAATAATTTCATCAAACCGCTTAATAAAGTCTGCCACGTCTCCTGATTGGATGACAAAATTTCACCCGTTATATTGAATTGCCGCACACCATATCTTTTTTTCTAACGCTCAAGAAAACCCAAGCTAGCCGTAAACTCCTCTCTCTTGTCCATCTTCTTTCAATTTAACGTACAATTCTAAAGCTTTAGCTTGAAACATCAGACCCGACACTGGACTTCCTTTTTCTCCAACTTGCCTAAACCACAAAAATAGTGCTTCTGAAATTTTTTCATGTTGACATTTTTTCATTGATTTTCGACCCTCCTCTTTATTTGATGATCCTTGGGTCCCCGACTTTTCAATTTCTGACCAATTTCGCCTCTAATCCCCGACCAGTCACTTCACCAACACCTAAAATCACTTGTTACATTTCTTATTGACTCACTTTTATCTAATCATTTCATTCCTTCCCATTTTTCATTTAATGATAAAACAAACACCCTTTTGCTTTACACTCATAGTGACAATCTCGCTCGCAAAGTTTAACACAGACTAAAAATATTAGCAGGCAAACAACGCATTAGGATAAACATGTAGAGTTGATTGACAGATGTCACAATTACAAACCGCAGTTTTTATTTACACCTAAACAAATCAAAATGAAATATAAACCATACATCTTTCTTATTGGTCTGTACAGTATTTTTAGATGAGGGGTGGGACTTTATTTGTGTAAATGAAACGTTCTCAGTAAGGAAACACAACCCTGTTTCTAAAGATTGAAGACAACAGTTTCCTATGAACAAAACTACTGTGTACACACCCAATGAAATAACCTTCACAACTTCAGCATTTTTCCTGCATCAGCGTCTTATGCATTATATTATCAATAAATTTATATTAATAATTAATTAATTTCATAAGAAAAACCAACGGGATGGTCGGTTAGGCAGAGTGATTTAAACTTGTGTAAACCATTCAATTCCATGAAATTTGAAGGTCATGTAAGTTAATTTAGTCATATATTTATATACATAGTTTAATTAGTTAACCCTTCCCACGCGGCAAACGAGTATAGCCGCAATGGTAGACTTTGACCCAAACGCGGATTACGATTAAAGTCGCAATAATATATTTTAGCCTATGGTTAGTTAATTAGTTCACCAAAGTTCCGGTAGAATGCAGAGGCATGTCCGCTGTCAATTCAGGAATAGGAAAATGTTTTGTTGAAAGTTCTATGCCTCGAGGCAGTGGAGGGGGACGCTATTTTGTCTGGAATTGCCCGGCGGCGCACGCATTCTATACCTTCTACAGAGCGGATAACGGCTATACTCGCAGTCTCATTAGTCTGATAGGCGACACGACCTCCGTGTTTGCATTTGAGCATTGTTTTGAAGAAGCATTGTTTTTATAGATTTTTCATAGTTTTTAGTTTGGATGTTAACATTTTTTGTAACGTTTTATTTGTTTTATGTGTATATATTATCAGTATTTGAGTGAATATTTTTCTTTGTGTGAATCGTCTTGGTGTAAATAATTTTTGTAACGTTTTATTTGTTTTATGTGTATATATTATCAGTATTTGAGTGAATATTTTTCTTTGTGTGAAACATTACCTTGTATTTTTATATATTATTTCACAATTTAACTGTTCCAATTTACAAAAATTAATATTTTTTTTTTTTTTTTTTTTTTTTTGCAATTTTTTACTATTTTGTTGTATGTAATAAAAAAAAGTTATATATAGCCGAAAACCAAAGATGACATTTTTTTAAAATTAACCTTTCACATACAACATGAAAACAAAAATTAACTTTGAAAAAAAAAACAATTTTTTTTTTTGTTATTTCAGCGTTGAGGTGAAATGAGGCAAATTTTATTCAGCGTGCGAAGGGTTAATAGTTGAAAATTTAAGGACTCGTCCAAAAGGCTGGTTAAGTGGGACGAATCAATGGCATATAAGTAAGGTCGGGTGAAAAATGGTAGAATTAATGGTCCTTGCCTCAATTAATCCCAACTCTCCCCAATGAGGCCTGAGGCAACATTGTCGCTTTTAAATGAGCATCAAATCGCCGCAAGTTTGACTACTAATAACATCTGAATTGGGATATAAATAGATAGTGATCAAGATTGATTTGCAAGAAATGGTTATGTAAGTACTATGATGCTGGTTTCATATTATAATGACAATTAACGCTTTTCATTTGTACTTTAACTCATGAACAGTAATTTTCTTTTAAATGAGGCTTTGTACATGGATGTGAGTCACAAATTTTCAATTTCACCAAAATTACATTTAAATCATTTGAATTGACTGTAAGATATTCAAGCGTCTAAAGGAACTCCTAAATCAGCAGTTTTTGGAGTTGGCAACAAATTTTTTTTTAATTTTTCTAAGATTTTGGATTTATGTAAACAAGAAAATTACAGTAATATTTATATATCATTTATTTGATGACAATTCTATCTTGCCTTATCCAAAAATAGTTATTTTAACTTGTAACACAATAGCTTTTTCAACCTTTTTTTTTTCAATCAAAAACTAAATGGAAACATTGCAAATAATTTTGTTTTAACTGGTCCGAGTATATTGAAATGAAATGTTCAAAGAATCGTACTACATCTAAAACACTAAAAAAATATATATAGTCCTATGAAAACGTTGTGCCAAACCAATGTAAAATATTTATTTCTTAACCTTTTAAACAGAAAATAATCAAATAATATTTAAAGTGAAAAATGCACGACCTAGACTGGAAAATGAACCTTTGGCTTTACACGCCAATGCTCTACCAATTGAGCTATCCTAGTCACTTCCCAGTATAGGGTATACACTTCTCAAAGAGCTTTGTTTTTTGCTGCAATTTTCGAGCAATCATATTAATTGTTTCGTTACAAACGACATTGAAATGAACATCTAATCAACTTGCAGCCCCTACATATGTATTTATTTTAATTTTTGGTTTTAACTTTGGCGTGTAAAGCCTAAGGTCCTGGGTTCAATTCTCAGTCTAGGTCGTATATTTTTCACTTGAAAATAATTTAATTATAATACTAGGTGGTATAAAATAGTGTATAAGTGTTAAAATCATAAAAAATAATCACATAAGGATGTTTTCTACTTCATACAAAAATTAATCTAGTTAAAATACCGTGATTTTTTTCAAACACAAACCTCATCGATAAGAAAGAGTTTGACCAGCTGTACCAAAGCCATATGATCTCTCCATTTGCGTGTCATAGAATCCCATTTCTCTGGTGTTGTTAGAATCAAATGATAGTTTAAGATACTATTCAGATCCATATTGTCAGAGTCTCCAGTAATCTCAAGACAACGAAGGCCTAGGACAGAGAATTTGGCATTCCAATCTACCATTCTCTCATTGCATAGAGCTTTTACCGGAGCCACTGAAATTACAAAATGGTAGATGAACTTATGCAGATTTATTACATTTTAATGAGATAAGAAATAAATAATAAAAACATTTTTTCCATAAGACATAAATCATTAACAAAAGACATAATTGTGCTAACAAACAAACATATGATCATTTCTTCTTCCTTTTTCATCTACAAAGACATTACTTTATAATCATCACATTCTCCTCCTTCTCCCTCCCTCTGTTAACCTAAACATCATCCTTATACAAAAACTTATTTTTGGAAGATGACATGTATCTTTGTCAGGTGTATATTTGTTAATTGTTAAATTCAACTAGTTCACTTTCTTCGGAACATATCCTTTTGTAAAAAGGGGTTATCGTGGGAAACTGGTTAGGAATCAGATTCATTTGGTTCAAAACACAGATATCACACCCAAGAAGAAAAAAGATAACCTGCCCATATCTCTGGTTACCGATTATCACACAGGCCTACAGAGATTAAACAATATACTGAAGGAAGGCTTCAAAATTCTACAAGCTTCCAACCATACCAAGAATCTTCTCACAGAACCTCCCAGAGTCTTGTTTAGGCAGCCCATAAATCTGAAACGCATGTTAGTTCACCCCAAGCTCCCCGATCCCAACACACCTAAACAACCTAACCTTCCCCACGGTTCTTTTCCATGAAATATGCCTAGATGCAAAACATGCAAAATACATCTCCCGTCCAACATCTTCAATAGTTCCTCTAGTAAAAAAGAATTTAAAATTAAAGGTCATCACACATGTACAACGAAAAATGTTACCTACCAACTAAAGTGCAGGTTTTGCCCAGCTCAATATATTGGCCTAACCACTGACAACTTAAGCAACAGGATGAATGGCCACAGACATGACGTGAAAATCATGGATATGGAGCAATCCACAACATTGTCACTTTTGATGAATGCTTCACAACAAAAATCATAAAATCACTCCCTTCAGAATGTAACCCCTCAGAACTAAGAAGATGGGAACTGTCTCATCAATGGGTCACAAAATCAAGAGAACCCCCTAATCTTAACCTTAGATGAATCATCCTTTATCCTTTTCCCTTTCCCAACAGGCTTTACAAAAAAAAAAACAGTGTTTACAAAATAATTCAAAATTTTAGTGTTTTTTGTGTGTTTTCTTACTTATGTACTATTAGGTAATACCAAGGACCATTTTCCAAGGTAAGCCTGTCTCCTGTCCATACAAAATCTAACCAATCTAATAGGCTATGTGCCCTATTAAATTTTAACCTATATACATAATATATATATATACAGTAACTCATCCATCTCCAGTTATTTCTCACCATCACACTTGCTATCTAAATCTGATCCATGATTTTAAAGGAACTACTCTAATTCCACAAAGTACAATCCACAATTAAAAATATTATTTGGATAAACAATTGAGATAAAACGATAACACCAGAACTAAAAGACATATTGACTACTGTATAACTCACAGACTCAATATATCGACTCAACTGTTCAGATTCATGTTCAATACGACAAAAGAAAAATTTTTAGTATTCTGTTGTATACTTTAGTGTGGAAAATGTGAATTAGGAAATAGTATTGAAATGCTGAAGCCTATTGACATCGTAGAAGCGAGAGTTCAAATAGAACAAAATAAAAGTTGGAGTCACATCAGATGCTACGGTAAGCTTACGTATTAAATTCCTCCTCTTGTCTAGGATGCGACTGCAGTATCCAAAGAGTTAAAAAGCTGTAGAGATTATCACTAATTTATAAAAAAATTGGAAACCCAACTTCATTTTACGGATTGTTTTTATAAAGATCTGACACCAAAGAATACCAAACATTCCATGTGGTTAATACAAAGTAATCATCACTCATGGCATGTTTAATCTCTAAAAAATATCTAATAAAACTTATAACTTTGAAGTTTAGCTTAAAACCATAAATGGTATATACTTATATATTTATATAAGGACTGTGTAATGTGTGAATTCCATGTTTATATATTTAACCTTAGAAAATAGCCGAAACTACAGTCAGGAAACCATTCATCATAAGCTGAACCTAAGTAATCAAAACATTATTTCAAACAACAGGAACAATAATTACTTACTGTAAACTATTTTGAAATTGTTTGTATAGTTAGTCATCTCTATCTTCTCCAACAAGCGTACTATTGCTAACTCAAAAATAACTGTTTTTCCTGAGCCTGTTGGAGCTGACAGGACTACAGGATCATCTGTAAAATGATTAAGGTTATTTAATTAGTTAGCCTAATATATTAAATTTCAATATTATGACTTTCATCAAATCAATTAATAAACTAGTTGTAAATGTTATAGGTTTTATACAAATTGTTCTAAGATCTAGTGACAAGTAAGCTCAAACTAATGTCAAAGCTCAGTGCTTTAAAATATATAAATACTGTATTATGAATTTTATAAAAACCAAATGATTAATTCAAAATTTCAGAAATTCTCCTTTATCATTAGAAAATCTAATCACTCCTTGATGTAACTAACCCTTATGAAAGTAAAAATTAAGAACCAGTCGAACTACAGTTTCTTGAAATAATTTTTTTTTTTCACTCATCCCCTTCTTCACCCCAATTTGTATGAGAGTTGATCTAAAACCTAATACTTGTGTGGGAACAAAGGCATAAATGTTCCCTACAATGCATAAAACGTCAAAATTTAGTCACTCACACAACCCTTTCTTGAGATGTATAAAATTATCTTCATTATATTCCCCATTTTAGACACATTCCCTCAATCCTTATCTGATTTGATTTAAGATCTAATCATTCTGTTAGACATTTTAACCCATCCAAAGATCAAAATTTAAAATCATTCCTGCCACCCGCTGTTGAAATACTTAAGTGTGATATAAATTCTACAGTCACAATATAGGACTCTGAAATTTGCATTAATGTTGTCAGAGTTTAAAAGATCAGGACACATTGAAAACAAACAAAAAATTGTACATCATCATAATACTTTCCTTACTACAAACAACAAATAAAAATCTATATGTTAACACGACATTAGATTGGGACAGAATCAAATTTTAAAACCTATCATTTACTGTTTGTACATCTTCAAAATCATAAACTCAAATTTTCCTATATAGCTTGGTGGTACCAAGTACAATTTATACTGAACTAAAAGTGATTGTCTCCCCAATTACACCAAGCTACTCCCCCAAGAGTTAGATACAAAAACAATGACAATTCAGAATCATAAAATCACTCTAATATATTGTAAAATATTTAAAATTATTTATATAATTATGAAATGTTGTCTTTTGAAATGTGCTGTGTGATTTGCATTATCTGCCTTATAATTTGTTGAGGGTACATTTAGAACAGATTTAAACCTTTGAGCTACCAAATTTATAGTTCAATTTATTTGTTACATTTCTTATGTCTGTTGTTTTATGTTATTATCCTTAATATTATTTTATTTTCAATTGTAAAATTTATAAAGAAACATAATTACATAATGTGCCTTAATCTGGGTTTAATTCTTTACTTTCATAAAAATTATTTTTATAAAAATGCTTAAAAAAAATTATTTTAAATAAGCTACTATTAAAATAATTTATGAACAAACAATCCTCCCAACAATAAATTAGATATTATACAACATACTGAAGGAGAATAAATAAAATAATTAGTCATTCAATCATTAACAAAAGGCATATCTTAACATTATAACTCTTACATTGTATTTAACTTTTAAAAGTTTTAATATATTTGACTGAACTTTGATATTTATTACATTGTTTGTATATTTTAAATACCTTTTCAAACACATTACCAAATATTAGAATTAAACCATAAAATCTATCATACTTTGATCATGATACATTCATAACCCAAAGAAACACTAATAGCTAACCCAAGACATAAATGCTTCTTAAAATTCTGCATAATCATTTGCTAGCAAACAAAAAATTGAATGTTGAAAAAACAAAATTGATTCCACTCCTTGTTTACAAATAGGTATTAATTATCTTAAAGCTACCAAAATAAACAAAAGGATATTTTTATTTATGTTTAGTGTATGTGATTATAACCATGTATAATTTTATACACAAAGTTACAATTTAAATAGGTGAGGATAATAATATAAATAGACCTACCTGTAAATAACAATACATCCATGACCTTCGACTGGATTGCATTGAAACATGGATAAGATGCAAACAAATGTTGATATTTTGGTGCTGATAAATAGTTAAGGAACCATATTTCAACATTATTTTGCTTAAAATATCTAAAAAAAACCATGAGTATGTTAGGCCAACTCGAAATAAACCCTGTAGCCTACTCTTAAGTTTATATACTACCTATTACATTATAACCAAACCTAACTTTAATTGCTGTTTCAAAAATGAAGTGAACAGTTTTATCATCATTTGGGTTACCTCAAATGAGTTATGGGGTGTATATAACATTATTGGAAACAAATAGAAAGTTTAGAGAGAAATAAAAGCTATATTCAGTGAACTAGCCTAGTAATAGAGTACCTACTGTACTGTTCTAGTGGTATCTTTCTTGATCAATAAGCTTACACTGGGAAGCAATGGCATCATAATATGTGAAGTCCTGAATTTAGCTCGAACTAAATTTAATCTATAAATTACTATTATTAATAGAGAGAAATTAGTTCAAAAAAATTGATGTAACTGAGAAGTTGATTTTTTTTCCTTTTTGTACATTGAGTGGGAAAACAAAAAAATTAGCAAAATCGGACTAGAACTTCGCTAGAAAAGTGCATTTTAGATGGATTTGGAGTGCATTGCTACACTATTTTTTAATAATTTCTGGCTCTATGGGTCGTAGAATAATGAAACAACTCGGAAATGAAGGGACTATCGAAATGGCTACAGTAACAAAATGGTAGGAGTACTTTCTAAACTAAAAAAATTTGAATTTCTGGATTTAAGATTTTTTTTTTTTACTAATAATGCAACAATAGGGTAAAAATCATCAGATCTTCGCAAAAATTTGACAAAATTTGTATCTTTACACTAAAAATCGGTGATCAAATCTGCAAAAAAATTCAATTTTAAGGCCACAGTTGGCCATTTTCTAACAAATTAAAAGCATTGTAATTTAATGAGAAGTGGTCGAAGAGTATTTTTTTTTTTTAATTGTCAGTTTTTTACCTACTTTCTAATGAACATATGCAAGAATTTGTTTATCACGGTAAAGTGACCTTTTTTTAATTTAAAAAAATTCTTCATATATACCGTATCTTTCTAACCAGATTTCCATAAAAAATTTATTTAAATTATGTCATTCTCAATCAAATAAACTAATTTTCATTAAAAAATGTTCAAGTAAAATAAATGTTAAAATTTCATAAATGGGGGATTTCGTTGTCTATATACGGCCCCGATTTATTGGAAGAAAAGGACAAAAGAGTATAAATGACAAGGTTTATTAAAACAAGGGCACTTTACCTTGATAAACAAATTCTTCCATATGTTCACTAGTAAATAAGAAAACTGACAATTTTAAAAAAAAAGTTTACTCTACGACTTCTCATTAAATTACAATACTTTCAATTTTTTTCTAAAATTGTCAACTGTAACCGTAATTTTTTATTTTTTTTTTTTAATTTGACCACGGATTTCTAGTGTAAAGACACATAATTTGTACAATTTTCGTGAAGATCTGATGATTCTTACTCCATTTGTTGTATTATTAGTGAAAAAAAACTCTTAAACCGAAAAAATCGAAATTTTTGAGATCAGGAATTACTCTTAATGTTACTACACCTTACCATTCTGATAGTCCCTTCATTTCTGAGTATTTTAATTTTATTACGACCCATAGAGCCGGATATATTTAAAAAATAGTGTAGCGATGCACTCAAAATGCGTCAAAAATACACTTTTCTAGCAAAGTTCCAGGACGATTTTGCTATTAATTTAACCTAGCCATCAAAATATAAGCCAAGATTAACCAAGTTAATCAACAGTTTATCTCTTATATATATATATATATATATATATATATATATAAGCCATAAGTGTGTGACTTGAAATTTATAAGTTTATATTTATTTTATTTTTCTTGTTGTTTAAGGCAAAATCCTCTCAGTCATCATTTCCTATTAAAAAAAGAAGAAAAGAGCATGAAATAAAGATTTCTAGCCCTCAAATATTCTAATACAGTCAGGGTCAGAAAAGAACAAGAGTTAGTCAAGAGAAATCTGATAGGAAAGATGAAAAAGATCTTAACTCAAGGCTATATGAAAAAAAGTGGTAGATCCAGCTAGGACCCTTGAGATTGTTAAAAGCAAATACTCACTAATAGTGAAGTTAACCTTTGAAACCATTATCGTAATATTCTGATAAAATATAATAAAAAAGTATTTACTGTATGCTTATTTTAGTTCATAATCTTTAAAAGGCACTGGTTTCTTAAACAACTATAGTTTTACTTTAGTGTTATTATTATGTAGGCCTACATTAATTATTGATTTGTATGAAATACCACATTACAATAAAATTAAGCAATGTATAAATATGTAAAATTGACTACAGTTTGAGTGTTAGAATCCTGGTGGTTTTATAGACTAACAAAAAGCTGGTGATTGTAAAAAGCTCCATCATACAATATAAAGCTTTCTTTTGTAATAATAAAATTTCATTAACTTTTGTGTTATTCTCCTACCTCTGCTCAATAGTAATTTACATATGAAATTAGAGTCTACACAACTAACATGTCCTTAGGCCTTAACTGGTAAATATTAAACTGTGTAGGTAAACTTAGGCTACTTTTTTTTAAGAAAAATGGCATACTTCAAAAATTTTAATTTAGACATGGCGGATTTCCTTAATAGCTTACTGGTGATTTTTATAAGGTAACCCACCAGTAAACTAATATTATTATTACTTTTTCATAAGTAGAATAAGGAACCATAACGGTAAAAAGATATTAGTAGACCGTTATGAATGCCTAAGTTAAAATAAAAATAGCCTAATAACCCATCTATATTGATAAATAGTAACAATAGTATTAATGGTAAGGACACTGTTAGAAGGTTTGGCCTAAGGTTAAAATCAGTTGTACCTCGGTCTCAGATTTTTCTATAAAAAATTATAAAAACGTAAAGTATTTACCCTACTTTGTATTCAAACAATCAGATCAAATTTTTTGTCGGAGGACTCTTTTCAAGTCACAAAATGCATTAGTTTAGTAGAAAATGAGATTTATATAAGTACAAAATCCAGCTACATAGGTTAGGAATGCCTATGTTAATATTTATGACTACGTTCATCAAGTCACTAAATGTATGATCGCTTGTTTTATTAAGTCTGGATAGCTGACAATATATATACCTATATTAGGCATTTGCATTACAGCTTAATAAATATTAAGGTAAGAACATATTTTCAATGTTAAAATACTGATTACTTTATTTGATCTGGTCAGGTGGCTATATATATAATATTTAAATAATATTGCCTATTTCCTAATAAATAAATGCATTTTGTGACTTTAAAAGTGTCTACCGAAATTAAAAATGATCTGATTGTTTGAAAAAAAAAGTAGCGATAACACATTCACAAACTTGACCAACATAGGTGGTCTTAAATACAAACATAGGCTTTTGTTATCAGAGCTGGATTTAACCTAACAACAGCTGTATTTCCTTGTTCTCTATGTGTTATTTGACAGTAATGAAAAGCATTTTGGAACTAGAAAAGTGTCTTCTGACAAAAAAAACTATCTGATTGTTTGAAGGTAAATACTTTACTATTTCATATTTTTTATAGAAAAATCCAAAGCCAAGGTAAAACCAATATTTACCTCTCTAAGAGAATAATATTAAGCTTAATCTACAGTTACAGTAGCCTAAACTAATAACATGTAAAATGCAAAATGTAACTTTTGAAAAGAGTTGGTACTCAAAGGATACAAATTTCAGATACTAATCTCAAATTTAAATTTGAAATGATATCATTTTTCGAGCTACAGATCTGTGTCACATTTTGGTTTTGGTAGTTTGTGACACATTGTTTGCTAGAAGTAGGTTGGTAAAAAGTTACTTCATCCATCCAACCTTCCTCTTCAAAACCCTTGCTTTGTTGTTTTTGGCAATCCATAATGCTCCTTTCCTTACTGAAGCAGGAACAAATTTGTATACATTCAAAATGAAAACAACGCTACACTTTTAAGGATAGATGCATATGTAAAGTGCAGATCAAAAACTTGGTTGAATTAGGACTAAAACTAGTTAGGCCTAAAGTTGAATTACCTTGGTCATAAAAAAAGAGAGCCCAAATCGTTTTAATGCCAAAATAACACATAGAGACAATACATTACCATAACAAACTATTCATCCGTTTAGAACAATATCAAGCTTAAACTTTAAGAAGATTAAATCACATTTGTTATTGTAAATTATAACAGTAACGTCGACAACCTTCGGCCATCTACAAACAAATGGCTTCCCGCTTCAGATCAGAAAGTTTGTATGAATAATGCAGAGAGGTTACTTAGGTAGAATCGAATTGATTTTCAGATCAAGATTACGATAAGGTGATATTGCTCCAAAGAACAACTACAAACAAATATAAACAGTACACAATGTATCTCCCTATCTCAACTATCAGCATAAAAGAGCGTAAAATAAAGTCCCCTCCTCCTCCCCCAATTGTCTCATGGCTTGCATTCTCACTATCTCATTTGCGTGCGAGAGGTTTCGCGTTCAATCCCCGTGGTCCGTCATAATTTAGTGAAATAAAAATTAGTAACGGTGTATAAAATAAGGCAACATAAATAAACTCCGAGCCTGCAAATAATAAAAAACACACCAACAAAATTTTATACCAATATAGTCGGAAAAAACTAAAGTTGGTTAAAATAAGGTTATCATAAATATGTCCTGATTTCGGGTCTAAGTCCTGAGTTCAGAGCATTAAAATGTCCGGAATTTACAAGGCTGATGGAAAATTTGTCTGATTTGGGGTGATTAAGTTCTGCACAAAATTCTTAGTTGATCACAATGAACAGTCAGCCATCTATCATAATACAACTTTTATTTTGTCAAATTACAACATTACAACATTAAAAAAAAGAAAATTCAATATAACTATTCTAGTTTAAAGAAACATAACGATGGCCGTGTGACTTTACCTGCTTTTGAAGTTTCTTTAAGTTTTTCTCAGTTTATCCCATGAACTATGAAGTACCGTAAATTTAGAGAGCAACATAAACTCACACTTAGCACATTATTTTCAGATTATCGTAATTACATAGTAAATGCAATATAATTTCTCAATGTCTTAAACAATCACTTAATTAAATTTCATAATGAAGTTTATTTTACTTATTACAAACACTGCCTTACGCCCTTACGGTATGGATCTTTTATTTCTTTTAATCAGAGATCAATATCTAAAATAATGAAGAAAGGAAAACTTACTTTAACTGGATTCAGAGAGCTTTTTCTAAAATTACACTTCATTTTCTATACCATTTTATGCTGCATACTGGCAGACAAAACTGTTACTTTCAGCGTTTTGAAAATAGTAAAGGAGAAATGTTGTCATGGTTGATTTTATGATTATTTACTTGTATTCTTATCTAGCGAGGATATTAATCTATTTATGTTAAAGGCCATATTTTTTAAAATTATTACAACACTAGGGGTTTAACCCGGCTTCGCCCAGGACTTCTAACATATGTTATTCACGAAGAAATGTTGAATATGATCTTGATTTCAAAATATTCGCAAAACCCGTCTACTAGCACCTACCTTGAAGAATCATGTGCAAGACCCTATAAATGATAGTAATGAGGTAAATAAAGTATTTTCACAAAGTATAAATTTACTCAGCTAACTGTACCTTTTTTCAAGATGATCCGTGGGCTATAGGAGTGTGTGGTAGTTGGAATATAAGAAGATAAACCTCAAAATAAAAGAAGTAAAAGGTTTTTATTGAAAACATTCTAACTATTTATAATACTTGTTTATAAACAACATTTTTCATTTTGTTATCTGGGGTATATATTTATACAAATTATTCGGATTTCCTACCCCAGAGCAAGCTACATATAATTGACCGTGAGAAAAGCAGTAATCTTTGAGACTTATGCCGCAATACTTTAAAGTTTGTCCCTGCGATTTGTTAATATTATAAAACTATAGGTTAGTTTGATTGGAAATTGCAGTCTCTTTAATTGGAATGGTAATTCAGTCGATATCAATGGTGTTCTGGGCATAAATACTGTATTTCCCTAGTATTTTTCGGTCATAAGTTCGGCCCTTTTATCTTCCAATGGACTCCCTTAGAGACAAAGCGGAAACGTTCTTCACGGATGGGCAATAGAGGACTATCACACCATATACCCCCTTTGATTGTACCGGGATTCGTTTTTGAGTTTTACCGGCATGCACATCTAGACTTCTTTTTATTAAATATATTGATTAATGTTTGAAACAGCTGATTATTCATCAAATTATCCCCATCTAAATTTATAATAATCAGCCAAGTGTTTGGGTGCTTGTTTAGTTCTTGCAAACCTTATCAGGAATGGTTGAAGTGGGCTCCCAGAATCTGGCAGGTGTGACATTGAGGTGTCTTTCTTGTCTCTTTATGTACTAGATTATGAAGAAGAATTATATCCATTGAGGTTTGTTCAATTTCATTATTTTAATGTTTGGCGATACAACAATCTTCTAGATTTTGCTTTGATTGAGATTGTGATGACTTTTTATCTTTATTTTATTTGATTAGCCCTAACTTCCATATTTGCTTTTTATTCAAGGTATATTTTATTTTCATCTCGAGAAGCCAGAAGATAAAGAGTGTTAACTTACCATTTTATGGATAATTTTTCTAATTTGGATTTATTTCTATGAGTTCAACTTCATCTACTAATGGGTCATATTTGCTCTGTTTAACATGTCTTTTCAGAAATACTTTCCTTGGACTCATCACCCAAGTTGACATTGTTTGGATGTTTGATGATTTTCTATGATGAATGAATATACATTCATGTGGGGTCATATCTGTAGCTGTTAATAACAATGGAGTCCAGAGAGGCTTTCAGTAGGTACTTGTTCCCAATTGTATATTGATTTCTGCTTTTCAAAGCAAGACAAATTGCTTGCCAAATAGTACCATTTGTTTGTTTTATCTGCCCATTGCCTTAATTAAGGATTGTATTGCATTGTACTGCTTGTCACTGTTCCTCTCGAATTAAGAAAACTACTTAATTCTTCAGACATAAAAAATAATCCTCTGTCTATGTGGACATATGATGGCATTCCGAACATATTAAATAGATCACAAAACTTTTCGCCTCTCCTCCATTGCTACTTTCATTTCACTTCTTCTCACCTTTTAAGTAATCGGCCAGTCAAAGTCTTTCATATAGATTTAAAACAAATACTCAAATAAAATAAAAAATGACAAGATAATGATGTGGCGATTAGAACTCTCGTGTTTCAGTTTTGACATTGTGTACCGTCCAGGCAGAAATAATACTGTTGCTAATATTCTTTTTCAATTAACTGTATGGATTAACTGACTCAAAAATTGCAATAGTCTTTTTGTCATCCAGGAATTACTAGAATGTTCCATTGTATCTGAGTATGAATTTACCTTTTTTATAAAAAGAATGACAGAGACCTGCTCAGAAAGTAAAAATAAAACCAAAATTTTATATAACACAAAATTAATAAAGGACACAACACCTTTTGAAAAGCTAAATATAGATTTCAAGGAACCTTTACCTTCTAGAACAAGAAATAAATAGATTAATATTCTAACCATAATAGATTAATATTCTAGGTTTCCTTTTGTGTTTTCCTGCTGTGACGTGAGCTGCAATACAATTATAAATTAATTCTGTCAACTTTATGTATTGTTTGGCATGCCTGAATATATACATTCTGACAGAGGAACATCCTTCTTATCCAAGGAAGTCAATTCTTATATAGATTCACATGGTATTGCTACAAGCCTTACTGTCCCATAAACCCACAAGGAAATGGTCAGGTTGAACAATACAATGGAATCATTTGGAAAAGCATAATGTTTACACTTAAAAAAAGTCTAAATATCACACAATAGAGACAGTCCTTGATGATGCTTTATATTCCATAAGATCACTACTTTGTACCACTACAAATGTTACAAAGTATGGGGGGATGTTTAATCATCCTCGTCGATCATCAAACAGTTCTTCTTTACTCAGCTGGCTAACTATTGTTGGTACTATACTTATGAGACGGAATAACTGTATTAGCAAGTATGACCCAATAGTGGAAGAAGTAAAATTAATCAAAGCTAATCATCAATATGCACTCATTCATCACTCATCACATCAATGGTAAAGAATCACTGTAGCGTTGAAGCATTTAGCCCCAAGGGGAAACAAAACCTTAATTCAAGAAGAGACGTTAGAAAAACAAAATTTTTTGTCTAGAACTACTAATCCTAATCTCAGTGAAAAACAAGACCAACAGTTACAAAATAAAGAACTTTTAATTTAATGATGAAATTCTTTCTGTCAACATGCCTTTACAAGATCAGACAAACTACCATGAAATAAAACTTCTTCGTTCAAGTAGACTAAGATAACAAGTATTTGGGAGACTATATCTTATGAATTCAATAGGGGGAGAATGTGAAAAATTAATTAAGTAGGCTATTACCAAACAGATGTTCAAGAACCCTAGCAATTGTTAGTTTTTACCAGTTTTTTTTGTGATCTTTTCAATGTACATTCTTAAACATTTAATAATACAAGTTTTGCTAAATAGAGCCTTACTTCTGTTTTAAGAAGGTGTTTTAGTCATTACGATTATCTAAGGGTGTTTCACAGTTAGTTTTACAATGGGGTGGGTTTGTATTATCTACAATGAAAAGAGGTCAAATATCTAGGGGTGATACTGGATAAAAGACTTACTTGGAACAAACATGTAGAACATAGCATCCAAAAAGCAACGAAATCTTTAATGAGTTGTAAACGCCTTTTGGGAAAGAACTGGGGACTTCGTCCAGCTATGATTAGATGGCTATATGAAGCAGTGGTTAAACCACAACTTCAGTATGGATCGCTGGTGTGGTGGACAAAAAGCTCTCCAAACCCTTACAACTAACAGGCTAATGAGTATACAAAGGTTGGCCTGTCTATGCATCTCAGGAGCTTTCAGAAGCACACCTACTACAGCTCTTGAAACTCTCTTGGGAATAGACCCGATTAATCTCAGCATCATAGCAGAAGCAAGTCTGGCAGCATACAGAGTATATTGCTCTGGAATGTGGAGAGATAGCCGGTGGCCTAAGGGGCATGGCACAATCTATACTTTTAAATCTTATGATTCAATTCTAACTATGAGACAAGATTATATGATTAATAAAATCTCATGGACACAGCCCTTCGATATGTGTATCCCACATGAGGAGGACAAGATAGAAGGAACAGTGGCTACAGCTAAGAGCGTAGAATTCTACACTGATGGCTCCCGCACCGTCCAAGGAGTCGGAGCAGGAATCTTCAGTAAATCACCTAGGGTGGAAATAAGCATTGCCCTAGGTAGATATGCAACGGTATTTCAGGCCGAAGTTTATGCCATATTAGGTTGTGCACAACTGTGTCTAGAGAGAGGATATGATGATGAACATATCACAATCAGATCTGACAGTCAGGCCGCTTTGAAGGCTATTTGTTCACACGAATTCAACTCTAAATTAGTGTGGGATTGTAATCAGGCTCTAGTCCAACTCTCGACCCGAAACCAGGTAAACCTATTCTGGATACCTGGGCACAGAGGTTATGAGGGAAATGAGAAAGCTGATGAACTGGCTAAGTTGGGAGCACAGACTCCATTCATCGGACCAGAACCTGCTTGTGGTATCAGTAAATCTGTCGCAAGAACCACTCTGAGACGATGGGTTGAACAGGAAACTCTCAACCGCTGGAGGGAGGCCTCTAGAGGAAAACTCTACGGGTCGCTGTACAATCCGAATCAGAAACTCTCTAGGTATGTAATATCATTGAATAGAAACAACCTAAGGAAAGTCTTAAGCTTCATGACTGGTCATGGAGCCTTCAGGGAACACTTAACTCAAGGCAGGACAACCTGTAGACTGTGTAACCAATATAAAGACACAGCAGAACACATACTTTTGTATTGTGAAGCTCTGGAGAGGAGAAGATTACAGATTTTCGGCCTCACAGGCATACCTACAAAGGAAGACGACCTAGCTGCACAAGTTCTAAGACTCACGAAGGATTTAGAACTACAGTGGATTGCCTAAGACAAGGAAGCGCACAAAAAGTCTTAATGGCTGAAGTGCCTAGTGACTTCCAACATAATAAAATAAATTTAAAAATCTACAATGAAGATGCTAGGTTATATTTTTCATTTTCAATGACAATCATTTAGAGTACTAGTGCAACAAAGTAAATATATATTTAATCCCTGGTTAGTACACAAAACATTCTAGTTAAAAATGTATTTTGTTGGTAAAAAAATACTGTTAATACTGTAGTTTTATGGGTGGTGTTGATGAGTGAAGGGTGGAGGTTGAGCAATTTTTTCCCAGGGGCCCGGTGCTTCTCTCGACGGCCCCGTCCATACCTTTCCTTTATTTTAAAAAAAAATTATTTCATTTCACTGCATTACACATGATTGGATAACATTGAGACTGTTTCAGACATTACACGATTAAAAGATTCCTATCTTTTAGGAAATCCTTTGTGTTATAATATGTTTTTTTCCAGGAACAGTAGCTTCAGTTTTTTTTTTTAATAGCAATTTTTTAGTATTTTAAATGTAGAATTTAACTGATTGTAAAATATAATCCCTTATATAAAGGACTTCTTTCCAGCAGGGTAAGTTTATGAATTGGGTACAACATTGTTTCCCTGTGCCATAATTATTGTGGTGCACACAATTTTCTTCAAACAACTGCTTGTAACAGTGCACAAAACATAAGTCTTCAAACAAATAAAGAAGTCCTATCATTTGTTATTCTTTCCATTGGCTAGCTATACATGAACGGATTTCTTGGCGGGCAAAATCCGTGGATCAGATCTGCTGAAAACCCTGTGGATCGGATCCACCGATCCTCGGCTTGTCTGTAATCCCCTAATGTGCAGATCGCGTCCATCAAACTTCCTGTAATCAAATTTGTCAGCAGTCAAGTTCCGCTCGTGTATGGTGTAAACCTGCTGATTTTTTTATATTTATCCGCGGGTCGAGATTTTTCATGCAGGCTTGAAGGGTCAGAGACACGAGCCACAGTTTTTAGTATGTAGAGAAAGTATGTTGCACAGTTGAGTTTATTTTATTTTTCATAAAATATAATAATGTACATTTTGGAATTCTATTTTACATTCTTATATTTATATTTTAATTACAGTATATAGATATTTTAAATACATGGACGATAGGAAGAAGATAGTGGCAGCACCAGATGCCTATGCTATGTTGGTTTATATTTCTTTGTACATGATTCTTAACTTATCTACACTTTTTTTTTTAAACTCTATAGCTATTCTGTTTTCAACCATGATAAATAGGTAATTGTGTTATGAAAAATAACATTAAAAAAATCTGGAGGTGTGCTTAAAAACCACACGATTGACGATAGAAGTAAAAACTTATTTATATATAATTATAAACAACTTAAATGTCAATTATTCTAATTATTTTAAAATATTTATATGTCATTTATATATATATATATATATATATATATATATATATATTTATATATATATATATATATATATATATATATATATATATGTTTATATATATATATGTTTATATAATTTATATGATGTCGTATGTAAAATGTATGACATTGTATAATATGTAAGGTTAGGAAGCCTTATGACACAAAAAGCAATAAATAAATACATATACATTTTCATACAGATTTATCATTGTCTAAATATAAATAAATAATGGTAATATTTAAATAAAGAATAATAAAATAAAATTTCACAGGGATAAGTGGGCATGAAAGTTTTACTTAAAAAACTATTGTATGTATTATTTATTCCTGCGAGAAATTTGTTAATATCATTATTAACTTAAACTAATTGATGTGTAAGTTGTTCATATTATTTGAGAAATGTGAGAAGTTACCTTCATACATATTTATAAATGTGTAAATGTAAATAAATAATACTAATATTTAAATAAAGAAAAAGAAAAGAAAATTTCACAGGGAAAAGTGTGCATGACACTTTTATTTAAAAACTATTGTATGTATTATTAATTTCTGCGAGAAATGTATTAATATCATTATTAACTTATACTAATTGATGTCTAGGTCCTTCATATTATTGGAGAAATGCGAGAAGTTTTAAAAGTTAAAAAAAATTTTTATTGCAAAAGTGGTAACTTACCTCAAAATTCAATAGAGTATAATCAAAAATTGAGAACAAAGAATCAATTCCAAGTACCAAAACCTAATAACACTTTTTATACTAAAACCATAAATTTTATGGCGCCTAGAATGTTCAATAGATTACCTAATGAAATCAAGCAATTACATGGCATTAACCTATTTTTGAAGAAGGTAAAAAAATGGCTGTTTACATTGGAGAACCTTGATTCTTTAATTGACATTCCAAAGTAGTACAGATGTGTCTTTTTTTATTTTTTTATTTAACTTTTGTACATGTTTTTCTTTTGTTGTGTATTTTTCCTATCAAGACTAGTCCTTTCATGAGTTACCAATTGTTATTTATTATGTTTAGTTTATTTTCTTTTTTAGTTATGGATATATTGTTCTTGGAATAGGGTTTACATTGGAAGCAACAAAATTTAGTTAACAATTAATTGTTTGAATGCAATGAATTATAATATGATTTTAAAGTTTATTAAAGTGGCCGAAAAGAGGAAAAAGAAAGAAAAAAAAAAGAAAAAAATAGTAATTTACTTTCACTATCTGAACGCTTCTTAAAAAACAACAATATTAAGAAATAGGAACCTTCAAATGGGCAAAATGCCTTGAAGGCCCTAAATTTTCTCATTCTGATTGAATAAAACATATAGTTTAAAATGCTAAGTAGTTTGTAGTTTATACTTCTGATAATCTTGTATACCAACATTCTTTTGATCTTTTGTTTTTTGTTTGACTGATCAATGTAAGTAAGACTATATTTCTTTTGTTTTTTTTTTTTATCCTATTTTTGTATGTATAATTCTCCTATTCTTGTATGTATAAATCTTATAATATATTTATTTAGTTTTTGTGTACCGGTATTTAGTGTTACGGTGACATCAGTCTTGGCAAGTTTATTACAGTGTTTGAACTTGGACACGTGTTTAGTTATTTTTGTATTTTATGTAGCAGATTGAGGAAATAAATACATTTATTATTATTATTATTATTATTATTATTAATTGTTGGGGACAAACCTAGGACAATGCAATAAATATATATGAAGTGTATTCATATCTTCAACCTCGAATCAAAGAACTGAATAGCCATGCTGACTTTATCCTTTGTTCTGCTCACTCTTTGAACCTGATTCAAGCTAATGCAACTGAATGTTGCTATAAAAGTTGCTAATTTTACCACGTTTTTATTAGTTCGGTTTCCGTCATATCTGTCAGTCTGTCCGGGTAGAATTTCGCAATCAAGTTTAAACTAACTTCCCGATAAGCTAGAGACCTGATATTTTGAACATAGGTCAGAATTGGATGTCAATACAATATTCAGTTGGTTTCTTGTCTCACATTTGTTTAAACAATAGTTATTTAAACAAATAAAAATTGGCCAATATAGATTTTTTAACCGCGTTATCGCTTAAACGCGTTTTCCCTTAAACGCGTTATCGCTTTTGAATGGTAACCGGAATATTGAAGTAGGATGAAGCAAATTTTCCATGGCTTGTGAGAGTTATTGGATTAATAATAAATCAAATTAAAAAAATGTTTAACATACCACATTTTTAAAATGAACGGAAAAGTATAATAATAAATCAAATAAAATAAATGAGCTTGATTGCTCAAAACTCACTGGCAAAACACCTTGCAATGAAGATGCCATGATGGTGATGGGGAGATTTTGCGTCAAATACGCCTTCACCACCATAAGTTTAGTTTATGATACATTTACAATTTGTAATGGAGAAGGATCTGACACTGTATTGTTTTAATTCATGTTTATATGATAAAAAAAAAAACATTTTGTTTACTTCTTTAGTTTTTCTGAGTTACTAGACTAATAGAACTATTATAGGTAATAAGAGGTAATATTTTGAATTTCAGATATTTGCAGCTAAACAGGATGTGAAATGCATTGGGAATTTCCTATATATGTCCCTGTCAGAGTTTTATCAATATATACAAAACCGATTGAAATCTTTCACCCGGGTATAAGACTAAAAAACAGAAAATAATAAATCAAATAAAAAAAGTTTTTAACATACCACTTTTTTAAAACGGACTAAAAAGTATATAATAATTTTTCATGACCCTTCTACAATTTTGAGGGAGGATTGTTAGTGGCTATGGATATATTTGGAATACTTGGAGAGAAAAACATAGGCGGCAGGCAATCTAAGATAGTTAAGGAGAAGTAAATAAATTAAATTACAGTAAATCTCATTTCCGATTCACTGAAATTAGCTGTGAATTCATCTGGATTGTCTACTTGCATTATTTACTGGCTGCGCCCCACGTTTTTCTCTCCAAGTATTCCAAATATATCCATAGCCACTAACAATCCTCCCTCAAAATTGTAGAAGGGTCATGAAAAATTATTTTATACCCTTTAGTCCGTTTTAAAAACGTGGTATGTTAAAAAAATTTTAAATTTCATTTATTATTTCTGTTTTTGCAAGAACTGTACAACTTTTTTAGTTCATCAACTAGTAGGTTGGATTTACTTTAAAGTTCCTGACAATCATGACCATCCATCCAGTACTCTGAAAAATATCAATTCTACTAGATGTCCTGAATATGATGACACCTGCGAACTCTGGGAAATAATTGGGAACGAATTTATAAACATTGCTGAAGATTTTCAAAGACCAAACACAAATGGCAATTACTTAGATATTATTATAAAGGTGTTATTACTGACATGCAACAGATTTAACAAAATATATTTGTTTCAAAATACGTAGAGGTGAGGTTAGTCTATGCTAGAGAAACATATTCATGAGAAATTTGAACCTGTTGGCTCTTACACAAAAGTTTAATTCATAGTGGGGTTGAAGTTAATACACATGCATTTCCTGTTCAATTTAAAGTAGTCTCTCCAGCTTTTGGTTTTTTATGTTTCTTAGTGCCGAAAAGCCCAGTTCACACAAGTAAGTGGCTGAAAAATGTTATAGGGTATTAAATGCTTCTGCAGCTAATGCTGGATACTTATTCCATGCTAACATCCAAAACTTGGTATGGGATAGTTCACCTTATTTCGGTTAAAGTGTTCAGTCTGTCTGAAGTTCTGCGAGGTGTTCTTCTTTTTCCAGAGAAAGTTGTATTGCTTGATTCTAGGGACATAGCATAAGAGTTGGTCAATCAATCATAATTGTCAACAATTATGGAGGGAAAATATTTGGCTATTTTAATCTGAAGAGTCATGAGGTGATTTAAAATTACTTGAGTTGTAATATTCCTCAGTGGATCTGTCTCAAAAGTCAAAGGAAACATCAGCAGATTTTTCTTCTCTACATGTGATTTCATATTTCAATTTTTTAAAGAATCTGTTGAGTTTATCAGTCAATTTTCTTCCTTTCCTTGCATATTCTCATTTAAGTAATTTAAATGTGACAAATATCAGACAAGTAGACTACCTTTCCACACCCCTCCTCATCATTCAACAGAACAGCGATGTCTGGCTTTTCTACGATAAACATATCTCATAGTTGTTCTCTCATCTCATAAAATCTCTTCAGAACTTTACTTTTTGACAACCATCGGATCTCAGTATGGATAACCAAAGAACCATGTCGAGGTCCCGTTTCCTGGCACATTTGTTTCAGAAGTCTAGTTTTAAGAGGCCTAGACTTAATGAAATTCACCATGATATTTTTTCACTGAGTGAATATATATTTTCACCATGATATATATTCACTGAGTCTAAAACATTTTGAAGTACAATTGGAATCGTCTTTGTTATTAAAGCCTCATGATGAATGAAACAATGTGTTGAACCAACATTCAGAAAATCGTGTTGCAGTCTTGAAACAAAATTCTTTGCATCTTCCCGTCATTGCTGGTCTGTGCAAACAGAATGACAATCTATCCAAGTTACCCCATTTTTTCCAAAATGATAGATATGTAATTGTACACATCTGCTCCAGTTGATGTCGATAACGATCAGTACATGGAAGAAATTGTTCCATAATAGAATATTCACCAAAACATTTGATGTAACTCAGTAATTGACACTTCTTACTTATATCAGTTGACTCATTCACAGCTGCAGTAAAAATACTTGACTGTCGCTTAGCTTTTCGTGTACAGGGCTCTGTCTATTTGAAGACATGTTATTAATCCGCCAGAGTAGAGTATTATTTGACAAAGGAACCAAGGATATTTCCTTCTCGGTGCTCTCACCTAACATCAATTTCACAATTTATTTCAAGGAAGGTAAAATTACATCTTCTGTGAAGTGTGCGATTACATTTTCTTCGCTACTATTTCTGCTGCTTTATAACTGGCCAATAGTGCTTTTACAGCAATACTTACTTACTCTATTTACCATAACTTTTCTCCGCTTTTTTCCTGATGACAACAATTGACTAAAATAGTTCTTATCCATCTCAGATAAATGACCAAGTTTGGTATTAAAATGTCTTTTCAATTTACTAGAAACCATAGATTTGTTACTTGGTTTTTCTCCACACACAACACATTCTGGTACACAATCGTTTTCAGGTCCACAGCATGTAAATCCCAATTTTAAATAAATTTCTTGGTACTTACGCATTATTGCAGTAGGGTCAACGTCTCCTTTACTATTTTCAAGGTACTTGCACTTAAAACTAATTTGTTTCACTTTTGTCACTCTTAAATTGAATATTTACATAAAAACAATATACAACTTTGATTTCTGTATTAAGAACAAGTTACTAGTTAATTGTTTGAAATTGTATGATTTAAATAATACGCAAGTCATTAAAAACTAAAAATAAACAACATGACACTAAAATTTATATTCTGTTATATTGTAATGTATTTTTAGATAAATTACATGTTTTAAACTGAATTATTAAATATAACATTGGTATACACGAGTTGTAAAACAGTAATTCTTAAAACACTGGGTAAGATGATGGCCAAACAAATATTGCACTGGCAAGACTTTCAGAAACTTGGTTGCAATCACAGTCTTTGGCAAACATTTTCATATAAAATACAATCCTAGAGTAGTTCATCTAATCTGAGATCTTCAACTTTGGATTCATTGTGGTTTAGAGCAAGTTTCTAGAATGAATTCAACATAGTTTATAAGATAAAAATATTATCACCTGGCTATAAATGCCAAAAAGTCAACTTGTATATCAAATGACAAGGTGGGCACGACACGACATTGCCAGGACCGAATAACTAAAATTAACTGGCGAACACATGTCCAACGAATCATGATTTGAGTGCAACAGGAGTGTTTAAAGTGACTGCATTATCACCTCCAGAGACTTGAACTTTCTCCAATGACTGTAATAAAAACAAAACAAAAATAAATGAAAAAGTTATGATACAGCCTTTTATATAACGTACATTTAATTAAATTTGGTTTATCTAGTGTAGTTAATTTAACAGGTTTAGGAATACCACATTTCCTTAAAGTTGTAATAAATCAAATTTTATTAGAATCTCTAAGAATGGAGGTACTCTGAAACCAGCTAAATAATAGTGGGACAAAGTTAGGTAAAACAGATGCATATAATTTTAAAATTATGCAAACTGTAAAACAATACATTTTTATTTTTTATGTAAGTGTAAAATTGAGTATACTTGTAAATATAGGGACTATTTTTTTTATTAAAGTTGATGCGTTCAAAATTTTTAAACTGTCTATTTATTTTTATTAATGCTTTATTACAAAAAATATATATGATATTTTTAATAAAAAGAACCAACTACAAATTTTATACTTGTAATAATGTAAAAAGGTTGGTTTGATTAAATATTTGAAAATAGCGGGTAAAATAGTGGGGGTAACTGGATTAAGTAATATTTTGTACCAAACAAAGTAAATTTTAAGATAAAAATAGATTTTCAAATAAACAAAATAAATAATCATGTATAAATTTAAGATAAATTGTTGAAATAAAGTGTTTATTAATTTTGTGTTATGTGTAGTCATGAGTGAACACATTTATCGGGGAGTGTGTTGGACTAGAGGAATTGCGTGGTTTTTACCGGAATGAACAGGTTTGGGATGGCAAGACTTTGGAAGCCAGTCTTAGAGAGAGATCTGATGCAATAGGATGTGTTTAGAATGTAAAGAAACTTTTATAAAAATGTAGTTCAAATAGTAAAAAACAATCTAAGTAGAGGGTTTAAGGTGATCAGTAGTGTTTTGTGTATATAAACTTTTAATAAAAATGTAATGAAAACGTTTCAAAGTCTCAGGGAGGAACTTCTAGGTGATGGTTGTGTTTTAAAGAGTCGAGCTTTGGGGCCAGTTGCCCACAGACCTATTTTAGGTTGTGTTATGAGTTTTCTGCAAAAAGGTAGAAAATATGTTCGGAAGTAATAATTTTGTTTTATTCATGGTGAAGAACATTCGTAAGAGTTTCAAAGACAATGTTGTATGTTTTTAAAATCGTATATGTTTAAAAAATTGGAAAAAGAACTATATTGTGCAATCTCGAACACGTGCTTTCAAAAAACAAACAATGAACGTGTTTGTGTTAACACGTTATGTGAACTTTATCTCAAGCATTATAATATGAACATTATTCGAAATGCAGGTGTACTCAACTGTAATTCAACGCTTCAAACACAGGTTGAGGAACAATGGTCCTAAAAGACAATAAGTTTCTACAATTTGGTAAAACCATGTACCACATGTTATGTTTCAATTATGTAAATTTTTTATAATATGTTCCATGTTTTTTCTTTGTATTTAGTATATGTTAATTTGATTAATTTCATTTAAAAAGTTTTATTAGTCCAAATATCAGTTAGATAATGGACAAGATTAATTTTTCTATTTTATATATTTTTTGTACTCAGGCAAATGAGTAAAGTTATCATTTTTAAGATTTTAACTTCAGTAAAGTAATACAATAATGCAAGTTTCATTTTTAATTAATACAATTTTCAACTAAAGTCAATTTTTGACTATGAAGATAGACCTTCTTCAAAGGCAATAAAATTCAAGGTTTACTAGGATGTTAATTGTAATTGATATTCATGATATGTTTATTTTTGATGAATGTACATGTTGATAATTTGAATGTGTTTAATAAATTTTTATGTCAAAATTTCAGTTCCAGTGTTATTCATTCTACCAAGTCACTGAGAGTACACTAAAGAAAGAACTTACTCCCGAGATAAGATTTTTAATTAAAATTCATTTTTTTTCAAAATTGACGAAAGTCTGGCGCCCTAAAATGCTGTGCAAACAAATAGTTCTAAACAATAAACTTTAAAATCATTTATTATTTTTTTAAGTAACATAAGTTTATGAACTCTTCAAGTTCTCTTGAATATCATAGAATTGTGACATACTGATAGTTAAAAGTTTTATTATGAGAGAAATCACCAAGAATTTGGCTATTACTAATCATTGAAAAATATCATTTAGGTAATAATAAACTTAAATCTGTTTACAAGAAACTAAATTAGTTTATTGATATCATTAGAAAAAAATTAATTTTATCTCTTTTTGGTCGATTCTTATCACAAATGTGATACCAAAAAGAAATCTTAAGAATCAGGGGCGGCTACAGACACAATTTTCTGGGTGGGCCCAGGCGTGTGTGTGTGTTTGTTTGGTCTATATATATATATATATATATATATATTTTTCTGCCTCTTACCCGAAATTACCTTTAGTGATAATAAAAAAGTAATTATGATGGGTGCTTGCTGATGTCATGTGATGTGAATCATCAGGAGAATGTGGTTCTGAGAATAGACGAGGGTAATCAATACTACCCTCTTTATCTCTTATTCTCCTCTTCGCCTTGCGAAAAACTTGGCTAAACATGTCGAAGTGCTCTCTGTCTTGGTTGCCAACATGTCACTTAGTCTTGACACATCATGCAGTAACAAAAGAATTATTAATAGTCTTATACAATTGTTGCTGTAACTGAGCAAACGTCATGTTTTAATATCCTTGCAATTTTTAAAATCAACTACCCTCTCTGTCTAAAACTCATTACACTATTCAACCCACAAGGTTAGAGTCATTCTGTATTGAACAATAATCATAAACATTTTACAACAAAAATATTTATAATAGTAGACTTGCAAACTACAATAGCTTTAATTTAACTAACATTCATAACATTTTCAAACCCTTTTATATTACAGTATAATAATTATAAATTATGAGAGAAAAAAAATCACATGTTAAATTTTTAATTAAGTACACTTGTTGTACATACGGCACACTCTGTATATGAAACTTCAGCATAGCTCTTCCCGAAACATGCATTATCATAGCATTAGCAGAAATCAGACTTATATTGCCTCCACCAACCTTTCCTGCTAAATATCCATACCTATCACTTACTCAATCACTAATAATCTCTTGAGGAAATTACTGTATGGCTTCTTTTATTCAAGGTGGCCCACTGCGACGTGCAAATGAACCAAAGTATCATGTTGTAATCTGCTGTGATTGATTACAATATTTTTATTTCACACGGAAGGGGGTACAGTGGTGGCAACCTTCGGCAATCAGGCAGTACACGTATAACTAACTAATAATGAAGAAGACGTTTGGTCTTCCACAGAAATAAAACATCCACAAGACTACAGTACGCACAGTTGAATGACAAGGACAAGGCCACATTGACTATGGGACAGGTCGGTTGGGTTGGTAGCACTGATAGAGAGGAAGCGGGTTGCTGCGTGGAATGAATGGTCCCAAGCAAACCAATGCACATAATTACCGCTCACCGCCGGTGGTTTGTAAGTGCAAGCGGGTGAACTTTTAACCCACTGTGGCCTGCAGCGGCGGTTGACCGCGACTAAATGAGACTGAACGGGCTCATTTACTTCAATGGACTTAGAAAATCACAGTGGTCAATCGCCGCCGCCCGCCACCTTTAATAAAAGAAGCCTAATTGAGGAAATATCAATAATTGTTAGAAGAAAAGAAAGAAAGAAAAAACTGATAAGTATTTCATATGTTAGAAATATAATTTGTATTGACTATAAGGTAACACCTAACAAATAATAGACTATCCAAATCTAAATTTCATCAGGAAACTAAAATATTTCATCTTGTACTCTTGAAACTCATTTGAATTTATAAAAGGACTAGCTTATACATAAATGAAAATAACTAAATTTATCTAAGGACAATAAACCTGAACTTTTATAAATAATATTAAATAGATGCGCTAATTAAATAAGATATGTTGTACATAAATAGTAGAAGTAAGATAAACATGCAAGTGTATTGAAACAAATAACCCACTGCTAATCCTGAGTAAAAGGAGATCTAAAGACAATTTTAAATTTAAGAAGGAAATAAATTACAAAGTATGAATGTTGTAAAATTTATGAATGAATAAACAGTATTGTAAAGACAACTTGAATTTAATGTATACGGTACATAATAGTTTTGATTTAAATTAAAATAAAAACTTTCAGCCTTATACTGAGGCTATATATTATTATTAAGATAATTTCTTTTATTAAATATAATTACTTAGTTCTGGACAAAAATTTTAAAGGAGAGAGAAAAGGAGAGATTAATAAAAATAAAATGAATTGTTGTTTTATAATATATCAAAATGTTGTACATTGTAATTTGACACACCAGTACGTGGCTGTTTTTGTTTTGTATGCATGTGTTTCATTGTATATTGCAATTTGGCGCACATCATAAGGCTAGTGTTTATTTATTTAAATTTTAAATTAAATATATATATATATATATATATATATATATATATATATATATTTCAAAGTAGAATTTGCATTTTTGGCAAACTTTTCATATTTCTATCTAGTTTTTTATTTCAATGTAAAGAAGGTTTAAAAGTTGTAATGAAGCAAATCTTCATTAACAAAATATCAACCATCCTTAAAACAGTAAACAGCTAATAAAAATTATACTTCTAACAACAGCCACTGCAAACACTAACATAAGCAAGTTCCACAAAGGTAGTTCCCCTACCCATCCCCACCATCACAAAGCAACGCCCAACTTCATCCACCGTACAACAACTTTCTATATAAGGCAGCGACAGAACAAGAAAAGAGAGAGAGTTGTGTCTTACCGATCCCATCCCATCCTTTCCTATCCTGTCGCATTGGCGTATTGAGGTCTCGGCAAATCCGTAATCTGTCGCAGTGGCGTATTGAGTCCACGGCAAATTCCATATTCTGTTACAGTGGCATATTAAGCCCTCGGCAAATCTGTAATCTGTTGCAGTGGAATATTGAGCCCTCTGCAAATCCGTAACCTGTTGCAGTGGGGTATTGAGCCTTCGGCAAATATGTAACCTGTTGCAGTGACGTAATGTGAGACCTTGGAAATTCCACATCCTGTTGCAGTGGCATATTGAGCCCTCAGCAAATTCCATATCCTGCTGAAGTGGTGTATTGAGCCCTCGGCAAATACGTAACCTGTTGTAGTGGCATATTGAGGCCTCAGCAAATTCCATATTTTGCTGTAGTGGTGTATTGAGCCCTTGGAAAATCTGCAACTTGTCACAGTGACATATTGAACCCACGGCAAATTCTATATCCTGTCGCAGTATCATATTAAGCCCTGGGTAAATCCATAACTTGTCACGGTAGTGCATTGAGCCCTCGGTAAATTCTGTATCCTGTTACAGTGACATATTGAGTGCTCATTAATTCTGTAACCTGTTGCTGTGGCATATTGAGCTTTTGGCAATTTCCATATCCTGTTGCAGAGGCATATTGAGCCCTCCGCAAATTCATTCCGGCCGCAGAGGCGTATTGAGCCCTCGGTATTCTGCACTGTTTGATCTTTCTATATAGGTAGATATGGTGTAATTGTATCGAAAAGCCTTCACCCATAACTGATTTTCTGATAATCAAGACAGCTAGAGTTAGGACTCATACGCACCAACATCGAATCTATCGTACAAGAAACTCCCAACAAGATCAGTAACAGAACTATTGGGATAAGTCCCTACCAGTGATTTAAAAGTGAAATCAATCTTTGATTTTCCTTTTATGTTCAACATCACTTTCAGAATTAAATTATTTTCTATCCACCTTTTATGTTGGATTCACAGTGCCCACACAATGCATTGTTTTGCTGTTCACAAAATTAAACACTTCCAATTACAGATTTTAGAATTTCCCTATTTTTTTTCTACTTCTGTCACAAGTTGTTCATTCATTTTAACAGTAATTACACCAATGTTTTTGTTTGATTACCATCCATGGTATTTTGAAAGACATGACTTATGTACATTTGAATTTTCATGCTTTGCTACTATACTCCCTACCTTTTTCCAATCACTACACCCCAATTTAACTAATATGTCTTCATTTAGTTGAGAAGTGTCAACAACGAAACAATAAACTGCATATTTTTTACAGAATATTAAATCAATAGACATCTGTTATATCATGCACTCTGAATTGACCATTGCTTCCCAATAATACTTCTTTATAGTTTATACCTCAGAAAGTTACATTTTGACTGTTGAGGATCATTGTCACAGTCCATACTTCAATTAAAAGAACTCCTAGATTAGCTGATCTAACCTACTCTTTTTACTTTTAATTACTTCTTTTTCAGAGTTTGAACTACATGTCTTACCTTCTTCTAAGTTATTATTTAAAAATTCGTCATGACAGGACTGTAACAGCCCATTCTTCAGCTCAACTGGGCAATAACTATCTACAAGATGATCAGACATAAATAACAAACAACAATATCTTGACTGAAGACACGTCCCCACTGCCACATGCCCTTCATGGGTATCATGACCATATTTGCAACTAGTCACTTCTTCCATCCACTCCATTTCAGTGAAGAAATAGACTATAAATAATGTAATACACTCTAACACTTCTAGTAGGTACTCTACTTTTTGTTTCAAACCTATATTTGCAAATTGCACCAGTATACAAATTAATATTGAGCTGTTTTGAATAACTTGTTACTACAGAAATTATTTTAGTAAAATATGTTGAATTATATCTGGGTGGTCCCAAGGCCAATTGCTAAAGCTACCCCTGGCAAGAAATCTTGTGTCATTAAAGACATATTTTTCATCATGACACTCATACAACTCACCTGAATAAGATCATCCAGACCAAAGAGGAAACCGTCTTCGTGGTTATATGGAATCCAGGGACTCCGATGATTAATTGTCAGTCCTTCGGGAATAGGTCGTGACTTAGCAAAGTCAATTAACCATGCTCCTACTTTGGTATCATCATATATTATAAGAATACTGCTTCCAACTACCTATAAAATATTAACAAAATTTATTAGATTTAATATTATAAAAATTGGATTTTCACATAAAGTAAAATTACATTAAAAAAAAAAAAGAAAAGGAAAAAAAGGAAAAAAAACTGTTACAGTTTATCCAATACTTTTTTATTAATGACTATATTTAAAGAGGAAAATTTGAATTTGAAATTTAAGTTGTTTAAGTAATTTAAAATATAATAACAAATTAATGAGTACACAAAAAAGATTATATTTTTACTAACAAATTCATTTAAAGAGACAAATTACACTATTTTTTTTTTTTTTTAAGATGAAACAACTCACTAACTTTTGTGATGTTTAATGTTGATTATTTTAATAAAAGTTGGGCGTCATTTTGTAATGTTAATTACAAAAAATAAAAATAAAAATAATTACAAAAAATTTACTCTTGTAGAGAGCATAAAATTTCTCTGAGGTCGCAAACAGTGTAACTATGGAGAATCACAGTGTACCTTGGATAATCTTAAATAAAATACAGAATCCTTTGTTCTGAAATAATGCACATTTTATTTTTAACAAAAATTTTTGATGTTAAATTTCATACAAAATCAAAATATTACCTGAAAAGACAAAATTATACATAACATCTTACACTATATATTAATCAAAATTATATTTCATTAAAACTTTATTTGATATTAATATTATGGTTGCAACCTAATTTAAAAATGAAATCTCTTATATTTCAAAAGATAATACTTTTATATTACACAATCTCATTTATAAAATATTTATTCTTTTTAAATTTAAAACATCCAATTCAACAAGTCAAACAATGAATATCTTTTTAATTATAAAATTCTTTAATGATTATGTTCAAATAAAATATTTTTTCTTATTGAAAAAACTTTTGATAATTTTACAAACATGTTATTCAAATTTCATCAATGAATTATAAATTCTAGTTATTTTTATATTTAAATTTCTATAAAAAATAGTTTAAGCATTTTATACTGGACATGCATTTATACACAGAAGTTAAATTGTGTATTTTACATACAAATTTTAATTAATTCACACTATTTCTTGGTTGAAATCACATAGCGTATTCTATTAAAAATCCTGTCTCTCTTTAAAAAATAACTTTTTCAGTTTTACATTTCACTTTTCTAATACAGTAGACACAATTATTTACTTCGTCTTTTCTTCAAAACATTTTAGTTAAATCACATAGTTTTTCATAAAAACACAAATACTTTTTTATGTACGTTTTCCTGCTTATGCAGTACGCTTTGTCTATTGCATCATTTTATATAAACACGTATTCTCACTTTAAAAGTTTATTTCTTTCTTATTTAAACTAACTCACATAATTACATAATAGTTCTTTAAATATACTTTTAGTCCTTTATTAAAAATACTTTCTTTCGACAATTCGGCTTTGTTCTGGCAAGCATACTTATTTTTGATACGTCTTTCCTCTTAGAAAATCTAGATCCAACTGGCGCAAAACTTGGAACAGCCTCCCACTGTATTTCAAAATGTTATAGTAACATTTTTCTTATAACTAAAATTATACCTGTTTAAAATATTAACATGCTTTTAATAAATTTCTCTGATCATTTTGTACTAATTACTTTCTTTATTTATTCTATTCTCTATTTATTTTATTCAAAAAACAAAATACATTTCTTGCTTATTGCATCAGAGTTGAACATACTCTTCATTTAATCTAAGTTTACCAAACTGAAAATGTACACTATTACAAAGAATGTAATATTAATTTAGTTTAACATTTCCGTACTATGTTATAAGTAATATGCAGCAAACAATCAAAGACAGCATACCTGATGTTGTTTCAAATATTTGGATTGTTCCAGTTTGGTTCTAATTTCAGAAAGTCTTTCAATCAGCCTCTGTTTTACATCTTCCCTATTGCCGAGAAAAAGAGCCAATACATTTAGAACATCTACAGATTTCTTCACCCGTTTAAAATTTGTTACTGAATGTGACCATCGAAACTGCACAAAATGGTTAATATCAATATTATTTATTTTACATCAATAGTTTTTTTGCATTTAAATAAAACAAAAAATGTATTTAAATATATTTTTTTAAATATTTTGATTCAAAACTTATAAAAAATATATATTTTTAAAAAGAATAAAATAAAAACTTACTTTCAGAGCATCAATTCTAAATCCATGACTATGAGACGAACTTCGTTCATCACGAAACAGCAAATAGGTTAGTTTAGTGACAGCTTTGATCTTATGTTCTTCTTCAGTCGGGGCATTAGGATCTATTTCTATCATCTGTAAATACAAGAAAATCAAAAACATGTAATTGCATGTTGATCATAAGAATAGTCTTTATTAGGTTACAAATGGAAAGTAAAAACTATGAGAACATAGTACAACTATTAATAAAGATTTTTTTTTTTAATTCATCTACTGGAAAAGGTTGTCAAATTTGTAAACAATAATGAAAGAGCATTACATACTTGGTATCAAATAAAAATCATTTCTTTAAATAATTAAGGAAAAATTCTGAAATTACAAGCGTACACAATCCAGCTATTGCCGGAATTGAAACCTGATAATGGTGCAGAACGTTTTAATTTCGCTGTTCAAATGTTGAACAAGATTGATGAAAACCAATCATTTTTAGATGATAGTTTTTTTTTTAGATGAAGCTACATTCCATATCAATGGGTCTGTTAACAGACACAATTCATGCATATGGGGATCTGAAAACCCACATACAAATTTTTAGAAAATACGCACCTCGCCTCAAGTTAATGTTTGGTGTGATGTGATGAAAAATCGTCTGATAGAGCCTTTCTTCTTTGCTGAAAAGATAATTATTGGAATTATTATGAATCTCAATTTGTTAATCAGTTAGTGTTGTCTTCAGCTGAATAAACTCGAAAACATTCCACAACTTCATTTCCAACAAGATGGCACACCCCGCACTTTAGTGCATTTGTCACAGACACTTTGAATGAAAAGTTTGGACATGGATGGATAGGCCGGCAAGGACCTATACACTGGCCTCCAAGTAGTCCAGACATGACACCTTGCGATTTCTTCTTGTAGGGGTACATCAAAAACATTGTTTATCAAAAAAATTCATGACCTAACTCACTTAAGGAACAGGATTAATAAAGCAATGACAATAACAAAGACATGTTAACTAACGTTTGGGCAGAACTTGATTGTCGATTGGACATTTGCCGAGCGACTAATGGTGCACATATCAAAATTTATTAGTTATGTATAAAAACTTTTCAGATGACAGTTTAGATAAATAAACAACATCAGCTGTAAGTAATTCTGTTTTCCTATAAATCATGTTCACAACACCACCATTCTTTTATGATAACCCTATATTGTTTGACAAATACTCAAAACAATATAAATATTTAATCCAAATTTTATTATTATCTATGGGAACTCTTTCTCTTGGTGCCAAATTGTGAGTTTAAATTTATAAAGTTTCTCTATCTTAACAATCCAAAACAATATCAATTCTAATTTTGTATAAATTTATATATAATTATAATTTGTGTTCTTATCTCTAAAAAAAAAATTGGCTTCATATATTAATTTATAAATGAATTTATTTATTTAAAAAGATTGATCAAGATTTTATAAGTTCTTTTAATAGTTTTGTTAGGCTACCATATTACCTCATCTTGAAGAGTCAAATTTGTGTGTGGATTGTTTTGATACTATTATTTTCCTGGTTTGAATTATATATACTTACTGTATTTATTCCTGCAATATTCTATAGTCTCATTTTTGTAAATTAATTCCTTTTTATAATTTATTTGAATTTCTTGCTATGGGTGAAATTTTAATAGTTCCATTTTTAGATACCAAAGAGGAACTGAACTTATTGTTTCTTTTTGCAACAAAGGGTCGGGATAGATTGATTTTATACTTTTTTGTCTTATACACTCTTTTCATATACCCATCTTATTTCTGTGTAATTAATTTATATCTATATTCCCAACTCTTTTCTTAAATTTTATATTCGTAATCATTAATAATGAATCTTTTTACATAGTTTTATTTTTCAAGTGTTCATAATAAATACTGTCATATTTAATACATATTATGTACTGTCTTGGTAATCACAGTTGTATATCTTCTGACATTTAGTCTACCATTGGCTCTTTAATTAACCTCATTTTATATGAAACTAATGAAACACTTCATAACAATGATACTAGGAGAGTCGTAGTATCATGCTTCACAACGCTCACTTGGATTTCATTTACCACTGTTTTAAGTAATTATTATATAATTTATTTGCATTTATAAACTAGTACATATATCTTAATAACTATTTATTTAAATTACATTTCATTTCCTGTTGTCATTGTCATTTCATTTATACATCAAACTTTCTCTAGCCTATCTGATTATTCAAAAAGTGTACAGTATACTATAATATTTTATATTTACTGTTGTTGTGCAAATTGTATTATTTAAATGAAGTTGGGTGCCATTTTGTAATATTTATTGCAAAAAATAAATAATAATAAAAGAAATACTCTTGAAGGGAGCATAGAAAATTTCTAATTTGGTCTAAATTCTTTTATAGTGTACTATGGAGAATTTTAAATAAAAATAGAAAATCCAATTTCTGAAATGTACATTTAATTATTTTAAAAAATATTATAAATTGTACACAAATTAAAATATTTCCTGAAAAAACCTAAATCATCACATTTTTTATAACATCATAAAATTATAATTCACCCATACTTAATTTATAATTAATTTTGTGGTTGCAACCTAATTAAAAATAAAAAAAATTTAATATATAAAAATGCAATATACTCAAAATTTACAATATTTTTATATTACCAAATTTCTTTTTACTAATTTCTTATTCTTTGAACATCAAATGTAATAAAATCAACTCATGAATGTTTTTTATTGAAGTTTATAATCATTATTTTTTTAAAACACGTTTTTCTCTTATTTGAAACCACGTGATATCTCTGCAAACAATCTATCCACAATTTGTTAATAAACTGTAAGTTCCAGTTATTTTTATGTTTAGGTTTTTATGAAACATAATTTGAGCATGTCATACCAAGCATGCTAACACTGAAGCTAAATTCTGTAATATACTTAAAATTTTCATTAGATTCAAACTATTACTTTGTTCAAACCACATGTCATCTTTTGAATTCACATCACATCTATTAAAAAGTATCTTATTGAAAATATCCCCTCTCTCTAAAATGTAACTTATTCAATTTTTATGTCTCATTTCCGAGAAAATCACTTATTGATTGATTTCTCTCTATTCAAAAATAACTTATTGTCTATAAAACATCCTATCTCCTAAAACACAATGTCTTGTCTAATTTCTTCAGCTTTTTCCTGTCCCCACCTTTACACACAACATACTAATGTCACATTTCTTAAAATTTTATGCACATCTACACTGTTGTCATATTTCTTTATATCTAATATTATATACGTTTTTTTATTAATATATTTTTTACAAATCTCTTTGAACATTTAGTACTAATTACCTTCTTTATTTATTTGTACTCTTTATTTAACTTTATCTATCTATTATTATTATATTCTATAACAGAATACATTCCCTATTCACTGCCTCGAGTCAAACTAATTTTCTAGTCAGACCAAGTTTACATAACCAAAAATGTACCCTATTACAATTTTACGCAAGTCCATACTTTATTATTATTATTTACACATCATTTCATTTTATTTAGCCTCATTACTTTTATTATTATTGATTTTGTATCTATTTACCTTTCATCATTTAATTTTCTATAATGTCAATTCACTAATTTCTGTATCTAACCTCAATGGTAAGCTATAATTTAAACTCCTATAATGCAACATTAATTTTACTTTAGCTGCCTATATACATATTTATGCTTAAGACCATAGGTGCTTGGTGGTATTCCATTTTAATAATTAAAACAAACACTTTCTAGTGTAAACCACAACTTTATTTAAAATTTAACAACCATGGTTTCGCTAGTTACAGTATTGTCAAGGTAGTTTACATGAATGGTAATTTACTATTGGTAAATTTTAAATAAAGTTGTAGTTTATACTAAAAAGTGTTTGTTTGAATTATATATATATAAGAACATTAGTATAGTTAATTTAAAATGTGTTTTATTACTTTTATTAACATTTGAATTGTATCAATAACTTTCTAAGTGGTAAGGCCTAAAATTCGATCTGATAATTATTTAGATTATCCCTATTGATACTGTTAGGATTAGATAGATACTAGAGTAGAAATATATAGTAATTAATAGAATTAGTAGTAATAATTAATATTTTAAGTAGAAACCATACATGAAACCCAGAATAGCGACAGTTAAATGCGAAACAATTAAAAAAATGATGAAATGCTTACCTAGCATGGGCAACCTACTTTGCAAGGCAGGTCGAAGCAATATAAGCAACGACTCAAGAGAAGTGGGGATCTTATCGATCAACAGCGTGAGCGAGGACGTCAGGAGGAACGTTCGAGGACAAGGGCACGAGGGTATTATTGGCGAGTTGGAGCTCCCAATAATACAAGCTGTAGTAGCGGCTTTTGTAGAACACAGAAAGGGTGAGCAAATAGACAAAGTATCAACACGTATAATCATCAAAGTAAATATATATTAAATTCATTTCAAAATAGCTGGAACTATTCTGGGTTCATCATTTTTGAATATATATAGATATGTTAATTCAGTTTTAAAGTAATATTTGGAAAGTAATAATTATAAAGTAATATAAAGTAGATTATATAAAGTATATGTTTGTTATTTAAATAGTTGAATGAGTTAGGGAGATATGTTGATTCAGTTTAAAGTAATATTTGGAAAGTAATAATTGTAAAGTAATATAAAGCATAGTATTCATTAACTCAAAACACTGAACCACTGATTGAAAAGAACCCAATCCTAATAAATGGTGCATCGGCCGTGTTTTTAGTTTTTACTAAAATTTGTTGCTATATGAAAAGAATTCTGTTTTTGTAATTTTTATGTAATAAATAGTCAAAACAGCCTTTCTTTTAGTTTATTACTAAAAATTAAGAGTATTTTTATTACAGTGATTATTTTTTGATTCTTTAATCAGCTATATATTTATAAAACTGTATTTGAAGTGTTATTTTTGAAATAAGAAAATGGAATGATCTGATAATTATTTTTGAGAAAAACAAAACGTAATAAATTTGTATGTTAATAAGGTGCTTTATCTATAGAGATATACATATTTAAGAGATTTTGATATATGTATTGAATTTGTGTTATTATTATTATTATATGCGAACGATTTAAATTTGAGGTATGTGTGATTAACAGACAATCAACAAACGATTTTGATTCTAACTATAGTTTAAGATTATTTTTGCATTGTAAGCATATTTGTATGAGTTTGGGAATGATGTCGACATTAAAATAGAATATTTACGAATCACACGCGTCAGGGGTTTTGTTGCGCAAGGTCGAAAGTAATTACACCACGGAATGCTGACGACAGTTTGTTTAGATTTTGTTGTCCTACATTGCTACTTCTTGCTTACGTGACAAGTCTTCCCGGGAACATAACTCATACATACTTGATTCAAATTTTTATTTTGATTTTGGTGAATTAAGTAACTAAAACGAATATTAATGAGAATTGGGTAATGAGTTATTCTTTCTTTGAATAGGGATTAATTTACGGTACTTTTACAGTTACAAAACAAAACATAACAAATTAATGAATTTAACCTTAGCAGATATAAAAGCACTAAATAAAACTTAAACCATTAATATTTGGAAAGACCTTGAGTGGAACATATAAGGTCATATATGGGGTTATGGAAAATTGATACCACTTCGGAAATGAGCCGAGTCGAGTTAGACAATCAATACACAAATTGGCCTAAACAAACAAATAAAGACACTAATATTTACGACGCGGTCGAGGGTCATTCGGGAAACAACAAAGACCCAATTCCAAACGATAGCACCTCTAGACAAGATATCACAATGAATGAAAGACTACCGTTTTTCGAACCAGGCAAATTTAGTGGGGACGCGCGAGAAGATGTTTCCAGACACATAGCAAAATTCGAAAGGGCAGCCGCAGCAAACGGATGGACTGATAAAAAAAAAAAGTATCTATTTTCCCTGGTATTTAGAGGGAGTGGCAAGCGATTACTATGAAATTTTTGAAATAAAACAAAAACAACTAACATGGGTAGAAATAAAAAACGAGTTCATGAAGGCGTTTGCTCCAAAACATGAAAAAGAAATGTTGCTCATGAAATTAAATAATAGAGTCCAATTGCAGGGAGAGTCCTTGATGCAATACAAGACTGAGGTGGAATTACTATGTACACATTATGAGCCAGACATGAGCGAAGATAAAATATGTAGTCACATACTAAAGGGGCTCAATCCAGCACTATTACAACAAATTGCAATGCTCGATAACACAAGTTTACAGAAACTAAATGAGAATATGTTTGTTGCCGAAAAAGCTTCCTACATGCTAAGAAAAAGATTAGGCATTGATGAAGGAGAGGCAGCAAAATCAAAAGAAGAGGTTACGCGAGACGACTTACAAACAATAATGGAACAAATTAATGAATTAAAAATGGAAAACAAGAGATTAAAACACGAAAATTGGGACAGGCGTGATAGGAGACCTGATACACATATTGAAACTTATAATTATCAAAAACAAAAAAACAACACGCAAGAATACCGTGAACAAAGACAAATACCTGCATCTAGACAGAATAATGATGATTATAGAGAAAAACGTATTTATGGACAGACAAATAGTCAGACTAGGCAGATAGACCGATACAACGGAAATTTCAGAAGAGAAGGGACACGGGTAGAACCAGAGTGTTTTAAATGTGGTCGTAGAGGTCATTTTGCAAAACATTGTAAACAGGTACAAAAAAAACTAGTAAGGCCGGAAGTACACGACAAGTATTCAGAACGGCCTACAAAAAATCGGAAAAACGAGAAAGAAAATAGATATAGTGAATGGCAGAAAAACAAAATAGGTCACAAGGTGGAACAACAGAAACACATAGAGTTTATTAAACGATATTTCAACACTTGTGGAGACAATATTAACAAATGTAGGCCTACATATATAAGCAAACGTACACACACAGTGGAATTTGGCAACAAAAAAAACACAACGTCAGGATTAGTTCATAGTCTTTCTAGCCCAATGCTGACAACACATAATGAGGTCGATGCACACTCCACGGAAAATATTACATTACAAACAGTAATTGGAAATATTACTTCTAAATTAAGTATAGCAATTCCAGGAAAAATTAGGGATAAAAATATATCAATTCTGTTTGATACAGGCTGTAGTGTTTCCTGTCTGAACGATAGATATGGACATTTAGCAACAAAAATTGAAGCAGATAACATATGGTTGACTTCTGCCAATGCCACGACAGTAAAGGTCACGGGCAGAGCAATCCTAAAATTCAATATACAAAAACAAGAATATGAACATAAAGTATATTTGGTGGAGGATTTGACAAGTGACTTTTTGTTGGGTAATGACTTTTTAATAGCCCATAAGGCGATAATTAATTTTAAAAATAACAAAATTACACTAGGACAAAACACGGTACAAATTTTTAGGGACAATTTAATAGAACTACCACAGGACAATGACACAATAATGGAACCAATACCAATATATACGAAAGAGGACATTAAAATACTACCCCATGATACTAGAAACATTGAAATAAAGATAAAAGATTTAATTCCTGAGGGTGTAAAATATAATTTCGAATCTAAAGGAAACCTACTATCACAAAAAGGCATATATGCGTGCGCGGATACTACACATACACCAATAAAAATAAAAGTTACAAACCCTACGTCAATGACCAAACAAATGATAAACGAGACACGACTAGGTGACATATCCTTGGCCACGGATAAAGTAAAAAGAAAATTAATAAAATTTTCGAAAGTAGACACTTTCGAAAATGACGCTAGCAAAGAGTATAGGGTAAATCACATCAACTTAAATAAAGAAAGGACACTCTCAAAAGACATAACGGACTTAAAAGGAGACAAAATAGACATCAACAAAGAGTTAGGACAGTCAGAGTACGAGGCGGCCCGATCATTAATAAAAAAATATATACATTTATTCGCACGCGGTCCACACGATTTACAAGAAGCAGATATGCCGGCATATGCCATATACATGAAAACGGGTAAACCGGTGGCAGTCCCTCCTTACAGGCTAAGTAATGTAGAAAGACAAGAATTAGATAGGCAGGTGGAGCAGTTAATAGAAGCAGGGGTCATAGAAGATTCACAGAGCGCCTTCGCGGCACCCGCATTCTTAGTAAAAAAACCCGGCGACCAATACAGAATGGTAGTGGACTACAGGAAATTAAACGAAGACATGGAGGCTGACAAATTTCCTTTACCCAGAGCAGAAACCATCTTCGACACATTAGGAACAGCACAGTATTTTTCGTCTATGGACATTAATCAGGCATTTTTCCAACAACCAATAGTCCCAGAGCATAGACCATACACGGCATTTGTAACCCACAAGGGACTATATCAGTACACGAGATTACCAATGGGAATGCGAAACTCATCAAACTCATTTCAAAGAAGCATGAATCGCCTATTTTCAGGCTTGCTATATCAGGGAATGGTCATTTATATCGATGATTTGGTGGCATATGGAAACACGTTCACAGAACAATTAGCAAACCTAGAAAAAGTTTTTAAACGATTGGAGATGGCAAAATTAAAACTAAAAACATCAAAATGTCATTTTTTTTACCAAAATATAGACGTCTTAGGACACAATATTTCTAAGAACGGTATTCGGCCTTTAGAGAAAAACTTAAAAGCCATCACAGAATTTCCCACCCCTACGAAAACAAAGGATGTGAGGAGCTTCTTAGGGGCCGCATCATATTACAGAAAATTTATCCAAGGATTTAGTGACATGGCAAAACCCCTAACGGATCTAACAAAAAAGGAAAACGCAGACAAAAAAACTTTTAAATGGACTAAGGAACATGAGGAAGCATTTAACAATTTAAAAAAAACACTAACTACGCCACCTGTACTGGCCAACTTTGATGAAAAAAAAGACATAGTAGTGTCATGCGACGCCAGTCGGACAGGGATAGGGGGTGTCATGTCTCAGTACCAGGAAGATGGTACACTTCGACCGATAGCTTATGTTAGCAGAAGATTACGGGATACTGAGGGGCGCTGGAGTGTGTCGGAAATCGAACTACTGAGTGTAGTTTACACAGTGAACTATTTTAGACCATTTCTGTATGGGCGGCGATTCACTATTTTTAATGATCATGCCAGCTTGCAGTACTACAAGAATGTAAAAACATTAAGTTCGAGGTTAAACAGATTGGCATTAAAATTAATCGAATATGATTTCGAAATAAAACATAAACCAGGTTCAACAATGAGGGTGCCAGACAGCTTGAGTCGCTATCCAGGTGAAGTGCAGATATCGGACAAAGAGATACAAGGAGAACTGACAATTAATAAGATTCAGTCGGTAAACTTAGAACACGAACAACTTTCGGACAATTTCCTATTTAACATTAGACAAGCATTACTAGATCCAGAGAGCGCTGACAAGGCACACAGGCGAGCGTCAAGGTTATACGTACTACAAGACGGTATTTTGCAGTATAAGCAATACACAAATGGAGAAAACAAATTATTAATTGCCGTCCCTAAGAAATTGACAACCGAAATTCTTCAAGCATTTCATGATTCAATTATTGGGGGAGGTCATGCAGGAGTTGCAAAGACAATGTCAAAAATTAAAAACAAATATCACTGGCCAGGAATGACGGCGGACATAATCCAATACATAAAGAAGTGCCACAAATGCCAAATCATGAAGACAGACAGACAAAAATCAGCGGGATTATTACAACCAATAAGAATAACGACAAAACCCTTTACAAAATTAACGATGGATTACCTAGGACCTTTACCAAAGTCGAACAAAAAATTATACATCCTGATAGCAACAGACAACATAACGAGATTTGCGATAGCTAAAACAACAGAAAAAGCGGATGCACAAACGACGGCGAGATTTCTGCTAGAGGACATCATTCCGAGTTATGGCATGCCGGCAGAAATACAGACAGATAGGGGTACGCATTTTGTGGCAGACATATTAAAACAATTATACAACGCGTTAGGAATAGTACACAAAACTTCAGCAGCGTATAGACCTCAAAGTCAGGGTGTGACCGAGAGATACAATTCTACGCTAGTCAACATGTTGCGATGCTACGTCAACGAGGACCAGAAGGACTGGCATAAATATGTCAAGTTATTGACATTTTCATATAATTCAGGCAAACACGCTACAACAGGATTTTCACCATTTTATTTGCTTCACGGGTTCGAACCGAACCAACCGATCGACTTGGCACTAATTCCAAAAGTGCCTGAACATGATGTATTAGAGGCCCTAAAAATTATACATAAAATCAGACAAGACTTACCAAGAATAATGGCTGGGTCACAACAGGGTCAATGTGAAAGATACAACGCCCACCGGCGAGAGATACAATTTAAGGTAGGAGAGTTAATTTTACTACGGAATGAAAAGAAGGACAATAAGCTCGAACGACAATACACAGGTCCTTACAAAATTTTAAGAAAATTATCACCATTAAACTACGAGATTGAGATCTACAGACATGGCAGATGGATTGGGGACATAGTCCACGTGTCGAGATTAAGGCCGTACAGCGAAACTAATTAAAGCTATAGAACTCATACATAGATAAATTAAGAAATAAAATGTTGTATATTAATTTGACTATGAGATAAGATATAAAAAAAAAAAAAAAAAAAAAAAAAAAAATGTGTTAAATATAATTAGGAAATTTTATAAATAGACTTAAAACTTAGGGAACAAATCCAGAATAATTCCAACTAAAGGGGAGTTAAGTGGGAAAAGGAAAATCTTAAGATGATTACAGGTGTATTGATATGAGAATGTTTGCTCGGTTACAGGCAACCTAGATAAAAAGAAGAAAACCAAAAATATTACAAAATACATGTGGATCATCATCCTTCCCCTAACCATTACCCTTACTTCCCATCAAAAGATTCCAATAATAATTTCAAATGGAGCACATTTCCAACCACTCCAAGCTTAACATATATACGAAGCAACTATCCCATTAACCTACATATTTCCCTTATCTCCCATACAACATTTCCCAGTCACCATTTCCCAATCTCACTTATGTCTAGGAGCTGAAAACTCAACAGGATGCCAGACAGCAAACGAGGAGACAGTCAATAATCACCTCAACAGTGTTCAGAACCTCATCAGAGGAGATCAGAGGAGCATCAACATTAGAAAGCTACGCAGCAAACGTGTCCAGTGTTCTACAACAAGTACACAGTGCAATGATGGAATTCCAAGACGCCATGTCAAAATAGGAAGACATCACAGCTGCAGATGTTTATGAGACAGTCATGTTTTATTTAGTTAAGGGAAAAAGAAATAATTTGTTTAAAATCTTAAAAAGTTTGTTAATTAAACCTAAAAGATAGGTATGTTTAAAGTGCAGTTGTTATAAAGTTGTTATAAAATGAAGCATATTAATTGCTAGGTTCAATGATTAAGATTTTCATACGTGATAAATGATTTTTTTTGTTAATAAAGTTATAAGAAGTTTTTGAGAAACATAATGTAGTTATAATGTAGTTGTTTAAAGCCATAGATAGTTTTTTTTTTCTTGAAAGAAGTAATATGATTTTTTGTCGTTGTAGTTAATAATATGGATATCGATTTTAACAATTATTATATTTTGTTTATGTATAAAAATCTATATAATGTCAAAACAAAAAATTATACGGGTACCCGAAAGGGACTACCCTTCTTTTTGAGTTTTTTTTTGACATCGGGACGATGTCTCGAGGGCGGCGGAGTTGTTAGGATTAGATAGATACTAGAGTAGAAATATATAGTAATTAATAGAATTAGTAGTAATAATTAATATTTTAAGTAGAAACCATACATGAAACCCAGAATAGCGACAGGTATTGCGAAACAATTAAAAAAATGATGAAATGCTTACCTAGCATGGGCAACCTACTTTGCAAGGCAGGTCGAAGCAATATAAGCGACGACTCAAGAGAAGTGGGGATCTTATCGATCAACAGCGTGAGCGAGGACGTCAGGAGGAACGTTCGAGGACAAGGGCACGAGGGTATTATTGGCGAGTTGGAGCTCCCAATAATACAAGCTGTAGTAGCGGCTTTTGTAGAACACAGAAAGGGTGAGCAAATAGACAAAGTATCAACACGTATAATCATCAAAGTAAATATATATTAAATTCATTTCAAAATAGCTGGAACTATTCTGGGTTCATCATTTTTGAATATATATAGATATGTTAATTCAGTTTTAAAGTAATATTTGGAAAGTAATAATTATAAAGTAATATAAAGTAGATTATATAAAGTATATGTTTGTTATTTAAATAGTTGAATGAGTTAGGGAGATATGTTGATTCAGTTTAAAGTAATATTTGGAAAGTAATAATTGTAAAGTAATATAAAGCATAGTATTCATTAACTCAAAACACTGAACCACTGATTGAAAAGAACCCAATCCTAATAATACCTATCCTTTAAATTTGCTATATATAAAAACAAGGAATAAGGTCAAAATAACTGTAGCATCAACATTCTAGCATTTAAGGGGAAAGCGACGTTTTAAAATTTTTGGTATCTATTTGAAAATAAATTAACTATTTTGTGGTAATTGTATATAAAATACAAATTGTAAACTCAAACATTTAATTGGCATAAATGTTCACATTTTCATCATTCTATCTGTGTACAACGGTTTTAGTTTGGTGTTATATAAATAAGGCCTACCATTCTATAAAGATCATTTCTCGCAACTGTATTCTCAACCTCATCTTCAAGAAATGTTCTTATCCCCATTTTAATATCCATAATGTTAGGATCCTTAAAACTATATAGTAAGTCTTCAAGCTCTATGAAAGTTTGTCCAGCATATTGAACTTCTCTTAGGTAATATGGAGTAATGCCTTGCAGGATAGGTTCAGAAATGATCGCTTCGTATGCAGCTTTTTCAAATCCATCACTACATTTCTTCCATATTGTACCAGGTCTTGCAGGAATAAAAGAATTTGAATGACCAGAAACTTGAAACCATGAATTATTTGTCTTAAGAGTTTTACCGTTAGAGTTGTTAGCTTGTTCTAAGGGAACATCACTTGCTGGTGCTAATAGTTTTAATGCAATCTGGAAGAAAAATAACAATAAATAATTAGTCTACATTGTAAGAATGAAAGTATTTTTTATATAGGTCTACTTATTCACGAAATTATACAATACTACATACAGAGTCAGAGTGTTAGAAAAGAATAGAAACGACTTGATATTTGAAGAATTTCAAGAATTGTTTAGATAGAAAGGTGTTCAACACCTCATTTGAAAGCTCTTGAACTAATCAATTTTAATAACAGCCAAGTTATGGCATTTAAAAATTCACAATTTTGTAAACACAATATTAAACTTTCTTTAGAGGTCTGAGTGAATAATAATTTATTATTGGATATTGTGATGTAAAGTATGTAAAGATATATTGCAAATTACATATCTGGTACAGGGTGTTCTAAAAAGCAAATCTACATTTTTCTTAATTACACAAATTATTAGTACCAAATATTACTTTGGTTTACTTTTTATTATTCCAATATGTAACAAAATCATGCCATAATCTAGAATTTGATTAGTTGGTTATTTATTTGTTAATTGTTAGAATTTAATTAAATAGATGTTTATTTTGTTAATTATTAAGGTTTAGTTAGTTAGTCATTTAATTTGTTGGCGCAATATTGCGGATTTTCATTGCCATGGCAACCGGATAATTTAAAAAGTATGTAAACATGGACGTTTTTCTTTACCATGGCAGCCAGATAATTTAAATTGTATGTAACGGGACGTCACACGTGACGTTACGGATGTTATGTCATCGTCTTAACTGTTGATTTTATTTATTATGAAAATTAAAATGATTAATTTTATTTATTTTTAGAATTTAAGTGATTTTAAAGTTAATATACAATCATGTAATTTAACACAATGAATTGAATCATATGGTTTAGGTTCGTTATATGTATTTTTACAATTTACACTACAACATATTTCATTAATTGTTTTATAACTAGTATTAATTATGTATGTTATATTATTGTTAGTGTGAGTTCTATTTATTCGTGAACATACTTTATAATCAACCAAGAAAAGTAAGAGAGTTTCTGTAGGTACTTACAAAAAATTTAGTCTGTGATATATACCCAGGATAAATTTTGTTATTTACATCAGTTATTATATTATTTATATTATGTATATTTATTAATTTAGAATATATTTCAGGGACAGGATATTCATATATTATAGTATTTCTATTACTATAATATATTTAAAAAATTTCACTCAAAAATCCACTTTTTTCTATGTATATGCTTGTCGATTTTTACATTTTTTGAGTAAAAAATTGAAACTTACAGTTCTTATAGAGAATTAAAAATCTAAATGATTAAGCACAACTGAACTAGAACTCTCTACGATTATTACTTTTCAAGTTAGAACGTTTTGAAAATGAAAATTATACAACTTGAGTCATTTTTAATGTAAATAACTCGAAAACTAAAAAAGATACAAGGTCCTGTATAGTCTCATTGTTTTTTTTTTTTTATTTCCTATAAGAATATATTATTAACTAAAATTTTTTTTACAATTTTTTAGTGGGGGGGATTTTACTAAAATCCCTTATAACTTTAAAACAGTCCAGATAGAAAGTCCAGATTAGCTTTATTCATTTTTTCACGTGAATTTATATAAGTACTGAAAGTTTCATTATAAATATATTCATAACTTTAAGATTTCATCTGAAAAATATCAAGGTGTTAGTTATACATTCACCTTGATTTTAGTTTTCAATTCTAAAGTTATATAAAATCTACATTTATTTTTCGAATTGAATGAAATTTTCACAAAATGTTTAGGTAGTTAGTGTGAACATTCCTATAAAATTTCAATTCGTTATTATTATTTATATGTCCATTATAAGAAATTTTAGTTAAATTCTATTAAAAGTGGGGGGGGGGATTTTACTAAAATATCCTATAACTTCAAAACGGTTAAAGATAGAACGTTCTGAGTAGTTTTATTCTTTTTTTCAGAATTTATTTTTGAAAAAAGTGAAATGTTTTTTATATGTATATAAAAACTTTAGGAGATAGAATTTTTTTAATGAAAAAAGTCCCAGAAGGTTTTTAGTGGTAATCATATTAATTCTTTGTTCGCTTCGCAAGCGATATCTCAAGAACGGTTTGACTTAGCGAGCTGCGGTTTTCACCATTGAATTTAAAAGGTTTCAATCTATAAGATTGTATATAACAATAATAGACCTATATTAATTTTTTTTTAAATACCTAAAAATCGTTAATTAACATTCAGTCGGGTTAAAAAGAATGTTAATATTATTTTTGAAAATCGGTAATTTTTATATGACAATATTGAAATGTTTTTTATATGTATATACGAAGTTTCATCATCATATCTCAAAAACTTCAGGAGATAGAATTGTTTTAATGAAAAAAGTCGCAGAAGGTTTTTAGTGGTAATCACGTTAATTCTTTGTTTGCTTTGCAAGCGATATCTCAAGAACGGTATATATATATATATATATATATATATATATATATATATATATTTATTGAAGGTCACTATTTATTAATTTCATTCCTTATGAACATAGCCTAACAAGTAGTTTATTAAGTTGAATAAAATATCTTAATAATATTTAGAGTAGGTGACACAGAGATTATAAATTAAATAATAAATCAAATTGAAAGAAAGTAAGATAAATTAAAATAATAAATAGTAGAGACATTAAATTAAATTTCAAGCCATAAAAACAAAAGTCTAAGTAATCCTAGATTGCAAAGTACAACACATTCACTGTAAAAGAAATTAAGATCTCACTTCACATAAAATAATTTATTGCAACATCTAAATAACACAAATAAAATAATTCATCGTTTAGTATAATTTAGATATAATTAGTTTAAGAATACCCGGTAGTACTAAATTGTGAAATATAAAATAAAGTGATATCCAGTTAGTTTTGATAATCACATAGAGATCAAACTAGATCTGAAAATAAGAACCTAAGTCTGTTATTGTAAAAAAAAAAAAAAAAAACCAAGCCAATTTAGACAACAATAAGATTTTGCAGCTCCAGAGAAAATCAAATTGAAAATTTAAAAATTAGTAAATTTTGTATGAGAAATAGTATAAGACATTTGTCAAGTGCAAGTAAACACTAAAGGCTAAAACCTTAAAATAAGAAATATCTTATACACATTGTAACCCTAACTAATTTTAAACCAAAGCTACAAAAGGAAAGGTAATATCAGGCCAGTTTTCTTTTAATTACCAGTGATATTAATCACCAGAACAAAAATAACATTTTAATAAGTTTGATAAGGACATTGTGTCTACTTTTGTTGTTTTAAAAACTATTTAAACTTAAATATTAACATTAATTATTACTCATTTTGAGGAAGGACTTTGAACTTTAAATAGATAGTAGAAGCAATTTTGAAATATAACTTTATTTGATTTCAATTATTATAATTGTGTAGATTTTAATGTTTTAATAAATTTTGTAAATGTAAACTCTGCTATTTTTTATAATTTATGCATGTTAGAATAACTCCAAGAAATAGTGATCTAACTCGTTTCCACAAACAAAAAATAAAATAAAATTTTATTTTATTTTTAAACAAATAACAACCAGTTTAAAAATAAGGTTCAGTAAATTCATTTATTTATTCATCCTTTAAAAGAGTAATTATAAATAATATAAGTTTTAATAAATTTCGGTAACAAACAAACATACCAATTGCAAGCCTAGAGCATAAATCAAAATTAATAAACATAAGGTGTAAAAATAACATCTACAAGATTATCTAAAAATATAGGCCTACATATTAAAATCTATTTCCTAATATTTTTACAAAATAAATATGTATATTAACATTACTAAGTAAACTTTTAATATGTTGCTATTGATCATTTAAAAATAATGTAATTCTTCTAATACAGTATCAATGTAATTTATTTATAAGACCGACATTATTTAGATCTGTAATAAAGGCAAAAATCCCCAGAAACTGGTGCAGTGAAATTTATAAACTTGTTATCAAGGTTTGGGGACTTTGGCTTAAAATGATAAAGCATGTTAGTTTTTGTAGTATATTGTAATATGTTTTTTGGGACGTGTGTTTTTGAAATAAGTTAGTATCTATTCAAAAATCAAATGAATGGGTAAATCTTAATTCTATAAGCTAACGGAATGTTGAAGTAAGGTTATTTACAGTTTGATAAACAATGGAGTTGAATTAAACTGAGAGGATTACTTTGCTCATGATTACAGTATATGGTGGTTAGGAACGTTTGTATCAAGAAGTGTGTGATTTATTTCATGACAATTTCCCTCACTGACCTCCAATAGTCAAACATACGGTTTTCAAGAAACTGGTAGTACAAAGGACCATGAATACTCTGATAAGGAAAAATCCATTACCAATAACGACATGTCTTTGAACATACTACAGTCATTCATCTAGAATATCCACACCTCAGTGAGAAAAGCTGAACATGCATCAGCAGTTTCTTTATTCACAAAATTCTTAAAGAAAATCAATTTCTCCATTCAAAATATGCCAGGTTCATGATATGTTGGAAGACACTTTCAATCATCATCTTGAGTACTGCAACATCATGAAGGAGAAAATAATTGCACATCCAAACTTCATTAACTCTGTGGTATTTACAGATGGAAAAATGTTCATGTTAAATAGACCGCATTAATAGCCATAAAAGTCAATACTGGTCTGATGGATATCCAAGGTGTTTGATTGAAGTTCATACCCAGCATCCCCAGAAAGTTAATATCTGGGCAGGGATTGTTGGTACTAAAAGAATTGGATCCTTTATAATACACGGAAATATTACACAATATTATCATCACAACTTATTAGTTGACACAATTTTACCACAAATTAAAAATATTGTTTGGCCAATTTTCAACACTTTATGGTTTCAACAAGACAGAGCACCGCCTCATTATGCACTACAAGTGTGGCAACTCTTGGACAACACAATTTTACAAAGATGGGTAAGTCGCAAGGGGATAATTGAATGGCACGCTACATCGCCAAATCTGTCACCACTTGACTATTTCTTTTGTTTTTTCTTAAACAACAATTATCAGACTAATCATAGTGACATAAATGAATTGACAAATGATATAATTAGAGAAGATGCTCTCATTACTCCTGAAGTGTGTAATACCTAGAAGAGGTTGGTTTAATTAAATATTTTGAAATCGCGGGTAATCGTAGTGGGTGACTTGAGTCAAAAGCGTGACTGATGATTTTCAATGTTAAACAGAGTAAATTCAATTTTAAAATAGATTTCCAAACATAAATAGCTAATGATGTATAGTTTTTAAGATAATTTAATTATACAAAGTTTTATAAATTGTGTTTTGTAAAATAAGTGTTCGGACAATTTATGAAATCAGTGGTATTTGAATAGAACGTTAGTTGAGTATATCGCTTACGCAGCGATAACCGGTACTAAACGGGAAATGGACAAAAGCCATGTGGTTTAGAACAGTCTTAGTTTGGGATCTGAGGAAGTCAGACCTATGAAAGTTTATATAAAAACGTTTTGTTAAAAATGTGATCTTTTTAGTCTAGAGTCTTAGTTCAGAGGTAGAAGGTGTAAGAGGTGGTTTCATGGTAGAGAGATTTTTAAGAAACGTGTTTCGGAAGTTGATGAAAGTGTTGGACAAGGATTTTAATGATGTCAGATACAATCTGCATCAAAATAATTTTATAAAAGTGGTTTTGAACAATATAACGTAGTATTTCTTAAAACAAATAGTTTTCAATAAACGGATAAAGACTTGTGTATTGAATATCGTAATATGAGAAGAGACAATAGCGGTATCTCGTGTCATCGTATCATCGGTTGAGTGATGAACAATTTTAAATGTGAAAGAGAACTAATAAATTTGTTAGACAATTATAAAAATGCATTTAGTTGGAACAATGGAAGTGGATTCGGGTGCAGCGGCTACGAAGAACGTATATACATCGCTATATGGTTAGAAGCACATGGCAGAAAATAATATTGTATCTCCAAACTGGTAACAATGTGTTAAATAACACATAAAATTGTAATTCTTGTATAATATAAGATATAATTTATCTCATGTTTTTTAAAGATAATCTCATTTTGTTTGATATAATTTCATAATTAACATAAAGAATTTTTATATAGAATCAAATCAACAAAGTTGATTAATTGAAATTCTATATTCAATTTAAAGTAAAGTAATAATTAAATAACAGACATTTTGATCTGTTTTTCCTTTTTTGTTCTTTTTAAATAAATAATTTCCATTGCAACGTAATTTAGAGTCATGTTTTTTAACTAAGTATATACCTTTCTCAAAGGTTGAATGAATATTTTAAAATAATTTGGTAGGATGTTATTTATAATCAATTTATTTAATGTAATAATCTTGTTTGTTTGTTGTTTAATAAACTCATGTTAAAATTTCAGAAGCAAGTGTTCTCATTTCAAATGACCAAAATCACTGAGAGTACACTTTGGAAAGAACTCGCACCCGAGATTATTAATATTTAGAGTCATTTTTTTTTTTATTATTCAAAATTGATGTTAATTCATCTGGCGCCCATAATAGCTGTGCAAATTTTAAATATAATAAAATAATTTTTTTTTAATTTTTTAAGTAACATTTATAAATGATCCCATGAAGGTCATAAATTTACGAGAGTTACAAGTGATAGGGAATATGATGAGAGGTTACTATACAAGATTAGCACACTGTCAGATTAGTTTTAAACAAGAAAAGCATTTTTAACATTTATTATAAACTCTCAAAAGTAAATCACAAATGGAATCTGCCAGCAGAGTCAAGGAGGACATCAAGAACAAGCCGTATGAAGACATAATTAACCTGTACGAAGAAGTCAAAGACCTGCAGAGAGGAGAATCAGTTGCACTGTTTCGTCTAACAACCGGACATGACTGCCTGGCTGAACACCTGAAAAGAATAAAAATACTAAACCAAGACAAATGCACATTGTGTGAATGCCCGAACTCCATCATGAACAAGGATCATCTTCTGGTTTGCAGGAAGCTGGACATGGACAAACGGAGGAGAAAGGATTTGCCTGCTCTGTACTGGGAGGCACGACAGAGGATGGCGTGAGCCAACTGGAGCTGTTTGATAACAACAACAACATTTATTATAAAACTCTGAGGTAAGAAAAATCTTAAATTTTTTATAATCCTGTACATGGAAAATTATTTGTACCTTATGTTTATTAATTCTAATTTATGCCCTAGACTTTCAATTGATATGTTAGTTTGTTACCAAAATTTGTTAAAACTTGTATTGTTAGATAATAAAGAGAAAATTAAAATAATATTTGGTTCTAATTGTGTAACTAAAAACTATGTAGGCTTAATTTTTATAACACCCTATAACAGTTATGTAATTTCCAATACATCTTGGCTTTCTTTACATCACAATAATTAAATAATAAATCATTATTCTCTCAGGCCTGCAAAGAACATTAAACATTGAGTTTACAAAATTGCTAATATTAAAACTGGGTTGTTATTAAAGATAAATTAAAAAGTAAATTTAAATATCATAAATTGACCTATTAGAATATTTAAAATTATAAAAAGTGAGAAAATCTTGTTTTGTTCATTTTTGGAACACCCCCTGTATATCCTAATAAACTTTTGCACCTGTAGATAGAACATGTTAAGAGCTTTAATATAGGAAGTCGAATATCTTTCTATCTAAAGCAGTCTTGAAATATCAAGCTGTTTCTGTACTTTTCTAACACCCTGTATAATCACCATATAATGCTTTACAATACCATAGTGAATATACAAATAAATTTAGGCTATAAATAAAAGGGAATAGTAATATTCATTTTTAATCATTAGTGTTCATTGGATTAAATTTCATGTCGGAGCTGTTTTTGAATTGAGGTAGAGGTACAACTGTTTAGGTATCAGAAGGGCTTTGATAATATGCGTATTCAATAGGAAATGACGTAGTAGGTGTTAGAAAGGAGTTCGTCCCGAGGGGATTAGCACTCAACAATGAATGAGGTATAGTGCTGTTGGGATCAGCTGACAACCATTCAGTGGTTAGAACATTCGTCCTGGAGGGATCAGCCTTTAGACAGTTAACGGGGAAGTTTGTGTGGCTGGGATCAGCCGACAGGCCACGGAGGTAACACTCGTCCTAAGGGGATCAGCCCTCAGACAACAGAGTATCCGTGCTGCTGGGATCAGCCGACAGACCACAGAAGGAAAGACATTTAAGGATTAATAAAGAAAACAAGACAATTTATGTAACAAGAGCAGCAAGAGAGAAAGGATTGTTGCAGGTGACTGGGAAACCGAATGATTTTGAAGCAATCGAGGCCTGTGTTTATAGGTCGTCTGGGGTTGCAGGCGCATGTTTTTCTCTCTGCTGTGCATCATTTATTTACAAGTTAGTTATTACAATTGAATACAATTAATTATATTATGCACAGAAATTTAGCGTAATGATGCAAAGGGGTAACATGTCGCTACATTTTGTTTGTCATCAATTTAAAATAAAATAATCTTATCTTGAAAATGAAAATCATCACTATATTTTTTAAACTGTTAAATTACAAGTGTATTAATTACAAAAAATAATTTGATATTATATACTTTGACCAAGTTAGTTAAAATAGTTATATTGACTACTGAAGCAAGATGTTTTACATATTTATATCGTAAATATTCTAGTTCACAATTAGGCTATAAAATATTGATTTTCATTGTTATATTATATGGAAATTTGTTTTCTATTTATAATATTTTAACATAAATATATTAAAAAAAAAAAAAATTAAAAAAATAAAAAACATTACTTACTAAAAACTTGAGCAAGGAATGTTTCTCCTCCGTTTCTCCCACTTTTATACTGTTGACTGCCGAAGTTACTGCTGCTCTTGTGTTTTCCGACTGTTGTAACAAAAATACACAAATCCATAAGGATAAAGTTAATAACACAGTACATTTTGGTTTGTTAAACAACTCCATTGAAATTAAATCTGTAAAGCTACTTATACTTATTCTCTGACACAAAATAGACCACAAATTTGTTACACAATATCAGTGGCACAAATGAGACTATCAATTTAAGACTACTATCTGGTAAAGATAGCAGACCAGTTTGGACCAGTACTTTAATGATGCACAATAATCTGTAAATAACTCAAACAGTGATTAATCTTTTCTAAAATTGATTAAAATTAATAAACAAAGACTGACAGGACATAGATTAGTAAAATTCAAAATTTATTAAGCTTTAGTCAGAGTACAAATTTATGTAGTACTTGATATGACTAGCACATGTCTTTCCAATTAACCATTTAAAAATGTGTGTCAAATGAAATCTGGGTGCCTTAGAAAACATAAATATCCTATCATGTATGGAATTTGGAACAGATATCATTCCAATTACAACTTATTTTTTTTATAATTCATGAAGCTGGAAACCATCAATAACACAATGTTGAATTTTTATTCCATCATAATAAATTGTTTACTACATTCTTTAGCAAATTTGAAAGTTAAACTGATTTGCTGATATACATATGTTTTAGCCTGTGGGTTTAATATATATATACACTGATATGACACTTGGATTTTGACAGCTCATTTACCATTACAATTTATCCATTCATTCAGCTGCACAGCTGTTTGGTAGAATCAACTACTCTAACATCAGACATATACCACACTAGATCTAACCAGTGCAGTCGAATGCAGTGATTGAAATTACTTATTATTTGTAAAGGGTATTAAATTATATTATTTTACAAGTAAAATAAAGTTTGCATGAAAGGCCCTTGGGCTGTACCTGTTTCAACTCTGTGTAGTGCAGTGCCCCCAGTAATCTCATTAACTAGATATTTGTACTCCAATCCTTCAACTTGCATGTTACATTTTGGATAGTACTAGTACTGCTCTTTTCACATAAATTGAGGATCTGTATGTGGTTTCCTGCATGACCTGTTGTGAAGTTTTTCCAACCCAACTATCAATCTCACAATTCGCAATGATATATACGTTCACTAATATGATTCTGATTAATACATGGAAAGTGCTTTTAATTTGACACATGGAAAACCATTCCCAGTTCCTCGTCCTATACAATAGGAATATTAACAGGAAAAGGATGTGTTTTTAATGAGTAAGAATATCACACTATTGGGAGCATGGGATTCTCATTATCAATGAAGATTTTTCACCTTCCACGGGAAAATATTAAGAAAAATTAGTGTTCTATAGCACTGAACCTAAAATATACTTTAACTAATTTATATGAAGATAAACTGTGCACAATCATTGCACTAACTTTATCACACAGTTGTGCATAAAGACTAAATGGTGTATAATGGATAACTCAAAATTTGGTAGTCCAGTAAAACCTCCATCAACTGAAACCTTTTTAATTGAAATAGCGTTTATCCGGAATGTCCAACAAAGAAAAAATGCAGTGATTATAGTGAATGCAGGTATGGTAATTTCAAATTACTCATATTAAATGTTGAGCTTGACTTATGAGAAAATATACAGTATAACAAACACACAGAATACAATTCTCATAAAAAAATACGCCTAAGTATCAGACGCGTTTCAACGACAAGGTCGTCCTCTTCAGTGATACACCAGCTACACAGTGTACCTGGTGTATCACTGAAGAGGACGACCTTGTCGTTGAAACCCGTCTGATGCTTAGGCGTATTTTTTATGACAATTGTGTTCTGTGTGTTTGTTATACTGTATAGTTTTTCTCATAAGTCAAGCTCAACATTTAATACACATATGGCCTCTTTATTTCGGTTAGCAGAGATTCCACTGTAGTTGCTAAAACACAGAACTAAAAATTTGGACTAAAATTTGACAAAATTGTGTTAAATATAGCCTCTAGAAGCCCAAACAATACACATCACAAACTTATCAAAGAAATTTAAGAATTTAATCAGACAAAAAGTGAAAGTGTATATAAAAAAACAGATGTAACAGAAAATTACTGGCTATTACATCTGTTGGGATTTATACAAACCATACACTGAAGTCATCAAAGTACACATAAATAATCAAGCAGTCATCGAGCAACAAGAGTAACATATGTTATGTATTAGTCATTTAAAAAAAATATTATTTTCCAAATGTTAACTACCTTCTTTTAACGAAAGAAATATAGTAATTCCAATTTGTATTTTATTAGTGTGTAACATATAAATACAAAAATTTGACATAATAATATTTCAATAGATTATGGACGTACTAATTTGTAATTGTATTTATATTTGTTACATTTTGGTTATTATTATTATTTTTTTTTTATGAATAATTTGATAAACTTGTTGCTGAACTTTTAAAAATAGGTAAATTAGAGATGAAGACAATTGGAGTGAGTCAAACTTTTTAATTAAGGTACATCTAAAATTGTATGGTTTGTGGGATGTTATAAGTGGTGATAGTATTAAACCTAGCTCACTTCAAACGGATGTTACATCTAAAGAAAACGAAATAATATTATTTGAAATTAGACTATGGTCCAGAAATGATGGTAAGGCTCAAAGAATTTTTGTATCAACTATTAATGAATGAATTTTAGTTCATCTAATAAATCCCACTGCAAAAGTTATTTGGGACAAGGTTCATAAATTTTTTGAACAAAACTTATTAAATAGTATATACATCTGTTGCAACAGAAATAGATACATTAAAAATCCATCAGATGATATCCCAGTTCACTTAACAAAAGTTGAGGGACTTTGTCATTAGTTAAAATAATTAGATGAGCCTATGATAATAACTAAAATATTTTAATGACGTTACCAGCAACATATAATAATTTCCATAGTGCATAGGATTCCACACCAAATGATAAAAAGACATTCTCTGACTTGGCTGGTTATTAATAGATGAATCTAGATTAACTACACATTTACTACAAGAAGTTTAATATACTGCATTACCGACTAAATCAGCGTTCACACCAGAGTTGGCAACAATGTTCCCAACAAATGTTGACAACTTTTAGACAAATTCCAAAGCATTTGTTGCCAACAACTTTTCTTGTGTTTTGCCAAAACTTTTGCCAATATTTCCCACAGGCTGTCAGTAAATATCAAGAATGGTGTCAACATTTGTTGGCGACAATGTTGAAGGGGTTTCTGGAGCCGAGGCAACAATGTTGGCAACAATCCCCACCACAAAACTTCTCCCTTCAAAGCTTCTGCTTCAAAACATAGTCAATTTATTATTTACTGTGAGCGATTTGTGATTTTAATGGCTAATTTTGTTAATAGAATGGAGTGGTCATGATAGCAAATTATACACCTAATCCAACTGTCTTGGGAGAAAGAAGTTCTTTGGAATCCAACTCACCCTGAGTTTAAAAACAAAAATATAAAGAATTATGCATGGAGTGACATTTGTATGAAAATGAAGGTCACCAAATTAGAAGTTCAAATGAAAATGAAATCACTTATTGCGCAGTTTCAAAAGGAAACTAGCAATACAAAATTTGGTTCTGGGAACAAGTATACAACCAAGTAGTATGCTTTTGTTTCACTTCAGTTTTTAAAAGATATAACTACTTACAGAAACATCAAAGAGGCTAGGATCCCTGATATTATAATTGAGATAAGATCGATTAGTTTCTAAAAACTAGTTATTTTATGAACAGTAGACTTGCTCATTTATTTAAGTATTTTCTTGGGAGTTAACTTTATACTTATGCTAAAGACCGTAGGTGTTTGGTGGTATTCCATTTTAATTATTAAAACAATCACTTTTTAGTATAAACCACAACTTTATTTAAAATTTACCGACCATGGTTTCACTAGTTACAGCATTGTCAAGGTAGTTTACATGAATGAAGAAGAAAGGTACAGTTAATTTCCAAACAATAGTTGGGTAAAACCCTCTTTGTTAACCTAAATAAAGGAGGGGGAGGAATGAGAAGGGCTATGACCTATTCCCCACTCCTCAAACCATTAACATTTAAGAACTGTTTATTTTTTATCAACCAAAAATGATGTAGCTATACAATTGAATGACTTTTTTGCAGACAGTTAAAACAAATACTAGTTTTTTTCTGTTAAAGTACATATAACAGATATTCGGACAGAATATATTAAGAAGGAAGTTAGAGATCTTCTGAAATAAATGTTGTAACTCATCAAACTTTTGTTCCATATGCACCGAACAGAATGGTTCTGCTGAGCGTGAAATTCACACTATAGTAGAAGCAGCAAGAACTATGTTACTGGAAAAAATCACTTAAAAAGGAATTTTGGCTAAAGAGGATTCTCGCAAAAGAAGGGAATTGATTATAAGGAAACTTTTAGTCCTGCTGTTAGATTTGATTCAATACAAACAATTTTATCCATTCCATCTGTTGAAAATTTGAAATTATCACAGTTTGGCATTAAATCTGCTTTCTTAAATGGTGATGTGAAAGAAGAGATTAATATGAGACAACCCCAAGGATATGAATATAAAACAAATAGAGTATGCAAATTATGTAGAAGTTTGTATGATCTAAAGCAAACTTTTCTGTACTGGAATAAACTATTTATATTCATTGTTCTAAGCCTTAGATCTACATATATATATTATATAATACAAAGTTTATTCTATGTAAATAATTGTAGTCTTTGTTTTACTATACCTTAATTATATGTGGCTACATGTTTCACTGCCACAGACAGCATCATCAGGCCAGTTATTAATGTTCACTTAAAAACTCATACCTTTGTTGTAGACGTCAAACATATAAAAAAAATTGTATACAATAATAATTTAGTTCAATTCCGCCATTTATAATGTATTTCTTGTCTATATGGCAACTCCTAGAAGACTCTAGGAATGAAAACGAATGTAAAAATAAGTGTTGTGTAAAAATGAGTTTTTAATTGAACACAAATAACTGGCCTGATGATGCTGTCTGTGGCTCTGTGGTAGTGAAATATGTAGCCACGTATTATGAAGGTACTGTATAGTAAAACAAAGACTACAATTATTGATATAGAGTAAATATTGTATTATATAAACGATTTATTGATTTTCTATTCAAATAGTTTAATTTCTTGCAATAGTAATGATGATACTCATATCTTATTGAAATGCCTCAGTAATGAATTTGATATTAGAACTAATCACTTACATAATTTTCTAGGCTAACAGATAAATATAATTACTGGTGGATCAATATTTGTTCATCAAACTGCTTAAGCTTAAAGAGTTTTAGAAAAGTTTTATATTGCTGATTACAATTCAGTTTCTATATCTGCAGATCTACATCATTCTATGAGTAGTAATGAACATTTTAATAAAAATTCAAAAAAGTGGGAACTTCATACAGAGAAGCCATTGGTAGTTATGTACATGCAGTTGCTACTAGACCCGATATCAGTTATTCAGTAAAGTGTTAAGATGTTTTTCTTCCTTCCCTATGTCCCTATTAAGCATTTAACCCTTTCGACATCTGAAAGTAGAGTAATACTATACTTATGAAATATTTGACTTTTTGAATTTAAGCTAAAACTAAATCTTTTTGAGAGTCAAGGTCTAAAGGAAATTGTACATATGCACTCTTTAATTCAATTACTGAAAGTATTACGCAATAACTCCTCCAAATGTGGGAGAAGCACAGGGTGTGGATTGATTGTAGATGTAGATTACATTTTCTACAATTCCAATACAGATGAACATACACAGTAGACTTTCCTACATACAGAACTGGACTTGATTAATCTAAGGCGGAAAGGGGGGAATCTTTGGATCAACTGGTTTATAATATTCTAGATATATATTAATTTCTGTATATACTGATTGTTTTAGTACAATTCTAAGAGCTTATAATTTGTTTATAATTAACATTACAAAATACCCACAATTTCTTCAAACAGTCCTCACATTTATACCTTGTCTGTATAACTATTTTCATAATATCAGAAGGGACTCTAATTAGTTTTCCTCTAGAAACACAATCAGTAAAATGGGTGTATGGGGCTAGATTAAGCAGACAGTCATCCCAAAGCAGGTAATAACATTCTTCACGCTTAAGTTTAGAACATATTTTTTAAATGAAAAAAAAAAACTTCTATAATACAATATATTCTCCTTTAATATGAGGAATCACCAATATCCATTATGATTATATATCATCTAAATCTTCGTTTTCAAGTCTCTTCATATTTTCAACATGAGCAAAGCTCAATTGATTGACAAAGTCAAAATTCAAACATTTACTGTTTTCTGAGGTATTAACATAAGTTTTCTCAAAGCCCATTGCAACTGCTTATTGATTGATTATGTTTGGCGTTTAAGGGGCCATTTAGAGACCAGCCCTGGCACCAAGACCTATGGCCTATTGTGCAAAATAAAGTCTCCTCATTCTAGCTTAGCAGGTTTGTTCATCTTATGAGTTTAAGTAATCCACTAACTAGCTCTTCCAACATTAGTTTCCCACTAATTTGGAATCATAAAAACTTTTCGCCTTTTATTGGTCAGGGTCTCACAATTGAAAATTATGTGGATTGTGGTCTCCTCGTCTTTCCCGCACACTCTACACACTGTTTCGCCCTGATAGGCTCCTATCCTGTGAAAATTCACTATCAGACCACAGTAATAAGTTCCTTAATAAGTAATTAGTCTGAGTTGTCCCCTACTTCGGGTCATTATCGTCTTCTCAGGATTACCTGATAGGATGTACTTAAGTATAATGATTTACTATGATTCTGCCCCTTGAGGTTTCCCCATCTTTGCTGGTGTTGTGCATGAATCCACCTATTAATGGCCATCTTGGCCAGACACACAGCGGTGTTACAGCTGGCTCAGGTCCTACAAATTCTGATACAGCTCCCTGTTTAGCTAGTGTGTCTGTCATCTCATTCCCCTCAACTCACTTATACCTCAGCACCAAGTGCAAAGTTACCCGATTTTCCTGGGATAAAGCATTGAGGTTCTCCCAGCATTCCTACACTATCCTAGATTTAAGATAGTTCCTGCAAGTGCATCAATTGCAGCCTGACTATCTGTATACACGTGGATATGGTTTTTCTTAGATTGCTGCTTCAGATTTTCCTGTATACAGACATTTATGGCCATAATCTCGGCCTTAAAACTGTGGCATATTGTACCGAGGGAACCGAACGTTTCAATGCTGGTCTCAGCCCATATACTTTGTCATCAGTACCTACAGTTGTCTTTGAACCATCGATATACCACACTAGGTTTCCTGCATTTCCTAGAACTCGATTTCATCACCATGGGTCAATATAACTTCAAAAGGTTTTGAAAATGAGTATCTTGTTTCTATCTTATCTGTACCCATACTTAAAATCGAGTGGCCAATTTTTCCTGTAATTCTGGCATGCCTCATATGTGAGTTTCTCCAGATTCCCTGTAATTCAGCCTGTAGGCTGCTTTCCTTGCTTCCGCCATAGTATACAGCCTGAGTAGTATTTCCATTGTAGCAGTTGGTAAAGTGGACATGGCCTCGGTCACGTATAGACATGCCAACCTCTGAACCTTAGTGATAGAGTTGTTTTGGCACATCCCCGCTTGTTCCCAACCCACAAAACTACCGCCCCATAGCTCATCATAGGTCATCAAATACCAGTGTAGATGTATCTCATCATTGCTGCTCTTAGTCCCTAAGTTTTTCCTACTGTCATCATTGATTTATTGGCTTTTTTTTTTTGTAGCAGGCTTCAATTTCGAATTCCACGTTAGTATGGTGTCTAATATCACACCTGGATATTTGAACTCATTCATGCATGGAATTTTTGTTTGCGAAATTTGGATATTGTTCAAATCCGGGAGTGATCCTCTTCCTTGTAAATGGGATCAGTGTTGTCTTATAAGGATTGACCCTAATGTTTTCCTTGTAACACCATCGCTCTACTAGTGTCTACTCTATTAATGAGATTATATAATTAGTGAAAAAATTACCCTTTTGAAACACACTACTGCCTATACAATATTTAAAACTTGTATAACAATAATTCCACATAAATTAATAATAAATTTTCAGTTTTGTCAATAACAATACTTGTTGTATATGCTTGTATAAGCAAAAATGAACCGATTTATTTGAAATTTTATATCAAAATTCACAGCATTTTATGACAAAAGTCGTAGTGATATTTATTTTTGTCCATTATTAAAAACTGTCTAAGCTAAATATTTGTACTGGACAAATATATTATGAGTCAGTGCCTATTGTCTCTGTGCAGGTCAGTAAGGATACCACAACAATGGGACCCGGGCCCTGGCAAGCTAAGCCTATTAGTGCCACTTGACCGAATCTCTGCCTCACTGTGACCATTCCACAAACAAAAAACTTCACAAGCTATTTTAATCAGTCTTGGCATCTGGCAAAAGCTGAATAAATTAATTTTGTTTAGAATTGTTTAAGCAGAATTATTATAATAAACTTGTAGTTGTAAGTTTAATAGACATTTTGTATTGGCATATTTATGTGTACTGTTAGTTGATTAAATAATTAAACTACATTATGTTAGTTTGTGAACTATCTTGTGTTCCCATTAAATTGATTTAAATCATTTTATTCTTCAAACGAAATTAGTTTCCTTATTCTACCTGTATATGATTAGGCCTTTAAGTATTAAATTATAATGTATTAGCTTTTATCAAATACTTAATATCAGAGGGGAAAATAAGAACATAACTGTTATATAAAACGCAAAAAATAAGGAAAAAAACTCATTCAGACTCAGTACGGAGAGTGGTCCCCTTTGCCTACAGTTGGTGGGAAAGCATGCTACTCTGCCGGACTGTTTTCATGGCAATCAGTACCTTATCCAGTTTTTATTAAAATTGATGGTGGAATGATGTGTGCCATCATACAGTATTCTATACCGTATATAGCTGGACCAATTTTTATAAAATTTGGTGTGTGGGTATATTTTGGTTTGGATGTATACAAACATTTATTTTATTTTTTGATACCTCAAATTTTAGGAATAACTGCCATTGACCAAAAGAAACAATTATTACATCTTTAAAATGGACTCTACATTTGGTAATTTTGTTTGTTTGGAGTTTTAAAGAGAAAAACTATTCCCGTCATTAACGCTTTCACAAAATTTAGCATGAAGATGCTCCATCTTTATACAAACAAATGACACAAAACAAAAACAATAACATAGAATTTTTAAAAACAATAACAGGATAAATACAAATTAACAAACAAAAATTAAACCACAACATAACATGTTACAAGGCTGTAAAATGGCCCTGGCACGAATTAACAATTATAAAATATGTAAAAACAATTAACAACAATAAAAACAAATAGTACAAGGCTGTAAAAAAGCCCTGTAACAAATTATGCAGAATTAAATTTAAAAGGAAAAAACTAAACATAATATTACAGAGTTGTAGAATGACTCTGCAACAATTGACTAGATTTTATCAAATATTTTCAGACGACGCAAAAAGGACAATACCCGATTGAGGATCTGAGCATTATCCCTCAACATTGCCTGAATGGAATTGGGAAGGGCAAATGTTTTATGCATACCTCTCAAAGCAATACAGTCAATGAGGATGTGCTTCATTGACAACACACCTTAGCAAAATGGGCATAGTGGCAGATTCCCCTGTTCCATCAGAAATCCATGACTGATCATGGAATGACCGATACGAACATGGGTAACCACCACTTCTTCTCGACAACTGGCACATATGGATGAATTCCACAAACTGACAATATCTTTTACTTCTCTCAGCTTATTGGACTCTGTATTTGTCCACTCTTCTTCCAACTTATTACGCAAAATAATTTTAACTGTTGATACAAAGTCAGATACCGCAATGCCCAGGTACCCAGCAAAATGATACTCCAATGTCCCGTAACTGAAGTATTGTGAAAGGTATTGCTTATTGAGATATTGTATAGAAACGAAACTCATCACTGTAAGTATTAGTTGATGAAAAGTTACCAAATGATGAGCCCAAAACATTAGCAATTTCATAGTTATTTGTAGTCAAAGCTCCATCCTCCTGCTTAAGTCCCAATAAGGGAGCAGAGGGAGGATGACCACAAACAGAACGTAACTTCATCCATACTGTTGACGTGGGGTGTGGTTCTTGATATTGTGCCCATGAACTGGGCTCATTATTCTTTCCTACTCTACCTAAATACTCTACGTGCTTTGGCTTGTAGAATTTTGGCTTTACGATGTAAACAGAGAGCGTCACTAAATTTGTCGTTTGGACGTAGTGGTCTCATCGATGTTTTCGGAACATTGCTGTAAGGAGTGCTTCCGTAAAAGACTGTACTGCTTCATTAACACTTTGAAGCCTAAGCCTGAGTATAGGTCGGGCAGTCGTGACAGCGCTCGACGCCGAAGCCTGAGTATACATCGGGCTGTGCTAAATAATTCTATACGATTGCGATGTCAGCATATAATCGGGTTTCGGCACTTTTGCTTAGCTAATTGGTTATTTATCTTTGCATATCTTTGATTTTCGAATAGTCTGTGCTGTTGATATGGACTAAATATAAATATTATAAAGCTGATGCTAGGCAACGTAACACGTCTATGAGGAATGTAGCAGACGTTTGTTTAGTTCAAAGTTAGTGACTGAGTAATCAAGATTTGTTATGTTTGTTTGTTGTTTTTCTTGAATACTAAGTACTTTTTGAGTTATGGTGAACCCAGAATATTCAGTACCCCTTTGTGTACCTGAATGTTTCAAACTGTATCATACAAAGGCCAATTATGTTTAGTGAAGTGCTTTGTAGCTATTTTTGTTTGTGTGTGTATTTTACCCTTTTTCAAGACTAAGGAGTGTTGACTGTGAGTAAAATATCTATTTACATGTATATATATATATATATTTAAAAAGGTAATTTCTTTAGGTTTAAAATGATATATAATAAGTCATATATGATAAATATAACAAATACCACAATTTTTTAAAAACATGTCCAAAACCCCCAGGCACAGTAGGAAAACAGCACGTTAGAGAGTTAGGCTTCAAAGTGTTAATAGGAACGATATTATTATAAATAGGTGATACAATTTCACTAGTGAAACTTTCCCATTTTGCTTTGCGCAAAATCCATCTGGGAAGATATCATTACAGTGCGAGAAGTCAGAAAATGCAAGCTTCACAGGAGCGTGATCACTACTGGGTCAGATATAACGGACCACTCAAATTTAGTGGCAAGACTAGGGCTACAAAATGGAAAGTCGACAGCTGTCCGACCACCTGTAGAAGCCACCAGATGAGTTGGTGAACTGTCATTGAGCAGAATCAATTCCAAACCGGATTGAACCCTGTCAATACGGCTCCCTCTGGGGCTGCAGGTGTTCGATCCCCAAGTATAGTGATGAGCATTAAAATCGCCCACCAAAAGAAATGGGGCAGGCAACTATCTGATCAGGTCAACCAGTTCCACTTATTCAAACCTGTAATTAGGTGGCAGATATAAACAACAAATTGTCATTTTGTATGGAGTAGTGATCATTATTGCTACTGCTTGCAATAAAGTCCTAAGGTTCACAGATGTACCACACAGATGGTGTTGTGGGCAAATATTGCTACTCCACCCTTAGCTCTGTCTGTAGTGACATAGTCTTTTCTAAAAACTGAAAACCCCCTCACAATAAAGGAGTAGGCTTGATGGAGGTGAGTCTCTTGCAGGAAAATGACTAAAGGGGATGTATCACATACAAGAACCTTAAGATCTTTTATGTGACTTCTTACGCTGTTAATGTTCCATTGTGTCACACTATTCAAGTTTAAGTTCCTGACCATATTTTAAGATGAAAATATAAATAATAATAATTGATTCGTTAACAATTAAAAAGGGCTTGGACCTGTATCATTCTTACCACCTTGGTTTAATCATCAGGTGGTTTAATTTTAGTTTTTGAAGTCTCAGGGTCAAGCTCCATAGCAACTTCAACAAACTGGAACAACAAGTGTTGAAGGCTTCGAAGACACCTGAGGTGATTTTTGGAGGGGTTTAGAAGAACCACCCCCTCTATTATTTTTGGTATTTTGAGATATGGTTGTTACACCCAATGGTCTACTGTGTTTGAGTACAGTATTTTGATTTTGATTTTTTACAAAAGATGAAGATTTTGCAAGAACAGATAGTGAATTTGATTTTTGTTTAATAAGCTCTCCAGTTGTCGGTGGCAACTTGAGCTTTTTCTGTGGCGGATGTACAGATTTAGCCTTGGACGTAATAGGTTTGTACACTTAGCAAGAAGGTCAACTTTAGAACTAGATGGGACATTAACAGATGAACTGGTGTGGACTGCAATTAATTGTTTTATTTGATCTGCAAGTACACGAACCATTACACCCATGATGAACATGAATTCAGGGCTGGGGCAGAGCGCTATGCCAACTTTAGTGTGTAATGATACATATTTTTCAACCTCTACATAATGTTTGCAATAACATGTATAGCTCATTTGTTATGTAGTGGCGCTTGGAGGGAGGGCGGTCCAGCTTAGAGTGAGGAGGTTGTTCCTAATACACTGTCTAGAAACGCACTGGTGAAAGGACGGCGGAACACTAACTCACTCGCTTCCCCCACCTCTAAAAAGTGATGGAAACTGTTTGCCCAATGAAGGTCACTACATACCACTACATACCAAATGCGCCACTACATACCAAATGACCTCTAGCATTTCGGAGTTTTCAAATTGAACGAACATTACCTGCAGCACCAGTGACAGCTTTATTAATTGCAAAGGGGGAGATCTTAGATAGATCTGACCCCTCGACACTGTTTCGAACAATAAGAAATCTGGGAGCAGGTCCCTGAATCCTTAAGTCCAAATTTCTCTTGATCGCTTCAAATACAGACTCTTCGGACAATGCTGATAGTTGTCTTTTAACATAACCCGGGTTGGCGTTATTTTTAGTAGAGCCCATGGATAAAACCATCGCATCATATTAAGTGGTTGCAGATGACACTCTGGGAATGGGTATACCCACTTTCGATCATTTTCAAACCCCAGAATTCTGGGGCCAAGAGTATCCTCTTTAACCATACTGGATGGGCATCAGTCCAGACCTGCAACTGGAAAGAAGGGATCCGACACCTCCCCCATCGCGAACACTTCCTGACCAAGGACCGAAGTGGCTGGCTACTGAACAGTAACTGCGCATACGTCATCGGCAGAGCAAACTCACAACAGCTTTCCAGATTCAACGGTTGTCACCCTTTAGTCTGGTAAACACTTCCAGACACGCTACAGCAAAAAAAAAAAGAAAGTAATCCCTATATATATAAATGTAGAGTGTTTATGTATCCCCGTGAATCGTGTAGTATAACAACCTCTACAAATTGTAAAATATGAATGAGTGTTGTATGTGTGTGTCTATTTGGAGAAGATGTTTTAATGTACCACCCCTGTATAACTAAGGTTCTGCGAGGGACACTAAACCCCTCTCTATAGGTGCAGATAGTCTGCACCCCCCTGCGATAAAGACCTAAGTGAAGATGAAGGTAAGAAAATGTATATAGGTGAAATGGGTGTACATTTATATGGATGATAATCTATGTGTTGTGAGTGTTTGACTGGGGACCGCGAGGGACGCCAATCCCCTCTTATTAGGTGCAGCTAGTCTGCACCCCCCTGCGGGATCTTTTGGTAAAAGTTTACAAAAATGTAGCTTCCAAGAACCCAAACAAAACATATTGGTTGATATTTCCCCAAAACATACAAATTCTAAAGTTATCTGTCAAATGGTTGATTTGTAAAATTTTGACAGATTTTAGTGAAATATGAAGGTTTCAACCTTATGTAAACAAAAGTACAGTTCATGAGGAAACTGGACAGTCATAAGTCTCAGCTTAGTGCATAACTGTACCCATTTAATGTGACCTCAGTACTTTTGGAACACTCAACTGATAGAAAGTTTTGCTGAGGTATTCTTGAATCTTATATTGTAAAATTATTTTTGTCTGTATTAAACATTTTGTTTTTGTTTTTGCTATTACTAACAACTGTCCCAAAAGTAAATTTGTTTTTAAAAAACAATAGGCTTATGGACATTATTATGTGTGTTAAAAATCTGTGATCATCACTTTACCCCAAATAAATGAAAGTATTTTAACTAATCCCTTCTTTCTTTCAGTAGATTAATTTTAGTGACTTAAAAGCCCAATTTTAAAAAATTTTGGGTTGCTAGAATAATATTTTGTATATAAAGTTTTTAATAATAATTTATTTTGGTTTAAATGAAAATTAAAGGTTTTTTTAAATATGTTAAATTTTACAACTTTACAATTTAATTAGCATGACCAATTTCAATAATACTCTAGAATTACATAATTTTCCTTGAAAATTTAAAAAGAGTAACCATATGTATTGAGGAGAAAATAATATACACTTTCCTAGCATTTGTAAAGAAAACCTAAACTGAACACTGAAACAATTAGATGAAGTTAGCAACTAAGTTTTATTTATTTTCTACGAAACTTCTGTTAGAGACAGAATACAGCTTTTGTGATAAGATTGTACATTTACACTCTATAGCATTTTTTCCTGGATTTTATATTTCAAGTTATTTTCAGGAAAGTTAGATTTCAAAATTAAAATTTTGGTGCATAACTTTTGTTAATTTCATGCGGAGAGTTGGGATATTCAATACGTCTACAAGATTCCCTGTCACCCAACACCCAGTCACCATCCTTTTCTGTCACCCCAACTATCTTCTTTCAATTCTCTTTGTCTCATAACTTCATATATGCAACTTTGCTGATTCTTTCTACGTCTTCACTGATTTCTCTTTTCTAACGGCTTCCACAGAAGAACCAACTTAGGAATTCTTATATGTGACATCCTATGAATTATTCAAACCAGACCAGTTGTTGATCCCAAATATCCTATACTATTGTTTGTATTACATCTACACCTTCCCTTTTCTTATCATTTGTTATTCTTTCCCAGGCCCGTTTTAAACCCTTTTAGCGCCTCTGGGCAAATCAAAGAGATGCGCCCCCCCCCCGATTAATTCATCTTTGCCAGTTTTGGTTCGGGAGGGATTTCTCCCTTAAGGAAGGGATTTCACCCTTAACTCCACCGAACTTCTTTTATTTGGTGAGTCGGTAAGTCTTTCTATTATCCATCACCTATGGACCCGCCGTGTCCCGGACTGGCAACCGGCTACTGTAAAAACTTGCAAGTATTATTACTGCAGTTACAGGCGTAGGTGTTATGATTGACGTCACAACATAACAACCTTGTATTTTACAGTATCACGGACCACCCACCCACCCTAAAAAATAGTTCTTAATTATTGCAAACGTTTATTTCTATACATAACCATAGCTCATTTTATTTCAACTGTATGTTCACTTTTTAATTGAGTCTTGTAAAACAACTTTAATACTTCAACCTTATTTCCTTCATACTTTCTTTATATTTTTACATATTTGTCATACTTTCTCCTTATATAATATTTACATAATTGCTTTTTTTCTACTGCATACATAACAGCATTAAGCTATTCAGCTTTTCGTCTTTTATTGTAGAACGATTTTCAGATTATATTCTTTTCAAGGCCGAAAAGCTCCTCTTAGCTGTGCAATTTGTGATTGGCAATGTTAAGTAAATTTGAATAGCTACCACCAAGTTTGGGAATGTACTTTCTAAGCTGTATTTTTTTATATATTCGTAGCACTCCCTAATTTTTGTGATGTTTTCAGCTACCATTTAAAATGTAGACACTCTTGCACAAAGTCTTCCTTGTAAATGTTATTGGAGTAACATTGAGCTTGCTCTCTTATATCGTCATTCTGCTTTTCTCTGAGAGCTGAAAATTTCAAATCGTTGTGTTTCAGAAAAGATTTGGCAAATCGAGGCCTTACACTTACTACCATTGAATGAATTTATACGAACGAGGTGATTTTTGTGATGCGCGGATGAAGAGGGGGCAAAACGAGTTTTCTGTTTCGGATGCTATTTTCTAACCGATAAGCATGGAAATGTTACCAAATTGTTCAGAAAGATCTGAAGAATGGTTGTGCTACCTTAAAATTTTGATTTTTCAGCTCCATAATTTTTTATAGTTTTTTAAATTTATAAACTTTTATCAACATATACTGCCTTAATACTGGTCAATTAAAAAAAAAAAAATGTATGACCCAAAACTCTTGCTCCCCTGGGCAAGTGCCCATGTTGCCCAGTTAGAGAATCGGGCCTGTTCTTTCCACCCTGACTGCCTACCGCTCTTGTCCAAAAGTCCATCTCCATAGCCTAAAATATTTTTTCCCCATTTTATCTTGAATTTTCCATACCTCTGAGCTATAAATTATTATACTTTTAACAATAAAATGATATATCTATTTCTAATTCTCTTTGTTGATAGTTTATCCCACAAAAAACAATTCAACATAGCAACAGATTTCCATCCCTGTACATTACACTGTCTGATCATTTCATATAATGCCCTATTCTATGTAATTTTTAATCCCAAATATTTACATTCTATATAATGCCGAGTATTACACTTTGTATACATGTGTGAGGCCACCCTTATAATCCCTCTCTCTCAAGGACTGGGCTGCAGCTGTCTCAGCAATGAGTCACCTACTAGTTTATGTTCCTACGAGGATACACTTAATTTATAAAGCATAATTTCTTATTTCTAATAAATATTTGGAACCTACTAAAAAAAAATAATTAAAAATGATATCAAACTCGACTAATAGGATCATTACATTTAATACGATTACGGCAACATGAAAGATTCAAACTAAGAGCTTGTTTTGGTGACTAATACTAATTCTGAGAAGAATGAGTAAGTCAACTTTCTTTCGTGAACTGCAATATGTGAGAACTGTGGAGGAAATAAATTTCATATCTTGCATATTTTTTAACATTTTATTTGCCTGCTCTCTTATGAGGAAAAAACTAGAAAAACATTTTAAATATGGTAAAATGATACTTTAATAAAATATATAATTTGTCATTGGAAATTTGCTAAGTTTGCAGTGACGGGGATATTTTGTACTAAGCTATGTGCAATGGCAAATAGTAAAACGTATTGAAAAGTTAGAAAATTGGTTAACTAACATTGATTCTAGCTTTTATGTTAACTAGCTGTTATGTTACTTAGTGTATGCCAAAGTTAAAATTTTTCTTTTTTTCTTGCAGACAGTCACGGATAACATTTGAGTGAATCGATAAGAAGTTATTTTGTATCTCTGAAGATTTGTTAATAAAGTCCCTTATAGTAATTTAATTGTATAGTTATTCTTTTGATTGTTACTGTAATTTATTGTCACTTTAAACATTCTAATGCTTAATAAAATATTGTAGATTAAATTTTTAAGTCTTTTTCCAATAGTTTTCTAGCCATAATCCAAATATTCGTGAATAAACATACAATTATGTATGTAATAAATTTAAATGTTTGACAAAGTTAGTGGACAAAAATAAATTTTATAATTAGTTCGTTCCAAATATGTTTAAAAAAATAAGAAATTATATATAAATGTTTAACAAATTTTAAATGCAATGATCTACATATTTAATAGAGGTAAAAGGAAAGTAGAAGAAATAACAATTTCAATTTATATGTAATATTTTATAGTTTAATTATCAATATTTCTTACAAATTGAAAATTTTCTGAAGTTTTGTAAAATGAAAACATTTAAAAATTAATTCTTAAGTACAAGTATAGGTACACAAAACTAATTATGTATGAACAGATATATTTTCATAATAGGTTTGTCTTTACAGAGTATAAAAAACTAAAACATTAACATCTATTCTACAGTAATAAATTATCTTGAAAACATCTTTGTTTTTAATAAACACGTCATTTTAATACTGATATCACAGGTTTTCATAACCCTGACTTTTGAACTAGGTTGATATTTTAAATCCATTACAAGTTATCTTTTTATTTGAAAATATACATTTTAGTATTTATAAAAAACTAATAAATTTACAGTGAAAATTTATTTGAAACAATGTTTGTGTTGATTATACATTGAGAATTAAAACATAATTATTGTAAACAATAAACTTCATTAATTTTAAAATAGTATGTTTGTGTGTGTGTGTTGTTTAAAATTTGAAAAATTACTGAGTTGAAACTAACAGTGAAAAAACTCAATGTTAACATTTTGTTATTTTATCATTTACTAAACAAATTTTCTAAATTTGTCATTTTGTTGAATACATTAGTTTAGTAGCATTATGCAATCTCAAAATAAGTCTGCATTAGACGATGAGTGAAATTGCCTTCCACTTATCACCGCAAACTAAATGTGAAATAGTTACAACTTTTATAATTTTCATAATTTGTGTAAAGTAAATAATTTTGAGTTTTGATTTCATAGTTCAAATAATTTAAAATACTGACAGTATACAAAAATGTTTTGAAATATCTGTTACCTTTATCTGTCAGTTACCTTTAATTTGTTTACTAGTTTTAAACATACTGAATATTTACCTAAAACAATTAACAATTTTAATTTCTGTATTAAGAACAAGTTACCAGTTAGTTTTTTGAGATTGTATGATTTTTAAAATATTCAAGTAATTAAAAACTAAAAATAAACAACATAATGCTGAAGTCTATCTTTTGTTATATTGAAATGGATTTTAAGATAAATTACATTTTGTAAACTGAATTATTTAATATAACGACTGGTATACACAAGTTGTAAAACAGTAATTCTTAAAACATTGGCTAAGATGATGGCCAAACACATATTGCACTGGCAAGACTTTCAGAAACTTGGTCGTAATCACAGTCTTAAGCAAACATTTTGGTATAAAATACAATCCTAGAGTAATTCTTCTAATTTGAGATCTTCAACTTTGGATTCAGTGCACTTTAGACCAAGTTTCTAGAATGCATTCAACATAGTTTAAAAGGAAGGAATATTATCACCTGGCTATAAACGCCAAGAAAGTCAACTTGTATAGAACATGACATGGTGGACGCGACACGACATTGCCGGGACCGAACGACTAGAATGAACAGAGGAGCAGATATTCTCCGATGAATCAGGATTTGAGTGCAACAGGAGTGTTTGAAGTGACTGCGTTAACGCCTCCAGAAACTTGAACTTTCTCCAATGACTGTAATAAAAAAATATATATATAAGTAAAAAGGTTATGTTACAGGTTTATTTGTAAATAATCTATATTTAATTAAGTTCACTTCATCTAGTGACATTAATTTAACAGGTTTAGGCATACCATATTTCATAAAGTTGTAATAAATCGAGTCTTATTAAAATTTCTAAGGATCGAGGTACTCTAAAACCAGCTAAATAATAGCGTGACAAAACTAGGTAAAACATAAACATATAATTCTAATATTATATGAACAGTAAATTGTCATTTTTTATGCAATTAATAAGTACTTAAAAAATGAGTTTAATTGTAAATACAGGGACTATATTTTAAATTACAGTTGAGGGGCTTATAATTTTTAAACTGTCTATTTATTTTATTAACACTTTATTACAAAAAACTAATGATGAATTTAATGAAAAGAACTAACTACAAATTTGATAGTAATAGTTAAAAGTTTTATTATGGACAAAAATCACACAGAATCAGGACATTACTTATCTATAAAATTGCATTAAGAAATAAACCTAAATCTGTTTACATGCTTCTTTACAAGAAACAAAATTAGTTTGATTAAGATCATTAGAAATCACTTAATTTTATCTGCATTTGGTCGACTCTTATCATAAATGTGATACCAAAAAGAGATCATAAGAAATCTGATGTCAAATTTTTATATTTATTATATTATTATACTTATAAAACTCACCCGAATAAGTTGATCCAGACCAAAGAGGAAACCTTCTTCGTGGTTTCCTGGACTCCACGAACTCCGATGATTAACGGTCAATCCTCCAGGAATAGGTCGTGTCTTGGCAAAGTCTATTAACCATGCTCCCACTTTCGTATCATCATACATTATAAGAATACTGCTTCCAACAACCTGTAAAATAATAATACAATTCATTAGATATAATATTATCAACATTGGTTTTTCATTCTATATTTTAATATGCGTATACTGTAACAGTTTACGCATTATTTTTTATTATTATGAGTGTATATAAAATAGAGCGTTTGAATTTGAGATCTAAGTTGTTGGGAATTTCAAATACAATCATAAAAATTGATGAATAAAAAAACTTGTATTATTTTTTTCTAATAAACTCATTTAAAGCGACAATTACACTAAATTTTTAAAAATCAATCCTTGTGCATACCTCATGTTGTTTGAAGTATTTGGATTGTTCCAGTCTGGTTCTGATTTCAGAAAGTCTTGCAACCAGCCTCTGTCTTGCGTCTTCCCTATTACCAAGAAAAAGAGACATTGCATCGAGAACATCTTCAGAATTCTTCACCCGTTTTAAATCTGTTACTGGAGGTGATCCTCGAAACTGCACAAAATAAACACACACTTGTTAGATGGTTAATATTAATATTGACTATTTCATATCAATAGTTGATTCTTTTTGCATTTCAATAAAACAAAAAATGAATTTAAATAATTTAAAACAAACTATTTTTTATTCAAAAAATGATATCTATATGAATAAAATAAAAACAATTACCTTCATAGCCTCAATTCTAAATCCATGACTACACGTTGAACTTTGTTCCTCACGAAATAGCATATAGCGTAGTTTAGTGACAGCCTTCATCTCGTGTTCTTCTGCAGTCGGGGCACTAGGATCTACAGCTATCATCTGTAAATAAGAAAATAAAAAGCATGTAATTCCGTGTTGATCATAAGAATAGTCTTTATTAGACTACAAATTAAAATTAAAAAATATGAAAACCTAGTACAAGTTGTAATAAAATTTTTTAAATATTTTCTCATCAAATAAAAATCATTGCTTACAAATTCGGTTTAAATTATTAAAGAATCAAACATTAAATAAAAACAAACGGTAAATTTTAATTGTGAACTCGTTTTTTTACATAAAATACATTTTAGAACCCATCTTTGAAAAAAATAAAGAGAAAGAAATTCATAAACAAGAAACAAGTCAAAATAACTGTAGCATACAACAATCTAGCATTTAGGTGAGAAAAAACAATCTCTTAAAGTCTAATCCTTGGGTATGTATTTGAAAGTAAATTAAACGATTTTGTCATAATTGTATACAAAATCAACTGAAAACTCAACCATTTACTTGGTATAAATGTTCACATTTTCATAGTTTGGTGTTGTACATAAAGAATGCCTACCTTTCTATAAAGATCCTCTCTCGCAGTCGTATTCTCAACCTCATCTTCGAGAAACGTTCTTGTCCCCATTTTAATGTCCATAACGTTAGGATCCTTAAAACTATGTAGTAAGTCTTCGAGCTCTATGAAAGTTTGCCCAGCATACTGAACTTCTCTCAGGTAATGTGGAGTAACACCTCGCAGGACAGGTTCAGAAGTGATCGCTTCGTACACAGCTCTTTCAGTTCCACCGCTACATTTCTTCCATATTGTTCCAGGTCCTGCAGGAGCAAAAGCGTCTGGATGACCAGAAAGTTGAAACCATGAATTTGACCCTAGAGCTAATCCATTAGCGGTGTTGCTTTGTCTTAAGAGAACATCACTTGCTGGTGCTGTTAGTTCTAAAGCATTCTGGAAGAAAAGTAACAAGAAATAATTAGTCTACATTGTAAGAATGAAAGTATTTTTTATATACCTATTCATTAAATTATACAATACAATATATAACCACCATATCGTGTTTTACATTAGTGTGAATATAGAAATAAATTTAGGCTATAAATAAAAGTGAACGGTAATTTTCATTTTTAATCATTTGTGTTCATTGGTTTAAATCTCATTTATGACCAATTAAAAGAAATCTTATTTTGAAAAAAAAAACCAAATTATCACTGTATTTAAATAAAATTAAAACAAATGTTTGATTTTACAAAAATTAATTATATAATTTGATCCCATTTAGTTTGTACAGTTATATTGACTATTGGGGGCTAGATGTTTTACAAATTCATATCATAAATAATCTAGTTCACAATTAGGCTATAAAATAGTGATTTTTTAAAAGCCTTAATATTTATACAGGCTATTTTATGACAATTCGTTATATTATATGGAAATTTGTTTTCTATTTTTCAATACTTAAACATATTATATTTTAAAAGAAACAAACTACTTACCAAAGCTAAAAATTTGAGCAAGGAATGTTCCTCTTCCCTCTTTCGCACTTTTTTACTGTTGGCTGCAGAAGTTACTGCTGCTTTTCTGCTTTCCGACTGCTGTAACAAAAATACACAGACCCATAAGGACAGAGCAAATAACACAGCACATTTTGTTACAGTTTGCCATTTTGTTTTGTTTAAAAATTCCATTGAAATTAAATCTGTAAAACTACTTGTATCTCTAACAAGAAATAGGCCACTATTTCGTTACACAATATCTGTGGCGCAAATGAGACTATCAATTATTTTAGACTACTATCTGGTAGAGATAGCAGACCAATTTGCACCAGTGCTTTAATGATGCACAATAATGTGTTTTATAACTCCACCAGTGATTATTCTTTTACTTTAAATTGACTGAATTTAACAAATAAACAAATCTTTGTAGATTATTAAGTAAAATACACATTTCAAAATGAATTAAGTTTTAGTTAGAGCATTCATTTATTTGTAGTACTTGTGTGGCCATAGCCAGCACACGTCTTTACAATTAACCATTTTAAAATTATTGATGTTAAATGAAATCTAACATAAATAACCCCTTAACATATGGATTTTATAGGGCAGATATCATTTCGATTATACATTAATTGTTTTTTTTAATAATTCATAAAGTTGGAAACCATCGAAAACACGATATCGAATTTTCATTCCATCACACAAAAATTGTTTAATACATTACTGGGATGTAACTCATCAGATTTGCAGGTTATGTTACACTCATTGGAACGGATGTAAAAACTAGATATATAAACTGTAAATGAAACCATTTAAGCCTATCAAAAAATAAAGCCGTTTTACTGTTGTGCTAAAATGTTAAAACTATTCAAAGACAGTCAACAGAACACGGAACAGAAATCTAGAACGTGGCCTACTTTTACTATACTTTTCACAATTCTTTACGCAAATTTGAAAGTTAAAAGAATTGCATCCTGTAGCAAAGAACAGAATCAAAGTGTGTCAAACCATGATAACATTCGCTATAAAAACATGTCATAACTATCCTGTTCATAGTTTATTTCTTATCTTAAAAAAACCTTGATTTCTTTGTCAATTACAACCTCAAAGCGTTTGATAGCCCGTTATAGGGTTTATGAATTTAATAAGTTCAGATTTGAGGTGATTTATTCTGCTATGCAGTGATTTACTAATTTTATTATTATAGTGATTTTTTATGTAATTGAAATTGTTTAATACAAACGCATTAATAGAACAATCTTATCCATTCGATGTATGTCTCCTAACTAAGTTAATGTTGTACTTTTAACAACTAATGTTTTATCCTTTAAAAATTGTACAATTGTCCCATAACTATTTAAGACTCTCTGCATAATAAGATGCAAGTCACGCTGTTTCATTTTATAAAATAATTAGTATTTTATTCGTGTAAAGATTGACTTAAGATGTGGGCAAGATAAAACTTCCTTGTAATTTAAAGACACCGCACGTTTCTTGCTCGGTCTGGAAGGCCAAATAAAAACCTTCGGTACTTGGCTACAATAGTCCAGCCAGTTGTATACGTCAACAGCTTGGCTGATATATACACTGTGTAATAGAAAATTATCATTTGGCCTTCATTTGTGTTATGTACTGAACATACTGATCAGAAAAAAAAAAACGACTTTCCTAGTGTCTTCGCCATTATTGGTAGTGACGTTAATAATTTGTGTGGCCTAGATGAATTTTAAAAGTGAGGTACGTTACAAGCCAGAAATCCTTAAATCCATTACGTTAAAATATAATGGAATTCAATGAGTAAAAGCCAGAAATCCTTAAACTTTGAAAATCAAAATCAAAAAGCATTAACTTGAAATCAAGTCTTGTTTTTCTACAATCATCTTCAAAATTTATATTACAAAATTACGCCTACTAATCATTTTACAATTTCAAAATGTCAATCCACTTCATATTTAAAAGGTAAACGATGTACTCGGCATATCAGTATCTGATAATGCACTGATAACGCATTAAATGTTATCTTAACTGATAACATAAAAAGCTTGTCACAAAACGACCTTGGAAATAACAAAAATATGTAACACCCATACTGTAATTAAACTGCGTGTCCCAGATAAACAAACATATGCCTATCATTTCTAGATAACTTTATTTCATATAAAATATTTAAAATGAAAAACAGAAAATAGCGTATATAAAATTCCGCACTATAGATATCAATAATATTACAACTTATAAAAAGCTAAATAATATATTAAAATGTATAAAAATATAAATTAAGCTTTTTTTATGTTCTATGCTGCTATGCTCATTGTACAGGCTTACGTGTAGAAAAAACAGATGTTCCATGTCCCCTTAACCCATCTGCTATCTAGTAGCTTATGTATGAACTACGTTCGTTATAGAATATAATACAAATTAAAGTATTACTATAGTCTTTCTATTTTCATTTACTGTGTAATATATTATAATGTTTGTGTTTATATAAATTGTCAGACAGAGTACAAAGAGCAACTAATATTCAATTATAAAATTATAAGCTTCATTCTCAATCTTGACCATTCTTTTGCAACGACCCGAGAAGGCGCCGGACAAAGTCCAAGAAATAAATTAAGTTTTTTTAAAATCATTCTTTTGAACTTTTGATAAAAAAAATATACTATCTATATTTTCTGGTGTCGATTGAGCCATTAATTATAAAGGTTAAATTTAATCGTAGATGTTTTAAAAATAGGATCATGGTTAATTATTTTTTATTGAATCAAAATAAACCTAATGCACTGTTAATGTACGATTTAAAACACTTAAATTATGGTCATCTTAAAAATTAACCATTACATGGAAAATAGTCCACTGTCTAGACGTTTGTAATGTAAATTCATCCTTAATTTAAACTACTTCAAGGCTAACAATGATAAATAGTCGTCTAAAATAGAGCGTTTTCTTGCCTTGAACGATTTTAAACGACCGTTCTGTTTACATGTCTGCAAGATGTCAATCAACCCTAAGTTTCAAGAAGAAGCCTGCCTGCTTTCTCCAGTCATAAATATTTGGTATTAATCTTAATTTCAAGATTAAAAAAAAAGTTTTTATTATTTTTACAAGAACATTAAATTTGTTTAACAAATCCAATTAGGTCTAGTGAAATACCTATTAGCCATTTGTTTTTAATGTGAGCCTAAATGTTGAAAAACAAGAACAGTTTAACTAATTGATTTAAATTAATTTAAACATCTTAATGAATCCAATTCATTTGATTGTATCATTTAGCTTGCCGTCTTTTATGTGTTCGGTAAACAACTTTAGAAGGAATTAATGCATTTCATTAGATAAGAAATATATTTATTGGTCGTTGAATAAATCCGAACATTATGTTCGATCATAAATTTTAACAGATAAAAACTGTTTGAAAATTGTAAGCCTATATTTAACATAAAAACAAATTAACACCTTTTGTGACAAAATGATCGAAAAATCTCGATAAAAAAAAAAAAAAAAAATTAATTTCACATATTTTTATGAAATATTTTATACTTAGCCTTTCAACAAAACTAACATATTTTTTATTGAAGTTCCACATGTATTTCCTAATCATGTTCATCATATTTTCGTTTACAAATGAATACTAACATTGTTTATTTTTGTATCACAAATTCTCACTTATAAAAACAAAAACTATATTGTCACAATTGCTAAGATATTATCGTACAGTACTCACTCTTTCTTTGATTAATCTTTGGAACTGCTCTACGGCTTTGTTGACCGTAAACACATCGACACTAGGTCGTCTTGGAAACTCGCACACAGTACTACTCATATTATCCAAACACATTAATATCGGATATTTTACAATATTTGATAACACAACACTACCGCAAACACACGGCATGAATCCTAGAGACAAACTGAACTGTGAAGAGCCCGACTGCCGTAGTCTAGGCGATTGATGACGGAGACAGCGCATTCTGGTTTGTACAACACACAACTGTCTCTGCTAACTATTATACTTCCCTCCAACTCGCTTTTTCACTTTAATTTTAATAGGTTTTTACAACCGCAATGAATCATCGATTGTACAACCGATTTATTCATGGCGATACTGTTAAACGTTTATGTTTGAATACTGTTTATATGTTATGGGGAAATCAAATGACGTCCAGATTTACCTGTGTAATCTGTGTTAACTGTTTAGTTCTGTAATTTTTGTTTGCGTACATTATACTGCGTTAAAAAGAAAGGAAGAGAAATAGGCTACTTCGGTAGAAGTATGGAAAAGATCTAACTAAACAAATACAATGCAATTGAGGTGAAAGTTTAAAAAAAAGATTTGATGTTTCTTTTGTTGTTTGTAGTTTACTCAAATTTACATTATTAATAAACCCTAGTTGTAAGACCTAGCTAAAGATGTATTACTAAAAAAAAAAAAAAAACATTTTAAACGGCAGGATTTTTTAAAATTTTTGGTAACAAATCATATTCAATGAATAGTAAAATTAAAACAAATTACTTGTTAAATTAGACTGAAATCCAATCAAGCTTTATAGAATGTACAAGTAAAAAAAAAATCTGGAAAAGCAATGTTTTGAATTTTAAAATCAGCCGCAGTTTTTGAAATTTATAGTAGGCCTACATATAAATACACTTCAAAATTATTTTCTCTCTCTCTCTCTCTCTCTCTCTCTCTCTCTCTCTCTCTCTCTCTCTCTCTCTCTCTCTCTCTCTCTTTTAGAGCGTAAAATCAATTTTTTACTCGTCAATGAAAATTGAGATTTTGAACAGTTGCCATTAATTTAACTTTTGAACAGAATTATGTCATAGAATTTTTCGTCAAATAAAATAAAAATAAATGTTCGATGAGCAGGAAAGAACAACAAAATTACCAAATATAATTTTACACAATTTAAAAGAAATGTTATTTATGGAGTACTAAGGTCATATGGGCGAATCAAGTATTTATTTTCTGCCATGGCGGAGAGAACTTTCTATTATTTTGTTTTTAACGTATATAATAAACATTAACCCTAAAATGCTTTGTTAAGCATCTATCCGTATTTAATTGTTGCTTTTTCATTAAAATTGTAATTAAAAAACTTAAGATATTGAGTCCACATTTGATTGCATACGTTTAAATAATGATATGTTAAGATAAGAAAACAAAACACATAAACGTTTTAAAATGGCAGTCACGTTTTAAAACAAAACGTGGATTATCTTCAGAACAGTTTAAATTAAACAAATGATCAAGATTCGATATTTTAAGCTCTTAAAAAGATATTAAACTTAAAAATGAAGGTTAAAATGATAGGCTAAATTATTTCTTAACGGTACAATATTTCGAAATGAAATCTGTATGTCACAAGGTACTAATTTTAAAAAAATTAGAAATACAACAAATAGGCCTGTATAAAATTAACAAAAATTTGTTCGAAAATGATGACACTTTATTTTTTTGTTGTAAATCTGTTTTACTCGAATTTAATACGTCTTCCTCAAAATCTTTGCTATTATTCTCTGATATATAAATATATACTACTTTAGGAGTTTTAATTTTGAAAAGGTAGACAAACTGATAGAGAAATACAAGATACTTATGTACAATCTTTATATACACCTTAACCTACGTTTTTATATTAATTTTTGATTTGAACGCTTATACATTTTTTTACTAGTATTATTAATTAAATAATTATTTCAAATAAAATTATATTTAGTACTTTAACTAATTATTTAATGAATAGTTCATTTTTTATATTAATTTTTCTTTGACCTTATAATTTGATTACGCGTTATGTTAAGCTTTCCAATACACAATTTATAACATTATTTTACCAAATTATTAAACAATGTTTTCTCGATTATTCGTTGACCAAATACTACAAAGACATATGTTTATCGTTAGAAGAGCAAACAATTTTGTCTTATCATTGTTTAAAAATTAACCGTTGCAAAGACCTACGTCATCAACAAATTGTAATGTGTATCATTTTAAAACGGTTAAGGCCATCCTTGGATCAATAACAATAATAATAGCTTCAACAGATTATTGGAAAACTATACGCGAAATGACATTTTAAAAGTTAAAATATAAGTTTATTTTGACAAAACGTAAGTTAAAATTTAGATAAATTGTCAATTGTATTGTATTTTAAACGCTGAAGATATTAAAATATTACGATACTCGAAATTTAGTTACTTTTAAAATGACAACTCAGATTTCGTAGTGAAGAAATATACGAACAAACGATAACAACTACATGCAAACCCCCGCCTCTTTTATGTTGCAGAAAGTATACAGGGTGATTCAGGAGGAAAGGGCAATATACTTTGACAACTGATTTTAGAGCTAAAAATAAGAAGAAAAAAAACTTGATATAAACATAGATCCGGAAATGCTTTATTTTCGGCTAGCGAAAGACCCTTATAATTATGCAATACTGAAATTACAGGGACACAAATGTAAGGGTAAATTTGATGTTTTCATATTGTTTTTGAACTGAGAATTAAAAATAAAAAATAAAAAATAAAAAAAATAATAAATAAATAAAATAAAAATGGGTCCCAGAACTGTACTTTAAGCACTTTTTGATAAAATTGGCTTTTATTTGTTTAAAACTCTAAAACTTTTATTTGATTATTGACACTTTAGCAAAGTAAATTTACGACTAACCTAAAAAAGTGAGTTTTGTACTACAATTTTTGTGTTTTATGCTGATTTTCTCGAAAACTGATTAAAGTACAGTTCTCGGGCCTTTTTTTCAATTGCTCAGTTCAAAAACAATATGAAAACATCAATTTTACCCTTACATTTGAGTCCCTAGAATTTCAGTATAGCATAATTACCCTTGGAAAAGAAATCAGGACGAAATCTTTCGCTAACCGTAACTCGAAAATAAAGCATTTCCAGACCTATGTTTATATCAAGTTTTTTCTTCTTATTTTTAGCTCTAGAATCAGTTGTCAAAGTATTGCCCTTACCTTCTGAATCACTCTGTATATTCGGGGATCCTGCGTTATTTTGTGAATTTGGTTTTAGGTGGAATTTTAGACTGAAGTAACAACGGAATGGAACTCGCTTCCTGCTTTGGATTTCCATAACAAGGTTGGGTAAGTATCATGTTACTCTTGATCACTGTTAATAATAACAATGTTATTACAGTCCCATTTCCCAATTATCTCACCATAACTGATAAAACACCGCACCTTGTTAATTTCAAGTATTCTGAATTTACTGAGTCATTTCCACAACTTGTGTTTACTTATTACTGAAATGTGTGTGATGCTTCTTCATCAAAACTTCTGTTTTAAAAAGTATGATGGATTTTTACAATATATATATATATATATATATATATATATATATATATATATATATATAAAGGTTGTGTTAATGAATCGTCAAGTGTGGATTAATAATAACAATATATTTTAGCCTTATTTGATAAATGCTGCAGTAAACATTTGAGTTGTCATACACACAACAGACATGTTCCAACCTATTAAAAAGAACGTGTAACAATATAAATAAACATACAAAGACTACGTGAACTATTTACAATTGTGGGTACTTCTCCATCGAATAAAACGCCTGCTGAATAAGGTAAGATTTAAGTTGTTTGTTTTTAAATGTATCAATACAAGAAACTTCCTTAAAACTATCCAGCAAAACTGTCGTGCAATTTGAGACCAGAGTAGCTTTAATCTGTGGATTGGGTGTTGAAGCCTTCTCATGGAATAACCATGCTTGTACTGATTGACACCAACATAATTACTTTACGAAAATAGCAGGACATTCAGAAATATATTACACAAGGAAGAGTTATAATTTTTTAATTAATTTTTACAAGATCGTTGACATTTTTAAATGCAAATTATTCTTATAATTTTCTTCTGAATACAAAACAAATTTCAAATTCTACCGAGTTTCCCCAAAGGGCGACACATATGTAAAATACACTGTTTTAATTGTATCCTGACTGGAAGTGGGTGAAATAACACAGAGTGAAAAACAAGCTCAATAAATTTGTTTTTGAAAGTTGTTATTTCCAGTTTATATTTTCGTCAATCACCACTCCCAGAAATTTTGACGAGTCTGTGCTTCATTCTGTGATGAATTGAAATTTTGTTTTTAAACTGTTTAAATGGAATTGAGTTTTACTTTTATTCAATTTTAGACCATTTGCTAAGAACCAATTTTCCGCGATAATTAATGATAAAGTGACAGATTCTTCTAGGTGGACAATATCCCCCCCCCCCCCAAAAACTGTTAAATTGGTGTCATCAGCAAACAGGATAATTTTTGCTTCCCCATATTGTAACTCAGGTCATTTACATACACGGAAAACAGTAAAGGACCCAATACAGATCCCTAGGGGCTCTTCCAGAATTGATTTGCCATGATGCGATCCGCAAAAATCTGTGTAAACTATTCCTTGTAATTATAAGTTTCGTCAGTGTTGTTAGGGCCAATATACACACACACACACAGATCACAACTTTTGGTAATTTATTCTTAAATAGTTTTGCAAAAAATAGGTTTATTTTTACTTCCTCTTGTTCCCCATTTTGATGGTAAAAAAATCAATGTTTTATTTATGATATTAGCTCATATTGTATTAAAAAGGCACTTACAGGTTTGTATAAGTAACAAATTCAAAACTTATTATTGCCTGGCATAAATGTAAAACACATACCTCTTTTAATGTTCCTAACGAAAAAGTTGGTTAATATCACCCCCCCTCCCAAATCACCAAAACATGATTATAAAGTTACCACTTAAAGTCCAACAGTGCCAAATAACATCCTCACTTAAACATAGAATTGGACATAAAACGTGTATTTATATTTCGATGAATTTTTTTGGGTAATGTGAAGTTAAACCCAAAGCAACGTAGGGCCTACAAAGCTGAAAATAATAGAAATCTATAAAATATGGCGGAGTGTTAGTATAGTAAAAATTGTTAAAAAAACATGACTCTAAAATTGAAAACTGTAAAATCCTAATTTTACACAAAGTTGTCACAATCAAGGAAAACTTGGAAACATCTGTGAATAATTCACCTGTTATATCACGTAATATGCTGGGTAATTTTATTAAATCGTGTATATCTGAATATCCGGTAAGTAATGTTACTATTTCATAAGAAAATCACTGACGTCCACCGGTTCTGAAATAGTTTTCTAAATGTTATTTCTTCCATCTTTCCACCACTTTAATCTTTTAATGAAATATTTTATATGTTTTGGGATGACCACTCAAAGAAGTGATTAGTGACTGAAAATCTGTTTGTTTGTATACATCTGGATATCTTCAGACTTTCATCATGAATAAGTTTGAAACAAAAAATTTTCATTCCTCCCCCTCCCCTTTCTAAATTTTTAAATAAAATCTATAATCTTTAAAACGCAGGAAGACATCAGCTGCTTGCAGTTAAATAGGAATACGCCATCTTAAAGTACTTATTTGATTCCCGCAAAACAAATTTAAAAGTATAAAAATTTTGAACAGCTATTTTTTTGAAGTATCTAATTTATAGGAACGTAAAAGGTAAAAAGTCTGTAATTTTTAACTTATTTTGAGTAACTGAATTTGTCTGTTTTTTATATTTAATAATAACCTCTAATTGAAACCTTGTGAAGAAAATAAGTTCAGCATTTTTTAATATTTTAAATCTGTAGAACACAACATTAAAAAAAAAATTGTAACCATCCACAAAAGTGTTTTTGACTCATCGCAGTAACACTGACACAAAGAAACACATTTTGTAAAAAAACATTTTACGGATTCAAAGACTTTTAAATTGTAGAGATTACTAAAAAGATTATGAAATTTGACCTAACGCCTAATACTTCTTGATAGAACTTTACTATAAGCAGTTCATACTTAGACCGACATGATGGGACTCGAAATGAGTTTTGTTGTGTATCTGTTTCTCTGTAGAGCTGAAACTGGATAAGCTTGGTAAGAACAAAATACAAATTGCCGTTTAAAACAGTCAGTTAATAACGATATTGAACGAATAAGTGAAACTAAGCAATTTTGTTTTTTGTAAAAAAACTTCTTTCGTTTTTCATCGTAAAAGACACGTCATTAGATGCTTATTTTAATCGGAAAAAATTTAATAAATTAGAATCTATTACGTGAAGAGTTGTTCTCGAAAAAGAGATTTTTGTTATTTGAAAATCGGTTGCCATATTGTAATTTACTAATTGATTTTTCTGCTTTACAAATTTATTTACGTTCGTAAAACCAAATCAACAAATTACAACAACAACTGCGACATCCTTTGAAGAAAAATCTGAGGTAAAAGTTATTTGGTATCGAGGAAGAAATAAAATGGTCTTATTTGGTCAAATATTTTAGCGTCATTGGAAGATCGACTTATATTAAGAATCCTATTTTTGTCAGAAATCTTATTATTCCATGCTACAAATGCTGCAAATTAACAAACATTTTTGAATCCGACCTTAATTTTTCAAAATATATAAAGATCTCCTGATCTTCAAGAATTTGTTTCATGAACAACATCACTATTAGAGGAAAATTGTTTATTTTAACCTGATAAAGTTTAAAATATTTTTTATCAAAATCTTTTTTCACTTTGATAATTAATTTTTTTTTACTGTAACGAAATAATTACTAAAACATTTTCTGAGGTTTACCGGCTTAAAATAAACCGATTCTGCTACAAAACTGATGTTATCCGAGAAAAAAGTCAGATCCCCAAATATTTTGTTGAAAATCTTTAAAAAATAAAGTTGGATTAAAAAAAGTTTCAGATAAAAGTTTATCAGTTTTTGGCGTAGAACAAGAATATATATATATTATATATGTATAATATATATTATATATATATAACTTTATATTATTTAATGATAAATCTTTAAATTTAATGATTAAAACAATTAAGAGAATCAGAATTAATAACACCATTTTTCTCCCGTTTGATGTTAAAAAACCGCTGTTTATAACATTTTTCTTCGAAGCTTGCCGTTTTTGAGATATTCGCTCGTCTCAATGTAAATGACGCACTCGGGTAAACCAAACATAATACTAGATTACTCCAATAGGTAAGATCGGTGAACAGTTCATAACTGTACTTTCTATACTACCACCATTCATACTTACAACTAGAGTCATGCAGAAACATAAACCCAAGTATTTATTCTTGAAGCACTTCATTCTGTGACAACTCTTCCAAACAACATAATAACAAAACTGAACTTGACGCCAGTTACACAAACGCTTTCCGGTTAAAGGCTCAAAGTACAGAGAGGGGGAGGGGGGCTAGTCTTGTACAGTCCATTACCTTATCTAGATTAAAGATGAAATGGCAACAAACAAGCATTATATTTTAAATGAGGTATTTGTACAATAAAATGCAGAGGAACTCATGTTAACACTATTGTTTAATTGTAGGCGATAATTTAAATGTTTGAAAACTTTTCTTTTCAAAATTATCAAAGTTAAATCGATGACAAATTAAAGGACGTTTGGATGTATAGTCTCTACAATACAAACTGATTTACCTGCCGTATTTCTTGAGTAGTCGTACTCCACGAATCTCGATTTTTATTGTTTTAAAATCTCAAACAAGTAAACAAACAATGTCAATCAATTTTGACAAAACTTGGTAAGGGCTATAATAATGAAGGAGGGAGAGGGGAGAGAGATCAAAGTAGGGGGAAAAAACAGAAGAAATTATATTTCCAAATTTATTTTCAACTTGCAGAAACTATGATAACGTCGTTTTTAACAGTAGCTCTTCTTGTTAAGTAAAGTAGTAACAAAATAATTATTACGGGAAAGGTTTCATCGAAATTATCATAAAACTACGCACAAACTTCCCCTGACATTTTACAGAATTCTCTGAACATCTCTAGTGTAACAGGTTTTCAAAGAGTTTTCCAGGTTTTCCTTAACTTTATTAGATATCCTATATAACATTGCATTTCAGTTCCAGTTTTCAATCCAAGAACCATGATTATGTTCTTTCTTTTTTTTTAACAAATACTCCATAGATTTTGTAATTTTCTTTTTTTACTTTCAGCTTGATACATTGCACCGATTTAACAACAGTTTCAAAGATAACCATATTTTTGAGAAATTAGATGTTTAATGACAGCCTTATTTGTTTTGGGTTACACAGATAATTTTAAATTGTGTTTTGGAAACTAAGGAATAGAAACCAACATTTTACGATAGAGATCTTAAAGGCTCATAAAAAATAACTTAACCCCTCAGTTTTGATATACAATCATTATAATTAGGTGCTATAAAACTCCAGGTAACAATTTTGAATCAAATCTGTGCTAACGGACATACAGAAAGGCACACATTTTGAACTCAACAGAGCTTATAGCATATATATCCAAGAAAATTCCCATATTGGTTTTGTTTATATACCAAAAAAATAAGATACTTTGTCCCATTAAATTGAGAAAGAAAAAAAAAATTACTAAAAAACTGGTTAAAAATAATCCTCAAAAGTTGTGAGTGTGTGAGTCTAACAACGGTGACAAACCTTATGACCCAAACTTGATGATTCATTGGCATAACCCCTGTGACATCATTTAAGCTCTTTTAGAAGTGGAAGCGTTTTGGTGAATTTCCACATTTGATGAAGCATCATCAAACAAACAATGGTGTAAAGAAGTGGGCCAAGTCATGGAAATGACTGGGATTAAATCAGAATACTTTAAATTGCCAAGGTGCGGTGTTTTATCAGTTACATTAATGATTGCCGGACATGTGGTGAGATAACGAGCAAATAGCACTCTAGTAGCTCTGTCATTTATGACTGAACAAGTTAACCAGAAATCCAGAATATATAGTTTTATGAAAATTGTAAATATGTATGTGGGTATCAAGCAACCTACAGTTGTGAGGCGACTCGACTTTTTCTTTTCTTTTTTATATTTCGGGTAGTGGGTTTTACCTCCTGCACCCTTCTATGTGGGTATCAAGCAACCTACAGTTGTAAGGGACCCCGAATATTTGTTTTCTTTTTTATTTTGCGGGAAGTGGGTTTTACCTCCTGCACCCTTCTATGTGGGTATCAAGCAACCTACAGTTGTGAGGCGACTCGACTTTTTCTTTTCTTTTTTATATTTCGGGTAGTGGGTTTTACCTCCTGCACCCTTCTATGTGGGTATCAAGCAACCTACAGTTGTAAGGGACCCCGAATATTTGTTTTCTTTTTTATTTTGCGGGAAGTGGGTTTTACCTCCTGCACCCTTCTATGTGGGTATCAAGCAACCTACAGTTGTAAGGGACCCCGAATATTTGTTTTCTTTTTTATTTTGCGGGTAGTGGGTTTAACCTCCTGCACCCCCCTCTATGTGGGTATCAAGCAACCTACAGTTGTAAGGGACCACGAATATTTGTTTTCTTTTTTATTTTGCGGGAAGTGGGTTTTACCTCCTGCACCCTTCTATGTGGGTATCAAGCAACCTACAGTTGTAAGGGACCACGAATATTTGTTTTCTTTTTTATTTTGCGGGAAGTGGGTTTTACCTCCTGCACCCTTCTATGTGGGTATCAAACAACCTACAGTTGTAAGGGACCCCGAATATTTGTTTTCTTTTTTATTTTGCGGGTAGTGGGTTTTACCTAGTGCACCCTTCTATGTGGGTATCAAGCAACCTACAGTTGTAAGGGACCACGAATATTTGTTTTCTTTTTTATTTTGCGGGAAGTGGATTTTACCTCCTGCACCCTTCTATGTGGGTATCAAGCAACCTACAGTTGAAAGGGACCCCGAATATTTGTTTTCTTTTTTATTTTGCGGGAAGTGGATTTTACCTCCTGCACCCTTCTATGTGGGTATCAAGCAACCTACAGTTGTAAGGGACCACGAATATTTGTTTTCTTTTTTATTTTGCGGGAAGTGGGTTTTACCTCCTGCACCCTTCTATGTGGGTATCAAGCAACCTACAGTTGTAAGGGACCACGAATATTTGTTTTCTTTTTTATTTTGCGGGAAGTGGGTTTTACCTCCTGCACCCTTCTATGTGGGTATCAAACAACCTACAGTTGTAAGGGACCCCGAATATTTGTTTTCTTTTTTATTTTGCGGGTAGTGGGTTTAACCTCCTGCACCCCCCTCTATGTGGATATCAAGCAACCTACAGTTGTGAGCCGACTCGACTTTTTGTTTTCTTTTGCAGGAACAATGACTTGCTTATAGGTTGACATTGTGATTTGCCATCTAAGTTCTCGTAAAAAAAAGGAAATGACATCTGAATAATCTACAATTCTTAGCCATCACAATTATATTTGTAAGTAAGAAAGCACCGGGTATGTTAATTTATAATTGACAGATATATTTTCTAAAATATTCTAAAAGTCAGTAAATTTTACAAAAAAAACTATATAATTTATTTCTTAATGAATAAGGAAGCTGTTATATTAACAGTTCTTTTTCTTCCACGTTTATAGGTTGTGATAACAGAAGGGAAATCATCGAATCCAAATTTTGAAGGAAAAAATTGTACCTGAACAAATCACTTCCTTTAAATTAAGAACCACAAACGATGGCTCTCTGTTGATCTTTTTTTGATTGTTAATATTTCGAATCCACTATTCAAATTGTAACAAGTCTCATTAACGTTCAATTTTTCATTGCGATATTACATTTTCAACCAATCACAACTCATAATCATCCAACAATAACCAATAGAAACTAAAGGTTATTAAATCAGCTGATCTTTATTTGTCATATTGTTTGATATTTTTTAACCAAACGTAGATATCTAACATTGAATTGTGTTGTGCGTAGTGAGTTTTTATCTAAAAATGAGTGATAGTTGCTTTAACGAAGAAAATATGCCCCTCACTCCAAGTGACATAACCTAAGAAGCTAAAATTGATTAGAGACAATGTTTTGCCTTCCAAATTGAAGGAAAAATATGAGAAGTAATTCAAGTACTGGAGAGACAAAAAATTGACATTTATTAAATTTCTGAGAATGTTCTGATTGTTTACGTTTAAAAATTACCACATATCAAAAAAAAAAAAATTAAAAAAACATCTTCCTTGTGGTTAATTTATTCTGTGCTCAAGTCCATCACCAAATAGACATATTGAAATGCTATCTTATTGGTCTGTTAAAAAGAACTGAAGGCTATTCAGGGAAAAAGTCAAAAATATTTTCGGCTGAGCAGATCAAAACATAAATAAAGCACCACATGAGATATTTCTTCTAACAAAAGTTAAGTTGAGCAATTTTCATTGCCAGATAGACTTCATCAAAGTAGCTTGTGTAGGCTCGAGCTTTTTCTTTACAATTTATACTTTTTAACAATCTAGACATATTCTGAATATTTTGTGTGTATATAAATAAATGTTATTGACTGTTTTAGTTATTTGAACTCTGCTGTATCTATAATCAGGTGAAGTTTCAAGTATATCCTCTTAACAAAAAGAATTTCTTATTTTCGAATACTGTATGTATTTCCCTATCTAAAGTAGTGCATGCAACGATCATGTGTAACCAATAACGCACTTGTCTGAAGACTATGACACTACCCTCCGGGACGTGTATACTGTAAGTTACTTCACATTAATGACATCATTAAATTACTAACTGCAACCATTGTTTTAGAAATTTTAATCCTTTTTGAATTTCAGCAGTCTCGTCTTTTAGTTTAGGGTTGTGCCTATAAATACATACTGGCATCTTTAGATGTCAATAGCAAATCTGATATAAGAGATCCACTAAAAAAAAAAAAATCGAAAAGTAACGGACGAACTATTTACTTAATCAATTCAACATTTTCAATATTAGGCATCTCTTTATTAAAAATCGATTATTCAATGTTTATGTTTATAAATTCAAATACAATTTTTATAAATTTAAATCACCTCAATCCCGATCAGTTGGTATAGACAAGTTGCGAAAAACGTTTCTCTGTTACTAACTCCTATTATGTATAACAAAACCTTTTTCAAATCATCTAAACACTTGAGAGAATTTCAAAATTGAGATTAAACACATAAAAGGCGTGTTTTAACTGGTTATAGGAAAGGATTCTTGTGAGCGGATCGTCGCTTTTGAATACAGATTGTGGTGCTCACACCCGTCTCCCACTTTTATTATTACATGATTTTGCCTTTGTTTTATTTGTTTAGTTTTATTTTTATCACTGCTTTTTGTTATGTTTGTTCAATGCTAGTTCAATGTTGGTTTTTTCTTTGTTTTGTCTAATATTTCCATTTAATTTCCATATAATTGCATTATTTTCCAAAAAAATAAAATATTATATTTGTTTCTTTGTTTTGTAATGTCTTTCTTCGTATATGTAATACAAACATCTATGAAACGTGGCATATATAGACGAGTTCAATTTAATTAGAAAAATCCTTTGATGTCAAAATGTTCAAATTTAATAGTAAATATCACCACTAGGACCAAAAGTGAAGCTTTTCGATACAAGCTCAAGTTTAACGGCCGAGGCCGGAAAATGAGCAAGGATCGAAAAGCTTCTTTTGGTCCAAGTGATGAACTATATTTTTCGTTATACTGCAAACAATATCTATAAAAAAATTTAAAAAACTAAAATGTTATAACCTATTTACCTTCAAATCGATGGTTACAGTTGTTTTAACGGTTATTTACAATCGAGAGTATCGGTTGTTTTTATACATGCTTTACAATCGTTATTTAATTCGTATAAACGAAGTAACAGCTGATGACCTCGACCTCAGCTGATGTTTTTAGGTCCTAGGACCAAAAACAACTTTAGAATCTTAATGCTTGTATTGAAAACAGCTGTTTTTGAAGCAATATGACGAAAAATTGTTTTTGAACATAACTTTTAATCCGTATAGCTCATTTTATCCAGAGTAACATTCTGCACTCAATAACGCCGTTTATTAGCATTAACGACAATAAATTTGGAGGGGACAAAACTTTAATTGCGCAATTGTTGATACTGTAAACATGTATATTTTAAAATATGCGTAGTTGAGGTTTCGTTTTGTTGTTTTAAACAAGTTTATATATTTGTCAAGTCATAGTTACATCGCATTACAAGTGTTTGGTTTGACCACATCCTACGGAAGCAGATAAACCTACGGAAAGTCAGATAACACATTGTGGTGTCGACTAAACTGTGGGGTAAAGTGTTCCCAGCGTAACGTGTGTAAAGACAATTCCAACAAAGTACTTGCGTAATTTGTAAGCCTGGAGGGAGGTTTCGGGAATTCCTACATCCGTGAAATTTACCCCTTACGAAACGCAGTCTTAAAATCTTCCGAGGACGATAGCTTTCCTTCTACTCTTCATTGGGAGGGGGTTAAAGATGGCGTTCTACAAGGATCGGTTCTAGGGGCCTCTTAAAAATAATTATACTGATATGTGATGTACTAAAATATTACACTTTTTACTTTATGATTTACAAATTTACCCGCACTTGAAGATCAATGAAATGAGAAATGCGATTTAGCATATGAATAACCTAACCTGTAATTTGTTATAAGTTATCATTGGTTACCAATAATTATAGGTTACCCCCGGTTAATGAAGACTATATAGACGTGAATGTTCTTCCAGCTAAAATTTTGACGAAGAAAATTTGGAATATAATAGGAAGGTTAGAAATATGTAACTTGCAAATAATTATACATTAATTTGGATTGAATACGCAACTGAGAAGTGTAAAAAAGTTGTGTAACAATTTGCAGGAGTGCAGACTTTAAAGAAAGTAAAAGATAATCTACCATTTCATATAATGAAATCAAATCATCATCAAAGTCGTACTTTTCATACTGTGACGCCCACCAGTGACGTGACTGGTGAAATGACTACCAAATTCCAGAGTGTATAAAACTATTGCAGACTGTTTTTGTTTAACCTAAAACACGATGAACATGTTAATCCCTATAAACTTAGTGATGTTTTAATATACAGATTAATAATGTTACACTCCATACTACAAACTAAAGTCATCAAACATTAGTGCTAAAAGTACGAGAAAAAACATAGAACGGTTACATAATATAACAAATAACATCTTGCTTATGGAACCCGTTCCTTGTTTTAAATAAATCTATCAATTTTGGCTTAGGGTGTGATAAAATTATTTTTGTCATATTGCATCAAAATCTTCTGTTTTCAATACATTCATTGAGATGCTAAAGATGTTCTTTTTAGTCCTAGGACCTAAAAACATCAGCCGAGGTCGAAGTCATCAGCTGTTACTTCGTTTGTACGAATTAATTAACGATTGTAAAGCATCTATAAAAACATCCGATACTCTCGATTGTAAATAACCGTTAAAACAGCTGCTACCATCGATTTGAAGGCAAATAGGTTATAACATTTTAGTTTTTGTGAAATTGTTTTCTTATATTGTTTGTAGTATAACGAAAAATATAGTTCATCACTTGGCACAAAAGAAGCTTTTCGATCCTCGCTCATTTTCCGGCTTCAGCCGTTAAACTAGAGCCTGTATCGAAAAGCTTCACTTTTGGTTCAAGTGATGAAATATACTATTATGTATTTGTTTATTTGAAATCTATGAAAATTTTTGTTTTCTATTGTTAGTAATTTTAATTTTGTATTTATTTTTAATTTGTAACGTTTAAATTGAGTTAAATGGAAGATAGGGCCTAATGGTCCTAACTTCGCCGTTAAAATAAAGACAATCAATCTTACCTTTGTTCTATATTACCTACACTGGAGTATGTATTTATAATATGGTCGCTTTACCAAATTGGTCATGTAAAGTTGATTGGAAGGATTAAAAACATTTTGGCATTAGAGGTCCATTATAGTGAGTACAAGCGTGACAATCCCAAGGGACCCTAGCTGTATTTACACCTTATTCAATATAGTCTTGGTTTAGATATCTCTATTTAATCTTTCCTATTTATTATTTTATTTGGTTATGAAGACCAAGAAGTTTTTCGCCTTTAAATAACGAGGGGGAGAACGAAATGTTGGTTTTAAGCTTAGACATGCCTACCTAGATGCACCAATTGAAAAAAATCAAATAGAGCTACTCTACATTTGAAGAAGTGCCCCTGGCCTAATTAAATGACCTGACCTCCTACATGACGTGGCTCTCCGTGTCCAATATGGTATCCGCTCCAGATGGAACTTCCAAAGAAGACAATTGCTAACTAATTACAGTCCCAATAGAGGCTTCTGAGTACTGCTAACAATGATATCTCCAGTGAATTTCATTGAAATTTCAACCGCGCAATTTAGGAGGTCATTCCGACATCTTTCCATTAACTGAGAATTGAATCTTTGTTTGCGTTATCTTATTGTAGTTTGTCGTAACTATTAAATTTTTATTTTAAATGTTAACGGTTTTGGAGATATTCGACGTTTTTACGATTTGTTAAATAAATAAATTATAAAGTACATAATTTTACTACGCTTATGTCAAAGATACGCTCTTACTAAATACATTGTGTGTATATGATTGAGTTTAATATGGAGTTTTTAGTGACAGTGATCAAATTTCGTTATTCCTGAACCATAATTTGATTATAATTGTGATTTCCACACTGGTTTTGGGATATTAATTTCTATTTAATCAAAACATTACATTTATCGGGAGAATCTTATACCTACATACCAAATATAGTTAAAATACGCCAACTAGTTACCACTGTAGACAAAACAGAAATCATTCTAAAAACCATTTCTTTGAGGTCAGTGGTTTTCAAAACTGATATTTCCGAGAAAAACTCAACAAGACTTTTATTCATTACATTACATTCACTATACTCAGTATCTGTGAGAAAGTAAACACATCATAGCTGTAGAGTGGAGACTGGAGGAGAGAAGGGGAGCGAGGCTACAGTCATTGACGTCAGAGATATTTATCACTGGTCCAGAGACCAGCCTCTGTCATATAAACATTATAGTTTAAACACACTTTAAAGTGCCGTTAATATAGCGTGTTTATTATATACAAAATGTATGTTTTGTGTATTTAACTGACCAAGTGGAGAGAAGTCCCTTAGACATTCGTAACAACTAGGCTGAGCTATATGTTTTATTTTATTTTCAGTTTTAAAATGACGCTCACTGCGTGATTCCAAGGGGCGACACGAGTGATGATTCCATAAGAAAATTACAATAATAAAATTTGTACCGTTTTCTTAAAATAGTCTAAAACTAAAAAAAAACTACCTGAATAAAAAAATTATCAGACTACTCTTTTGATGCTTTACTGTATATGAAATCAAATCTTTTCTTAGTTTCATAGGGTTGTAAACGTAAGTTATACAATAAATAATTATTTATATAACAGTTACTCTAAACTTTCATATAACTTTTATATATGGATAATTGTACTTATAGAGTACAAAATAAACAGTAGACAATTGTTTACACTTCTAACGATTGGGCCACCAACCAACGAGGCCCTCCAGTAGTGGGGGTGAGTTACTGTCTGACCATCATAAGAATGAACGCAACGTATGAGGGGTGAAGAGGGAACTGCACATGCGCTGATCACATTTAGACTAGTAAAGTCCCTTTAACTACTACCGTACTAATCGGTTAGAAAATATCAGGTTGGGATTTTCCACAGCTGTGAGTGGTTATGAGTAAGCCTAGGCTATGTATGATTTCAGTGTAGATCAGTGTATTAAAGCATTCTTGTTTAAGAAAATCATTCAAATTAGCAGTTGTAACTCATTTCGAAGTATTTATCGAGTCAAAACATTGAGTCAATGTTATTAATTAGAGTAGTAGTGAGATGTTCAGTATGAAATAAAATATTTGCTTATCCTCTGCATTCCTTGCGCGTTAATTCTTACCGCGGCAGTAATGTATGGCGATCAGCAATCCGAATTTATATTCACAGTATAGTATTTAATACCACTCTAATCCCAACAATAAAGCATTTAACTTTTATACATTTTGTTCATGTGTACAGTAGTTATGTTACTTCCTGAACTATGCGAGTCACATCGTATGCTAAACAGTAGCCACGTCGGCTAATACTGGATGTATTAAAACATCTGAGGTTTACTTTTCACAGAAGGTTTCGTTCTAAAACAGTAATTAAAGTGGATAGAAAACCGCGTAGGCCTACAACCACTTACGTAGCTGTTTTAATGTTGACATATTATGTATAGTTGCACATACACCATTTCATCTAGACTTGGGTTATATTCATTTTTTAATCTTTCCTAACTCTTGTTACCTTCCGACCCAGACACTATCAGAGTATTCGAGGTCAAGGCGTTTATTTTGTTTTCTTTTTATCCTTAAGGTGATAATGACATTAAGCCATAAGTAAAAAAAAAAACCGAATTTAGAATATATTGTAATCGTATCAAGGTGTTTTCATACTAGAAATATTTACGAGTATTTTTATAAATAATATTTGTATTTGTAAAAAATAATTAATAATTTAATATATAGCTAAAATAACACAAATAATTAACACAATTTTACTGCTAGATGGTACTTTATTATTTCACATAAGTTAAACTGACGACTGCTAAAACACACTGTAATAACTATTATTTTCTACTAATTACTGATAATCTCCAGACAATTACTGCTAGTTTGTATTACTTCTTGCTGCTATTTGTTATTGTTATACTGCTAAATGCAACTGGTGTACTGTTAAAATGTCACTTGTATTAGTTATTTCACATAAGTTAAACTGACGACTGCTAAAACACACTGAAATAACTATTATTTTCTACTAATTACTGATAATCTCCAGACAATTACTGCTAGTTTGTATTACTTCTTGCTGCTATTTGTTATTGTTATACTGCTAAATGCAACTGGCTTACTGTTAAAATGTCACTTGTATTAGTTATTTCACATAAGTTAAACTGACGACTGCTAAAACACACTGAAATAACTGTTATTTTCTACTAATTACTGATAATCTCCAGACAATTACTGCTAGTTTGTATTACTTCTTGCTGCTATTTGTTATTGTTATACTGCTAAATGCAACTGGCTTACTGTTAAAATGTCACTTGTATTAATTATTTCACATAAGTTAAACTGACGACTGCTAAAACACACTGAAATAACTGTTATTTTCTACTAATTACTGATAATCTCCAGACAATTACTGCTAGTTTGTATTACTTCTTGCTGCTATTTGTTATTGTTATACTGCTAAATGCAACTGGCTTACTGTTAAAATGTCACTTGTATTAATTATTTCACATAAGTTAAACTGACGACTGCTAAAACACACTGAAATAACTGTTATTTTCTACTAATTACTGATAATCTCCAGACAATTACTGCTAGTTTGTATTACTTCTTGCTGCTATTTGTTATTGTTATACTGCTAAATGCAACTGGCTTACTGTTAAAATGTCACTTGTATTAATTATTTCACATAAGTTAAACTGACGACTGCTAAAACACACTGAAATAACTGTTATTTTCTACTAATTACTGATAATCTCCAGACAATTACTGCTAGTTTGTATTACTTCTTGCTGCTATTTGTTATTGTTATACTGCTAAATGCAACTGGCTTACTGTTAAAATGTCACTTGTATTAGTTATTTCACATAAGTTAAACTGACGACTGCTAAAACACACTGAAATAACTGTTATTTTCTACTAATTACTGATAATCTCCAGACAATTACTGCTAGTTTGTATTACTTCTTGCTGCTATTTGTTATTGTTATACTGCTAAATGCAACTGGCTTACTGTTAAAATGTCACTTGTATTAATTATTTCACATAAGTTAAACTGACGACTGCTAAAACACACTGAAATAACTGTTATTTTCTACTAATTACTGATAATCTCCAGACAATTACTGCTAGTTTGTATTACTTCTTGCTGCTATTTGTTATTGTTATACTGCTAAATGCAACTGGCTTACTGTTAAAATGTCACTTGTATTAATTATTTCACATAAGTTAAACTGACGACTGCTAAAACACACTGAAATAACTGTTATTTTCTACTAATTACTGATAATCTCCAGACAATTACTGCTAGTTTGTATTACTTCTTGCTGCTATTTGTTATTGTTATACTGCTAAATGCAACTGGCTTACTGTTAAAATGTCACTTGTATTAGTTATTTCACATAAGTTAAACTGACGACTGCTAAAACACACTGAAATAACTGTTATTTTCTACTAATTACTGATAATCTCCAGACAATTACTGCTAGTTTGTATTACTTCTTGCTGCTATTTGTTATTGTTATACTGCTAAATGCAACTGGCTTACTGTTAAAATGTCACTTGTATTAATTATTTCACATAAGTTAAACTGACGACTGCTAAAACACACTGAAATAACTGTTATTTTCTACTAATTACTGATAATCTCCAGACAATTACTGCTAGTTTGTATTACTTCTTGCTGCTATTTGTTATTGTTATACTGCTAAATGCAACTGGCTTACTGTTAAAATGTCACTTGTATTAATTATTTCACATAAGTTAAACTGACGACTGCTAAAACACACTGAAATAACTGTTATTTTCTACTAATTACTGATAATCTCCAGACAATTACTGCTAGTTTGTATTACTTCTTGCTGCTATTTGTTATTGTTATACTGCTAAATGCAACTGGCTTACTGTTAAAATGTCACTTGTATTAATTATTTCACATAAGTTAAACTGACGACTGCTAAAACACACTGAAATAACTGTTATTTTCTACTAATTACTGATAATCTCCAGACAATTACTGCTAGTTTGTATTACTTCTTGCTGCTATTTGTTATTGTTATACTGCTAAATGCAACTGGCTTACTGTTAAAATGTCACTTGTATTAATTATTTCACATAAGTTAAACTGACGACTGCTAAAACACACTGAAATAACTGTTATTTTCTACTAATTACTGATAATCTCCAGACAATTACTGCTAGTTTGTATTACTTCTTGCTGCTATTTGTTATTGTTATACTGCTAAATGCAACTGGCTTACTGTTAAAATGTCACTTGTATTAATTATTTCACATAAGTTAAACTGACGACTGCTAAAACACACTGAAATAACTGTTATTTTCTACTAATTACTGATAATCTCCAGACAATTACTGCTAGTTTGTATTACTTCTTGCTGCTATTTGTTATTGTTATACTGCTAAATGCAACTGGCTTACTGTTAAAATGTCACTTGTATTAATTATTTCACATAAGTTAAACTGACGACTGCTAAAACACACTGAAATAACTGTTATTTTCTACTAATTACTGATAATCTCCAGACAATTACTGCTAGTTTGTATTACTTCTTGCTGCTATTTGTTATTGTTATACTGCTAAATGCAACTGGCTTACTGTTAAAATGTCACTTGTATTAATTATTTCACATAAGTTAAACTGACGACTGCTAAAACACACTGAAATAACTGTTATTTTCTACTAATTACTGATAATCTCCAGACAATTACTGCTAGTTTGTATTACTTCTTGCTGCTATTTGTTATTGTTATACTGCTAAATGCAACTGGCTTACTGTTAAAATGTCACTTGTATTAGTTATTTCACATAAGTTAAACTGACGACTGCTAAAACACACTGAAATAACTGTTATTTTCTACTAATTACTGATAATCTCCAGACAATTACTGCTAGTTTGTATTACTTCTTGCTGCTATTTGTTATTGTTATACTGCTAAATGCAACTGGCTTACTGTTAAAATGTCACTTGTATTAATTATTTCACATAAGTTAAACTGACGACTGCTAAAACACACTGAAATAACTGTTATTTTCTACTAATTACTGATAATCTCCAGACAATTACTGCTAGTTTGTATTACTTCTTGCTGCTATTTGTTATTGTTATACTGCTAAATGCAACTGGCTTACTGTTAAAATGTCACTTGTATTAATTATTTCACATAAGTTAAACTGACGACTGCTAAAACACACTGAAATAACTGTTATTTTCTACTAATTACTGATAATCTCCAGACAATTACTGCTAGTTTGTATTACTTCTTGCTGCTATTTGTTATTGTTATACTGCTAAATGCAACTGGCTTACTGTTAAAATGTCACTTGTATTAGTTATTTCACATAAGTTAAACTGACGACTGCTAAAACACACTGAAATAACTGTTATTTTCTACTAATTACTGATAATCTCCAGACAATTACTGCTAGTTTGTATTACTTCTTGCTGCTATTTGTTATTGTTATACTGCTAAATGCAACTGGCTTACTGTTAAAATGTCACTTGTATTAATTATTTCACATAAGTTAAACTGACGACTGCTAAAACACACTGAAATAACTGTTATTTTCTACTAATTACTGATAATCTCCAGACAATTACTGCTAGTTTGTATTACTTCTTGCTGCTATTTGTTATTGTTATACTGCTAAATGCAACTGGCTTACTGTTAAAATGTCACTTGTATTAATTATTTCACATAAGTTAAACTGACGACTGCTAAAACACACTGAAATAACTGTTATTTTCTACTAATTACTGATAATCTCCAGACAATTACTGCTAGTTTGTATTACTTCTTGCTGCTATTTGTTATTGTTATACTGCTAAATGCAACTGGCTTACTGTTAAAATGTCACTTGTATTAATTATTTCACATAAGTTAAACTGACGACTGCTAAAACACACTGAAATAACTGTTATTTTCTACTAATTACTGATAATCTCCAGACAATTACTGCTAGTTTGTATTACTTCTTGCTGCTATTTGTTATTGTTATACTGCTAAATGCAACTGGCTTACTGTTAAAATGTCACTTGTATTAGTTATTTCACATAAGTTAAACTGACGACTGCTAAAACACACTGAAATAACTGTTATTTTCTACTAATTACTGATAATCTCCAGACAATTACTGCTAGTTTGTATTACTTCTTGCTGCTATTTGTTATTGTTATACTGCTAAATGCAACTGGCTTACTGTTAAAATGTCACTTGTATTAGTTATTTCACATAAGTTAAACTGACGACTGCTAAAACACACTGAAATAACTGTTATTTTCTACTAATTACTGATAATTTCCAGACAATTACTGCTAGTTTGTATTACTTCTTGCTGCTATTCGTTATTGTCATACTGCTAAATGCAACTGGCTTACTGTTAAAATGTCACTTGTATTAGTAGGTGTTTCTTGTTTCTTCTTATTGCTAACAAATTACTGAAATTCCAAATCCACTTATAGAAACGTCCTTATAGATAAACATAACTTGTATTTTGAATGTAGCGGATGAAACGCCATCACAATACCAATATTATACAAAGACAAAATCACTATCAATTTCAAAGCTGGAGACCAGAGACCTTACTATAATTTTGTGATGTGTAAACCAAAACTGTTTGTCTCCAACTGAAGATGGTTGCTATGTGATTTTACTTTATACATTATTTATACCAACAATTAAATTTATTAATTGTTGTTTCTAATACGTACTTATTTTTATTTCCTCATATAATATGTAGTATATACAATTTGTACAATGTAATTTTACAGCTCATCTAAATCTGCATTCTAGATTTGTTTCTCACTATAAAAACGTGACCAGACAACCACACCCAGCATCAAATACATTGCCTATCATTGTCCTTGAATGCTACTGGGGAAAATGTTATTAAATTCGTTAGAATTTTGGTCAAACAAGATATAACTTCAAATTTTGAGTTTAAAATAAAACAATAACCTCCAGGTCTCCAAATGTGGTCAATATTTGCGCACACGACAAATTTTATCCCCATTAATTCATTTGTTTGGGCTGTAGAGAAGGTCACAGACGACAAACATCGTTCCAAAACACTTTTTTCGATTTAAGAAATCTTAAATAGGTTTCGCAAAATAAATCGTCTTTTTTCACCCATCACGTCTTAACACACTATATGCGACAAAGGAAAATAAACGCCATACGGATAATCATTTGTGGATTTAGTTGGTTAACCTAACCTCAAATTGGTTTTATGGTTATTGTAATGAATCGGCAGATAATAAATTTGTAATATTGGTTGTTATGATAACGAATGTTAAAACAGTTAAAAAAAAACAGCTGATTTGTAAGTTTCTATATATTTGAAATTTTGGGTTAATTGGAACTTTGAGTCAGGACAAAATTAAAAATCTGCCTTTGCCACGACACACATTATTGTTGAGTTCTACTTATATGCAAACATAGTGTTGATGGGTCAAATAGTTTTCGAGGCTTTGTTACATTTTGATTTCAACTCATTGACAAAGGAGCTCGATCATTTCGTCCGCTATATTCCCCATAAACACGTTTTATAGGTGGTAAATGGTATGCATTGAACATTTTAAACTGGAACTTGATTTATTGGACTTTTATGGAAAACAAAATAAAAAAGAGAAGGAAACAAAATGGATTCTGCGTTTACAATACAACTGTTTGCAGCTGCAGATAAAATTACATTTTTAGATATAAACTAAAGCTTTTTATAGCAATAAAGCTGTAAAACTTAGATAAGCCTATACATAAAAATTAACAACGGTGTTATCTACGATAACGTTGATAAGATAGGTATATATTTATAAATACTTTATTTGTGTTTATAAAAATAATTGGCCAATATTTTCCTCAACTAAATAAGGTACAGTCCACAACTTTTTTCCCGACTATATAGTATTGGGAACTATTTAATGGTTCGAGCTGGCGCTATTAAACCTCTAAAAAACATGTACAATGTATAGGTGGAATATTTGTTATTTAATTGTAAGCTACAAAGCTAAATGCCATGTTTGCTATTAGAATACAGACATAATTAAACATAGTAGTTGACAGTTTTTGCCTTCAAACACAAAAAGGTGAATCAAACACAAAAAGGTGAATAAAATCAAAACTGATACATGTTTATAATAAACAAACATAAAATTAATCTCCAATATATATACAGGGTGATACGGAAATGCGGATCTAATAGCTTAAAAAATTATACTTTTTTTGTAAGTTTAAAATTTTTGTTCCCCATATTAAATCAAACTTAAAAAAAATTTAAAAAAATAGGAAGGAGGACATGTGAGACATGATTTTCATATAAAATTTGACAAGATAAACGATGGTGAAGGAGGTTTTTCGAAAAAAGCCTTAGTTTTTTACTTATAAACATTCAAAGTTTCAATGACGGAAAAATGGGGTTAAATACCGCGGTCGAAACTATTCTGTTTTCCAGTAGAATACATCCAATAACGAACTTTAAACAGTTCTAATAAAGTAATTAACAACACAACTACAGATGAAATGTCAACTGTTATTATTTACTTAAAGTAATGTTATGTTATTATTTACTTAAAGTAGTAATGTTATTATTTACTTAAAGTATAACAATATTTAATTTTAAAATTTAAATAAATATTTTCGAACATACATTACTAATACAATAATTTTTGAAAGCATACCATTCTACAGTAAATGTTCAAAGTATGTCGCATCTACAGATTGTTAGTGCGCTAACCTCAAGTAATAGCCGTTTATGAAAGTAGGCCTAGTTTAAATCAGCTGTCAGTTTACATTATTTGATTGTATTACGTTACAATGTAGCTTATTAACGACTCATTTCGCCTTTAAAATTAAGTTTTAGTGGTTCTAAATTGTTTTCTGGTTAGTTAATGGATGTATTCTGCAGGAAAAACACAATAGAAAAGTTTGTAAGGCGCATTTTATCCCGTTTTATTGATAACGCGATTTTTCCGTCATTGCAACTTTGAATGCTTATAACTTAAAAACGAAGGCATCTATCGAAAAACGGATTTCACCATAGTTTTCTTGTCAAAGTTTATATGAAAATCACGTATCACATGTCCATCTTCATATTTAAAAAATAAAGTTTGGTTCAATATAGCGGAACCAAGATGGCGGATAAAAATTTAAAACCTAAAAAATATGATTTTTAAACTACATTATGTAGATCCGCATTTTGTTTCTGACTCCAAGTATCTCAGTTATTCGTTATAAAGCCATTTCCATACTTAAAAATCACCCTGTATATACTTATACGTATATGTATATGAAAACAATTTAACTATAATTTGTATACTCTGTAGAACTCACATATAAATTTGTTTTGGTTTATGTATAAATAAATAAATGTCTATATGAAATGCGTATTATACGTAAGAAATGTATAATTTTGTTATGTAGTACATACAACAGTTTCAAAATTGAGATACAAAATAAATTGAGATAAATATAAAAATCATTTTCCACGAGTAAAGTGTATTTACTTTTATAACCCACACATACATATATATATATATATATATATTTTTTTTTTTAATAATAATAGGCTTAAAAATCATTAATTGTAGTACATTTTAAATTTCAATGTCTAATGATGAAAATATGACCGGATATACACAGTACCTCCAAAAAAGGTCTGAGCTGACTTTGAGCGGGTTAAAAATTTCTCCGCTTTCCTAAAGGAATTTGAAATATTTATTACCCAATCGTCCATTTAAAAACAACCCGTTAATTACACACTCGCACAAAACTACACAGTACTTGTGAAGGTAAGTTATTGCTTGTTATACAAATAAAATAAAAATCGACACCCTTACCTTTTCAATGAACGACCCAATGTTTTCATTTTGGTTAGAAGTAGGCCTACTCAAACTACTATTTGACTTGTACAGTAAATACATTTCCTAACCTAACAAACAAACGTAAGACGTAGTTGAGAGAGATTATCTGCTCCATCTATCCAAAGTTTGTTCATTTGTGAAACTTTCTCCGATTCTATTATCAATTAGTGTGAACTATATCATAACAATATCATAACGTGATGAGCAAAACGTACGTTTGACGTCATTTAAACGTCAATCCGGAAATATACAAACAGGGGCAGTTTTAAATTCTACAGATCGAATGTAACTACAGAGAGCTCAAAGTTTAGAAACGCTACAAACATTGCACAATGTTCGTATTCCTTCACATAGGCCTACAGCCTAACAGCGTGTAAAATTATTCCATTAGCGCGTTCCCTACAGAAAAATAAAATACAAATCAATATCAAAATTTAGGGAGAGAAGATGGCGTAAGAAAAAAACTCAAATATGGATTTTCTTTGTTGCGTTATTTTGTTGTTTAAAGGCGAAAAACTCCTCGATCATCATCGCCTTATAATTTTTGTTTTAATCAAGGAAAAAACCAAATAAAGGACCCCTAACTCTTGAATACTCTAATAGCGTCAAGGTCAGAAAATAGCAAGAGCTGGACAAGAGAAACCAGACAGGAAAGGCGAAAGCGATGTATCTAACTCAAAAGTACTGTACATGAAAAAACTTATAAGTCCAGCTAGGATCCCTCAGGATTTACATACTCATTATAGGTGAGCCTCTGAAGGAAATTCAGATTTTCACTGAATGGTTATAACGCATTTCATAAAATTTTGCTAAAAGGTAGGTTTTAAATATCGAAACAAAACCTATTGGTAGGCATCTCTCCAAAAGCCGGTTCGAAAACTACCGGTTAAAAAGACAAATTTAAACCTTCGTAAGTAGGTCAGAGTTAATGTCGATTCATTTTATTATGACAACTTGTTAGGGGTGTTTCGTTATCAATATGTTAAACTTTGAATCTTTAGGGGCTACAATGTAGATAATGTAAGACCTGATATTTAGGAAAATCAAAATTTTGTGTTTTAGACCTATGATTAGAACCCAAAAAATTTGAATTTTCCAAAAGGAAAAAATCCTGATGATTGAATAAAATATGAATACGTATCAAGGCCATCAGTCCTGTCGTATTAATTAAACTCTTAATTGATTCTGGTAATTGTACATTTAGCTATTCTGTGCATCATATATACAGTATATATATATATATATATATATATATATATATATATATATATACAGTCTGTACTCGCTACCTCCTGTCGATAGCTCTGAACTGATGAAAAGAAGTCGGAAAATTATCTTTTTTTTTAAGTTAAGGAGTGACTTTGACAATGTTTTTTTTTTTTTTTTTTTAAATTGACTTATTTATTTTATTATTAAAATCTTGAATTGATGTATAAGTGTTCTTAGTAGATCAAGGTTTGAAATTGTAATTGGTAGGATCCCCTATCCTAACTGAAAAACTAACTTATTATAATTTCTCTGACTTAAAGGAACAAGCTAAGTGTAAGCGTAGAAAGTGTCTTACGGGGGGGGGATGCTACAGTTACGTAATAAGCTCAAAGATTTTAGATCAATCCTCCTTTTTTAAACTTAAAAAGAGTGAATCTTATTTCCGCCGTATTGAAATTAACATTACAATGATAATTATCTTATTTACCGTTTACAAAATTTATTACTAACAAAAACTATTGTAAAATTTCATTTTTTAATTTATAAATTATTCCAAAATGGCGGCAAGTTGCAGATAAAATTGGCAATATGTACACTATTCCCACCCCCAAATTATCTAGCAACTACAGTCTGTAAGTGAAGTTAATTTTATAAATAAACTTCCCGCGGAATTTAAAGGAACAAGTTATAACATTTAAAAACAAAAACAAAACAGTTGCTGTTAAACACGACCGAGAAGTTTCTTCAGGCCAATTAAAAATAAAGACAATCTCTGTAGCATGATTACATTTTTATTGTTATAATTCCTATTGCAATATTTTAAACTTGTTTTGATGTATAGAGGTAAATTTGTTTTTTGTGTGTTGTTGAATATGACTTAAAATAGTCATTTACCTATGTATGAAGTTTGCGATAAAAATTGAATTTATCAGAGGCAAAGAAAATAAAAAATAAATAATGTATTATATAATACCATTTTGTTTAATAACCTATTTTATTTACTTTATGTTATATGTATTAGCAATGACTACATAAATACTATAAGACACGACATAGGATAGAGAAATAGTCTACGCTTTACGGGACACAAGTTTGACACACAGCTATCAGAAAGCGCTAGCAGCAGGTGCTTGACTGTACGCATCCCACTTGGTTGAGACTGTACAACTGTTGACCTCTCTCTCACAAACCTTCTCACTTACTTCCGTCAGGATAGTCAGTGTTGTCAGTTCGTGCGCTGAGATAAGCGATTCTCGACCTTCCCTCGCATCTCTGGTCCCATATGTGGCATCAGTGCGTTTTCTCTTACCCGCCTGAAACATTGTTTGACCGTAGAGCCACCTAGCGCCAGTCACATCAACTTCAGATTCTCTAGCAGAGCGACCTAGCGGGTATTGGACAACTCAAGAATAAGCGTAGAATATTTAACATGGCCTTGTCGTGTCTTATAGTATTTATGTAGTCATTGGTATTAGTCATTTGTGTAATAATCGTATTCGCCTTCTATTTCTTTTTATTTAATTTTTGAATCTCTAAATTCGTTAGTGCCCTTCCAGATCTTGTGGGCATGGTCATAGGAGCTTGCACTTTGGAGGCTCACTTATAGTACGGGTTTGATAATCCCGTGAGACATAGCTGGATTTACATCTTTTTTATGTAGTCTAGGGTTAGATCCCTCTCTTTCATCTTTCTTATCAAGTCTCTCTTAACCAATTCTTGTTCTCTTCCGATCCTGACACTATTAGAGTATTCTTGGACTAGGGGTTGATTATGTTGTTATATTTATATTATGTTGTTTTCTTCCTTTTTTTGTTAGGGGATGATGACCGAGATGTTGTTTTTAAACAAGGGGAGAAGACAAGGGGTTAGCATAACTACTCTTCTCATGTTCTCCTTCGACTCTGGCGTCGTTATAAGAGCATTCTAGAGCTAAGTCTCTTTTTGTTAAGACAATGATAACACTAATACATTTTCGCAGAACCACCTGCGAGTTGATAAAGATGGGAAGCACACTATATAGATTGCAGAAAGAAGGAAGGGAGGTTGGCAGTTCACTATACAGTAAACACACAAAGTGGTAGTTATGAGATGATTCAGTAACCCCTAGGTAAAGGTTGGTTTTTCATGAAAACGCCAAGCAAGTACCATGATGACCTCGTCAACTTGTCATAATAGATAATAGATAATAGATAATTTGTTTTCAAGGTATGATCAGACTATATCAGAATTCAGTTATTCTTATTAATTGTTAATTGTGTTTTTGTTTAGTAGTTTAGCTAGTAATCTCATTTAATAATTATTGGTTACTAACTATGTATCACCGGTATTTATGCTACGAATCCCACTTTGAAAACAGCTGATTTAAAGTATCAAAAAACATTAGTTTTGATAAGCTTTCCGTTTATCTCATCTGTGTGTGGGTAATCAAGATAGCAGCGCATACGTTAGCAAAGAGACCGTGCAAATAATATAAAGGTGTCCATTTTGAATTATCATTCTAAAATTCAGAAAAATCCAATGTGTTATTAAAAGTAACTGGCATTTAAAAAAATGTTTTGTCCTTATTTTTCCAGTTACAATTTCAGCACAATTTAAAGATTTAACTTTCTAGTAATTAGCTAACAAAAGACCCCACTTTGGGGATGTTTTAATATAACCCATTAACTGTAAACTGTGGGTAATGGGACGTAAGACACAACTGCACACTTGAAAACAATACCACAGAGAGAAGTAACAAATGCTAAATGTTTTATACCATTTATTGGGATCATATTGGTCGTAAATACTATACTGCGCTCATCCATGTGTACATAAACTCATCCATGTGTAATGTTAAAAAAATGAATGAATATACAATTTTCCACAGAAACCACTATATTTGTACAATACAACTACAATAACTAAGTAATCATCCTCAGTTGCTACATACTCAGACACCTTACTGATAGTAGGAACTGAGGATGTTGACTTAATCAATGAAACGTCGTCTTGTATTTGTACAATACAACTACAATAACTAAGTAATCATCCTCAGTTGCTACATACACAGACACCTTACTGATAGTAGGAACTGAGGATGTGACTTAATCAATGAAACGTCGTCTTGTATTTGTACAATACAACTACAATAACTAAGTAATCATCCTCAGTTGCTACATACACAGACACCTTACTGATAGTAGGAACTGAGGATGTTGACTTAGTTAATGAAACGTCGTCTTGTATTTGTACAATACAACTACAATAACTAAGTAATCATCCTCAGTTGCTACATACACAGACACACTGATAGTAGGAACTGAGGATGTTGACTTAATCAATGAAACGTCGTCTTGTATTTGTACAATACAACTACAATAACTAAGTAATCATCCTCAGTTGCTACATACACAGACACCTTACTGATAGTAGGAACTGAGGATGTTGACTTAATCAATGAAACGTCGTCTTGTATTTGTACAATACAACTACAATAACTAAGTAATCATCCTCAGTTGCTACATACACAGACACCTTACTGATAGTAGGAACTGACGATGTTGACTTAGTTAATGAAACGTCGTCTTGTATTTGTACAATACAACTACAATAACTAAGTAATCATCCTCAGTTGCTACATACACAGACACCTTACTGATAGTAGGAACTGAGGATGTTGACTTAATCAATGAAACGTCGTCTTGTATTTGTACAATACAACTACAATAACTAAGTAATCATCCTCAGTTGCTACATACACAGACACCTTACTGATTGTAGGAACTGAGGATGTTGACTTAATCAATGAAACGTCGTCTTGTATTTGTACAATACAACTACAATAACTAAGTAATCATCCTCAGTTGCTACATACACAGACACCTTACTGATAGTAGGAACTGAGGATGTTGACTTAATCAATGAAACGTCGTCTTGTATTTGTACAATACAACTACAATAACTAAGTAATCATCCTCAGTTGCTACATATACAGACACCTTACTGATAGTAGGAACTGACGATGTTGACTTAGTTAATGAAACGTCGTCTTGTATTTGTACAATACAACTACAATAACTAAGTAATCATCCTCAGTTGCTACATACACAGACACCTTACTGATAGTAGGAACTGAGGATGTTGACTTAATCAATGAAACGTCGTCTTGTATTTGTACAATACAACTACAATAACTAAGTAATCATCCTCAGTTGCTACATACACAGACACCTTACTGATAGTAGGAACTGAGGATGTTGACTTAATCAATGAAACGTCGTCTTGTATTTGTACAATACAACTACAATAACTAAGTAATCATCCTCAGTTGCTACATACACAGACACCTTACTGATAGTAGGAACTGAGGATGTTGACTTAATCAATGAAACGTCGTCTTGTATTTGTACAATACAACTACAATAACTAAGTAATCATCCTCAGTTGCTACATATACAGACACCTTACTGATAGTAGGAACTGACGATGTTGACTTAGTTAATGAAACGTCGTCTTGTATTTGTACAATACAACTACAATAACTAAGTAATCATCCTCAGTTGCTACATACACAGACACCTTACTGATAGTAGGAACTGAGGATGTTGACTTAATCAATGAAACGTCGTCTTGTATTTGTACAATACAACTACAATAACTAAGTAATCATCCTCAGTTGCTACATACATAGACACCTTACTGATAGTAGGAACTGAGGATGTTGACTTAGTCAATGAAACGTCGTCTTGTATTTGCATTGTACAAATAAAGTGGTTTCTTGTGGTAAATTGTGTTTTCATTAATTTTGTTACTGATGTTTTCATTATACTTTATCTCAACTACTGGTGGGCCTCAATGGGAGGTAATCTAATTCGTTGGAAGTGTAAACAATCCGATTACTGTTTATATTTTATTATAATCAATATTGTAGCAAACATAAGTAACATAAACGTTATATCAAGTTCTAGACAGACAACAAAACAGTCTAACTATTGCTTAAATAATCCTTTATTTATAAATAAAAAATGATACATTGTAGCTCATGTATCACTGAGGGTGACGATTTTGTCGTTGAAACGCGTTTGATTAAGTAAACATAATGTTTGTGAGATCTTGTGTTCGAGTTTTTGTTCTATCTAATCCTTTATTTGATGTTATTTAACCCTATAAAATTTAAACGATTTTAATACAAAAAGCGAAGAAATTGTTTATTTTGGTCAGGTAAAACCATTTTGCGGAAACTTTTTGAAAACAGTTAAAATTCAATTTTTCAATTAATGTTTTTCATAAACTCGTTATTTCTCGTCAACACCATTATATTCAATACTTTGAAGTCGTGCCACTCTGTATCTTAGTCTTGGAATCATGCGGTAGCTGTCATTTTAAAACAGCAAATACAATTTAAAAACCTTGTACTGTACATGAATCTTTCGGTATAGTCTCAAAGAACATATTCCTAAACGATCGGTAGACATGTTTAGTAGTAACTAAGTAACAAACACACATACACACGAAATGACAAATGGTTGAGTTAAAACAGGACCTCGATAAAACAAATAATGTTATCTCAAAAAGTAAAATTTCTGACACCTAGAAATTCCCAAGAAAGTCAAGGATAAAATAAAGCAATAAAGCTTAAAGTTTCAAAATATAGTTTCAATGTTTTAAAATTGGTACCAAGAAAGTTTTACATCTTCTCTATCAGTTCTCCCATGACCAACTCCTGTTCTTTTCCGACCATTTTGCTATTACAATATTCCATGGCTAGGAGTCTTTATTTTATGTTCTTTTTTTAAGGCGATGATAACCGAGAGGTTTTTTGGCTTCAAACAACAAGGGACAAAATCAACAGTTACGATGTCCGTGGCAACGAGTTAACTTATCACTATATTCGTTAAAACAATGGGGATATGCATGGGTTGGTCTGCATAACATCACCCTACTTCTATGCATGGTCTAATTAAGCCATACCTAGGCCTAGTTGTACCTTAAAGTAGGGTCCAGCTTTACTGCAGAGCGTTCCGACGAGCTGGGCACAGGACTTTTTCCTAAGCTTTGTGAGATCTGAAGCATGTCTTAATGAATTATTTAGTCTATTTGTTATATATACAATATATTCTAAGTTCCATTTGTATTTTCAGGGTGATAAGGTCTTAGATAAAGTGTACGCACTTGTTGGTTAAATATATTAGTTTATTGTATTTGGTAGTCTATAAAGTGGCCAAGAGCTTTGACTCTTCTAAATCGGTGTCAGTTACCAGAAGCAAGACGTGTCTCTTTGTGATTGGCCGGTTAAGAGGAGGAAGGGGGCGCTACTTGACACTTAGCTGTTTAGTTAGTTGTACACCTCTGAGAATGATGACTATGCCATCGAAATGTACATAAAGGAATTATAATAAGCATACTGGATTTATTACAATCTTAGTTTTGTTTTTATTTCTTGTAGTTCGGGGAATTTTTGTTTTCCTGGATGTAATTTTAGGTTAGATCTCCCTTTTTCATCTTTCGCATCAGGCCTCGAAGATTTATAAGGTCAATAGAGTATTCGAAGATTTTTATAAGGCGATGATGATCAAGAAGGATTTCGCCTTTAAAAAACAATATAGGAAATTACGAGGGATACTGAAGGATAATTACTTTAATTTCTAACACATATGTAATAGTAGACCGAAACAAAAAGTTTAGTAATTATGAAAAATATTGTTTTTGAAGTTTTTGTTGAAATATTAAGGACCCGAGGGTGTTGACATCAAATAAGAGCAGTCTTGTACGGCTTAATCTAAGTACGTCATTGCTTGGTTGTAAACAACATATATCTGCTCCATTTGTTAGGTTAACCAGAGCAAGATTATTTCTAGTAATCAATTAAGTAAATCCTTACAATTATCCATTCTGAGAAGAAATAATTATATTAATAATTGAACTTTTATTTTTATATTTAAAACAAGTTAATATTAAAATATAATTAGTGCACACGGTTTTTAAATCTTGTGTGCGTAGCCTTTTTTAGTTTAGTTTTTTTTCATTGTTTTAGACATTATCTTTGGGACACTTGATTATTTCATAACAATAACATCGATGTGTTTTTACCCATAACTAGTATTTTTTAGAGAGATCTCAATCATTACGTTTTGTTTCGGACCTTAGGCGAAATTTCATTATTAAGAGCAATTATGAGTAAATCCAATTTTGCAGATTCTTTTACTTACGCTAGGCAATGATATTTTAATTGCATAATTAGGAGTCAAAACACCATCGATACAAATTCTGAATGAAATTTAAAAGTTCCTGAAAATTAATATGACAAACATTTTGTAAAAAGTTCTGGAGTCATATCCAGATCAAAATGCATTTAGGCTATCTACGAATATTCCACAATTTCATCTAATTACAATTTTTCTCTTTATATGTAGCCTGAGGACGCCATGAAGAAATAAACAGACTTGACAAATGAACGAAGCGAGGGAGTCATTACTTTAGAGTGACTTGCTTTCTTAAATATATACGATGTAAAAAGTATTCAAAATGTTGTCAAAAATACTCATTATAAGCCCTCATCTTCCTGATGTCTGCCTGCGTGTCCCTTTCTTTCAGTTTGTAGGCACCAATGCAAATAAAATGTGTTACAGGCACCAATTAATTCAAAATGTATAACGAGGGTTTTGAATAAGAATTCATTTCTTTTCGATTACCCAAAATTTGCAGATTCTTACCACGAGAAAACCAACACAAAATTACCAAAACATCAGCTCAAAATCGGCTCTGATGGCATTGATTAAACTTAGCTCAACTGTAGTTCTAAAATTCCACGTCAGATATTACAGGCCAAAATCCAAAAAAGAATCTAGACATTTTGGATTCGTTGACTTTTTTAAAACGGACTGAACAAATTTTAAACAAAATTTGGTGAAATGTGAAACTACATAAAATTAAAATAGTCAAAACAATACAGAAAAAAGAGACTTTTTTTTCAATTGTGTGTACAAGGCATTTATATTAAAGAAAAAAAACTTCAATTTTTTTTTGAGTTTAGGCCGATGTTTGTACAGTAAAAAGCACAAAATATGGGTATGGTAAGTGTTTACCAAGTATTTGGATATAAAATTTTGCATGTATATTTTTATGCACATACATACACACACACACACACACTATATATATATATATATATATGTATATATATGTATATATATGTATGTGCATAAAAATATACTTGTCTAAATCCAAAAATGCACATCCATACGTATGGATTAGTTAGTATTTGCATGTAAATGTGTAAATGTAGTTGTAGTTGTGCATAAATATATATACATGCTAAAATTTATATCCAAATACTTGGTATTACATCTACAAACACTTACATACCCATATTTAGCACTTTTTACTATAAAACATTTTCCCTAAACTCAAAAAATGCAAGTTTTTTCTTTTGTAAAAATGCTTATACGAACAATTGCAAAAAAAGATACCAACTTTGGGCGCTAATATCTCTGTCCGAGTGCATCTGACGAAAACATTACTAAGGACCATTTTGATGGGAAATGTAGTCTGCAACAACTTGTGTATGAACGTTTTTAGATATCTTTCTTGTTTTTGAGATATTTAAAAAACACGGTTTGCCCCCACCTTTTAAACCCCCAGGGGAGCCTGGATTAGAACTGGAATATCCGATCCCCCCCATTGAAGTAACCCCATAACCTAACTTTCCACCTAATTTCGTGTCTAGAGGATTTTTGTCCAGTAAACATCTTTATTCAATGGTCTATAAATGTTTTTTAAAGTAGTAGTAGAAAATAGACAATTTTATTGTTGATGATAGATAATTCACAAGGTCATAAGCCATAATTTGATAAGTCAAGCACGGTGTATGGTGTTGTAATTGTCTAGATTTAATTGTTTCATGGTTATAACAATTTTGCTTCATTAAAATCTATGTTTCTAAACCTTAAATGAATATTTGTCCCGACAGAGCAGAATATTGGTAATTTTATTATTAACATATCTACAGGCCATAAGCTTTAATTTAATAGTACAAGTAAGTACTATATCAAGTGCACTAAATTTATAGATTTAGTTCTCAGGATTAAATATTTCTATTTTGTGTAATTTTTCATTATTTTTCACTTGCATATGTTAGCAAACCCAACAGGATGCATGAGTTATACTTTTATGTATATCTTATAAGGAAAAAGCAGGTGTAAAAGGGTCCTTCATCTTACCAACTTTGTGTGAAGAAGTTGAGAATTTTAAATTTGTTGGTGTTTTAATAACATCTTACAGAGTTTTAAAAATAAGGCTCTGAAGTGCATAAACAGACCGTTCAAGAAATACATAAATATGTCCTGAAAATGGTTTCTGTTGTTAGAACAGGAAATACATCGGAAGTCTGTAACCACCGATTATTCCGAAACAAAAATTAACAAGTTTCCTCATCTATTTAAAACTGTTGTATTTCGTCTAGAATCTTAAGAAAACCACGGACATAATAAGCTATCACTTTGTTATGCAAATGCCCAACTAAAAACTGTGTAGCAGGAAAGTGAATTATCAAATACATGCAAAACATTTTATGGAAATAACCAAAACAATGAATATTCTTCTTCCTTATATTACGCAATAAGGAAAGATAATAAATAGCTTTCCATTAACAATACAGCCGTAAGGGCTTGACCAAATTAAAATCAACGCATTCACCGCAAATTATAGAATAGACAAATCTTAAGGTAGCACAACAATAATATTCAGCAAAGTGAAAATGAAAGACGTTACCACTCGGTGGCCAACACTCAAAACAGCTTCCTGCAATCTAACGGCCAACACTACTAGTCGTTTCCAAACAGAAAAATGAAATTGGGGCAACCTAAAGGTCAACACAAATCGTTTCCAAATAGAAAAATGAAATTGGGACAACCTAACGGTCAACACAAGTCGTTTCCAAACAGAAAAATGAAATTGGGGCAACCTAACGGTCAACACAAGTAGTTTCCAAACAAAAAAATAAAATTAGGACAACCTAACGGTCAACACAAGTCGTTCCCAAAGAGAAAAATGAAATTGGGGCCACCTAACGGTCAACACAAGTAGTTTCCAAACAAAAAAATAAAATTAGGACAACCTAACGGTCAACACAAGTAGTTTCCAAACAAAAAAATAAAATTAGGACAACCTAACGGTCAACACAAGTCGTTTCCAAACAGAAAAATGAAATTGGGACAACCTAACGGTCAACACAAGTAGTTTCCAAACAAAAAAATAAAATTAGGACAACCTAACGGTCAACACAAGTCGTTCCCAAAGAGAAAAATGAAATTGGGGCCACCTAACGGTCAACACAAGTAGTTTCCAAACAAAAAAATAAAATTAGGACAACCTAACGGTCAACACAAGTAGTTTCCAAACAAAAAAATAAAATTAGGACAACCTAACGGTCAACACAAGTCGTTTCCAAACAGAAAAATGAAATTGGGACAACCTAACGGTCAACACAAGTCGTTTCCAAACAGAAAAATGAAATTGGGACAACCTAACGGTCAACACTACAACGGCCAACACTTCCAATTGCCTGCAAATAAGGAAATTAAATTAAGACAATATAACGGCCAACTACACAGGTCGCCTCCAAACAAGGAAATGAAATTAAGGCAATATAACGGCCAACAACACAGGTCGCCTCCAAACAAGTAAATGAAATTAAGACAATATAACGGCCAACAACACAGGTCGCCTCCAAACAAGTAAATGAAATTAAGACAATATAACGGCCAACAACACAGGTCGCCTTCAAACAAGGAAATGAAATTAAGGCAATATAACGGCCAACAACACAGGTCGCCTCCAAACAAGTAAATGAAATTAAGACAATATAACGGCCAACAACACAGGTCGCCTCCAAACAAGTAAATGAAATTAAGACAATATAACGGCCAACAACACAGATCGCCTCCAAACAAGGAAATGAAATTAAGGCAATATAACGGCCAACAACACAGGTCGCCTTCAAACAAGGAAATGAAATTAAGGCAATATAACGGCCACCATTTCCAAGTCGCCTGCAAACAAGGTAATGAAAAATGATTCAGAAAAATCGTATCTAAAATGTCAAATTGGCGGCCATTTTAAACACTTTTTTGTAAGGCATTAATGGCGTTTAAAAAACAAGAAAAAATTCATTGGGAGAGGGTTGAGAACCTTGGAGCTTTGACAAAAATGTCGTGTCAGGAAAATTAAGATGTTTATGAAGCTTATGGATTTCCCATGGATGTCTGAGAGCATCAAATCATCTATTCAAATTTGGGGACGCAAAAAGCCCTTGTAGCTTATGGGATAGACAAACAAAATAAAGAAGAAGCTGCAATTGTAGTACAACTTCATTAATATGTTTCATAGTTACACGGGAATAGATGGTGAAGTATGACGTTCATTTCATTGACGGGGTTGTAGGTAATAGAAATAAAGAAATATTAATAGTGTGGATAGGAATGACACTAGTTTCTATGTATAAATAGAAAACTAAACATAGATCTATTTGTAGACTGGCGACGTTCGACGAGAGTGCAACTCTAATGTAGGCCTACCCTGATGCGTCTTTCTAATTCCGATCTCATTCAAGGAAACGCCAACTATGAAATGTTCATCGGCCCGACTCACAGGAGTAATTTGACAACATTGTTACTACTGTATCTCACTGTCCATTTATATACCTTATAACATAAACGCATGTTTATGTTATATTAATTTATTTCTTTGATTAATCTGATTTAATCGAGCCCACACGTTGGTGCGCCAAATATAACATAAACGCAAGTTCGTTATATTAATTTTTAATCTACTATTTATTTTAAAACTTTTTGAATAATAATTATTATTAGATTTAATACTTCAATATTATTTTTGATTACCTGTTATTTGTTTAGTTCTTCCTAAATCTGCATAATGTGGAAAAACATAAATAATACACCTGACACAATATATATCGCTTAAAGAAAATCTTAATTTATTTAATCAACATATCAAAAAATGATAAAAAAACGTACATTTATTCAATTAGTGTCTAAATTTACTTCACTCATTCCTCAAGCATTCCTTAATGTTATGTAAGATACAAATTATCTTAACTAATTGTCCTTTCCTATGCTAGACTCTATAACTAAAAACATCAAATTTCCACAATATGGCGTATATTTGAATGAAATTAATCTGTTATTTGAATTACTTTATCTTTACCACAATTAATAATGCTTTTAGCACACAAACAATTATTCCTTTACAAAATTAAATTTATTAAAATCTTTATTCAATTTGTTAGTTATTAATTTATTTTCTAGCTCTTTTTAATTATTTAATTAATTCTCTTATCTCTTTATACGGGTCGTTAGGTTCTTTTATGGCTCAATTAAAGTGAATTATTTTAGAAAGTGAATTTATAATTTTAGTGAACATGAATTAAAATTGTACTTATCGTTGGAACAGCCTTCCCCTTTGATCGACGAAAACACTCTCCACAACACAACACAATGATGGCTTTAAATTGATTTAGATATATAAAAAATAAAAAAAACACTCCACACACTATCTCCAACAACTTAATCCTGGAATTCGAACTGTTGCTCCTCTCCAAGTATCCACTGGCGATGAATCAGATCCTCCCACTCTTCTCTCGACAACTCCTCCAAAATATTTTAACCTGCTCCAAAATCTCATCAAAACTTTGAATGAAACTACTAAACTCTCTTTTCAACTTTGATTCACAACTAATTAATCTACTCGACGTATTGACACAGAGAACCCTAGTCTCTTGGTCGATATAACTCCGCTTTGTCTGGCCCACAGAATACTCTCTGTGCCAGGACCTCTCCTCACAACTCCAGATTTTTGACTCTCTTACTTTTTTTTAAATTTTCGACGCCAAAACCTCTCCCTTCTTCCCAACACTTCCCTTAGCTTTCACTCCTCTGATTCGCTCGCTGAATTCTAGATTTCTCCCCAGATGTTGTTCCTTTTTCTTAGTGGCTGTATTTTTTAAATTCGTTAGCTTTCACCATGTGGCTGGTTTCCGATTGGCCGACCAATTTCCTTTGGTCGGTTTCTCATGTTTTTTTAGAAGTACCGTTATACTTTCTAGCGTGTCCCATCAGGTCTCTCACCCTGTAGATTTCTCTTTTTTGTTTTTTATACATCCAGCTGCGTGACATAAAATCTTCCGTTAGGTCCCGTGACAAATTGTTTAATGTTAGCACGTGTACGCTACAAGGTTAGCGAAATTGCCTCTTTTCTCTTTGGCACGCTTTCTCTCCTAATTTGTTGTGCACAGATGTCCTTTTGATTTTTTAAAAAATAATATTTTCTGTTACCAGATGATACTAGTTGTCCTTTATATTTCTATCATTTAATTTAGATTCCCCTTTATATCATAAGTTACATGTAATTACTCATTATTATAGAGATCGTTGTTATCCTTTGTTTATTTATTTATTTGATAAAACGATATCGTTATAACCTGATGATTCAGGAGAAAGAGACAATTTTTTCTTGTTGATAAAAAGCGAAAAACCTTTCGGTCTACACAATCTTATAAAAAATACGTAAAAAAAGAAAGTAAAATAAAGACCGCTAGCATTTGAATTCTCTAATAGCGTTTTTAAAGAACAAGAGTTGGTTCAGAGAGGCTTAAAGGAAAGAAATAAACCCAGACTACGGGAAAAAAGGTGTATATTAAGCTAAGGATGGCCAAGCTGGTACTCACTATAGGTGAGTCCAAGGGTATAAGTATATATATATATATATATTTTTATTTCCCATTCCTTTTATTACATTTAAATAAACAAAACATGATTTAGATTCAGAAAAAGACATTAAGATAAAAAATAAAGCTTTCCTTAACGACAAACTAAAACAAAACAAATAAATTGACATATGACATAATAATACATTACTTTAAATTAAAATACACAACAGGAAAGAAAAACCAAAACAATATTACTTCTAAATCCTAAACATAAACAAAGATAAACAATTTAAGATAAACAAAAAATATACTGTATGGAATAAAGCAGCCTCCATGGGTCTACCCGTTTTGAGGCTGCATATCTCAAGTAAAAATAGAAAACAAGAAGAAATAACAGAATTCAAGAGACCATATATGCAGATGGTTTAAATACCCAACCCCCTGTATGTGTGCGTGTTTTAGATAACGCTTTGAACATCGTAAACAAACAGTTTTGTTTCCGATTTTACATAGATTACGTTATGATACAATGGGTTTTATGAATCGCTGGACAAGTTCATTAACCAGAAAAACCGTCTATAAATTTAAAAAATAATAAATCTATCATTTATAACTAATAACGTCTCACACTAATTTACGCAGCTTTAACATCTGCCTAATCATGTTTTTAATCATGCCTACGATAAAACCAATGACGCCTGATCATGCTTTTAATCATGCAAACGATAAAACCAATGACGCCTGATCATGCTTTTAATCATGCCTACGATAAGACCAATGACGCCTAATCTTGTTTTAAATCATGCCTACGATAAAACCAATGACACCTAATCATGTTTTAAATCATGCCTACGATAAAACCAATGACGCCTGATCATATTTTTAATCATGCCTACGATAAGACCAATGACGCCTAATCATGTTTTAAATCATGCCTACGATAAAACCTATGACACCTAATCATGTTTTTAATCATGCCTACGATAAAACCAATGACGCCTGATCATGTTTTTAATCATGCCTACGATAAGACCAATGACGCCTAATCATGTTTTAAATCATGCCTACGATAAAACCAATGACGCCTGATCATGTTTTAAATCATGCCTACGATAAAACCAATGACGCCTGATCATGTTTTAAATCATGCCTACGATAAAACCAATGACACCTACTCATGTTTTAAATCATGCCTACGATAAAACCAATGACGCCTAATCATGTTTTAAATCATGCCTACGATAAAACCAATGACACCTAATCATGTTTTAAATCATGCCTACGATAAAACCAATGACACCTAATCATGTTTTTAATCATGCCTACGATAAGACCAATGACGCCTAATCATGTTTTAAATCATGCCTACGATAAAACCAATGACACCTAATCATGTTTTAAATCATGCCTACGATAAAATCAATGACGCCTGATCATGTTTTAAATCATGCTTACGATAAAACCAATGACACCTACTCATGTTTTAAATCATGCCTACGATAAAACCAATGACACCTAATCGTGTTTTAAATCATGCCTACGATAAAACCAATGACACCTAATCATGTTTTAAATCACGCCTACGATAAAACCAATGACACCTAATCATGTTTTAAATCATGCCTACGATAAAACCAATGAGGCCTGATCATGTTTTAAATCATGCCTACGATAAAACCAATGACGCCTAATCATGTTTTAAATCATGCCTACGATAAAACCAATGACACCTAATCATGTTTTAAATCATACCTACGATAAAACCAATGACGCCTGATCATGTTTTAAATCATGCCTACGATAAAACCAATGACGCATAATCATGTTTTAAATCATGTCTACGATAAAACCAATGAGGCCTGATCATGTTTTAATCATGCATACGATAAAACCAATGACGCCTAATCATGTTTTAAATAATGCCTACGATAAAACCAATGACGCCTAATCATGTTTTAAATCATGCCTATGATAAAACCAATGACGCCTGATCATGTTTTAAATCATGTCTACGATAAAACCAATGACGCCTGATCATGTTTTAAATCATGCCTACGATAAAACCAATGACGCATAATCATGTTTTAAATCATGTCTACGATAAAACCAATGAGGCCTGATCATGTTTTAATCATGCATACGATAAAACCAATGACGCCTAATCATGTTTTAAATAATGCCTACGATAAAACCAATGACGCCTAATCATGTTTTAAATCATGCCTATGATAAAACCAATGACGCCTGATCATGTTTTAAATCATGTCTACGATAAAACCAATGACGCCTGATCATGTTTTAAATCATGCCTACGATAAAACCAATGACGCATAATCATGTTTTAAATCATGTCTACGATAAAACCAATGAGGCCTGATCATGTTTTAATCATGCATACGATAAAACCAATGACGCCTAATCATGTTTTAAATAATGCCTACGATAAAACCAATGACGCCTAATCATGTTTTAAATCATGCCTATGATAAAACCAATGACGCCTGATCATGTTTTAAATCATGTCTACGATAAAACCAATGACGCCTGATCATGTTTTAAATCATGTCTACGATAAAACCAATGACGCCTGATCATGTTTTTCTACGATAAAAATAAGAGAGGTTAAATTAATCAAAGTTGCTGCCAGTGTATTTATATCTAAATTTGAAAGGGGAACAGCAATACTACCTCTAATAGTCCGAAATTAGTGAATTTTAGGCTAATAGTACTTCAACTAAATTTACTACAAATAAGATCTACAAATTTCAAAATGGCGACAGTTTTAAATAGTTTTTCGATTTTTATAAAAGTGACAGATAAACAAAAATCATACGTAGTTTTACAAAAAACGCGATTACAAGTCAGAACTTTGGTTAGATTTTGTTCAATTGAGATATGTAGCCTAAGCACTTTACGAAGAATGGAGAAGTTCGTAAAATTATACATTTTAAAATATCGACTTATTTTCAAATTTTCGAAAAATGTTTTAAAATAATGTATCACCTATAATGTACTTTACTAACTGCTCTTTTGTACAGTTTTAAATTGTACACTCCCGAACTTTTAAAAAAAAATTATTTTTTTATTTTATTTTATTTTATTTTATTTTTTTAAATAAAAATAATGGTTGTTACTAAAACCAAAATAGCTAACTACGAGTATATTTATTCAAAATATTTTTAAAAAACAATAATAATCGGAATTACAGTGATATTTAAGGGAAATTTACTATTTGTATAATCCGATTGGTGTTAAAAACAAGGCGATGGGCTTTCAAATGTAAAAAAAATAAAGTTTTGGCGATTACCCTATACTTCGTATACTGGGTAAAATACAAATTTCAAAATACGGTAATTCGTCTTATAAATAACTCATTTAACCTGAATACCTGAAGTTTGAGAGCAGTAAATTAGAGGATACCCACGTGTTAACGTAGGGCCTATTAGTTGCATGCTAAGTAATTTTAAAGTTTTGGAAGACAATTTTCGTAACTTACTACGAACTTAGGTTGTCAAATACAATGTATCTGAAAAGAACCTGCAAACTTCGGAAACAGATTCCTTACGTTAAAATTAACAATAAAACATAATTTCTTGGTAACACCATGAAATTTATAACACCAGTTTTTTTCTCATTATAACTGGTTTCATAAACTTGGGGGTGTTGTAGTCAATTACTACAATATTGGGGGGTTGAATATAGAAATTAATGAAAATATGTCTTATTGAAACTCAATAGAAAGTTCCTTTAACATAGAAACAGTACTGGAGCACGATTTAATTTATTTGGTGATATTCAAATTGGCGCATTATAATGAGAAATTAACGCTACTTACGTTATTATAACTAAAAGATTTGCAGTAAAGGTTTCTATGTTGAATAAGCTTTCGAATCAGGTGCAAGCCGACATTTTTTCTACAAATATTCGTTGTTTTCTTAGTTATAATGTTAATAACGTATAATCGTGTTTAACATAAGGTGGACAGAATCAAAGAACTAAAAAGGAAACTAACACGTGAAGGAACTCAATAGAATAGATGATTTACCTAGAAAGCAAACTCACCAACAATAGAATATACATGATTAGCTAGGACTAAGGATATGGAGGAAAGGTCAGTTTTACCTGTATTGAAGGATGCAATATGGTGATGGAAAAATAGGATTATCTAGGGTAAGATAAACGAGTAGATAGGACTAAGGATATGGAGGAAAGGTCAGTTTTACTTTTATCCAGTGTACGATGAAGGATACAATATGGTGATGGAATATAAAGATATTCAAACAATGAGGTATAACGTATACAATCAACCAATTTTATTTAGTATATGGGTAGAGTCACAGATGTGGAGAAAGGATCGACAAAAAGTGAGATTTTTTAAAGAAGAAAAGAAACAAGAAGGGATGGAAAAAATAATGAAGACCGAGACGACAGGCTCAAGGTTACATCGCTGAAAAGACTATTATAAAACGTTTCCAATAGTTTAGGGACCTAATGAGGTTAAAGGAAATCAGAATACGTGAAAGAACACTTCAAAGAATAGAAAAAAGAAGAAGATCTATGTGAAGGCCACGAACAAGATGGATGGTTCAAGTACATGATGATGGATTATCAGGCCAAAGGAGACTGGAGGAGTAGAAGCAGCGTGGAAAAATCGTTGTGAATGGGAGATCTTGTTCCAGACAACCTGCCCTGGCGGAAACGACAAAAGATGATGATAATGAACCCAGCTTTTAGTCATTGATTTGTCATCAAATTCGAAACTAAAATGAACTGGGTTTCAGTGTTTAAAACGTGTACTTCTTAATAAACCAAAATTTATTTACCTCAACCTAATTTTAAATAAGACTAATGCTCTATTTTTATACCTAAATAGTAAATGTTGGAATGGGGATATCCCCTATTCACCTTGTTTTCTATTTCAAGTTACATTTACTTTGCATATCAACAAAAAGTAACTGACAACTTAAGTCTTATTTTCCTCAAAGCTTTTCATCAATCACTGTCAATCTATATTAGCTTCATTGCTCAAATGTAAGTAATATTCCTCAACACCAATCAATTCTGTCAATTGTTCAAACAAGGAAGCACAGTTTTTTTTTAAATACCCCACATTACTTTGTGCTATGACTCACAAACATTCATTTATGTAAGCTTTTCTTAATAAAATAAAAATAAATCAGCTGTTTCGTAACTCGTTGACGACAACTGGATGTTAATTGAGGGGAATAAGTAAACCCTTAGTCATGAAGTAGGCCTAATTGTTTGCCTTACTAAAACAGATGGCATTCCTTCTAAAATCATAACCTCAAAATAACGTATTATTAAATTATACCATCTGACTAGAAAAATCGCATGGTAATTAACACTGTCCTAGACCTTTCAGAGGTTAAATTGATCTATGGTGCTATTGAGAAAGTATTGTTGACCAAGGGTTATATTGATATTGTTATCACTATGGTAACGCTTTAGGTATTAATAGTTGAACTTTCTTCCCCAATGTATTTTAATAGATTCCCAACCCCAGAGCGTAATGGTTATAAAAAAAGGATCAAAATTTCGCGAGGTATGTTCACAATTTTGAAAGACATATAAATATCTGGGCGCATCGCGTTTTTTTAATCGTGATATTATTAGTTGAACTAATATACGGCCATGATAGGCCTTTCGTATTAGTCCGACAGGTTGTGGCAATACAATGTAGGTTAGTTATAATAAATTAGTTTTTAGAATTACATCGTCAAAAATGGCTAGCTTAGATTGAAACTCGCCCAGTGTACTTATATTAATTTTAGCACGCGATCTGATGACCCGGCAATGCATGATAAAGCAGATCCACATATCCCCCAAACCGTACCCCCCCCCCAAAGTACCTTCGCAAATTCTCAGAGACCCACTAGTTATAGAAAGTAAAGTTTCGTTTTTAGTCACATTTATGTACATCGATGACCACAGTATAATTCTTATTATCTCTCCGATACCAGTGAATGGGTTTTTCCTTGTTGTTTAAAGACGAAAAACCTCTAAGTCTTATAAAAAAGGGGAAAAAATAACATAAATAAAAAACCCCTTGCCCTCAAATAGTCTACTAGCGTCTAGATCGGAAAAAAACAAGAGTCGTTCAGGTGATAGGGAAGATAAAAGAGAGATCTAACCCAAGACTACTTGGAAGGTCTAGATCCAGCTAGAGTATCTCAAGATTGTTACGTCCGTACTCACTATAATGAGCACCTGAGGGACCAGTGAATGGTAAATCGCTGTCACACAGCAAGGAGCAAGCCAAATATAAATGATATAACTTCTGTTGTTTTACCCTATGTCTGCTGTTTTTTATAAATGTAGCCTATAGTAGCTGTACAGTTAAATCTTTGTGTATGCATACTTTTGTCATAACACCCACTAGGCCATACCACTAGCTATATTTGTTTTACAAGTATAATTTATTGATTGTAATAAAACTTCCAAGAAGCCAGGCTTACTGTTCACAACCACTTGTAGGAAACATATTTTAAGTATCATTGAAACTATAGAAATATACGTTATAGACCTACAAGTGGAAGATGATTCTTGAAACGCCCTTTAAAATAAAAATGATTAACATATATCTGATTAACGAACTTGTGATATGTAAAACCGACTCTACATATCAAATTTGGGCAAAATATGATCTGTAAAGCGTTTATTTGACATATATAGTGTGTGTCAAAAGTCTGGAACCGGTTGATTATTTGACGAATGGCTGCAGGCATCAAAAATTAACCGATGGGAATCACTACAGATTCAAAAATTCTATTATTTAAGCGCTCGTAATTTTTCGCCGCCATATTGATTTCCGCCATCTTGAATTTAACTTTAATGGGAATAATGTACTATGATACATCATTTTAATGTGGAATTTAAAGAGGAAATCGATGGTGAAGTCAGTTTTTCGATAAACCTATTCACTCACGATTCACCAGCCATTATCGAAACACTTCAACTAAAAGTGTAGGTATGAAACGGTTATTGCATTAATTATAAAAATAGCTGAAGGTATTACAAGAAGATTTGAAGATACAAATTTGTAGAAATCAAACAAAAATGTTGGTTTTATGTTAATCTTGGGTGTTGTAGACAATTACCAAGAATTAATGTTTTCAGTTTTTGTTTATATCTCAGGCTTGTAGATTCGATAAATAATTTTTAATTCAATACAGAATCAGATGTTTCGGGGTACATTGTTGATGTTCATTGCATGACAGGTGAGCTATCAGCAAGCGCTGTCATGGCGAACGAAATTCTCCAAATATAACTCCAATGTATGAAGTTTTATTTTTGGACATAACAGTAATTGTTGTGTTAAAAACTTGTGGTTTGTATCGTTAGATTTTGGCCTCATTTAGCGTGTTGGAGCTTGAACTGCTAAAATAAATTAGACTTGTTTTAAAATTTGTCATCTGAAGTTTCATATTTTAGGTTCCTTTAAAGGTACAAAAAGATATCCCAAGTAAATTTCAACCCTCTGTGTTAGTTTTCCGTTTGTTAAGCTTAAGTTCGAACGACGGAAGTTTTGTAGAAATTAGCTTTTTCGGATTCCTTAGGCCATGAAAATCCGTGAAATAACTGAGGTTGAATTTCACAATATCTATATACTTAATTTAAGTATGCGCCCGTACCGGCCCTATTCCTTTGGGTTTAGCAAGGCATGGTTACTAAAAAGGCATTACGGTACTAAAAAGAAACCAAAGATGAACGTTGTGCAGACGTCTTCCCTCACTCGTGGTTGGAACACTACTCGTCCCTCGCGTAAATACAAGATAGCGAAGGGGAGGGGGGAATGGTGACTAATCACCACAAATTGGAAGCGTAAATGATCCGACTACTGTTTATTTGTCATTCTAATTCGCATATACAGGATGCTTCAAAAAGCATTTTACAATTTTGTAAAAATTCGTATAAATTAATTCAGACTACTTACAGAGCTGGTTTTGATGTCAAAAAAGAGATCGAGTAATGCTTCACGTAGTCAATATACCACCAGCGCAAACACTAGCGACAGTTGTAATAAAAATGGCTGCCTTCACTGGTCCCGAGCGAGCTTGCTGTATATTTTGGTTTGAAGAATAGAAGTCTGCGACAATTATGCAACGGAAATTTCATACCGAGTATAGCAAAGATCCTTCCAGTAGACCTACCATTTATGAATGGCGTACGTGTTTTATTTTTTTTTGTTTTTTTAAAAGAAACCATCAACGGTATAGTGCACCTAGAAACTGACTTCAGATAGGATATCTACAAAATGACCAATGGAAGTCATATTGAACCTAAGTTAAATATATACAACTTTAAGTTTAAAAAATCGGCTCTGTAAGTAGTCTGAATTAATTTCTTTGAATTTACAAAGTTATATCACGTTTTAGAGAAAATCTCAGGGAACAATACCTAGTAACTGTTAAATAAATAATAACTTTTCATTATAACTTAAATAAATCTAACAGCTTGTCAAAGTACAATAATTATTTTGAGTAACCAAATTTTAAAACGTAAATATAAAAACCTTACACTTTTGGTCCTTATTGCTAAATGTAAATAACAATTGATACACGTTTTCGACTCTACGTAATAAACACACACTAACACAAACAAAGATGAAATGGCAAATTGTTAAATTAAAACAGGACTCTGTTAAAAATAAAAATTATAAATAAATAAGACTATTTTAACTGAAAAAATAAAGTTGTTAAAATATAACCTCAAACTTACACAAACATAATAATATTCGCTCCAAAGTAACCGCAATTTTAGTGGAATTTTAGCCAAATTTAGCACGTAGGCTAAGCAATCGTTGAATACGATCGTTATACAAAAAGGACAATTTCAAAATGACTGCTGTTTGAAATGGTTTATATTTATCTCTTATCTATGACCTACATTATGCTATTTTGTGCAGCTTAGTGATCTGGGGATATATTAATACCGATATCGTCAAATGAGTGCATACACAAGAGAAATAGCGAGTACTGAGTATCCTAGTATAGAATAACTTGATCTTACCTCATACACTACGATCGCCATGAAGTACCAGAGGGTTGTCATGGAAACAACGAGTTAAGGGGAGACCTTGTACTTTGGTCCTGACGTCATAGCTGTCATTCAGTTGTGTTTCATTGTTATACGTTACAAGCCGTAACAACTATAGTACACGCAGCTGATGTTCTGACGTGTTCGGATCAAATTTCTTTTGTTGGTTTTGGTGTAGGTCGATCATTTAACGACCTACATTTTGTTATAAACTGCGTATATCTATTGTACGATTCTCTCCAAGAAGGACAACCAAAGACGGTTTCGCTCGGCCGCTTATTTGAAATTTACTGACTCAACAATTACAGGTGTCACTTCCTTGGATAAACTAAGACTAGGTTTTCCCACAAATTGATGACATCGAAAGAGAAAAGAAAGTTTGTGTCACTTTTTCAACAAGATTTAGGTCTGAATATACGAGGTCAAAGTGATAGGTTTTCCGACTGTTAGATTGGAACCAATGCTCTTGATTTTTGACCAGCTAATAGCTACGATCTGACTCTTATAGGTTTTTCTTCTGAGGTTACGTTAAAAACATTGTATAGCTGCGATAACCACTACCGTTACAATGAGTTACTCCTGACATGATCCAATGTAGATCGATATCACCTAGATGTAGGCTATGCCGAACAACGGTGGGTTCTAATATTGAAGATTACTAGGTGAACTTGATTATTTTCTGTATCTTTGGTATAAAAAAGAGTAATTTAAATGCAGCATAAGCTTTGTTATTTTATTTCAAAATCACTAATGCCTATTTCGATGTCCCTGTAAACAGCGTAATTATAATTCCAGCTCCTCTAATTTTGTTAATAATCCGAGCAAAAATTCTAAACTTTGAGAATCTTGGTTTGAATTTAAGTTTCGGTAAAAAAAATTTGTTTTACTCCTTCTGAGGGTTTTTATGAAAGTCAACGTTATTTTAAAGGACGTGACAAGAAGAGAAAAATGACGACAGAAAACGTGTCTGTCTAACCAAACCAAAAAGGTGGTGGGTCAAAGTTATGTGGAGCAGTTCTAAACCAACGATTATGAAATAACGTCAAAAGTACAGAAGCTAAGCTACAAATAAGTATAATTTTCATTCGAGTTGGGGGGTTACAAATGACAAAAGTAACTGAAATTGTATTTAATTTATTTACTCAACAAAACTATAGTTATTAAAACGTCATTTGGTCTAGAATGACCAACTATATATAATGGAAAAAAAATGGATTCGACAAATACGATTGTCAAATTGGAAGGTCGGTGATAAAAGCAAACTCAAGCAGAAGAAAATAATATTTAAGACTGCTACTAACTTAGACGTCACATGTTGCTAAACCTGTATAATTTGATAATTTACTTACATTTGGCGCCACATTAAAAACTAGTGGGCTCGGCAACTGTAAGTCCAATCACGACCTACCAAAAAGTGATAAACTGCCGAGCCTACATATAGACAGTTCTAAATCTAGAGGCATGTCAAGGGCAAAACTATCGACGTTATTTGTTTATTCATTTATTTTCGCTAAGAAATAGAATTAAATTACATAGTCGTCATAACCCGCCTGTCCGAGTGTGGGGGACTAGTATCTATCTTGTAATTAAAAAATAAAAATTTAAAATTATTTGTACAAAACACCTATTAGTACTTTAATTAATTGATAATCCCTGATAATAATAATAATAATAACAGTATCAAATAAGTAGATATAACCGCTAAACTCCATCTTGAAAATAAAGAAAATAAAAGTTGAGAATTTTATGAATTACAAATAAATACAAGGTTATTCAAAAAGAAGTATACATTTTTAGTTAGAACATTCCAGATACAATAATTAACAGAGGGTACATTGTTAAAGTTTTGTTACAGATATTCAATGCGGGCCCCACGTGTGACTAGGCCAACATCAGTGCGATAATCAAGTTCTGTCCAAACTCTTTCAAGAGTGTCCACATCAACACTTCGTACTGATGCTGTTATCCGTTGTCTTAACTCCAAGAAGTTTGAGGGTAGAAGAGGAACGAACACTTTATCCCTTACGTATCTCCTCAAAAATAAATCACAATAGGTTAGATCGGGCTTCGAGGAGACCAACGGAAAAGTGACATGTTTTCATCAGGTAATCTCTCACATGGTTTTGCTAGTGTGGTGCTCCATCTTGAACCCAAATGAAGTTGTCACTGTCTTCATTTAGTTGAGGCATTCAATCAAGATATCCTAGTAAGCTACTCCTTTGACAGTATTTTCTTAAAAAATGAACGGGCCATACACCTTTGTAGCCGATACAGTACAGAAAAAGTTCAGCTCTCTCATCCTGTACGACTGCTCTAGGATTTTCGGTTCACCAAATTCGTACATTGTGCTTTTTGACTTTTCCACTAATATGTAAAGTTGACTCATCATTATAAATTGTTCAAAAAAACAATCTTCACTAAGTCCCTGTGAATCATTACCTTTAACCTAACCTAATCCTTTGCCTTACCCAAACATCAAACATCAACTCGACACCATCATCAACCAGGGTCGGCGGAAGGCGTGGTGGCGTAATAGAGTATCTACAACCTGATAATTTTCCGGGTGGTGGATACTCTACACCCAATTTCCAACATGAAATTTAAAGTCCCTATCGCATGTCTTAGATGTTCACTTTACGAAAACCGGGCCCCCCCACCACCACCATGACCATTGATGAAGAGATCCGACGGGACTGGAGTCACATGAGACGTATCTCGTTCTAAATACCACGATGCTGCATTACTCTCTGGGAAATAACGGATGAATTTATTTCTAAAAATTCAAAACGATGTAACGTATTTGCGTTAAATAAATATTGCGTATGTGTAGTATGTGCATAATTGTTCTTTAGAATAATTCGATAGAAGTATTGTTACTTTTATTTATTCATTGATCATTATTCTTTATAACAGTTATGTTTTGACTAATTAAAATTAATGCTACAAAAATGTCTGCAAAGGTTTATGTTAAGGACTCCCCTACCTCCCCCAATACTCCAACTCATCACCTGAAATGTATCTGTTTTCCCGGTCCTGATCATCAGATGAGTTAAAATTTAAACAATAATAAAATTTATAATTGTATAACCTAAATGATGTACACATTCATAAGTAGGCTAGTTACATGCATGTGATGTGTGTCTAAATTTCATCATGACGCCACAGCCTTTTTTCCATACCATCGCTTGAAAACAATGACACAGTTACCCTCAGCTTCTAAAATATCTAAAATTGTATTAGGATAACACATATGTAAGATAAAAAGTGTTGTGCGTTAATAGATTATGCCTTAAAATTCCAACGTTTGAGTTACGCAAATATTTTGTCTTTGTTATTTCGAACGTAGATCAATAGATTTCGGATATATTGCTTAAAACTGGATATCCAGATTAGAGTGTGTACATTATATGTTGTTTTTCTTATTGGTCTCTGTGTAACCGCTTGTGGCTCTATGACGGTAAAGGAGGCGCCACTGATGGCATACTGTAACACCGAATACAAGTAGATGAAGTACTCAGATCGAAACGACCGACAATCAGTACCAGCTACATTGATGGGTGAAACAGTCTTTATAATTACGATTTTAATACATCTTATATTGAAGCATTTCAAAATTTGTTTACGACATTTAAAAGAAGAAAAAAAATCTAAAGCATAACCATAAAAATCTTCGGATATCTAAATGTAACTATAAAACCTAAACTGTTTCAACTGAAAAACTGAATCGATTTTCAAGTGTCCCCCCCCCAATAAAAAATATGTCAATTCCACATAAGGCTGTAAAGAGGTTGTCTTTTAAATCTACTTTCTTCTTATGGAGAAACTCACATTTAAGTCGAGTATTTCTAACGTCGGTCTTTAGGCCATTGTATAAATAACATTTTTAAGTATAAAGAATACGCAAAATAAACACTCAGCCGAATAGCTGATATGATAAATAATGTTTTACGTTTTGTCCATCTTTTAGTATAAAATAACATATATTTGGCTCCTGGGTTTAAAGTTTTAGGATTTCACTCTCGGTAAAATTTCCTAAATTACAATTTTTGTCAAAACTCCGTTATGTTTCATCGTAGATAGTTGTTGGAGTTTGTAACATTACGTGATTTATGACTTAAATCAGATAGACATAAGTTATATTAGAGAAACAAAATTTTGGCAAAAAAAAAATCAAAACTGCTACCATCTTAAATTGCTTGAAATAGCTAATTATTGCTTTAAGATACTGTAAGCTGTTTACAAAAATCAGAAAAAAGTGTCTTGCTTGATAAAATCGAACCCATTTCATAGTGTCTGGTCAAGTCTTATAGTATGCCTCGGATGTGGCAATCACGAGGTATCCTAGCTAGATCTACACCTTTCTTCATATAGTCTTGGGTTAGATTCCTTTCTTTCGTCGTTCCTATTAGGTCTCTCTTGTCCAACCCATGTTCTCTCTATTTTTTTTTAGGTGAGTATGAACTAGAGGTTTTTTGTCTTTGAACCACAAAGTACAAAAAATTTATGAGTGCAATAACAAATTTTCTATGAAAATATGTTGTAAAATCTACAAGTAGACAACGATAAAGTCGGGAATATGTATGTATTATGTAGGTGATTACTAAAGAATTTACCTATAATTGCAATGCAAGGTTTTGCTTGAGGTTATGTTAACTGCACGAGAGGTTAACAGGTGATCTAAAACATATAAGTAGGCCAATGACGTCTTTAAGAACCTTGCTTTGAGCCACAACAACGGGAAAATAAATCTTAGATTACTAAATATAGCCGATTAAGTTTACGTGTCCAGATTAGCAAAGAGAAAGTAAAAGTTGGAGCAAATATTTGTTCTACCTTCAAATAAAAACAAGGTAATTGTATAGAATCAAAACTCCGGTGGTATCGCCATTAGAAGCTATTAGCTTTATAAGAAAATGATTCTAGTTTCTAAACACTAAAACATATCTTAGTAAATTCAAAGGTTTTTCAATATTTAGTCATCAATGTGGGTAAAACATTGTATTTGAGTGATTATCAAATTGTTGATAATTATTACACGAATCGAAACACTATCTTTTTAAAGACCATTGTTGTTTTCATTTAAAAAAATGCAATTTTAATCAGGGGCTGACTTAGAGTACAAGTATGGAAATCCCGAGGTTCCTTGCTGGATTTACATATTTCTTTATGTAGTTTGGATTAGATACTTAATCAGGTTTCTCTCAACCAACTCTTCCGACCTAAGTATTCTAGGGTTAGGGGTCTTTATTTTACACTTTCTTCTTTTTTATATAAAAAGATGATGACTTGCAGTTTTTCAAATTTAAAAAAAAGAAAAGTAAACGCTTTATTTGTCACACATTTTTGGTATGTAGTCTATGCATTACAAATCATGGTTTGGAGACATTTTTTAACCAAATCATGACGATTAATAATAAACTAAGTAAAAAATCCCATCTCGGAATAGTTTAAAAAAATTATCCTAGGGCAATGGATGTTACTTTCCTATACTGCTATTCGACTTTATTTTTACTCCTTCCGAGTGTTTCCTAATTTTTACATTTCGGATAAAAAATTAATTATTTTTATTGGTTAGAGTATAAATAGATAAATAAATTTATTGCTTCCTCAATATGACAATCATAACTATTCAAATATGCTTGTTGTCTTTAAGTAACTGTAATAACAAAACAACTGTAATAAAACAACTGAACAAATAACTGTAATAATGGTTTTCCACAAAAATCTTTTTTTTTAAATCGCAAAGGTTTCCTTCTAAACTGTAGGTGGGGTATCACGGTCATGTTCTATATATATATATATATATATATATATATATATATATACACAATTGATCCACTGGCCCTAAAAAACACCCTGTAGTATAAGGTAGTAGGGCTTATATATTTTCTTATGAACATTAAAAATATGCATCTAAATACATCTAAATTATTTTAACCTTTTTAAATTTCTGCATGGTGCTCGGAAGTTCTTTCATAAATAGTAATCACTTTTTACTATTTTTAGTCTGATTACATCCAGAAAAAAAGAGACAAGAATTTCCATATTCACTTCAATATGGAAGTAGTTTCAAGTAGTACGTAGTTTTTCCAAAACCAAATTTAACAATTTTTAAAAAATTTTACTTATATCTTGCTCCAAAATTTTTTAATCTGATGCCTTTAAAAATTAAAACGTGTACAAATAAAATCGAGTTTTGTAGATTCGTGAAACAATATTTATTAGTACAGGAGCAGGTCTATATGTTTTTTATCAGTAACCAGTGAGGGAGAATAAACTGGTAGTAAGTGACTGTATTTTATTCTTGAAAGCTCTCTTCTTCACCAGTAATATGAATGGTAGAAGTGTGTGTGTGAACTATGTATATGTATGTGTATGTATGTGTATAGTTTTATTATTGTATTTCTATTTTTTTAGTGTTTTATGTTGATTTGAAATGGTTTGTCATAAAAGCCAAATCCTAGTTTTCTAAATGTAATTTGTGTGTGTATATGTGGGTTGGACTGGTCGGTCACATTGTTTCTCTCCCATCGAGCTATATTGTTAGAAATGTATAGAGTATTTCATCCCAAACAGGTTTTAACCTCGGGATGAAGTGACCCTTTGCTATTTTCTTGTAATACAGCAGGAAGTATTTTTTGTTATTATTATTATTATTATTATTATTATTATTATTATTATTATTATTATTATTATTATTATTATTATTATTATTATTATTATTATTATTATTATTATTATTATTATTAATATTATTGTTTATTATGTTATTATGAATTTTATTTTATATGTATTACATTTTATAATGTGAACAGTTGTCTATTTTATTATTAAGCATATAAGATTGTCAAAATTTTCCTGTTAAAATTATGTATGAAAGAGGGTCAAATAAATAAATTTTCAATTTTCAAAAAAAAAAAATATGTTACTGATTAGATATTTATTTGTATACAAAGTTAAAAATCAAAGTGACAATAACGCCACTAACAAAATGTAGGTTACCGCGAACCAAAATTGTAACACAACCTTGGTTTATTAGAACAAAATATAAATTTATTTTAAGGGGGGGTCTTTATTTAGACCCTAAAATAAACTGCCACAATTGAGATTTAAGTAATATTGAACAATTTCTATCTAAACCGAAGGACTGTCTTTTGAGTAAAGATAAAATAGATGACGTGCATAGAATACTTTGTTATAAGAAAAGAACGAAAAGTGAGTTACTAATCTTCCGACCATAACTCTTCTAACACAGCTTAGCTTTACACTTGTTGTCTTCTTCTAGGGTAAATAAGCAACTTGGTATTACTGTGATGAGTCGTCCCATGTAAATATTTACTATTTGCAGACGAGTTTCTTTTTTGTTATTTATTATTTCATACTGTAAGAGCTATCCGATACAAGATATGGTGGCTAGTAATTCCAGAAATCTATATGTTTATATTCGTATATTATAGAATAAAAACAAAATCAAAAAGAACATTAAAAAAATAATAACATACTCTGTTTGAATCGAAATAAAAGCAAGACTAAAGTAAGAAAATATACGTTGCACGCTTTTCGTTAGCAACAACAATGTTAGTAACGACAACATTGAAGATATGTAAGCCTAAAATGAGATCAGTAGTTTTATAAAGGGTGAAGAAAAGATGAAAGTGAGAGAGAGAGAGAGAGACGGAGTCTCACGGAAAATTTATAGAGTCGAAAATGACAATGGTCGGTGACGTAAGGGTCAAGATATGTGGAGAACTAGAGACATCAACAGAAAAAAGCCCAAGGCGAATTTAATGGCTGGGACATACGGAAAAGATAAAGAAATATAGATTTCCCAGAAAAGTACTTTACCAAAAACCGGTGGAAGCTAGAAAAATGGAACATCCATGTGGATGTTGATGTGGAGAAGGATTTAATCAGAATAGTTATCAGGAGATGGAAAAGAAAAGCTGGAGACACGAGATTTGGATTTAGAACAACGCTAATTTAACCGTCGTAGCTCCACAGAGAGGGTACCTGTTAAGGAAACTTCATTGATTGGCATTATTTGTTTTCAAAACGGGTAATTTAACCTTGGTACATGTTATCAAATCTGTTAATGAATTAGCATTTTCAGCTGTACTTTTCCAACACGGAAATAGAAACAATATATAAACATAATGTTATTAAATTATAAGAAAACAAACACATAATCAGAAATATATTTAATTAAGTGATCAGTGACCTCAACGATAAAGTTGTCAAACATCAGTCAGGTAGGAATCAATGTTCTAATGAAACCTATATTTTTGTAACCGCTCTTTGGAATCAAATACACTTGTTTGAATAAACACATAATATTTCTATTGGAACAATACGATTTAAATGTAAATTATACTGACGTAGGAGTGAATCAATTCCTTACTTTTGTAAACGTTCTTTGGAACTAATTCCCTTGTTCCAGTGCAGATAATGGTTCTTTTAGAACTGTTCTACTGTAAGAGTTAAATAAATAGATCAGCGTACTAACAAATTTTCTACTTTTGTAACAGCTCTTTGAAATCGATCTACGTATATAATAGTTCTTTGGAACTGATCCATTTAGCTAATGACTGACGTCATGAAAAGGGAAGGGGAGCGACGTAGCTCAGATGGTTTAGGCGTCCACTTATCTTGCTACAGTTTAGACTTGTGAACTGTTAAAGGTTAAGGAGGTTTGAACATGGTTGATGGTGTTGCATTTCAATTTGAATTATCTCCTTCGTCTTCAAGCGAATTATAAAGTTAAAAAACACAAAAAGACATGGTACATCGGACTCCTAATCGATCGGTAAATTTCAAAATGGCGGCCGTTTCTCAATACGTTAGTTTGTTCAGGAATAACATCTCGCCTTTAGCTCATAGTAGCTAATTGTGAAAACTTTAAAATCACTATCTAACGTTACCAAGAATTGTTTTCTACGATAAGAGATTGTTGATGATTTGAAAAACATAACTTTCAGCTGATAAGCTCAAAACAAGATAAAAACAGTAATAATTGCTCTTGTAGCAGTTATTTGAGTTACACTTCTCTGCAATCTGCCACTCTTGGTCGAATAGCTCAAGTGTTAACTTAAAATAAGAAACGACACATTTCTAGACAAGATATTTGTGTTTTTATTTAAAACATTTTTAGACGATACAATTTGTTTAAACTTAGGAACATGTCATTTAAGTCCTAAGATTCAATCTATACGCCGTTTTCACTAATATTTGTGCACCATGAAGTCAGATTTTGGAATTGTTGTTTTAAATCTTTGAAATAAGTAAAAAAACATTTTGAAAAATGTTGTTAAGGGGTAGTTATTTTTCTTCCATAACAAATATGACTACACGGGGGAAAATTGGGAAATGAAAACAAAATATTCGCACATTCTAACTGAACTTGATTCTGTAATCACTTTATTTAATACCTACAGACCTGCAACAAATAAAAGATTTAGTAAGCCATTCGTTAGCTATAAACTATTCACAAATTGTGCGTGAATATATAACAATCTGCATAGTTTATTTTTAAAACTGAACACAGTAAACAAAACTGATAATAATGTTATTATATAATTAATGTCAGCAAAGTAGATAAAAGAAGTTAGAAACGTCAATCGATCAATGACTATCAATATCGCTTGATGGTTTTTTTATAGAATAAAAGATCAAACAATAGCAATGAAACATTTTGCATACAAGGTCAACTTAATGAATTCTAATCTCACACAGATTACTTTGCAAGCAGCGGATGCACTGGCGTGAATTTCTTTTGATGTGGTTTGTTTATTTATTTGTTTCCCAATCTCTGTCTTGAAGTGTGTGTAACAAAATCTAAAACGGCGTAATATTACAAAATTGAGTGTGAAATGATATACACAGATGAGATATAAATAATTATTAATGATATAGTTTATTCAGACATTTGCATCATTTATGTTTAAAAAAACCTACACACAACGTTTCGAGGGTACAGATTAACTCTCGTTATCAAGAGATAAACTTTAAACTTATTTAACATTGTCCTAAGTTACCAGCCTATGTTGACCCCCTTTTAATGTTTTTTTTTTTTTACTTTTAGGCTTATCACTTGATAAGAAGAGTTGCTACTTAATGCGATCAATATGGATCAATTCTTATTACCAAGTGAAAAACCAAGAACATGAGAACGAGTATTGATCCTCAACTATTGAAAAGTTGTGGTGTTAGTTTGTATACACAGAAATGATGACAAACTATTCGAATAAACAATGTCAATAATATGAACAATCCATCATTATCAAATAACGTTTTAAAATTAGAATGCACAATTTCACATGAGGTTTGAAATTAATTTTTACCATCTTGAATGCAACTTTAATTTTATAAATAACAAGATGGCCACGTTATACATATTTTTCATTTTATTTTATGTAAAAACGACGGAGAAACTCATTTTCCCACAAATAATTCAGTTTTTTCAACAAGATGAGCAACCAAAGTTGCAGAAATCGCGCAAATAATAAAACTGCATAAAATTATTGAATTGGATAATGATATACATTCTTTACATTATTGATATTATTCAGACATTCGGCATCATCTATGTATATATAAATTAACACACTATATTTCAAGACTAGGCTATAGATAAACTCTAGTTTATCAGGTGATAAACTCGAAAGTTTTTTAATATAGCCTTAGGTTATTAGGCAATAATGATCTTAGGTCATGCTTTTTTCTATTCTAGGGTTATTACGAGACACGAATGTTCTCGAAACGCCAAGTAAATTTATATTTACACGAATAATGCAATTTGTCCGGATCAATTATAACGATAAAATAGGAAATTTTATTTTTACGTTTAATTATTGAAACAGAGAATGGTGACGTTTTTAGACGCGAATATCCAAAAAATTGTAGATTGTCTTGTTTAAACGCGAAAAACCTCTCAGTCATCATTGCTTTAGAAAAAAAGAAGAAAAGAACTTAATATGAATACATTTAGCCCTTGAATACTCGAAAACGTCAAGATCGAAAGAAAGCAAGGTTGGTCAAGAGCGACTTAATACAAAAGATGAAAGAGAGCGATTTAACCCAAGACTACGTGGATAAAATGTGTAGATCTAGCTAGGTTCTCTCGGAATTGTCACAGCTGTACTCACAGCTGTACTGTGAAATTTACGGGTTTAAAATACTGTATAGAAAAACACCTACTACGTCATCACGTAAACTACAGCATACTCAAGGTAGGAATGTATCTGGGGTGGAGAGGAAATGAGGGACTCCCACACTTTGTTGCGTTTATTTCAGCGGTACAACCCCAATAAAAAATATATAAACCTCAAATGCTTCTGTGAAAACGCGTACCCTACTTTCGTTTCTTTTTTCGGTGTAAATAAGAATAAAACGTTTACAAAAGTCTGTCACGAAGTTATAACTGTAGGAATTAAATGTAGCTAAGCAGTAATTTGTGTACCTAGTTTTCTTGGAATGGGTTGTACCGTCAAGTCAGGCTAGGGAAGCAAGTAGAAAGGAGGACACGCCCCTTACACCAGACACAATCCTAGTCTGAGGCTACTGTAATCGTAGGATGAAAAGTTTGGTTATTCTACACCCTTATAAGAAAACCGTAAATGTTCTACTAAAACTAAAATAGAAATAATTTTTTATTATTTAAAAAAATATAAATAACATCATTAAGAGTACAAACAATGTCACCCATTATACTAAACTAATACTCGTATATTATAAATTAAAATACTGTACGTACTCTTGTCAAATGTACCTTTACAACAAAACTACCCTCCCTCTCCTTCATCTTTCCTACCAGGTCTCTCTTGTCCAACTCTTGTTCCCTTCCGACCCTGACGCTCTTACAATGTTCAAGTGCTAGTTTTTATTTTACGTTGTTTTCTTTCTCTTTTTTAAGGCGATGAAGACCGAGAGGTTTTTGCGTCTTTAACAATAAAGATAAAAAAATACAATAAAAACTTTTATGAACATATTTAAATTTATAGTTTAATTTGATCATATTTAACTGAAAAAATATATAAACTAAAACAAAATAAAAAAAGTTAATCTGTTCGTATAATAACAATATTATAATATGTCCATTTAACTGAATCAAATAAAACATAAGAAAACCTAATAGTAGGCCTACATAACCAAAAGTAAAATTACTCCTACGTATATAAGAACGTGTTAATTATGAATTACGAATCTACTTTTCGTTTTGGAACGCAGATCTGAAATTTAATCTTGTTTAATCTTGAAATTTAATTTTGTTTAAAGCAAGGAGACCTCTATATTACAGTTAAAAACCATTTCCCTAAAAGTCCAGCAAGGATATAAATAACACAAGAAGGAATCACATTGGTAATTATAAAAATGGATCTTCATCATTGAGTAATAAATTTAATGCCAATAAATAAATTTTATCCAGTTGATTTAAATAATATTTATTTAAATAAAAAATATTCCTTTAACTGAGACATTTCGTTTTACTTTATCAATAATTATACTGTGTATCAAAAGTCCCACCCCCCTATTATTATTTTTTTATTAATGGAAATAGACAGATTTGCTTTGGGGAAAGTTTAGATAACCAAAGGGAGTTTTTTGAAGTTTCAAAATTTTCAACCCTTACCCCAAAAATGGGTAGTTTAGAGGTAAGTCAAGAATTTTAAATAGCAACCCCTATTGAGTAAAACCTCATTTTAAAGGTCTTTAAAAATAAGAATAATGACGTAAACTAGAGGTCTCTAAGTTCATCCTATCCAACATAGCGACCAATCAAATAATTGTGAATGTTAACCTACAAACTCCGGTTGTTTTTATTACATTACAGACTGCTCTATGTTGGTAAAATGATGGTAAGAGCCTTCCTTACCTTGTTTATTTAGCTCAGATTAAGTTCTCGAAATGGCTACCATTTACTTCTTGGCAGAAATAGATTCTGGACTCAAAAGCATGTTGTACATTTCGTAACATTTCCGGTGTAATTATTAACGTAAAATTCACAATTCGATTGGTCGCTATGTTGAGTAGGATGAACTTAGATACCTCTAGTTTGCGCCATTATTCTTGTTTTTAAAAGACCTTTAAAATGAGGTACATAGGGGTTACTTTTTTAAATTCTTTACTTACCCCCAAACTACCCCATTTTGGGGGTAAGGGTTGAAATTTTCGATACTTCAAAAAACTCCTTCTTTGGTTATCTAAACTTTCCCCAAAGCAAATCTCTCTATTTCCATTAATAAAAAAAATAATAGGGGGGGGGGACTTTTGGGACACTTGGTAAAATAAACTGATTACAATAAGTTCCACAGACCCCAAAGCGTCAGGTTCCCACGGGTATTAGATTGAATGCTGTTTAACAGTGTAAAAGTACTGCACAAAAACAATAAGTTCCACAGACCCCAAAGCGTCAGGTTCCCACGGGTATTAGATTGAATGCTGTTTAACAGTGTAAAAATACTGCACAAAAACAATAAGTTCCACAGACCCCAAAGCGTCAGGTTCCCACGGGTATTAGATTGAATGCTGTTTAACAGTGTAAAAATACTGCACAAAAACAATAAGTTCCACAGACCCCAAAGCGTCAGGTTCCCACGGGTATTAGATTGAATGCTGTTTAACAGTGTAAAAATACTGCACAAAAAACATCACAAATCCATATGTAAGGAAGCAAAAGTAATTGTTGCCATCTCTCCAAACTCGCAGGTGCTCACTGCAGTGAGTACGACCGTGGAATTTCCGAGTTCCATAGCTGGATCTACACATTTCTTCATCTCGTTTTAGTATTCAAAGGCTAGGGGTGTTCATTTTATGTTTTATTTAATTTATTTTTTCTACTCCAGTTTATCAAGTGTTTTTGGAAGGATAAACAAATTGGATAAGTATATAACTTATCTGCAAGTTTAACCAGTTTGTCATACTAAACAATTAAATCAAATTTGTATTGTTTGAATTTTTATTTGTAATATGTCAGCTAAACAACATTCATCGGCAAGCACACGTTTTAACAAGACAGGCAAAATAGCTGTTAAAGCTTATAAATATTTGAAGTCACTATCTGTCTCATCCATCTTTACATCTCTGTCCAAAACAGATAAAGAGATATCACCGGAACGCTTTTCTTCTGTAATGAGTGCGGTAAATATGTTTTGAAGATTAGATTATCGCGGACATGACTGAAAGCGTTTCTAATAAATGAATATCTTAAGTAATTGTTAGAAGTAGTTCACGCAGAGATAGAATCGCTTAGAGAGGAATTGGCGTCTCTTAAAGCGCAAATCTTAAAGAGTTCTTGTTAAGATTTATTTTATATGGTATTTTAAGTTGTTTTTAGTTTAACTCAATCTTATTTTGTATTTTATGTTCTTGTTTCTAGTTTTGTTTAAATTGTCTTCAGGTTGGTTTTATTTTGTATTTTAAGTTGTTTTTATGTTTAACTTGATTTTAATTTGTATTTTATGTTCTTGTTTCTAGTTTTGTTTAAATTATCTTCAGGTTGGTTTTATTTTGTATTTTAAGTTTTTTTATGTTTAATTTGGTATTATTTTGTATTTTATGTTCTTGTTTCTAGTTTTGTTTAAATTGTCATCAGGTTGGTTTTATTTTGTATTTTAAGTTGTTTTTATGTTTAACTTGATTTTAATTTGTATTTTATGTTCTTGTTTCTAGTTTTATTTAAATTATCTTCAGGTTGGTTTTATTTTGTATTTTAAGTTTTTTTATGTTTAATTTGGTATTATTTTGTATTTTATGTTCTTGTTTCTAGTTTTGTTTAAATTGTCTTCAGGTTGGTTTTATTTTGTATTTTAAGTTGTTTTTATGTTTAACTTGATTTTAATTTGTATTTTATGTTCTTGTTTCTAGTTTTGTTTAAATTATCTTCAGGTTGGTTTTATTTTGTATTTTAAGTTGTTTTTATGTTTAACTTGATTTTAATTTGTATTTTATGTTCTTGTTTAAATTATCTTCAGGTTGGTTTTATTTTGTATTTTAGGTTTTTACGATTAGTTTTATCTTATTTTCTATTTTATGTTCTTGTTTCTAGTTTTGTTTAAATTATCTTCAGGTTGGTTTTATTTTGTATTTTAAGTTATTTTTATATGTTCAACTTGACCTTATTTTGTATTTTATGTTCTTATTTCTAGTTTTGTTTAAATTGTCTTCAGGTTCGTTTTATTTTTTATTAGATTTAGTGTAAAATATGCAATTTATGTATTGTTTGGTTAATTGAATGAAAGGACCTAATGGTTCTAACTTCAACCTTAAATAAAGAATCGACTTTTCTATTCTATTCTATGTTCGAGAAGTTTTTAGCCTTTAAACAACAATGACAAAAGACACCCTAAAATACCAGTTTATGAGTTATTCAGTTAATATAGGAAATTAATTGACTACATTTGCCGTCTTATAGAAGGTCGAATATCACAAAATCTAATCAGGCAAAGAATGTTTACAATTTAATGAAATGGATAAAACAAAGATAATTGAGGAAAATGATTGAAAACATATATTTATTTATAGTCAGTCTGAGACGTAGAAAGAAACAAAATAATAATACAGGGTTGAAAGTAAAAAAAAAAATACTGTTTTGTTAATTTCCAGTATACTGTCTTGTTGTGTGGGTGACTGTGTATGTGTGTTGTGTTAAAAATAGTTTGGCGGATAAAACACACTACCACGCGCGCGCACACACTCACACGCACGCACGCACACACGCACACATATGTATATACATAACTTTAATTTCAGACTCTTTTTGAGAGGAGTAATTTCAACTATTTCTGAATATTGTTGTTCTGCTCATCTGCTCAATGGCAATTCCAAAAAAAACCTTAGCTCTAGCTGGATCGAAACATTTTTTCATGTGGTTATATCCGTCTCTTCCATCTTTTCTTTCAGCTCTCTTCAAAAATATTGTGTGGAGAGTCGATATATTATTGTTAAACATATCGTAAATTAACAAATTTAATAAACTGGTAATACGATTAAGCAATATATAGATCATTTTTGACGATTTGACCAATTCTTCACCTCTTTATACAAATCGCTGTGAATTAATTTATGTTGTACTTTACTGTACAACACATTTTTCATTAAAGAAATAAACAAGGCAAACAGAAAAGTTTATTTAAATAATAACTCGGACATAATCATCAGTAATCATTTACTGATTATAGCACTTATATTTTAAACGTCCGTAAATGCCATTCATGATGAAGTAATCTTAATATTCTAGTGAAATTATATAGTTGGCCTAAGTTGTAGAATTTAATAAATAATTTTTATCCTATTCTTTCTAACTATTAAATGACGATTTAAATAAATGTACAATTACATCACTCTTCATGTTATTATATTTAAAACATAAATTAAATTAATAAAATCCGTCAAGGACAAACATAATCATAATAGGTAACCGTATTTTATCAATGTTTCATGCACCTCAGATCTTGCAACAATCATCTTGATTTAAATGTTCATAAAAACAACGATAAACATGTGAGGAGATTACTCGAATAATAATTATCGTAATGTGACATGTTATTTTCAAAGTTATATTACAAATGTGGTCTTCTTTTTGATTTGTTTAAACAATTTAGTTTATTTTGACAATAGTTTAAATTTAAATTTAAAAAAAATTGAATTTTAGTTTTATTATACAGTTAATATTGAAGATACTAAAAATGTAAAAAGATCACCACACTCAAAATTAAATTAATTCTAAATGTATAGTTCACATAAAGTAAGGCGAAAAAAATCTACTTTATAGTAGAAGCATGTTCTCGTGGAATTTGTATGTAGTAGATAGAAAAGCATGTCATCTGAAAGAGTTCATGCCAGCGCGGTGAAATATCTATTCACTTTTACGAAAATTTAATAAGTAAAGCGGATAAAAAAAAATTGCCTATACTTCCACACCCAATCACGTTCCATTATTATTGCAACAGTTTCAGGCTATGTTTTACTACATCAGAGGAAGAAAAATAATATCAAGACAGTCAAGTTTACGGCAAATAATATTAAACAGTAAATAGTTTCATGTAGAATATAGCGAGTTTGTTGGTGTAGAATATAAACACATTCTTTTATATTCTAACACACGTTTCCTTCGACTTTAGCAACTATAGAATGGGCGCTTCAAAAGATGGAACCACCGGTCTTACTTTGCATCAGTGGGAAAAACCCCTGCCAGTAATTATAAACTTTTTTAATGGTACAAACAGGGAATTATGGTTGTGGTTTTTACATAACGTTGCGGATATTTTTCATCAAAGTGTCAAAAAAATAAAGAAGACAAAGTGTCTACGGATGACGCGCAAATGAGTATTTACACTTGTACAAAAACTTGGATGAGAGGAAAAGTCATTGTTTTCTTCCACTGAAAGTTAAAGAATTCCAAAAAAGATCTCGCAGATAGAACATGATTGTGTGAGTTTTTGAAACAGACAGCAACAAAATTTTATAAATACTAGATTACTTAGATCTGTGGAAAGCTAACTTAGAGAGCCTACAACAACTGTCGTGGGCTAATTTGAGGGAGTAACCCAAGTGGCAGGACTCGGGAAAAAGCTGGTTATTATTTGAAAACGTTTTACCGGCCACTACGTCACTTTGAGATGTCCAATGAGCTATGTGTAGTGAAACCATTCCTAACTGATGATCGTTTTACTGAGTGAGCTAAGCTTAAATTAAAAATAGAGCAGAGATGGTTATCTCTTTTGAAGGACCTACATAAAGAAGAAATAATTATTCCAAATATAATGAAAATGTCCAGTTGGTGCAATCTCCTTCTAGGAACCAATGCATCTGTTGAAAGAGCCTTTTCTATCATCAACAACTTTTAAGTTTAGGAAAACGTATAATAACCATAGATTGTGTCAAAGCTCTCTTGATAATTCAAATGAATTTGGTAGAGTCAAGTATCGAAATGTATAAAAAAAATAAAGAAGAACAAAGCACTGAGATAAGTTATCTTCTACTGTAAAGTACAACTGGGAAAAATGATGAACATCAACCTCTTAAACTGTGTCACATAAAGTGTATTTTCTATCTATTAATTTATCTAACAATATATTTGAAATTTTGTTGAAAATATACTTTTGTTGTAACTTATTTAAGACTTTAAGCCCAATATGATGATGGTATTTCATTATGGTACAAGGTACGATATTATCTCGTTTAGGGTATAAAACCCTAAGTGATTTTTATCGGAGGCTCTTGAAACATCAATCTGGAACATTATGTTTACATATCTTGAGGCCGACATGTAAACATAATGTCCCAGATTTCAAGTTGGAATATATGGTCACCATATGTATGACGCGATGAGTTTAATAAATAAACAGCTAAAACATTATTTCACTGTAATTTCAAAGATTATCAACACATTATTTGTGTGTCATTTGGAACTACATTATTTTTAAAATTCCTAAAAACTTCTTTATATATTCACCTGATGATCAACCAATTGCCACATAAATAAACTACTTAATACCACATTTAACTTAAACCATTTTTGTTCGATGACACAAACTACATAGGTGAAATGACCCCACTCCGAACTCATTAAGTTATTCAAACAAAATGAATGAGAATGACTTTTGAACTTAATAATAGTGGGTGTGTTCTGTTATCAATGACGTCATAGCCACCTCCTTCCTATGATGCAACATACAATTTGTTTACTTCTATTTTGCCACAAATTGGATTACGTTAGTATTTACTTAGAGGTTTTTTATGACTTCCTCTTTATCATTAATTTTCTCATCGGATTATACCTAATGCGATCACTCTCATGGACTATGATACACAATACCTATAGAGATAATTAGACAAACTCAATGCTAAGCCATATTATATAGATACAAATAAATACAAGCGCTGAGTTTCATATAAGTATAGAGTATTATAAATGTTGGGATCAAACTCCAGAAACAACCATTGGGCGAAATAAATGCTCACTCCTAAGACTATGGCCATGTGAAACACGAAAAAAGTAGTCGATTTATAAATATTACTGTAAATAATAAACTCAACTGTAACACCGCGAACAGGTTAGGTTAGGTTAGGTTTTATATGGAAGTCTATATTACTTGAATAGGCTTCACATTACAAGTTCGTGTAAACTTAAATATTAAACCTGACCTAATCTGAACTACTATTATTTAAACCGTCATTAAATTTATAAAATGACTAATTTCCTCGTTTCAAAACACCACTTTCGAATTTCGGTATTAAAATGTCCAATCAAAATATTGACTAAATATTACATCAGGAAAATATACGTTTTTCTAAAAATTCCTGTATAAAATATATGGAGAGAAAATGCAAACAATATTATTTAAAGCGTTGCTTAAAGTCATAAAATATAACAATGTGATTTTTTCAGTTTTGTTTTGGATTTATTATTAGATAATTTTGAGGTATGTTTATATCACTGTAAGGTAGATGGTAAATTTAATTTCCGAAGCGTTGAGTTTGTTTCAAAATTTAGAAGCATAGCCTATGTCCAACGGTGTGAGGTTTAGAAAAATATATAATTTAAATAGAACGATGTATACAATGTTCAAATTTCGACAAAATCCAATTACATATAGAGAAACTGGTACCATTAATAGTTTCAAGGTTTTCGTGAACCGTAGAATCATTAATCTTCACATTTATTTAAAATTTAAATGAAATCCTTAAAACTGAGTCTGAGAAATTACGTCTTTTACAACAACTCCATTGTCAATTCACGAACAGGCATTTTTGGAGAGATGGCGATCAATGTTTGGGTCCTTAGAGTCTATATTGAGCAAAAAATGATCAAAATCGTAATTTTGTGTTTTTTATAGCAGCTACCCTCAAATTTTGATTTATGGAAAAAATAAAATAAAATAATGAAAAACGTACAGAGATATGGTCAAAATATGCCCACAAACCAAATTTCATTAAAAATAGGTCCACACTTTTGTGCTGAGACTATCCTCATATGATAAACAACAGACAAAATATTATTCCAAAACTTACTTTTTTGGATACAGGGAAATTCAAAACGGATAAAGTACCCATCGCATAACTTTTGTGAGAAAATAAAAACTTAGAAATTCAAGTTATGAAAGAACGTTACAACCACAAAGATGTTTAACATGAGACATAGGAACTCAGTGGAGCTAGATAAAAATACAGAAATAAAGTACCTGTTTTGTCTTTTTCTATTAATGCGTGTGCATCGCGCAAGTTTGAAAACCCTGTGAAAATATGTAGAGAATTTTGGTGGCGTCAGCGTCAAAAAAAAAGTTACACAAGAAAACAAACAGAGTAATGACTAGTGTTTACGTAAAATGCATACATAATTTTTCCTCATACTGTTTCAAAACAAGCTGTTTTCAATACACGCATTGAGATGCTAAAGTTGTTCTTTTTAGTCCTAAGACCTAAAAACAGCAGTTGAGGCCGAAATCATCAGCTGTTACTTCGTTTATACAAATTAATTAACGATTGTAAATCATCTATAAAAACAACCGATACTCTCGATTGTGAATAACCGTTAAAACAGCTGTTACCATAGATTTGAAGATAAATAGGTTATAACATTTTAGTTTTTGTGAAATTGTTTTCTTATATTATTTGCAGTATAACGAAAAATATAGTTCATCACTTGGCCCAAAAGAAGCTTATCGATCCGCGCTCATTTTCCGGCCTCGGCTCCGCCTAGTCCGTTAAACTTGAGCTTGTATTGGAAAGCTTCACTTTTGGTCCTAGTGATGAAATATACTATTAAAATGAACGGAAAAATATTCTTCTGAATGTCGTAATTTATTAATAAGTAACGTCTTCCATATTTAATAGCCAAGATGAACAACTACCGCACAGTAAGCCTAAGTATGTTGACTTCTTTATTCCAAGAATAAAAAAACAACCCCTGTTTCTTGTAAGAAACTAAAATATATATATAAACGAGAAGGTACCTACGTCTTTTTGTTCATGATTTAATTTTCATGCTTTAATTTATTTATTGCTCACATTCTTACAAAAAAAAATTTTCAACTTCGTGGCTCAGCTTTCCAGCCATTTAGCCTTATATACATAACCCTTCCCCATAGTAAAATAACAATTCTTAAAATAACTAATAACTACAAAAACTTGATTTTTAACAAGTAAAACACTCCACCAATTTTAGCGATTACCTTAATTACATAAATATAAATAATAACATATATATATATATATATAAGTCCAACCAAAAAAACAATTATATCATACTTCATCCTAACACACCATTTCTATAAATACATTCTATACATATTAATAATTGTAAATAACTTTATAAATAATAATTCTTTACAAACGACAATATTTATCTCCATACCGAATCCTGCAACAAAAACCCCCACTAATTATCATTATATACATCTTACTTATCTACCTCATTCCATTTCTGTCTAATTATCGCCATAAACAACCCTACGTCCCTTAGAACCTGGTCGTCATTGCTTATACCAATAAATAAATAATTATCCTCCTCAGACATCCATGATTTTAAGTGCTTGCCAATTAATCTAGAACGTAATTTTTTTAATTTATTGCAATTTAATAATAAATGTTGTGCTGAAACATTACCCCCGCATAGCCGGCATGCTTTCCCTTCCATATTCCATCCCCTTAGCTTCCAGACCCCCACTCTCCACCAAGCCATTCCCCCCTCTCTCTCTCTTTCCCATATTGAAATACTTTACCCTCCATGCTTTAATGTAATAATATATATATATATATATATATATATATTTATATCAACAGCTGTTGATATAACAACGGCGCCAGCTTACTATCCATACGTCATTGAGCTAGGATGTTGTGGCTCCTTATGCATTTCATTACTTTTTCCTTGTTTAAAGGTTAAAAAAATCTATCGTCATCGTCTTATAAAAAAAGAAGATAAAATAATACACGTGCACTATAATACTCTAATAGCGCTAGGGTTGGAGAGACCTGATACGATAGAGAGGAATCTAAAAAAATGTAAATAACTTCATGTACCGAGACTACATGAAAAATGTAGATTCAGCTAATGTCCCTCGGGATTGTCAAGCTTAATAGTAAACCGCTGAGAGATAATTAACCTTTGTATTGAGCTAATGCTTTTCAATTGTCTCGACCATTCTCTTGTCCAAATTTCTCTGACTACGACAGACGATTTTTCTTTCTGTTGTGTATCCAAGTAATTTCGACCATGAATCTAGTACTGAAACTTTCTCTCATTCACTCAAGCACAATAATATGCTGTAAATAGCATTAAAGCGGGGTCTAATGATAAAACAATTCTAACAAATGACAATTAAAATTACACGGGGAGAAAATGTACCAATTTTACATAAAGAATTATTATAACAAACTTAAATATCAGCTGTTTTACAAATAATTAATAGGTTAAGTTAATATCATTAGTCAAACAAATGAGGCAGTACTGTGCTGGTAACAGATAGTTGGTACTCTATAATAACAACCTGTTTAAAGCTATTAATTAATTAGTGAATACACTAACAATGTTTGCCAAACGACGAGCCTCCCAACGCGAAAAAGAAAACTATATCAACTAACGACATAATTATATTTATAAATAAATATAAGAGGTACCTGGTGTGTCGCATGTGCGTCAGTTGTATGCTTTAGCGTCACTAATTAAGTCACACATTGCACAAACTTCCTTGATCACGTGCATGAACACAACAATTCATACCACATGCTTTCACTAAATGGCTCAATTTATCTTATTTTTAAATATCATCTTCATTTAAACAAAATAAACTGTTTACGAAGATTCTCACACATCCGTCAAAAACGAACATAAAATATTTTATTTGATAATGATGGATTGTTCGTATTATTAATGGGCCACGTTTAAAATGCTTAGGGTAAAAACTAAACAAATTAACACCGGGATCGAAGTAACCCATGATAAGGTTAACTAGAGAAAACGCGCTCAACTATTCCCTAAGAGGTTTAAATTTCCCTATTCCCCTTAGACCAATAACCACTCTAGTTAATTACTTATTTGGAGGATTTACACTTAATTATAAAAAGTAACTTCACACAACCGCCAAAGTAACTAAGCCTATTTGTAACTCTCCCATTTAAATATTATATTATTATAGGCCTTCCATCTCGATCAGCAGATCAGCTGATCCCCAGCTTCCTAGATATCATGCAACCGATGATCCCGATTACAATTAAGATTGTAATCCGGACAGCAACCACAATACGATGCCCAATGACTGTTCGTTAGAACGCGTCACATAATATAGTTTAATCGCTATAGATTGTGCCAACCTAACCTCGATTATGATTTCAACAAGATTTGATCAACTGACCTCGTGTATTTCAAATAAAAAAGTTTAGTTGTGTAACCAGCATAGTGAGGTACAGTGAAGAGCTACTATTAGCAGCAAAACATAGTTACGAAAGGTAACGAGAACTTAATATGCTGACAACATATAATCCTATGAAAAACTGCCTAGCCACTTCGGGCTGTTGCTCTAAATATTTATAATTTTTTGTAAAGTTTTAGATTTGATTTTACCAACAAAACTTCCGTATACTAACAAAATATAATATTTATGTTAATTAGAACGCTGAGTTTAAAATTAATATTGTTTTCTTCCAAAAGTAATGGAAAGTCTAGTGCGGTCATATGAATTTAGTATTAAACCATTTAGCGTTCCATAATTTACTTGAAACTGATAGTAATCGAGTGTTAACCTTTTGTATAGAAACAAAACTTCTCAATATTTATTGTCTCCCGTCATAGGATCAGGTTCCAAAGTACAGATTTTCAGCTAAATAGTAGTTCAGGTATTACGCCTTTGAAACAAATAAATAACGTGTGAAGTTACATAATATAATTACATCGAGAAAGTAATTTTTATAAAGCCTAAATAAAGAGAAAAGATTATTGGTATAATGAGTACCTTGACAAATTTACGCCACGAAGAATAGAGATGTAAAGAATCTTTCAAAAGTAAGTTAAAACTTTAAATTGTTGTGTTTTCTTTATCTGTTGTCCAATCCCCGAGAAAAACTCTTTATTATATTATGCAGATATAATTGGAATTTATTAAAACAACAGATGTTATTTTATTGGTATTTATTTGTTGTCATAGCAACGAGTTTTCTCATCGTTGACTAATTTCAAACACAGGAATCTAGTAGGTGGTAAACTTGTAGTAGTTTACAATTACCTTTACAAACACGCATCGCACTGATTCAGTGTTATTATGAATGTAAACGGAGTTTATCTCTAGGGTTAAGAAAGTTTCGTATTCGCAACTGTTTGAAGGCGGACCGTGCAGTGTAGTCGCGTATTAAAAGCTTGTTAGTAAGTTAGTAACCATCGCCTTCTTTGAAGACATATCAATACGGTACGTTAAGAAATGTCACATAGAGGAAAGACTACTTACTACTGCTTCTCCAGGAGTAGCGGCCACCTGTCTTATTAACCTCAACAAGTAAAAATTTGGTTTAATTTTAAGTTGTTTTTTTTAAAGAAATGTATGTACTTTATTTTGTTCTACATTAAAAAAAATCAACTATTGTTAATTAAAGTTTTAACTTACTTTTGAAAGATTCGGTATATCTATTCTTCGTGTCATAAATTTGTCAAGTTACTCATTATACCACTATAAACTATCCGTTGATGTTTAAACTGTAAGAAGTTTATTTAATTTTAAAATACAGTATACCCATATAGGCTAATGTTTCTGGTCCATAGCAAACAAAAACAATTTTTTCGTCATACTGCTTCAAAAACAACTGTATTTAATACATGAATTGAGATGCTAACATCGTTCTTTTTAGTCCTAGGACCTAAAAACATCAGCCGAGGTCGAGGTCATCAGCTGTTACTTCGTTTATACCCATTAATTAATTTTTTTTTTTTATTTATTATTTTTTTTAATTTTTTTTTATTACAACTGAGGCATGCCTCATCTAGCAATGTAGTTTTCGTGAAATTGTTTTCTTATATTATTTGCCGTATAACGAAAAATATAGTTCATCACTTGGACCAAAAGAAGCTTTTCGATCCGCGCTCATTTTCCGGCCTCGGCCGTTAAACTTAAGCTTGTATTGAAAAGCTTCACTTTTGGTCCTAGTGATGAAATATACTATTTTACAATGATTTAAATAGATTTTTTTTTTACCAATACATACAAAAATTCTAACATATTTGTTTAGCTGATCAGCTGTTATAAATTTTGAGGTTACATTTACATTATTCTCCATTGTTATGTTCCGGGATTAGTTCATCTCGTAATTATTGTGGTTTAGTTTGCCAATACTAATAATTCAAAACAACGATCTCGGAAAAACCTAAACAATAAGGAAATTCCGTTCTTTCTTATGAAGGAAAGTTGACAAACAAAGTTCAGCCATTAACAAAATAAACACCAAGTTCTGTCCAATTTTTTCTTTTCTTTATTGTTCGGAAAAATGGATCGAAGTTCAATCGGTCAGCCCGACACCACCACAACAAAAATAAAACCCTAAAACTCGATATACAGCCAAAAACATTCGTTACTTTATGTTTTCCACTTTCTGAGAGATTTCTGGTTGTGATACTAGAGCTACCGAGGCAGAGAGTAGATGTTTTGAACCGAAATTCGGAATTATATCTACTGTCGATCATCGTTAACTCGAAACTAAAGGGAAGAGACAAACTGAGTAGCAAAAGCTAAATTAGGAGCATTTTAAAATTTCTAGTTAATAAGTTCTGTTATTTTTCCAATTATAGAGATTATCTTAAAATAGTGGAAAACAATTTGAGTTATAAAGGTTATCGAGTTAGCGACGTTCAACTGTGGCAAAAAACATTGAGGTTGCAATTTCGGAACCTGAGAAGGTGGTTTGTCAAAGAAATTTTACACTCTACAACGTTTAGACTACACATCTAAACTTAAAAAATACAGCTTTTAAGGAAAAAAAAGTGAAAATGTAGAATTTTAGTACAGGTATGAATATGATTCAAATTTTATATTCATACGTAAACATTAAAAAAAAAATATATATATATATATATGCCGACTAATTTGTCCAACTTTTGTCCTAACCACTCTTCCATTAATATATGTATTTGCCAATTTCGAGAGATGTCACTATTATGGTGACTTCTTCTATCTATGATCTCGGCTATTGGAAGAGAGAGAAAGAGAGATGCAAACTAGATCCGTTCGTTTGACGGCTTCGGTCAATAAATGCACAAAATTACTGATTAATTTAAAGAACGAAAAGTTAAGAAAATACTTCCGAAATACTTTTCTCATTGGTTGCTATATTGCGAAAATTTACTAAGTACAACCAATAGTTAAATTGAGCTTACGTTCCAAAAATGAAATGCAACTAAAATTCCACCTCCCGTGCAATTTATTATATTATTATGTTTTCAAATTTCAAAATAATAAAGTTGTTGAAAATGACTTTCTTTTTAGGAGTAACTCCTTTATAATAGTAGAAAGACAAAATTGTAACATAATTCGATTCAAATTACTAAATTATGGGCGTTCATATATTAATAATCAACAGTATGAAGACTATTATAAAACTGTAATTTTTTCGGGTTTACACGTTGTCCAAAGATTCACAATATCAGCCAACCTTTAAAAAATAGAACAAAAATTGTAACTCTTGTCTATCTGAGTCTGAGTTTCTCTATATGTGAGGTGTAGATAAGTGAATCAAACTTAGCACCAATGGGTAGGTTCGATGGACTTCCTAGTCCTGGAAGTCAGAATTTCTATAAGGCAAATAGAAATACAACTTTTATATCTCACGAGGCAGAGTTAAGTTATGAATTTAATTTGTGCAATACTAGGTCTCTATAGTAAATAATAAACAAACTATGATATAACCTCACTTATTCTATCATTGATCACTGGCTCAGTGGTCAATGTGGATTCTCCACATTGTGCTCAGCACTGTGAGTTCTCGGTAGATTTTTTTAAACAATGATTATGTAATAGCGATCCAACGATTGGTTAAAAAACACTTTAATATTGCAAGACATGAAAGTGTTCCTAATTTATAATACGATCAAAAAAATTGAGTGAATTAGGTTCTAGGATCTACAAAAAACAAAAACAAAACCTGGTGACAACATAAAATATATCATAACACCTGTAGATATCCAAATTGTTCGATTCGCCATTGCAAGTAGGCCTAGAAGATATGTATGGTGACAGTCGCTAACACAAATCGGTCTTTTATAGGATCCTTTTGTGATTAGAACTATCACCCATACCAAATACAGGTTGTCCAGAAGCTATATGAACGAAATTTTGTGGCAAGAACAGCCTTTTGTGAGCATTTTATTAATTAAGTCATCAACATCCCGACTTTAACGTTTACTGATTATTTCAGACGAAGCTTACTTTCAACTTTGCAGATCAGTAAAAAAACAAAATATGCGACACTGGATTGAGAATAATTCCCAGGAACTGCAAGGTAAACCTCGTCACGTGGCTCGTCACGTGATCGTGTCACGATTTGGTGCGGGATATCTGCCTCACAAATCTTTGGTCTTTATTTCTTTGAAGATGATAATGGCACTGCACCCACAGTAAACCAACAAAATATGCGACACTGGATTGAGCATAATCCCCAGGAACTGCAAGGTAAACCTCGTCACGTGGCTCGTCACGTGATCGTGTCACGGTTTGGTGCGGGATATCTGCCTCACAAATCTTTGGTCTTTATTTCTTTGAAGATGATAATGGCACTGCACCCACAGTAAACCAACAAAATATGCAACACTGGATTGAGCATAATCCCCAGGAACTGCAAGGTAAACCTCGTCACGTGATCGTGTCACGGTTTGGTGCGGGATATCTGCCTCACAAATCTTTGGTCTTTATTTCTTTGAAGATGATAATGGCACCGCATCCACAGTAAACCAACAAAATATGCAACACTGGATTGAGCATAATCCCCAGGAACTGCAAGGTAAACCTCGTCACGTGATCGTGTCACGGTTTGGTGCGGGATATCTGCCTCACAAATCTTTGGTCTTTATTTCTTTGAAGATGATAATGGCACTGCATCCACAGTAAACCAACAAAATATGCAACACTGGATTGAGCATAATCCCCAGGAACTGCAAGGTAAACCTCGTCACGTGATCGTGTCACGGTTTGGTGCGGGATATCTGCCTCACAAATCTTTGGTCTTTATTTCTTTGAAGATGATAATGGCACTGCATCCACAGTAAACCAACAAAATATGCGACACTGGATTGAGCATAATCCCCAGGAACTGCAAGGTAAACCTCGTCACGTGATCGTGTCACGGTTTGGTGCCGGATATCTGCCTCACGAATCTTTGGTCTTTATTTCTTTGAAGATGATAATGGCACTGCACCCACAGTAAACCAACAAAATATGCGACACTGGATTGAGCATAATCCCCAGGAACTGCAAGGTAAACCTCGTCACGTGATCGTGTCACGGTTTGGTGCCGGATATCTGCCTCACGAATCTTTGGTCTTTATTTCTTTGAAGATAATAATGGCACTGCACCCACAGTAAACCAACAAAATATGCAACACTGGATTGAGCATAACCCCCAGGAACTGCAAGGTAAACCTCGTCACGTGATCGTGTCACGGTTTGGTGCCGGATATCTGCCTCACGAATCTTTGGTCTTTATTTCTTTGAAGATAATAATGGCACTGCACCCACAGTAAACCAACAAAATATGCAACACTGGATTGAGCATAACCCCCAGGAACTGCAAGGTAAACCTCGTCACGTGGCTCGTCACGGTTTGGTGCGGGATACCTGCCTCACGAATCTTTGGTCTTTATTTCTTTGAAGATGATAATGGCACTGCACCCACAGTAAACCAACAAAATATGCAACACTGGATTGAGCATAACCCCCAGGAACTGAAAGGTAAAGCTCGTCACGTGATCGTGTCACGGTTTGGTGCCGGATATCTGCCTCACGAATCTTTGGTCTTTATTTCTTTGAAGATAATAATGGCACTGCACCCACAGTAAACTAACAAAATATGCGACACTGGATTGAGTATAACCCCCAGGAACTGCAAGGTAAACCTCGTCACGTGATCGTGTCACGGTTTGGTGCGGGATATCTGCCTCACAAATCTTTGGTCTTTATTTCTTTGAAGATGATAATGGCACTGCACCTACAGTAAACCAACAAAATATGCGACACTGGATTGAGCATAACCCCCAGGAACTGCAAGGTAAACCTCGTCACGTGATCGTGTCACGGTTTGGTGCGGGATATCTGCCTCACAAATCTTTGGTCTTTATTTCTTTGAAGATGATAATGGCACTGCACCTACAGTAAACCAACAAAATATGCGACACTGGATTGAGCATAATCCCCAGGAACTGCAAGGTAAACCTCGTCACGTGATCGTGTCACGGTTTGGTGCGGGATATCTGCCTCACAAATCTTTGGTCTTTATTTCTTTGAAGATGATAATGACACTGCACCTACAGTAAACCAACAAAATATGCGACACTGGATTGAGCATAATCCCCAGGAACTGCAAGGTAAACCTCGTCACGTGGCTCGTCACGTGATCGTGTCACGGTTTGGTGCGGGATATCTGCCTCACAAATCTTTGGTCTTTATTTCTTTGAAGATGATAATGGCACTGCACCCACAGTAAACCAACAAAATATGCAACACTGGATTGAGCATAATCCCCAGGAACTGCAAGGTAAACCTCGTCACGTGATCGTGTCACGGTTTGGTGCGGGATATCTGCCTCACAAATCTTTGGTCTTTATTTCTTTGAAGATGATAATGGCACTGCATCCACAGTAAACCAACAAAATATGCAACACTGGATTGAGCATAATCCCCAGGAACTGCAAGGTAAACCTCGTCACGTGATCGTGTCACGGTTTGGTGCGGGATATCTGCCTCACAAATCTTTGGTCTTTATTTCTTTGAAGATGATAATGGCACTGCATCCACAGTAAACCAACAAAATATGCAACACTGGATTGAGCATAATCCCCAGGAACTGCAAGGTAAACCTCGTCACGTGATCGTGTCACGGTTTGGTGCGGGATATCTGCCTCACAAATCTTTGGTCTTTATTTCTTTGAAGATGATAATGGCACTGCATCCACAGTAAACCAACAAAATATGCGACACTGGATTGAGCATAATCCGCAGGAACTGCAAGGTAAACCTCGTCACGTGATCGTGTCACGGTTTGGTGCCGGATATCTGCCTCACGAATCTTTGGTCTTTATTTCTTTGAAGATGATAATGGCACTGCACCCACAGTAAACCAACAAAATATGCGACACTGGATTGAGCATAACCCCCAGGAACTGCAAGGTAAACCTCGTCACGTGATCGTGTCACGGTTTGGTGCCGGATATCTGCCTCACGAATCTTTGGTCTTTATTTCTTTGAAGATAATAATGGCACTGCACCCACAGTAAACCAACAAAATATGCAACACTGGATTGAGCATAACCCCCAGGAACTGCAAGGTAAACCTCGTCACGTGATCGTGTCACGGTTTGGTGCCGGATATCTGCCTCACGAATCTTTGGTCTTTATTTCTTTGAAGATAATAATGGCACTGCACCCACAGTAAACCAACAAAATATGCAACACTGGATTGAGCATAACCCCCAGGAACTGCAAGGTAAACCTCGTCACGTGGCTCGTCACGGTTTGGTGCGGGATACCTGCCTCACGAATCCTTGGTCTTTATTTCTTTGAAGATGATAATGGCACTGCACCCACAGTAAACCAACAAAATATGCAACACTGGATTGAGCATAACCCCCAGGAACTGCAAGGTAAACCTCGTCACGTGATCGTGTCACGGTTTGGTGCCGGATATCTGCCTCACGAATCTTTGGTCTTTATTTCTTTGAAGATAATAATGGCACTGCACCCACAGTAAACCAACAAAATATGCGACACTGGATTGAGCATAACCCCCAGGAACTGCAAGGTAAACCTCGTCACGTGATCGTGTCACGGTTTGGTGCGGGATATCTGCCTCACAAATCTTTGGTCTTTATTTCTTTGAAGATGATAATGGCACTGCACCTACAGTAAACCAACAAAATATGCGACACTGGATTGAGCATAACCCCCAGGAACTGCAAGGTAAACCTCGTCACGTGATCGTGTCACGGTTTGGTGCGGGATATCTGCCTCACAAATCTTTGGTCTTTATTTCTTTGAAGATGATAATGGCACTGCACCCACAGTAAACCAACAAAATATGCAACACTGGATTGAGCATAATCCCCAGGAACTGCAAGGTAAACCTCGTCACGTGATCATGTCACGGTTTGGTGCGGGATACCTGCCTCACAAATCTTTGGTCTTTATTTCTTTGAAGATGATAATGGCACTGCATCCACAGTAAACCAACAAAATATGCGACACTGGATTGAGCATAATCCCCAGGAACTGCAAGGTAAACCTCGTCACGTGATCATGTCACGGTTTGGTGCGGGATATCTGCCTCACAAATCTTTGGTCTTTATTTCTTTGAAGATGATAATGGCACTGCACCCACAGTAAACCAACAAAATATGCAACACTGGATTGAGCATAACCCCCAGGAACTGCAAGGTAAACCTCGTCACGTGATCGTGTCACGGTTTGGTGCGGGATATCTGCCTCACAAATCTTTGGTCTTTATTTCTTTGAAGATGATAATGGCACTGCACCCACAGTAAACCAACAAAATATGCAACACTGGATTGAGCATAACCCCCAGGAACTGCAAGGTAAACCTCGTCACGTGATCGTGTCACGGTTTGGTGCGGGATACCTGCCTCACAAATCTTTGGTCTTTATTTCTTTGAAGATGATAATGGCACTGCACCCACAGGAAACCAACAAAATATGCAACACTGGATTGAGCATAACCCCCAGGAACTGCAAGGTAAACCTCGTCACGTGATCGTGTCACGGTTTGGTGCGGGATATCTGCCTCACAAATCTTTGGTCTTTATTTCTTTGAAGATGATAATGGCACTGCACCCACAGTAAACCAACAAAATATGCAACACTGGATTGAGCATAACCCCCAGGAACTGCAAGGTAAACCTCGTCACGTGATCGTGTCACGGTTTGGTGCGGGATATCTGCCTCACAAATCTTTGGTCTTTATTTCTTTGAAGATGATAATGGCACTGCACCCACAGTAAACCAACAAAATATGCAACACTGGATTGAGCATAACCCCCAGGAACTGCAAGGTAAACCTCGTCACGTGATCGTGTCACGGTTTGGTGCGGGATACCTGCCTCACAAATCTTTGGTCTTTATTTCTTTGAAGATGATAATGGCACTGCACCCACAGGAAACCAACAAAATATGCAACACTGGATTGAGCATAACCCCCAGGAACTGCAAGGTAAACCTCGTCACGTGATCGATTAGAAGGAACAAGACTGTAAAGGTAGTGAGTTAAAAAATTTCTTTAACAGTGAATTATAAATCAAATTGGACACTAAAATCAGTTCGACAAGATATGGCATAACACGGAAGTACACAAGAAGTAATTGATAACAATAAAATCATTGTTTGAAACTGGGTGAGTGTTAAAAGCTATCTACCCGTACACAGAACGATTTAATAAAGACTAAAATATACTTATATCCCTTCTAAATCCCCATACCAACAATCTAAAATCATCTAGTAATAATCACCACATCTTTTCACCTTTTAAATACCCATCTGGGTTTAGAATATCTGTTGTAAATCACCTTGTTAACCTTTTTATATAATTAGTTTTATGAGTTTGTGTTAGTTGTTAAGTTGAATCCACAACCAAGCCACGGCATCTCAAACAATAGATTATCATGAGATCAAGAATATTATAAAATCAAGTTATACGAGTAATCTGAATAAAAGAATTTTTTGAAATCTTTTCTGGCTTCATTTATATATAGTTTAATTATAATGTGTATAATATCTTCTATTGATACTTGTTTAACGACAGCGATGTCATGATGTCTAGGTGGCGTACTGTGAAACAACCGAACTGTGTGAATATTGCAGACAGATTATGCCGGTTGGTAATTACCAACGCGATCAAAAAACTTAATTATGAAAAAAAAAAACGATGAATTGAATTATCTTTTTTGTTATTAAGTGTCACTTGCCACGCAAATCTAATCAACCCACGATTACTCAACGATTTCGATATCTCGAAATAGATAGCGATTAAATTATTAATCATAAATCGTTTTGAATTGATGATTTCTGATTTATTTCTTACAAACATATTATTGAGTTCATAATAGTACTTACTCAACTATGTCTAGCTAAATCTTACCAGTAGTCTATAATGAATTCATAACTGCGTATTTATAAAATAGCATCTGCTCACTACGCTTTTTGTGAGGCATAATAGAACAAATATCAAAATGTTTTCGATTCACCTAAAATATTGACTTTTCTTTTGGGTAAAATCACATACAGAATAAAATCAGCATTTTTTGTTATAAATTGATGGATTTTTAGTCATATTTACCAAGCCACATTTTTCATTCTAATAGTTGTTAAATTTAAAAATCGTAGTAGTTTTAAAAGAGTTTGTTTTTCTTATTCAGGCCTACCTATGCTCACAATAGCTCATTTTCTGTAGCTTAGCTGTCTATCAATACCAACATCAGTAACGAGAATATTTACATGCCAGTGGATCACCTAAATACAGAGTATTTTTCTTAAGAAAATTCAACAATATTAACTCTACAAGGAAGCTAATTACTTCATTTGGTATACGGGTGTGTCTTGCTCGCTGAAGCGTGCATTACACCACTCCTCCGTTTGATGAATCTACCTTACTATAAAGAGAACTTTATTATAGATACTAAAACTTGACTTTAAATAATTTGCGAAAGAATAAACACTGTTAACAGGACTAAAAATAAACAAACAAATTTCTCGGAATAGGAGAAAACATCAGTAGACACTCCCTCCACCCTCATTGTTACACTTCATCTTTCTTGAAGGTTCAAGTATTAATTGAACCTACGTGCTTACTTCCACACAATGAAAACTAATTGATAATTTATGATGGCTAAAATTTCCACTGTTTATTTAGTAAAGACTGTGTTTAATATCCTTCTGTCTAGTGCAGTTGTTGATTAACTTCGACAGACATTTTATTATTAATGGTGTACATCACGTGTCCATAGATGTTGTAAAATGTAAATTTTGTTTGTAAACTGTTTACAAATGGTTTTTAAACCAAATTTGTAAAGCCATGTTGTGGAAAACAGTTTCTATAATGTTTTGGCTTCAGACTAATGATGAGTTTAGAGTAATGGAGTAAGGAGCGATTGCTACCATACAATCACACCGACACACGAGGCGGTTTGTGTCGAGTTGACTGACCATTCGACCTCGATTTGATACATTCTTTTTTTCGCGACATTCAACCAGCGTTGTTGTCTAATGCAACATATCAATGGAAATAATGAAACAATTCCACAAAAGAGCTTTATTTGCACATATGTTTCGCCGTTAGGCATTGCAATAATTGTGAATACATAGGTCAATCCGGAAGGTCAGTTAAGAATAGAGTTAAAGAACATGTACACAGTTGGAAGTATGGCAAATCTAATTCAAATTTTGCAAATCAATTATTAGACACAGGACATAATTTTGATCCTAAGTTAAACGTTAAACTTCTGCATATGGAACAAAAAAGTAGGAAACTCAATAACCTGGAATGTTTAGAAATCAATTTTAAAAAACCATACTTCCAAGTTAAATGAACAAATATATCTTAACTCATCACCACTATTGAGACCTATTGTGTAATCTTGTTCTCTAAAACACCCCCACTTCCATCCTACAGGTTAGATCATTGACCTTTCTCTTGTCATTTCTCAACCCCTTCTACTCTAACCTTTCCTTTTGTCTCACATTTTTGGTTTACACTTGTTTTGTTTTCAATTTAGTTGCTTGAAAATGGCTAACGGCGAAACATATGTCGCAAATAAAGCTCTTTTGTGGAATTGAATAATTGTTTCATTATTTCCATTATCATGGAATTCCATCATGTACCGACCGGGAGGGAGGGAGGGAGGGAGGGAGAGAGAGAGATAGAGAGAGAGAGAGAGAGAGAGAGAGAGAGAGAGAGAGAGAGAGAGAGAGAGAGAGAGAGAGAGAGAGAGAGAGAGAGAGAGAGAGAGAGAGAGAGAGAGAGAGACAGAGAGAGAGAGGGGGGAGGGAAAGGGAGGGAGGGAGGGAGGGAGGGAGGGAGGGAGGGAGGGAGGGAGGGAGAGAGAGAGAGAGAGAGATCTAATCCAAGACTACATGAAAAATCTGTAGATCCAGCTAGGATCCCTCGGGATTACCACTGTAGTTCCAGCTAGGATCCCTCGGGATTACCACTGTAGTTCCAGCTAGGATCCCTCGGGATTACCACTGTAGATCCAGCTAGGATCCCTCGGGATTACCACTGTAGATCCAGCTAAAACCCCTCGGGATTACCACTGTAGTTCCAGCTAGAACCCCTCGGGATTATCACTGTAGATCCAGCTAGAATCCCTCGGGATTACCACTGTAGATCCAGCTAAGATCCCTCGGGATTATCACTGTAGATCCAGCTAGGATCCCTCGGGATTACCACTGTAGATACAGCTAAAACCCCTCGGGATTACCACTGTAGTTCCAGCTAGGATCCCTCGGGATTATCACTGTAGATACAGCTAAAACCCCTCGGGATTACCACTGTAGTTCCAGCTAGGATCCCTCGGGATTACCACTGTAGATACAGCTAAAACCCCTCGGGATTATCACTGTAGGTCCAGCTAGAATCCCTCGGGATTACTACTGTAGATCCAGCTAAGATCTCTCGGGATTATCACTGTAGATCCAGCTAGGATCCCTCGGGATTACCACTGTAGATCCAGCTAAGATCCCTCGGGATTACCACTGTAGATCCAGCTAGAACCCTCGGGATTACCACCGTAGATCCAGCTGGAATCCCTCGGGATTACCACTGTAGATCCAGCTAGAACCCCTCGGGATTACCACTGTAGATCCAGCTAAAACCCCTCGGGATTACCACTGTAGATCCAGCTAGAACCCCTCGGGATTACCACTGTAGATCCAGCTAAAACCCCTCGGGATTACCACTGTAGATCTAGCTAGAATCCCTCGGGATTACCACTGTAGATACAGCTAAAACCCCTCGGGATTATCACTGTAGGTCCAGCTAGAATCCCTCGGGATTACTACTGTAGATCCAGCTAAGATCCCTCGGGATTATCACTGTAGATCCAGCTAGGATCCCTCGGGATTACCACTGTAGATCCAGCTAAGATCCCTCGGGATTACCACTGTAGATCCAGCTAGAACCCCTCGGGATTACCACCGTAGATCCAGCTGGAATCCCTCGGGATTACCACTGTAGATCCAGCTAGAACCCCTCGGGATTACCACTGTAGATCCAGCTAAAACCCCTCGGGATTACCACTGTAGATCCAGCTAGAACCCCTCGGGATTACCACTGTAGATCCAGCTAAAACCCCTCGGGATTACCACTGTAGATCCAGCTAGAATCCCTCGGGATTACACTTTATATCCAGCTAGGATTACCTCGCCCGTTCCCACTATAAATGAGGGTACGTAGTGTAATTGTGATCGGTCGTTGACGACCTGCCCCATTTTCATTGGATTTCATAGTGTTTGGCATCAAAGCATATTGCATGCAATAATTCATTTCACAACATAGTAAACACATCAAATCTCTTAAAATCTTCTCCCTAATTTGTAATTTTGTTCCCTGACCTCCCCCTTTAGAGTCCTTAGCATGTGTTAGTGAATCCTTAGGTTGGTGAAATTTTGCAACCTCATAGTGTCAGTTAATCTATACAATTACTACACAATCATCATTTTCTTGAATAAGTAAATATATTTTTGCAAAACATGTTCCTTCGTGTAATCGTAGGCCTACTGAAGTATTCATCGTGTTTTATTATATTTACTACAATATCTACAACTGATAGCATGGAAAGATTGACAGGATTAATAAATGTAAAATATAGTGGGTATTATTTTGCCATACTTACTAAGCATACAGGAAGATTTGCAATGAGACAAACAAATTGATAATGACTTTTTCAAGAAAAATCCGTTTTAAAAACACCTGAGACAAAATAAGTGGTTTGTCGTTAGAAAATTTTTTTCTGAAATGTTTACCTGCAGGTCCTACTTCACTCTAGACTATATTCCCCATTTTATACAACTTGACAATTAATTGATAACAAGGTAGAGTCTCTAAGCAAGCGGGTCCATAAATAATTTGCTGTCTATCACGTCATAATATCAGCTGCTTAATTGCAAACATCATCTGGCGTAAGTCCAAGTCATAACATAACATACTTCTGAAATGTCAAGGTCAAGAGTGTCAGGTTAGGTTAGGTCAGAGTTTAAAATAACCAGTTTTATTTGGTTCCAGTCATTAGTGTTATTCATTATTTGCACAAAAACACCTGGGCTTTGTTAGCTAACAACTGTATTAACTTACAGATCTATAGTCCAGGTGACTTGTACAAAACTTTCGTACATTTTTTTGAGAAATTTATTTTTTAATATGTTCTTTAGAATAGCCATAACATTAAAAAAAGTAATGAAAAAACGGTAAAAATTTGATTAAATCATAACACGGTTTGTAAGGAATTTTATAAAGAATACTTTAGTCCCTTGACATTTTACTTGTTTACTCTTTATATCAGGAGCGTACAGACATTTTTTACAAAAAGTCATAAAATGGATGACGGATTTTTTGCAGATTCAGTCTATCCGTTTCGATGCCTGCTGAGTCCAAAAAAGTGGTTTTTGGAATGATGTCTGTCATCTGTGCAGTGCTCGACTTTCACCTCAAACTCGTGGACCGACTTTAATTCAATTTGGTAAGTGCTAATACTATCATTCAAATATCGGGTTAAAAAAATGTTTTGTTTATTATTTTTATGAAATGTGAACATTAATGACTCAAATAAATATGGAAAATAACAAAACAATATTACAGTTTAAGAATAATTAGCAAAATAACAAATATTAACCTAGACTGCCTTCATTTAATCAAATACGACATTCGCTGACGATGAATTCATCACAAACGAAGCGAGTTTAGGTCATTTTATTTAAGTATAAAAGTAATTTTCAAAACCTGTGAAAATAATTTATTTTCACATTTGATTCGCAACTACTGAAATTACATTTTTGGTGGATAATAGTTTTTATTTGGTTGGGGATGGGTGAGTGGATAAGTTGGCGTAATGTTTGTGTACTCTTTGTTATCCGTTCTCAAGTATTAGTATAAAACATTTTATGGGACGTGGCGACAAATATTTCATATTATAAGTGGGTATACGAGAAAGTTTGTGCAGTGTTTTTGCACTGTTTATTCTTTTTCTCACGTATATGTAGTATTGATATATTATTATTTTGTGGGAGGTGGCAACACCTATTTGATTTTGACTATGGGTATGCGAAAAGTTCGTGCAAATATTTTTCACTGTTTATTCTCGTCCTCTCATATATATAGTATAGAAACACATTACAAAAAGTTTGTGCAATGATTTTCCACTGTTTATTCTCTTCTCCACGTATAAATAGTATAGACACACTTTTGGGGAGGTTGCGACAATTATATTTTTTGAATGGGTATTCGAGAACGTTTGAATAATGGTTTTGCAAGGTTTATTAAAAATACTATTTTGTTTGTCAATGTCTGTAATTAACTAAGGTTGTTAACTAAGGTGTGCAATTAACTCTTTGGCTTGTGTGCTCAGTACTTTTTTAAGCTTAATTACAAATAGAATGGGTTACATAACGTAATGATGCAAACAATAGTGTTGTTATCTACAGCTGTGTGTGATAATGTCATGAAGCTGAAATCAAGTGTTTTTTTTAGAAAATTACAATCTATAAACGTTAAAAAAACACGTATAAATGAATAGTAAGTGTTCTTACTAGTGAACAGAGTGTGATAGACCTCTATTGCCCATCCGTGAAGAAGGTTTCCGTTTTGTCTTTAAGGGCGTCCATTGGAAGATAAAAGGGCCGAACTTATGACCGAAAAATATAAGGGAAATACAGTATTTATCCCCAGAATACCACTGATATCGGCTGAATTACCATTCCAATTAAAGAGACTGCAATTTTCAATCAAACTAGCCTATAGTTTAACTATTAACAAATTGCAGGGACAAACTTTAAAGTATTGCGGCATAAGTCTCAAAGATTTCTGCTTTTCTCATGGTCAATTATACGTAGCCTTGCTCTCGAGTAGGAAATTCGAAAAATTTGTGTATATATATATATATATATATATATACCCCAGATAATAACAAAATGAAAAATGTTGTTTATAAACAAGTATTATAAATAGTTAGAATGTTTTCAATAAATAGCTTTTACTTCTTATATTTTGAGGTTTATCTTCTTATATTCCAACTACCACACAATCCTATAGCCCCGGATCATCTTGAAAAAAGGTACAGTTAACTGAGTAAATTTCTACTTTGTAAAAATACTTTATATAACTCATTACTATCATTTTTAGGGTCTTGCGCATGATTCTTCAATTAGGTGCTAGCAGACGGGTTTGAAATCAAGATCATATTCAACATTTATTCGTGAATAACATATGTTAGAAGTCCCGGGCGAAGCCATGTTAAACCACTAGTTAAACATAATTTAAATTAAATATCCTTTACAATTGTATTAATTTTTGTTAGATCAACTGAACTTCATAAATATTTAAATAGTTCTTGTGTAAAAATGTACAAGGACAAGTAAAGTGGAGTGTTCAGAAAATGTCATCCCAAACTACAAGTGATGGTTATAAGGGTTAAAATAAAGAAAAAACTTCATATAAACAAATGTCCGAAAAAGCTTCGTTTTCCATTGTCGGTCATTTTGTGAAAACAAATTATATTTAGATTTCGATTCGAAATTTTGTATAGTTTCGAGTCGACATATGTCTTTTATATATTTTTACGCATATAAGCGCTTAAAGTTTATACATTCTGTAAAATATCAATGAAATCAGATATTTGCATTAACAGCTGTTTTATTTAGATTATTTCTGGGCGGTTAGTTTAATCTATTTACGTTGTTTCTTTACTTTATCAAGGCTTTAAAACTTATCGAAGCTAATTAGGACCACATGAACGAAATGAGTGGAGGCCATTTAAAATAATATCTAAGACCCTGTGAGCGGGAGACAACTACTGATGGGACCATTTGTCTGTGCGCGCGGCTCTGACGCTACTAGCCGTCCTGTAAAAGTAGGGCTGGCTCACCCAACTATGTATGTCTACCTTTCGCGAGACATAATTACAGTTTACAAGATTTGTAGTGCACATAGAAACACGATGTTTACAAACCAATTTTATTGTTTTACGTCCTTTAAAATATCAGTACTAGCAAAGGTAACATCTAAAAAATGTGATACTAAAAGTTGATTTACAATATTAAATTTATTGATTGTCTACATACATTTTAATCCAGCTCTTCGATGCTGCTCAAATCATCGTCGTCATCGTCCTCCTCACTGCTGTCGCTGTTTCCTACTGATATAATCATCATTGTTTCCACGAGGTCGTCGATTCGCGACTCAGCTGAAGCGTAATTATTTTCAATAGTTTTTACATACTCTCACTTGTTCTCCCATTCTTTTGCACCAATGAGGTTGACTTTTTCCTCTGCTAATGACTTGATGCTCTCAAAGCTACATTGAAGACAGGTGAATAATCTACGTCCGGCGCGCCGCGCGGGACTACATGTTTTTGGAAATGAGCGATAACCACTCCCCTCTCTCCCCCGCGCCATAGCAAGCCGCGCGCACAGACAAATGGACCCATCAGTACACGAGCGTAACGAATGGAGGTCAACTATTAAGTTAAACTCTTAATAATAATAGTATATGTGATTTAGATACCCTAATGCAACCTTTAGGGCCATCTAGTTCATATGAACACTCGGCTACAAATTGCATGGCATAATCTCTTGTAGCCTCGCACGTGTCTGTCTAGCCTCTAGCGTGATACATGTTCAATGTACACATGCAAACTTTAGTCAGCGAAATGTTGGTAGTTAAACTATGTTTTAGAGAGTAGAAATAACTACAAATTGTATCAGAAACTCATAACGGCAAATATCAGTGACGTTCAACAATATTAAAACAGTAATTAGAATACGTGGTGGGGGCGCGAAGCTGATCATTTTAATAGACATACAAACTAATATTAAAAAAAAAAAAATTGTCAACATTACATAATAAAGTAATATTGTTAACAACAGGCCTGTCTCCTTAGATGTTTTAATACATTTAATAAATTTTCTTGTAAATCCAACGTGGCTTCTGCTCACCTCGCGACGTGAGACATTGTAGAGGGAAATTAGTCCAAAAAATTGATGAGAAGTGATATGACTGGGAAGGACATGCAAAGTGATTTTTTTTTCTTTTTATACATGCAACTGAGCGGGAAACCAAAAAATTGGACTGGACTTTCACTAGAACAGTACATTTTTTATGAATTTTGAGTGCATTGTTACACCATTTTTTTTTAAATAATATATCCGGCTCTATGGGTCTTATTAAAATAAAAAAATAAAATTTTAATACTCGGAAATGAAGGGACTATCGAAATGGTATAGTAACATTAAGAGTAATTCCTAAATTCAAAAAATTCGACTTTCTAGATTTCAGATTTTTTTTCACTAATAATGCAACAAATGGGGTAAAAATCATCAGATCTTCACGAAAATTGAACAAAATATGTATATTTACACTAGAAATCGATGGTCAAATTTGTAAAAAAAATTTAGGCCATAGTTGAAAATTTTACGAAAAAAAATGAAAACATTGTATTTTAATCAGAAGTGGCCCAACTCTCAGTTTCTTACCTACTTTATAGTGAACATATGGAATAATTTAATTACAAAGGTAAAGTCTCCTTTTTTTAAAGTACTCCTGGATACTTTTTAAAGTTTTTTGAAACTTTTGTACTTATCAAATAAAACGGCTGTTTCAATCACCCTGTACTTGAGCATAAAAATAATCGTTAGATTGCCACCAAATATTTTAAGTGCTTGGCGATTGTCTATGCAATAATATGGAGGCAAAGTATCATTCTACTATTTTAATATACTAGTGGCAATGTGTATCTTTAAGACTTGTCCAGGTTTATAAAATTCACAAGAAAACAACATTTCTAAGATTGTAAATTGTGTAGATATTACTAATAAAAGAAATAACATTAAGATTTTCTGAGAAAATTAAAAATATTGTAACAGTATAACATGACTATATATAAAAACTAGCAAATTATACAGCAAATTAAGTTTACAAATTAAAATATATAGGGGAAAAGGGACCGACGCCGGCAGGCGTGGCGAGATGTGCAATTTAAAAGTTTTTCAATCATTCTAAAATTTGAAAAATGTATCTGATCAATAGTACAGGGAATTTACTAAAAAATAAACTGTAAATAAAGAAAAATGTCCATGAAATTTGGGGAAATAAAAAGCTACCGATTGCAAGACGAAAAATAATTGTTTATAAATCTAATAGTAATAAGCTCGATAGTGTAAATGGTTTGTATTATTTTACAGCTTCACTTAATTTTAGGACATGAATATTTATGTCTCTTTATTGAAAACAGTCAATTAGATATCACCACTCTATTTCCTTAACGGTCGAGTTGTAAAGCACTAAACTCTATTTAAATTTTTGGTTTTGTTTTTAAACACCGAATTTTTGTTATTAATAAACAAATTTCGCAAAACAATATGTTCTTCCATATGAGATTTTACGTCTAGAACTCGCAATCTCTTGATTATTGAAGCTCTGCCACTAACGTTCTTGGAGTTTTCATTTCTTATCAGAAAATACGGCCTCATTAATAATTCTTGAATCACTCTATTACATTTTTGTAATTGTAGAATGTGTTGCAAAATGAGACAAGATAACATGTGGGACTGAGAAGATAACAGTTATCATAATACACAAGTGAATAGATAACTTTGCACTAAACTTGCATTATGAGAAAATCATAGTAAATGATTCTTGTAAATAAATGAGACCAAATGGTAGGACCTGAGGCAAAAAAAAAACCGTTTTTGCCTCTTGACATTGGTATTAACATATGTAGCTTCAGACTGCATAACATAGCTAAGGTTTATTTTATCAACCCTTGAGCCAAACAAAAATAGTATGACAATTGTGAATTAGGAATTAAAACTATAATCTAAAGTGTATAAAAATTAGAAATACAACAACAATCAGGAGTTCTAAAACATACAACCTATCATAGAAAATCTTGTACAAATAAATATACAAGGTAATTTTTAAGTGTGGAAACGGCTTTACATTGCATAATTGAGAGGAAATAAGAGACAGAAACAAATTCGGATCTACATAGTTTATTTTGTAGGTTTGAAATGTTTACCCGTCATCTTGGATCTGCCATATTGAATCAAACTTTTTTTTTTTTAATAGGCAGGTGGACATGTGATACATGATTTTGAAGTAAAATTTGAGACGAAAAAGGATAAAATCTCTATTTTTGAGTTAAAACCATTCAAAGTTGCAATGACGGAAAAAACGGGTTTATCGCGTTGGCAATTAAACTGGGTAACCTGAACTGTCGAAACTTTTTTTAAATATTTATTTATTATAATGCTTATACATTTTTTAAATTGATTTATACTTTTTTTTTTTTTACCAAGCTGTATTAATAATTAAATAATTATTTCAAATCAAAAATATACGACATAGACCGGGAATTTAATCCAGGACTTTTGGCTTTAATTTTATTATTTCTTTTTGTATTTTTCCTGCAGTTAACAATTATGTTTTTAATGCTTAGTCTCTTACTTTCTTCTATAGTAAAATAACAAAATAACGTTCGAAAGCATCAGTAAAATCAGATTTGAAAGCACGAAAGAGCTATTGTGGAACATCGTAGGACCTATTTGATGAAAAGATATTATCTAAAGTCATTTTTTGAACGCTCAATATCAGCCGCCATTTTTATGAACAACGATATCCACCACTATCCCGTAAAAATAAACCGACATAAAAGTTAATTATTTAAATAAAATTGCGCCCTTTAGAGCGTTTACTAGCACACACATCGAATATAATTAATGCAAATTTCCACCTGAGCGTAGAATCGGTCGACATTTAAAATTTTGTTAGTCATGAAGGAAATCTCAGTATAAAAACCTAAGAATAGTAAAAAAGTTAATGATTTCCCCAGTGTTAGGCACGTGTAAGCTATACGGCAATAATTACCTCGCTCTAAAGTTCAGTTATTTTAGGAAAAAATTTAAAAAGAGGAACTGGGTTTTTTGCAGTACGTATGTGATGACACGTAGAATAATAATCCGATCCTCACCAGGTTATGAGGTTTATACACAAATTTAAACTGTTGAAAAATTCCTTTGTTGAATATTTAAAAAAAAAAATTTAAGATAGAATTTTATGAAAAAATGATACCTGAGAAAATTGTGGAGTATAAAATTGCCTACAACTTCGAACTATTACAAAATCAATTTCTTAAATTGTTGATTCGCGATGTTGAAGAAAAAAATTGTGTAAAAATTGGCGTATAAATAAACGTTAAGAATAATAATTATTAAGTAGATTCTTTTTCTCTATGGAAAGCGTACTTCTGCTATCAAAGAATAAACTGGTAAAAAGTTATTCCTTTATCTTTTACAAATATTGTTTAGTTAAAAATTAATTTTATTATAAAATAATATGAAGTATCTACATTTTTTTTAATACCAAGTTGATTAAGAGTTGATTTTTTGTGAGTTCCTGTTGACTTCTAAAATTAAAAGTCGCGTTAACACGATTTATTTTGACTTAATTATGAACTTTTTTAGAATGTTTAGTCTTAAACAATACCAATTATATTGCATAATTCAAGACCGTTAAAAAGAATTCGTTATATAGCTGTTGTATTTATGGTGATGTAGTATTAAGACAAAAATACGAAATATATTAAAACCTTGATATTGTATTTTACTTAACCGAGCGTATAAAAATTAAGCTACTCAATCAACAATCCCACCTAAAAAACCAAAACAATTGTCTGCTTGTTGGACTCTGCTAAAGGTGTTAACACACCAACTTTTGTTATTTATGAAACCTTTTAGCGAAAGCCAATATCACATGTACAATTTTTATTTTTTATATTTCCATTCAACATGGTTTTTTTTAAATGTTACTATTTTATTATTACAATTTCTAATTACAAAAAGTATATTATTTTATTAGTAGAAATGCAGAAGTTTTTTTTTTCAGTACAAAATCTGATAGTTCTAAAGGTTATGTTTGTAATTAAACAATAAATAAAAAGATAAATGATTAATATTTTAAATGCATATTATTTGATAGTATAAGAACACTTTTTAAGGAGAGGGGAACAAGAATCTGTTTCTGTTTATTTATAATCAAATTTTCACAATTTGTTTAACATGACTCAACTAACAATTTAAAACATCGTTTTCTCAATGGTTTAAGAAATGTATTTCCAACAACTTTCTAAGAATATTTTTCCATAATTCGATCTTTTAAGTTCATTGGATCGATTATGTTTCTAAATTGGTTTTTATTTCATTTTTAATTATACCCGTAAATACAATCGGAGCCACTTAAAAATAGCAGATTCCTATACAATAAAATCTCACCGTCTAAAAATTTTGTTTTTGAACTGTAGGAATCTCAAAACTTATATATTCATGAAAATCTCAAAATCAATTTGAAAATAAAATATAGCCTAGTAATGACATATTTCAAGTCACTATATTTTTTATAAGAATTGGAAAATATTGGTAAATATGACAGGTCTTGGAATTATATTTAGACGATTGTAAATATAACTTTGTTAGACGTCTTTCAATACACGGTACACATTACGCTATTAGTCTAAAAAAAAACATCCACATAATAAAAAATAATATCCATCACTATATTGCTAAAAAATGTATTAATACGCCAAAAAGAAAACATTTAAATTTTCTATATTACTGAAATTTTGTCCATATATATTTATTGCGTGATTAGTAATTGAATTCGAGTGTTTAATGATAGGCAATAGAGATTTTTTTTTTATCAACAATTCCGGTAAAGGATGTTGATTTTCCTGCCACAAAATAAAGTACAATAACAAAACGCAATTAATTAAAAAATTAATGCACTACATTTCGTTACTGTATTCCCTGTAATACAGTGATGAAATGAACTACATGAATTTTGTTTAAATTCATTGTGTATTGTTATTGTACGTTACTTTCTTGTGGTAGGGGAATTAAAATTATTGTTAATTTTACCACATTGCTCTTGAACAATAATTAATTATTCCGATATTAACTTTTATTTAGATTTGACTCACTGGTTTGCGTCATTAATTTTTACATTTCAATACAAAATTTGAAAAAAATCAGTAGAGCAAATTTTGTGAAACAGTCTTCTATGACCGATATTTCTCTTTTTAATTAATAACTCACAAACCGGTATTTTAGTTGATATTTTATTTGTAGAGATATTTCGGAATTTTGAGTTTTTGTCCTACGTCATGTACCAATTTTGAGATATGGAAAAAAAGAAAAGAAAGTGCCTTGAGATATTAAAAATATGCAGACATACCAAAATTGATAAAAATTGGTAGATTCCTAGACAGTTGATTCTGAAAAACACTTTTTGGAGTTAAGGGGGTTTTAAAACTTCACGAAAAACTCGACATAATTTTTTTAACCCATCATAACTTTCTGTACTACGGACATCTGAGAACATCTTTTTTATACAAACAAAAACTAGAGCTCAAATTGTACCGAATTTGTCGCTGCTTTCGACATGAATACGTCAGCTAGAATCAATAATGGAGCTTTAAATTGTCTTACAATGCTGCTGCAAGCGCCAAAAAATACATAGTTCATAGTGTGAAATTTTTCTATCTGGATACAATGGGAAAATGATCAGTCTAATATATCAAATCATGATATTTTAATAATCAAAACTGAAATGTTGACTTTTAAACGAAAATACAAACGTTAATTATATAGCCATTAATTGCTGAATTTAAAACTGAACTTGTCTATTTCTTTGACTGTGCAGAGTCAATGTGAAGTACAGTTCAACAAGAGATGATAGCGACTATACGGGATTCCAAATCATTTAAAGTTTGAAAACGTAAGAGTAAAGAAAATATTGTATATCTGAGCAGGTAGGACTTATGGTGGACAATAGCTCTGCTAACTGTTGGTAGAATTAAACTTTTATCGGTGTGCTCCTACGTAAAGGACACGGCAGACTACCTTCTAGTTTTGACAGAAGTGATTTTTCTTGACGGAGATTCAGCTTTCAAAGGCATGAAATCGTTAAGATTTCCAGGACCCATGTGTATCGTAATGGAAGAAATTCTACTTGGGTCGCATATAAATATATAGGAAAAGTTTACTCGTTAGACCCTATCAGCCACGCGGTGATATACATCTAATAAACCCTTGATACCTAACTAGCCTATTGTTGTAATCAACTGATCACGACCTACATATTAGTGTGACGTCACAGCTCAGCGATAACATTTATTGTTAAATTAGGTTACGACAAACTATTGTGACACGGATTGCTCAAGATGTAAGGAAATCAGCTGTCTTAAGTTAAACATAAACTGGAAACTATGTCAATGCTATTAAGAAATAATTAGTTACAAAATTTAAAGTTGTCTGTCTAGAGTGGGGGGGGGGTGAGTGTTTGGGTTCTTTATTTCTAAAAATACTTTCCTCAGGGCTCACGGATGTGACGGACTGGAGAACCCTAGTTGGATCTACACTTTTCTTTATGCAGTCTTGGGTTAGAACTCTCTGTCTTTCATCTTTCTTGGTTGGTTTTTCTTGACAATAGCTTCTTTTTTTTCCGACACTGACGCTATTAAAGTTTCGAGGGCTAGATTTCTTTATTTTATAAACGATGATGACCTTTAAACAACAAGGAAAAAATCTCAAAATATGTTGATTCCATAGCCTGGACGGCTGAAGTAAATTCTTACAGGGTGACCAGACGACGCTTTCTTTATTAAAAATACCGATTTACAGAAAAGTTTTAGGGATGGTTTTTATAAAGCTGCATTTTGGTTACTAATTGAATAATCTAGATGTCATAAACAAAATGATCGTATGATGTAAATTAAATTATTTTACTGTATAAACCAACCTAAGTCACAAATGAGTGGGGAAGTGGAAGCACTAAACAGATATATTTGATATTTGTGTGCAAGATCTTCACGCAATGTACGAACCTCATTACTTGTGAAAAATTTAGAAAAAAAAGGTGGAATATGATCTGTGTATGTCTAAAACGAATGCGTGTGTAAAGTTATTTTCAGAGATGTTATTAACATGTTTCGGACTAACGATAAGGCCGGCTAGACATTTTAACTGGCAAGACTATACGATAACTGTTATAATAAATTTTAATTTATCACGTTTAACAATTTGTTGATTACTTAATGTTCATCCAAGAACTCTTAAAAGCTGTTCAATCGTCTATGCAATGTGATATAGATAGATACGTATTCATATATGAAAAAAAAGAAGAAATATATATTTGTTACTTTAGGAAGTATAGCGTAAGTTTCGTAATCGAAAAAAATATGGACCTCCGTTTTTTGACTCATCTTCACATTTGATGACTTCGGGAAATGGAAAAGTGTTTTTCGACATGCTGCCCGTCGTTGTTTGTACGTAAACACGATGCAGCCACAAAAATTAAGATAAAAACATGGAATTTGGTATAGGAAACTTTAGTGTGCTCATAAAGAAACCAGCAAAATCGAATTAAAAATGTAAAAATAGCGGAGATTTTAAACAGTTTGCTGTTCATATCTTGTGTTATTCAAGTTATTCACACTAAATTATATACAAATTTGAAATTTCAATTCTGGATGTAATGGTACCAACCTCACCTCTCTACGATGAGAAATAGTGAAGTTATTGTGAAAAATGTAATTTATAACTCAAACCTCGCTAGAAAATGTGATATTGATATATAGAAGACTAATTGTAAAGCATCAAACTAGCTGCTTTAACTTCCATAAATTAACCCGCAAGGGCATTTATTTTGATGAATCTCAGTCTTTTAAATTCTCTACTCATGAACAAATTTTTAGTAACAGATTTTGTTTAGTAACTTTATCTAAAACAAAAAAATAATAAAAATGGAAATTTTGTAAATGTGTATGTTTTCATTATGAACAAATATGGATTAATCTCAACTACTCATTGTATTTTGGAAAACTGAATAAGATTTATTCACAACTTCATGTAACCCAATTCGTATTTTAAAATGGCCGTCCAAGTAATTCATCTCTCTCTCTCAATGCACATAATGCTGATGACATGACGTAGACTAAAACTAAACAAACTCTCAGTTTACGTTATCTCAGCGATAAACTAATATGTCACTTCCGGTATTTCATTACAATCCGTCAAAAAGTGATCTGATCTGACGTCAGTAAACTGGAGGTTAAAAGGTCAACTTTAAAAATCATTCCAAACAAATCAAATTAGTTATTGTTTTAATACAAAAACTCTAAACATTCTTGTATTTATTAATGTTGTAAATTAAAATATAGATATAAGAGAGAATGATTCAATATGCATTTAAATTGCAAGGTTGTTTTAGATCAAATATATTGCCGAATTCAAATACAGTATTTCGAAAATCATGTGAAATTCGATTTCGTAAAATTTGACTGAGAAACGAAATTAATTAAAATAAATGTTTCAACAATTAACAAACTTTTCCACTCAAGTATACAAGTTCAGAAAAACAAAAACCATTTAAAAATACTTTAATACTTGGTAGAGTTGAACACTGTAGCGTTACTAAATGAAGCCTTCTTGAAATTTGTACTTGTTAGGGTGGTATGCTACTAGCTTCCCTCGTGTGATTAGGTCTCAAATAGCTACTTATTTAAATTTAAACAGATCTTGAATTTGCTTTGTTCGAATCTTAATCTTTTAAGTGTAAATGTTAGTTGATCGAAATATATTTGTGACAACGCCTGTCAAAGTTCATTTTAGTTTCTGTCAATTATTTTCCTTGTTTTTTGTACACTGATTTCAGTTATTAATTCTTTACATTTCACCAAAATTTTACTGAACCGATTTAGATAAATTAAACTTTTTACTAGGTCTTCATAAAATTACATAGGAAATTTTCTAAGCTAAAGTTAATAACAATTAGTCGTAATGTTATGTAAATCGATTCCAAACGAACAATTAATTATAACAATAATATTCATCCTACTTATTCTACTGTCACAATCCTTTTTCATTTAATTATCTAACGCTTTTCGACACTTCGTGGCACCATCTTCAGAGTTATCATCAATATTTTTTAAATGTCGTTAGACACTTCAAAATAGTGTATACTTTTACAATCACACATATAAAACACTTAACGACATTTATATTATATCAAACTATCCAGGAGGAAAAAAAGAATGTTGAAACAATCAATTGTTCCAAAATATAAAAACCTTTACGAACAGAGTCAAATGATAACATGTAAATTAATATTCAGACAGCGAAGTCATCTACTCAATTCTTGTTTTATATTTCCTTGGAAACATTTATTTTGTAATACATTTATAAATACCATGATTCACAACAAAAATGTTTTATTTTGTTTGAGAATTTATAACAGCTGTTTTAAATTATTTTGGGGTTAACTTAAATTTATAATTTAAATATAATGCCTGTTATGAGTAAATAACAAGTTTCATAACAAAAACATTTTGAAACACCTTTTAATAATTCTCAAATACATTTTAATTTGTTGTTTTGTTTGAGATTTATAACAGGGGTTTTAAATTATTTTTGAGTTACCTTAAATTTATCATTTAAATATAACGCCTGTTATGAGTAAATAACAAGTTTCATAAAAAAACATTTTGAAACACCTTTTAATAATTCTCAAATAAGTTTTAATTTGTTGTTTAGTGTTGAGATTTATAACAGGGGTTTTAAATTATTTTTGAGTTAACTTAAATTTATCATTTAAATATAACGCCTGTTATGAGTAAATAACAAGTTTCATAACAAAAACATTTTGAAACACCTTTTAATAATTCTCAAATACATTTTAATTTGTTGTTTTGTTTGAGATTTATAACAGGGGTTTTAAATTATTTTTGAGTTCACTTAAATTTATCATTTAAATATAACGCCTGTTATGAGTAAATAACAAGTTTCATAACAAAATCATTTTGAAACACCTTTTAATAATTCTCAAATACATTTTAATTTGTTGTTTTGTTTGAGATTTATAACAGGGGTTTTAAATTATTTTTGAGTTAACTTAAATTTATCATTTAAATATAATGCCTGTTATGAGTAAATAACAAGTTTCATAACAAAAACATTTTGAAACACCTTTTAATAATTCTCAAATACATTTTAATTTGTTGTTTTGTTTGAGATTTATAACAGGGGTTTTAAATTATTTTTGAGTTAACTTAAATTTATCATTTAAATATAACGCCTGTTATGAGTAAATAACAAGTTTCATAACAAAACTAACTTGAAATATCTTTTAATAATTTTCAAATAAGTTTTAATTTGTTGTTTTGTTTGAGATTTATAACAGGGGTTTTAAATTATTTTTGAGTTAACTTAAATTTATCATTTAAATATAATGTCTGTTATGGGTAAATAACAAGTTTCATAACAAAATCGTTTTGAAACACCTTTTAATAATTCTCAAATACATTTAAATTTGTTGTTTTGTTTGAGATTTATAACAGCTGCTTTAAATTATTTTTAGGTTAACTTAAATTTATCATTGAAGATTGATTGCTTAGGCTACATCTCGCAAACAAGATACATATTTTTTATCTGTTGTAATTAATAAAACATAAAATATGAATACATGTTTGTCTTAAATAACCACACAAGTAGTTATTCAAAACTGTAAAAATTCTTAACTGTAAACAACTAGTACATATATTATAATGATAATCCCTCGTGAAACTAGTTGGTTAACCTAACCTCAAACTAGTTTTATACCTACTAAGATGAAATTAGCTCATATTAAATTTTTTAATTAGTTGTTGTAATAATGAGTTTTGAGATGGTTTAAACATTTAAGAAACAGACAGCTGATTTGAAAGTTCCTTTGGGTTAGTGTATTTTTTGGTGAATCGAACTTGTGATCGGGTACAAATTAAATACCAACCCGATCTATGTCTAGAGTTAATTATGTACAAACATCGTGAAGATCGATAGTCTTAATGATACACTATTTATTTCATTTCGATTTTAACCCATCTCATTACACATAAATAATTATTTTTTCTGAAAATATGTTTTAAAAGCGAAATCGTAATGTTCTATTTCGGTATTTTTTTAAATAACCTCAATTCTCAAGATATAATTTAGAAATTTTCGTCAGCACATCCCACAATATAAAATTACCGACAACACCAAACCCGGTACAAACATCTGTTTGTATACAGACGACAGGCTGACTGTTTAGACTCAAGTCTGTTGATATTATCCACAAAAATCTAGAAATCTTTATTGTTCACGATTACATAACTTTCTTAGACTTTAATCTCTTTGTAAAAATTTAAAGTTAGTTTTTAGCTAAATCTGATAAAACATTTTATTTACAACATATTAGACAAGGAATGGAAGGAAGGTAGTCTATATAGTTACGAAAAATAATTCTAAACTCAAAAATTGGTTTCATTTTTTAGGGGCAATAAATTGCTAGCTATGTAAAACGTATGTTTAAACTTAAACTAAGAAGCTAAACAGACGAACAAATTAAGTCCGTATACAAATTATACCATCCAAGACGATAAGATTTACAACAACAACAAAAATTAAACTACAAAACTTAGCCTCATCTCACGATAGTATGTACACATGAGCTAAGTGTTAAAATCAAATAAAAAATAAACTTCGTTGTCTTACATAGAAAATAATACTTTTTGAAGAAATACTGTTTTGAGACCAAAAAGAGAAGCTTGACTACAGGTATTCAAATCTAGATTTCAATAATATATGATTTAGGGGACGAGTTTATGGCACAAGCGAAGCTCTAATTAAATTTATAAATATCTTTTTTTAAAGTAAAGAAAAAATAACATAAGAAATACATTGGGAGACACTCCATTACACAGAAAACAACGTTTTTTCACTCACGGATTACTTTCATTAGGGACATTTTTGGGGAGATAGATACAAACATTATTTTAGTATTTAGTTTTGCAATGAGAAAGTTAGTGCAATGCTTCTGTTACTTTTATTACAAGATTTATTTATAAAATACAATAAACGTCATAGGCTGTCTCTTTACCGATTTCCAACATGATGAGAAAGTGATGAGAAACACCTTGTTTAAGTGTGTCACGTGACTTTCACCTTCTCTATGACCCATTAATACGTTCATGACAACACGTTACACCGGACATTTCCCAAAATAAACTTATTAGACGTCATACGGCTTTTCAAATACAAACTAAAATTCAATTCGACGTCAGCACTAAGACTTGGAATGTTTCGGTTAACAAAATAGTTCAACAACTTTACATTTTTTTAACTTTAGGATATTTCTGGGCGGGTTATAATAAAGGCCGAAACGATTTCGACCTCAGTACCTTAAAATACGAATAAATAAAAGTTTCATCATCAACAAATCTTTACTAACAATATTAGTAGATAATCCTCTAACCATAATTACAGAAACAATAAATAAAATACATAATTTTTTCTTATCATCTTAATATAAAAAAAAAGAAAAGACCCATAGCCCTCGAATCATCTAAGAGAGCAAGAGTTAGTCAAGAGAGACCTGATAGGAAAGACGGAAGATTGGGGTGTAACACAAGACTACGTAGATGATCTGGATTGACCAAGCCAGTACTCACTATACTGAGCACCGGAGGGACAAACACAATAATTATTATTTAGTTTATTTCGTTAAATACCAAGGTCAAGGACATGCGTCTGAGACGTGGCTTGAAGCTGATATATCTGTGGAGTGTGAGGGGTGGTAGGCCACCATTTAAGTTATATTAGATTTAGATGTTAGTTCTAATTATAGCAGTAGAATCTTATGATAATGATAACCATGTTATTGAAACTTATGTCGTGTGTATATTTAAGGGAATAAACTAAATAATAATAATACAGTAATTGGAAATATTGTGTTTTGAGTTTCTGTAATTGTGGTTAGAGGAATTACCCATTAACATTCTGAATTTCATCACAATGATCATTGAATATCGAAATTCGTTATTAACAATTTAGAAAATATTTTGTTTTACTCCTATTTATACCCACACTTTTTTGACACAATTTAATCAATTCATGGAATACTCTCCTTGCATACAATTTGAAATCAAAAGTACTGTCTGCGTTTATGGTAAAAAATATAACTACAAACTTATTCCGAAAATGGTTTATCCTCCAACATTTCAAAACGTGAAGAATTATAGAGATCATGATATCAAAATGTCCACATCATTACGATACTCTACCATCTACGTACATGTGGCGATTACATTGCTTACTTAATAAAAACTGCACAAACTTTCTCAGTTGTACATATTATAGAAACACAAAAACACATTTTCGGTACTTTAATACTTGATTCAGAGTACTATATTTAAGTCCTTGAATTGTTTATGTTTAAGAATACTCACTACCAGAAAGGAATTGAAACTTACAGTAGTTTGTAACTTTACTACTTTTTTATCAAAATTTAAAGACAAATGTATTAGTCGTGAATTTATCCATCAACATCAAATCTATTGATGTGATAAACACAAATGATAATACTGTATCTAATGATATTTATAAATGAACATGTGGGGAGGGGACATCCTACTTAAAACTGAAGTAGTTGTAGTACAGCCAACCGTCGTACTGATTTTTTGGTTACTTACTTTAGAGAACGAGTTATAAACGGGTCGAATAACATTGTATTCAACTGTGAAGTGGCTAGATACTCTAGGGTAAGGAATGGTAACCTCACCAGAATAGTCCTTGATCCAACAGGTTGGGGGTTTAGCGTAGGGCCAGCAACTATTTCTTTAAAAAAAAAACTACGAAACCATCAGAAGGAAAAGCTGGACAGAAATTAATAGTTTACAAAACGGATATAGTTAAAAAGTTTAGATTGCAACATGAAACGTTTTATCTTTATACCGACCCGGAACTTTTAGATTGTGGCGGAGAGGCCATGTCGCTAGGATGCAGAAGAACGAGATCTTCAAACAAATATATGCCTTGAACACAGATGTAAAAAGAGCAATTGGAAACCCGAAACTACTATGGGTCTGGAAACTACTATGCCAAGCTGCTGGGCATTGGATGCTGCTCAACTGCTGCGCAGAACTGTGTTGGATAGCGTCAAGTTCTGATTAAGGCTAAGATTCGGACATGAGTTGTAGAACCACAGATGACGATGAACTGTGAAATTGTATCAAGAGGACAAATATCACAAAGATTCCAAAAATAAAGTACAGTACTCCACTAAAGCACCATGGAACGTTGGAAATTCATATTCACTGCGTTCAATGTCACCCCAGAAGCGAAGATGGGCGCCATAAAAAATAGTAACTGTCAAAAAGTGACTGAATGACTGTAACAAATTACAGCTGCTACATGCTAGTGAATCTGCTCAGTTTAAAGATTATGAAACCACAAGACCTGATCATGTGCTTATGTTGATGTGAATATAGATGACTGGAACTGAACAATGAATTATAGACAGTTTCACGTTTAGTTGAAAGGGTGTTTAATACAGTGATGCTGTGATACGCCTAACACTTGTGCTAAAATATCACTTAAAATAAGTTTAGTATAAAACAATATAACATAAAAATGTCGTAAATTGAATTTTCGTAAATTTGTTTCACAACCCTATTTTTTATTATGATTTTCTTTGGATTCATTTTGTCCGTTCACAACTGAATGTGAAACGGGGCTTGGCATCTCAACATTTATTAAGAATAAATTGCTAAATACTAAACTTATTGATTAAACATATAACTGACTGCTTGGACTTATTTTGGACTTATTGTCTATCTAATCAGATTTAAAATGTTTGGTCTTGACATCTGACAGTATTCGCCAAACTGACACGACACGTCAATGCTATTCTACTTGTCCGAATTTTATCAACATCGGTTGTGATTCATTAATAATTACACATAGATTTCCTGTCATAACCAATATTTCCTTAGCTGTGTTTTAGATTAGTATAAGGTGAACAACTTCAGGACTTGTTTTAATGCACGTGTCTCTCGGTTTATTTACTCAACGGTTGATTCCATTTTCACTAATAATGATTTATGACCTACATGATTTCAATATATTGATACTGATATTAATATACCCAAATTCGAGCATGTTAAATCTGGCCTACGTGCTTTTTTTTCTCATACTTTATATTACTAACTAAATTATTACTAACAATTTACAGTAATTCTTGAATTACTTATCTTAAAACTGAAGTCAAAAATTATAACAATAAAATCTTTTATACAATGGTTGTCACTTGGTGTCACTAAACTCTATTTTGAAGTAGAAATTCATCTTGAAAAATGTTTCCTCCAATAGCCTTGGAATTATGAATTTTGTACTCTTTTTCATAAATATCGTGATTTTTTTCAACTGTCCTGTCACTAATTGTTACTTTTGGTATTATTTTTTTGAAAATGCATAAAATGTGAGTAAAATAGAACCATTTTCATTTTAAAAGGTATTAATGTTAATGTATTTATATAGTTTATCAAATAATATAGGTGTTTTCGGGAAAAAAACCTGAAATATTCCAGCTTGAAATAAAAAAAGTTACAGTTTTGTAATTAACTGTTTTACACGAAACAGAATAGACCCTGTGCTTATGATAGAGAAAATAGTTGAGGTAATTTAAAATTTGAAAGGACATGTTATCTTTAATTATTTACTGAAAAAAATCAAGTAAATGCAAAATATTCATATTCACAATATTTCTTATCAGTTGTCATAAAATCCAGCTTACCTGGTTCAAAATATCTTTTACAAAATGAAACATTTCAATCACGAAAGCCTATCTACAATATACGGGAATCAAACTCTTGCACAATTGTACATTGTACTGGCCGATCAGTCAAGTAAAAAATACTATGGAGTTCACGACGCAAGAGTACGCAGAGATGCACTTGTAGGAGATCGACACCTTGATCGCCGAATCCCTACTTCGCGTGTTTTCAAAATTACACCAATGTCTATTAGAGACAGTACACAGACACATGGTACACATGATGTCGGTATGGAGGAACACCTTCTAGATATTGTTAGAAAGATCATGAAATCAGTAGCAGTGGACGATTTTTGATATTTTACATAAAAACAAATTTCATCCGAGGCCACTTCAGCACTGAACATGCATTGGAAGCCACTGAATTTCCACCTAGAGTTCAATTTTTTCTGCTGGTTGCTCCTGGATAAAATCCTGTGGACCTATGAGTCATTATTTATGAGAGAGGAAATTTTGAACACCACAACATGCACCACTGGGTCCAACAGAACCCGACAGCTAGAAAGGAAAATTCATTCCAAAGACGTTTTCGTCTTCATTTGACCTGGTGTTGTTGTAGAGGATAAACTAATAGGTCCAAATATTTTTGAAGAAAATTTAAATAGAGAAAACTATTTACTTCAACATAACTTACCTAGATGGCCTTGACTCCTTAAGCAGGACGGCGCTCCTCCTCACTTCAGTAATGAGGTACGTCAATAGCTGACTGAACTATCCAACGTGTATAGGGCACGGAGGGACGATAGCATGGCCGGCTAGGTCTCCAGATTTGCACTTTCAATGAATTGTTTTGTTTGGGAACTTATAAACAGTAAGTTTACTCCACAGCTCTAAATTCAGAAGGTGAACTCAGATACAGAAGAGAATATATCCCACCCCCAAGTTGTCGACCACCCTCGGAGGCGACGACATGGGTTTTTACACTCACCTAGGTCCCCATTACCAAAATCAAAAATCAAATTCTCTGACTCTTTTCATGCATACTCAACTACACCTAGCGCCTGTACTAGAAGCTGCTATGCAAAAGTTAAGAGAAACATTGTCATTCAAAGTGACAGTTGGAGTTATGCGGAAACAAGAGTCTGTGTAAGGAAAAGAGTCGGGCAATTTGAGAATGAATTTAATTTCCAAATTAAATTTAGTGTTTTTCTTGACTTTTTTCTCTCTGCACAATGTTTTTTACTAGAGTAAAATAAAAAGTCGCTACGCATGAAAAATGCTACATTTCTCTTTCCACGTGACCTTCAAAACTCCTTTTTTTCCCCTTTTTTTTTTAAATTTTAGCCCTTGTTTTTTCTTACAATTAAAAAAATAAAGTAAAGTGTCTAATATCAAATAAAGGCAATTTTTTTATACAATTTGACCATTGGTGTTATACCTAACAACAATCCGACAATACTGTTTTGAATATTTCAGGTTTTTTTCCCTAAAACAACTATTTTGTTTGTTTCAAACTAAATAAATACACTAACACTGTTACTTTTTAAAATGAATTCATCCTACTTTACTGAAAATTTTAATAATTCAGATAATACCAAAAGTAACAACTGGTGGCAGAAAAGTTGAGAAAATGTACCTACTCCTCGATAAGTCATGATATTTTTGAAAAACAGTAAAAAAAATTCGTAGTTACAAGGCAAATTGAGAGAGAAAATGTTCAAGAGGGAGTTTCTACTTCGTAAAGTGTGTACTTTTACCCAAAATATTTTTGGACACAAAGTGAAAATCAGTATATAAAATTTAAACGAAAATATCTACCGAGTCATTGTACTCCAATCTAAGTATTGAGATAATGACGTGTCGCCAGATATCATACTCTAATATCTAAAACTAAAAACAACAAACGTTCAGACGATCAATAAATAGGACATATAGATTTGTTGTTTTGTAATTTTGAGGTTAGGTCCCACGCACCAAGCTGCAATTCATTAATCAGCTGACCTTGACACTGAACTTGTCTCTTCAAGGTCATTCCCACAGTGTGTGTAGTGTTTAAACATAATATTTTATCGCTTACATAACATCCCATGCTTCTAAATTAGCGCCAATAATTTGCCATTATAACTGACAACTGTAGTAACGCTTAGCCCAACGATAATAAGTGATATTTATACGTAATTGTCTGTCTGTTAATATTCACATCATATGATTAACCTAACCTTAACTAGTAGACTGCATTAGATTGTAATATCAAATTATAATGCAATTATTATTTGTTATTACTATATATACTTGGTATTTCTAAAACGTTCATAAAATAAATAAGTATTATTCGTTTTGAACTATGTAAACATAACCTCAAAATAATATAAATTATAATAAATTTATAACGCTTGGGTTTACAATGTATTAATGCTAGCATTGTATCACCATGATTTTTTTCCCCCGAAATGTTAAGGATATAAGAATATTTATCTATTATATTTATGAAAAAATGTATATTTTTCCAGACTCGCGTTTTAAAATTCTTGTTCAACCCTTATTTCTTAATTTAAACAAAAATAACGCTTATGTTATAAATATATAGATGAAGGCCCTAGTTGTACTTTATACGGTCTATACTTCCTTCTTCGCTGCTGCTACCCTTGTATTTATAAATGTAGTTCGTACAAGTTATAATTATATAACTAGGGGTTCTATAAACCTCACTCCTAGGAAAATTTACTGCGTTTAATAAATCCTTCATGTAAACCTAATATGGCTACTGCCTAGCGTGCGATGTGATACACAACAATATTAGATTTTCATAGGGCCACAGGTACTGTACACTTGAACAAAACAATACTCATAGAGAGAACTAATCGAAGTTAAAAAATGATTTATGACTGAATTGCACCCTACGTTATGATTTACCATACATTGGAATCACAGTAACAGTAAATATTATGTTGTACCTATTGATGTGTATAAAGTCTGAATTAGTGATTTAAAAATTATCATTTACCCCCACCATTGGTGAGGTTTTGGTATTCGTTGGAAATTTTACATAGATGCACATAAAAGGTGGCTGAAAAAACTACCAACCTCTCTTATTTTTTTTAGATATTCGAATTCTTTTTGCGTGAATCTCTTTAGGTGAGAAGGGCAATCTAAAAAAGCAAAAGTTTAAGTTATTTTAATTGAGATGGGGATGGGGGTTGCTCAAAATTTCAAATGGCACGTATAGACTTGTGATACCTTATTTTAAACGTCTCTGTCAGAGAAGAAGAACACGAAGAAAATTAAATTCTGACCACCCAAAACAAAATGGCGGCCAAAAGAGTTATTTTATTTACGAAGCTAAACGGAAGCTATAAGCTATGGAAGATCGATTCAGACGGGAAGAAAAACGATGTTTCGAAATGAAAGTTTACTGCTTAAAATACAAGACCTCCATGTTTTGTGGGGAATTTCTTAAATTACCACTAAACCTAACCTAAGCAAACTTTTCAAAACATGTTTGGTACAATGAGAACAATTTGAACATTTCAATGTCATACAAGGGGATGTACCGTACCAATTTAGCTTCGTACAAAAAGTAACCTTTAGACACCATCTGATTTGTGTGGTCAGAATTGAATTTTCTTTATGTAATTTTTCTTGTCGAGACATTTAAAATGAGTATCACAAGCCTAACTAAGCGTATCATTTGAAAATTTTGAGCAACCTTCATCCCGCCGAATTAAAATAACCTAAACCATTGCTTTTTTAAAGTTTCCCTCTCACCTAGAGAGCAAACAGATTCAAATATTTAAAAAAAATAAGAGGAAGTGGTAGTTTCTCTTCAGACACTTTGAATACAAGTTACACCAAAGGTTAGAGGATATCTTAAGGAGCACAATAGATTAAATAGTGTGTTTAATCTAACCTAACCTAACCTATGAAACACGAAAAAGTTTTTAATTCATATTAATGAAAACATAGAAATAAAATGTGGGTGGATTTTTTATATTGTAATATATTGTAAACTTCCTGCAAGAAAGATTTAGAAAATAGTTCAATTTCATTCCACATTTGAAAGTTTTTGACACTTAACACGCACGTCGTGTTATTTATTTTTATTTTTATTTAATACTCTGGTACACGCACGTCGGAGGACCAGTCGAACTGTGAAGTTACTGTTACGAATAACCGTAATTTCGAAAAGGAAAATAAAATATTAAAAAACTTATAATTTATCTTTCGGCCTATTTACAACGAACCTAATACATACATTCCATAATGATTGAGAACTGCGCAACAAATATACTGACAAGTTAATAGGACTTAGTTTCGTGTAACAAATAACCAAACGCACAAACCAAATAACGTTGTAAATTGTACAAAGCTCATATTTATTTTTAGCTAAATACATTTTTTTGAAAGAGAAAAAAAATTATGAGTTTGTAAGAGGCAATATCGAAAACTATTCAACCGATTTGAAACATTCTTTCACCCAGCTATACATGAAAAATTGGAGATGAACAACATGTAAAATACAATATAATATTTTATTCTACGCCATGTTATCTTTATAAATATTACAATTATGTTGCCTGTTATGTTGGCAACACTGCTGCTCTTATTCTAAACCCGACGATCAAATTATAAATCACGAATTAAATTTTATAAGGTCATAAACGCTTTATAAAAAAAAAAAAAAAAAAAAAAAAAAAAAAAACTAAATAAAATAAAGACCCTCAGCCCTCGAATACTCTAATAGAGTGAGGATCGAATGAAAACAAGAATCAGTGAAGAGAGACCTGATAGAAAAGTTTTAAAAAAGGGATATAACCCAATATTACATGAAAAAATATGTAGATTCAATGGCCCTTCAGGATTGCTCACTATTGGTGAGTCCTTGAGAGGTACCTACATGTTAATCATATGTGTAAAAAAAAAAAAAAAAAAACTACGAAATCAGTTAAACTATACTGTTGTGTATGAATTTAAGATATTAACAATACCTATTTCAAATTGTTTCGATAGATTATGTTACGAGTGGGGGGACATTCTTTCTAGATTCTAGTTGCGTAACCTTAATTTGACTCAATGGTTAGTGTGTTGAATCAGCTGTTATCAAAGTTGAGAAATTGGTTGTTGTGGTAACGACTTTCAAAATGGTTTAAACATTGGAAAACAATTCCTGGCACGTTTAGATGAAAGGAGAACAAATTTTATTGTTTCATGTGTGTGCACATTTAAGCTTAGACTTATAACACTTCTGCTTGCTGCATTATTGACAAACAAAACAGACGCTATTTATAGTATCAAAATATCTGTTAATACAATTTTATTGGATTAAATCATTTACATACTCTTAACTTTTGTTAGAATTACACGATAACTTCATTGAAATTAAGAAAAAAACAGAATTAAAATAAACATTAGCTTAACATACTCACGCATTAAATCCAAAACCGTATTTATCTTCACATAAAAATAAGTATTACCTGAAAACAAAAAAAATTGCGTTATTAGAAAAAAATATAAATCAATTAAAAATAATAACATGCAACAACTTTCCCATACACTCCCAAAAATATACCTGTTTATACGAAAATTTTTGTTTTGTTATTCTCTATTGCCCCCCCCCCTCCGTGTATTGCTTATGCGAAATAAGTAGGTATGGTAGAAGGGGTAGAGAAAATGTTTTGATAAGAAAATAACTTGTATTTACATAAAAACTTTAGGTACATATTTTAGCATAAAATTGAGCATTGCTAGTTATCATATTCACACAATTAGCTGACGTCTTGAGAATAGAAAAATGTCTGTTGGAATTTTAGTAACAATAACACATGACAGACAGGAATATTATTTTTGGCCAAAAACTTACGGATTAGGAGCGAGATGTGGCTCGTAATGGGTGAAGGAGGAAGCCATTGGCCCATTTCTCTATACCTCATTTCACAAATGTTGCAGTACGCTTTTGTAATATTCGGAGCTTACAGTTGTTCTCCTTGGAACGAACTCTGATCGCCCTCATTATAGAGAAAAAAAAGAAAAAAAAAGAAAAAAAAAAGAAAAAAAACAGTGAACATGACCTTACGTTGGACTTGACTGACGTGACTTCTTAGGGCGAGGAGAGTCACTCGTTTTCCAATGGGAACTCTGAATTTTCGTCTCAGGATCATATCCATACACCCAACTTTCATATCCAGTTATAATATTGGCTATGAAGTCTGGATATGCTTCAAGACGATCCTTCAATTCCATTCAAACTGAATGACCCTGTAAACACGATCTCACCCTTCAGACTCTGGAAGCGGACTGACAAGTAACAACTTGGTCAAACTTGACGCTGACTATCTCATAGGATGGCTTATCGAACTTATTACTTCAAATGGATCTACAGGAATTGCAGCTATAAAAATTCACTAACCGTATTTTTTAATCACACATCGTATTTGTCACTGTAGAGAGGATGGAGTTAAAACAATCGCATGCAGAATCGTGTGTGTTCAACAATATGAGCAATAAAACATTTAAACTGGCTGCCACTTGAAAGTGTTCAACCTGTACACCAAGTAAAATTATTTGATAGTGAGATAGACAGATAGATAAATGTCTTTATTTAAAGGGAGAACGTAGGACCACTTGGTCCACTCTACGTTGGTCTACGAGAACGTTGGACCACTCTACTGCTTAACCTCATACAAAAATACAATAACAGATAAAATGAAACAAAAATTAAAAAAAAAGTTAATATCTAGTAATAAACTGTTTGAAAAAAAAGTAAGAACAATAATAGTAATAAGGGAAAAGAAAATATATAATAAAGAAATAAAGTGATAAAAATAAAATTAATAATAATTAACAGATTTTCATCTCATTAATTAAAACTAAAATAATAAGAAAATAAATTATAAAATAGCTATTAATATATAATAGACAACACATTTACTAATAGGCTAATTTTTCCCACATCAAATCCAGTGAAAGCGAAAAGCTTTATCCCCTTATACTATGTAATAAATACAAAAGAGAGAGTAAAGTAAACTAGAATGCAGCACACTTGGAGAATCAGTACTAATTAGAAACCTTTGGTGCGATATACTATTCAGAAAAACATGATTTTATTTATTTTTTGTTGTTTAGAGACAAATAACCTCTCGATCATCATCTTCTTATAAAGATCACAAGCCCTCTAATACTCTAATAAAAAGAGTTAGTCAAAAGAGGCCAGATAGGAAATATGAAAGAAGGGATCAATACAGGAGCTTGAATACAACTATTGCATTTTACTCCTATTGTATTTCAAAGGACCAACACTTACGGAAACGTTTAACACCAAATGAAAGAAAACACAAATTTTCAAGACCAAAAACTTTACACTTGCAGTAAGGTATTCTTGTAGAATAGATTTTTACTACACCAAGGAATATAAATCAATGATCATATTAAATATTTGAGACACGAATATTACCTGTACCGACCGGCATGAAATGGTGATATTTTCCTTCATTTCTCACTAAATAATTGTCAAGTATATACAGGTGGATGGTGGAGTGGTAAATGTTTTACGACCTAGTTGTAAGTGAGGAGGGTTGAAATCTTCAATCTACATTTTTGTCTGACATTGCATATCGATGTGACATCTATAGGATTTTTAATAGTTCTGTCAATACTAGTTCTTGCTCCTTAGATGTTCAATATATCCAATAAATGGTTCTTGTAAACCTAACCTAGGAACTTTATCACCACCACTTATGGGCCTCGGTGGCTAGTGGCCCATTCGTTACAAGCGTAAATAATCCAACTACTGTTTACATTTTACTCTATATCACATTTATATTCAAGTTATACCAAGTTTAGAAATCACAGGTAATAAAACAATGCAAATGTTACACAAATAATAGTTTCTTTTTAATATTTTTGTATCTCTTATAAATGAAAACATCAAAATGTAGTTATTGAGGAAGTTTATATTTTTTGGTCAAACCATATATGTCAACTGACCATCGCAAAGTGAGTAGGCCTATATAGTACTAATTATTACTAGTGCTAGTACTAGCAACAGAATATAGTTTTGCGTATTTTTACAACATAAAATTAAGACTACCTGCTAAGGGTGCGTCATCTATAATTGAGAATTTTTACGTTGCGTAATAACCACAGGAAGTGTTTTCGCACAATTATTGATCAAATACTGTGGAAACGTGACCTTTCAACACGTGTTAAGTAGGCTTACCACAATTATGTAGAATAAGTAATTGTAACTACATAGCGTATTACAATTTTAACGAGTTTATAAACACAGAAAATATATAGCTATTTCTGTATAATAGCTACATAATGGAAACGTAAGTACCGGGTAATACGTAATATCCATTAATTAATCCTATCTATTGGAAAAGATATCATAGGGTAGTATACTGTGCAATATCTATTAACTAATTCCATCCTTTGGAAACTTCATCACCGGGTAATACGTAATATCCATTAATTAATCCTATCTATTGGAAAAGATATCATAGGGTAGTATACTATGCAATATCTATTAACTAATCCCATCCTTTGAAAACTTCATCACCGGGTAATACGTAATATCCGTTAATTAATCCTATCTATTGGAAAAGATATCATAGGGTAGTATACTGTGCAATATCTATTAACTAATCCCATCCTTTGGAAACTTCATCACTGGGTAATACGTAATATCCATTAATTAATCCTATCTATTGGAAAAGATATCATAGGGTAGTATACTGTGCAATATCTATTAACTAATCCCATCCTTTGGAAACTTCATCACTGGGTAATACGTAATATCCATTAATTAATCCTATCTATTGGAAAAGATATCATAGGGTAGTATACTGTGCAATATCTATTAACTAATCCCATCCTTTGGAAACTTCATCACCGGGTAATACGTAATATCCGTTAATTAATCCTATCTATTGGAAAAGATATCTTAGGGTAGTATACTGTGCAATATCTATTAACTAATCCCATCCTTTGGAAACTTCATCACTGGGTAATACGTAATATCCATTAATTAATCCTATCTATTGGAAAAGATATCATAGGGTAGTATACTGTGCAATATCTATTAACTAATTCCATCCTTTGGAAACTTCATCACCGGGTAATACATAATATCCATTAATTAATCCTATCTATTGGAAAAGATATCATAGGGTAGTATACTGTGCAATATCTATTAACTAATTCCATCCTTTGAAAACTTCATCACCGGGTAATACGTAATATCCATTAATTTATCATATCTACTGGAAATATCGTCACCGGGTACTATGTAATATCCATTAATTAATCATATCCACTGGAAATATCGTCACCGGGTACAATGTAATATCCATTAATTAATCATATCAACTGGAAATATCGGCACCGGGTACTATGTAATATCCATTAATTTATCATATCCACTGGAAATATCGGCACAGTGCACTATGTAATATCCATTAATTAATCATATCCACTGGAAATATCGGCACCGGTTACTATGTAATATCCATTAATTAATCATATCCACTGGAAATATCATCACCGGGTACTATGTAATATCCATTAATTTATCATATCAACTGGAAATATCGGCACCGGGTACTATGTAATATCCATTAATTAATCATATCCACTGGAAATATCGGCACCGGGTACTATGTAATATCCATTATTTTATCATATCCACTGGAAATATCGTCACCGGGTACTATGTAATATCCATTAATTAATCATATCCACTGGAAATATCGGCACCGGGTACTATGTAATATCCATTAATTAATCATATCTACTGGAAATATCGTCACCGGGTACAATGTAATATCCATTAATTAATCATATCAACTGGAAATATCGGCACCGGGTACTATGTAATATCCATTAATTTATCATATCCACTGGAAATATCGGCACAGTGCACTATGTAATATCCATTAATTAATCATATCCACTGGAAATATCGGCACCGGTTACTATGTAATATCCATTAATTAATCATATCCACTGGAAATATCATCACCGGGTACTATGTAATATCCATTAATTTATCATATCAACTGGAAATATCGGCACCGGGTACTATGTAATATCCATTAATTAATCATATCCACTGGAAATATCGGCACCGGGTACTATGTAATATCCATTATTTTATCATATCCACTGGAAATATCGTCACCGGGTACTATGTAATATCCATTAATTAATCATATCCACTGGAAATATCGGCACCGGGTACTATGTAATATCCATTAATTAATCATATCCACTGGAAATATCGGCACCGGGTACTATGTAATATCCATTATTTTATCATATCCACTGGAAATATCGTCACCGGGTACTATGTAATATCCATTAATTAATCATATCCACTGGAAATATCGTCACCGGGTACTATGTAATATCCATTAATTTATCATATCAACTGGAAATATCGGCACCGGGTACTATGTAATATCCATTAATTTATCATATCCACTGGAAATATCGTCACCGGGTACTATGTAATATCCATTAATTAATCATATCCACTGGAAATATCGTCACCGGGTACTATGTAATATCCATTAATTAATCATATCCGTTGGAAACGTAGTTATCAGGTACTATGCATGATCCATAAAAAATTCTACACATTTTAGACAGTTATTTCTGAATCACTACATTATGTATGTCATGGGATAATTGTATGGTCGTAGAAGGACAAAGTGGGCCTCATGGCTGAGGTCGTACGGGAACACATGCCTTTCCACACGGCAATAGATTTTGTTTTATTTGTATATTTTTTTAAAGAGCACAGATGGAAATAGCGGCAATAATGCCATGTGAGGTTTCAACGAATTACATAATAAAAACCAGCTTATTCTTGATATTTGTAACATAGGAGACCAGCTCTATTGAGTCCAAGTTCTTCAGCCATGGGGGCACATTATAATTAGTATGGGTGCGATATATCTGAGGTACATTCTAGATCTATACATTTTTCAACTTGTCTTTTGTTAGATCCCTCTCTTTCATATTTTCTAACAGGACTCATAAATAAATCTTTTTCTAAATCAGGTAGAATATTCACCTTACAAGATTGAATGTATTAAAAAAATACAAAGAATTAAGACCACTGTTCACAAAATTCTTAATTTTTATCCCTTCTCCAAATATTTGTTTTCTTATTACATGTAAATTTTTAATCCGATGTATTATCATTTCATATCCATAATAATCAAAATAATATAAAATATTTTGATTTTTTTTAAAGGGTAATGATGGATATATCTACCTGATTATTTTAGGTTAAAAAATAATACACAATTATATGAGACCTCGATTTACTATATTCAAGACTTCATATGTTTAATGTGCACAAAGCTGTGACGTTCTCTGTGCACAGTGCGTCAGTCCTCAACTATTAATGAATAGACAAACAGTTAACGAGTTCTAATTTTGTAACTAATTGGCTCTTAATAGCATTGACATAGTTTCCAGTTTCTGAAATTAGGAGACAGCTGATTTCCTATTGTGTAAATAGTTTGTTGTAACCTAATTTAACAATAAATGTTATCGCAAGACTATGACGTCACTCAATCATCTGTTTCCCAACTGGTTCAAATTTTATTCGCCACGAGCATGTGCAATACTATAGAATTTATTTTTGTACGGTTAAATGTTTCTGTCTAAACATCACAATAGTTGAAATACCGTAGTTAAAATAGAGATTTGTAAGTATTTGGTAAAACTAAAATTAAAAAATAAATGTTATACAATATTCAATAAGCACTGCTGTGGTGAAATTATAAACATAAATTCCCCAAACCACAATTCCTGGAACAAGAACTAAAAACAAAATAATTCCAATATTTATAACTAAATTTATTCCACTGAATATTCTGATGTAGGCTACATCTCGATAAAACTCTCATTTAAATCTACACTTTCACAGTAGTAAGTGAACTATACATGTTTAGTTAGCCTAAGTCCAAAGTTTTTAAAAGTTTTAGGGTGAGTTTCAAGTGGTTTATAGATTGTACTAATATTATACAAACTTTGTATTTGTATTTCACATATTATCGCGTAACTTTATATTTTCAGTACTTAAGTAGGTAGTTTCAAACGATAAATATTTAGACAGATTAGATGTGAATAGCAGGTCACATGATGTTACTTGTTTTTTGTAAAGTTATTTGCACATCTCACCCCCAAGTCAATGCCATGGATATAATGTGGCCTCACGCTGAAAGACTATGGAGTGGTAGGGCTTCATGTATATTAGATTAGATTAAATGTTATTTCTAGTTTAGCAGTAGACAACAATATTATTGAAATGTATATCAGTTATTAAATAAATAAGCTAAATAATAATTGCAATTATTGTGTTTTTAGTTATTGATAGCGAATTATCAATTAATATAATAAATATTATCACTGGGAATGAACGCGAGGTTTAAGACGTCATTATATTATGTGGGTGTCATTACGTAATAATAATACAATTAAACACCAAAGAAATGTGCTGTTTTATAACATTAGCTCAGGTATCATCAGGTTTGGGGTCGAGAGGCTGGGGAGATGATCACTCAGTTGAATGTCTGGCCATCCCCCCCCCCATCTCAGGGGTACGGTATATCCGTACTCAAGACCGACGGAGTGGGTAGCACCAATAAAATGTGGCCCAGTGCAGTGAAGAACTGCATCCTGCTAGTGGTGGCCCTCAACTGGACAATTAGTCTAGACTAAATCCGTCGGATCTAGGGCAGTAAACCCTGAATTAAAAATCTCTAATCACAAGATGTAGGTTACCCGTGCCCAAGAGATGAATGTCACAGGTTAGTTGTCTCTAACGGGTGGAGCTATCTGAGATATCAGGCGCCCTCTCAGAGTATTTAGCCTTGCCTGGGCATTCGGGGCTCTGTCCAGGTTGACCTAGCTACTCGTGGGATTTTTATGGGAACCCTAAAATCAGATAAATATAGCGAGAACCATTAGACGAGGTCCAACCTGAAATCTCAGCTAAGGGATCCAGCGTTTGCACATCTACAGCAGTAGAAATAATTGCGAGAAAGGTTTACTGATGGTCTTTTTAGTAGATGACAGGCCTCGGCAGCTTTCTGTCAGTATTTCGTCAAGAATAGCATCGACTTAGCTCTTAATCAGGAACCATGGCTTCACCAACGTCGAGTAGCCGGGTTTGGAGATACAAAAGGCAAGCTTATTTATTGTAATTCCCTGCCTAATGTAAGAACTTGCGTAATTGTAGGTAAGGGTATACATAGCTATCCGTTAATGGATTTTTGTTCCCAAGACATAACGACAGTCCAGATCAGTTTAGGGGTGGGAAACAACGCATAATAATGAGCTCCATTTACATCCCCTATGACACCAAGACATTACCACCAACAAGGGAACTGGAGCTGATCGTGAAATATTTTGCAGTTGGTGCCAGACAATACTTATTGACAGCGACGTCAACTCACACCATCAAGCGGGGAAGCAGTAACAACAACCCTAGAGGCGAGTCTTTACTTTGCTTTCTTGTGTCTAATAATCTATATGTATTAAATATTGGTAACATATCTACTTTCAAGAACAGAGTGAGAGAGGAAGTTATCAATATTTCAATACGTTCCAAGAACGTGCTAGTCTTAGAGGCACCCTCACTTTTAGACCATAGGCATATCCAATTCCAACTGAATACACAACCTAAGTATAGAGTCCTTTAGAAACCCACGAAGGACTATATGGTCACAATATAAAGATGGCCTTGCCAACAGGCTTGAGTTATTAGACTAGGTAAGAAATTAGCAGACCTAGATAATGCGGCGTCACAAATTGGAGGCAGCATTGAACATAAAGTAAAAACTCCTAGCCCTTGAATACTATAATAACGTAAGGGTACGAAAAGAACAAGAGAAAACTCATAGTAAAGAGAGTGATCTAAGCCAAGACTACATGAAAAAAGTAGTAGAACCAGGTAGGATTGCCAAGCCCCTATTTACTATAAATTAACATATGAGCGGCACTAGTATTTCAAGTTATAACTAAGGCTAACAAATGAGCACGACAAAAGTAGTGCGTGCCCCTGTCCAATTAGCTTATTCCTCTCTCTTGTTTGCCTTATTTTCTATACTTTATTAACAAAACGTTATAAGCGATAACACAAGTAAACAAGATTTTATATAAGCAAAATAAAATATGGTGGCCATAACATCCGCTATAACCACAATACAAAGACACTCTCTCTCTCTAGATAATAACAACATATCATTTGTAGTTCCTAACACATACTACACAAAGCCGTATAAAAAGCACACCTTTATAAATATAACCTATAAATTGTACATGGTAAACAATTCACTTTACCTAGCCTAACTTGTACCACATATCAAATAAATATAATTCAAACTGATATTCCATGAATTTGAAAATACCATTCAGCTAGTTCAACATTCTCATAATTTACCAACTGTAAATCACAATACTTTTGTACAATAGTAAAAACATACCGTCTCGACCCCACTCCCACCATACAATGTAAGAACACCTCTTCTCAACAAAAACTATGAATTCGCACGTATGTTTTAATATATATATTTCTCTTTGTTGTTAAAAGGCGAAAACCTCTTGGTTATCATGGCCTTATAAAATAAAATAAAGACTCCTAGTCCATGAACAATCTAATAGAATCAGGTCGTAAAAGAACAAGAGATGACCAAGAGGGATCTGATACAAAATATGAAGAAAGGGATCTAACCCAAGACTTGATGAAAAAAAGATAGATTTCCTGGGAATTGACATGCACAACTCATTATAGATATGCCCCTGAGAGTCGTATTTTGTATACCTTAAAACATATAACAAGAAAACCCTTCAAAAATAATGTTTTTAAATTCTCTTCCACCCAAAATCACGTAACCAACTTGTACCCGAAAATGTATTTTAAAGACAGAATTTTGACATTCTTTGGTTTTGACAATATTATTCAACCAGTTCCATATTACCCGAGTTCTATGCTCCCATTAGAATGGTATATTCTTTGTACTAGACTGTTGCTTTCAGCTCATTAGGTTAAGTTATACAAGGTGACGTCAAAACTTTATCTCCGCAAGTAACAAAAGTTCCTGAAAGGAATCTCGTTTTTTTAAAGTACTGTAATTAATCGAAATGACAACAATTTCTGTTATTTTGTACAATATTGAAGGTCCGAACTACAATAAAAACAATATACAGATTGGAAAGATGAAGTCATTAGTATCTTTTAAAAATACCTTAAAAACATGATATTATCCAAATTTGTAACATGGATAAAAAATAAGAAGTGTATAAAAAACGAAAAGGAAAGGAAAAAGAATTTAAAAAATTTACAAAAAGTGAAAAAAAAAAACACATTACAGATATTCAGAGCATGCAGCATAAAAAAAGATTCTTCATAGTATTGAATCATGCAAGTAAATTGTATTAAAACCAGAAGAAGTTGTTTTGTCATTTTAAAACTAATATGCTTTTTTGTTACAATTTTTTAATAAATGATAATAGATACCAAAGTGACTGATATTAAACACATGCCATATTATATTGAGAATGAACTATAACCATGATAATTGTTACACTTACCAAAATCATAACCATTTATTCTTTTATCAGAAAACCCTATTAAAATTAACTTCATTTATTTTATTTTTCTAACAATTAATTTTTAAACAATCAAATTTTCAAATCTTATCCAATTAGACCACTGAATAAAGGCAGATTTTGTGAAAATCTGGACAACAATTGTAGTGTGTGTGTGTGTATGTATATAAATATATGCTTGCAACAATTTACTGTATATTCAATTACCTGCTATTACATGCACAAACACTTACATACCCATATTTAGCGCTTTTTACTATTCAAAAATCGGCATAAACTAAAAAAAAATGCAAGTTTTGTCTTTAGTAAAAATGCCTTATAGCAACAAAATATTGCAAAAAAAGGAGCGCACATATCTCTGCCCCAGTCAGTGCGCCTGACGAAAAAACTACTAAGGACCACTTTGATGGAATTTAGTCATCTACAACTTTTGTATGAAACTGTTTTTTGATATCTTGCTTAATTTTTAAGGTATTTACAATAAACAGTTTTGCCCCACCTTTTAAACCCCCCCTCCCAGGGGCGCCCAGCGGTGAGCTGAAGTGTCAGATCCCCCCCATCTTCTCTTTCGTGTTTAGAGAAATTTTGTCAAGTAAAAATCTTTATTTATGTAGTCCACATTTCATTGTTCTAAAACTGAGATTCAAAGATTGCCACTTAAAAGAAATCAACACTACCTGATTTAAAAATTATTACACCCAAATGTAATATAGCCTATATGTTAACGAACTGATAATTCAATATCCCATATAAATTTATTGAACTTTTTTTAAACAAAATTTTATCGTTGACATAAGAACATTGAACCCTGATAACTTTAACTAATTGTTAAATCTAAATAGCCTATTAACATTCGTCTCTCTTGTTAAATCTAAGCTCAGTTTGTTTTATCTGAGTTTTAAGCTTATTAAAACTATATATTGTTTAATTATTAATATTAAATTGTTTCTACATTAACATCTTTTATTGAAGGTCTAATATTAGCTATAAATTAATATTCAACTTCCAAATTGTCTAATTCGAGCTATCCAGCTGATTGTTGGATCAAATAGTCAAACTATCCTAGTTATAGTATAATATTTTCAACAGCTTTTTGTACATAACGCTCAAAAACCTCCCCAATTTGAACAGGTTAGGTTAGTTCGGTTATATTTACAAAGTATGAATGTTACTCTATAGTGGGTACGCACATGGCAATCTACACATTCTTTCATGTAGTCTTGGATCTCTCTCATCTTACCTATCTGGTCTTTCTTGACCAAATCTTGTTTTTATCCGACCCCTCACGCTATAAGAATATTCAAGAGCTAGGAGTTTATTTATTATTTTTCTGTCTTTTTTAAGGCTGCGATGTCAGAGAAGTTTTCCCTTTTAAAGAGAAAATAATATTATTTAAATTATCTCAACAATAATATTTGACTAAGAAATAAATCTCACACACAGACTAAAGTGCGAATGAAGGAACCTAATATGAAACACATTTTAAGTACAATACATTTTTTGTACGTTAGAAGTGGCTCGTAAGTGAATCTTGCCTACCAAATATTAAATAAATATTACTAATTTAGTAGAAATACGTTAGTATTTCAATTGTTTTTCAATTTATACTGTTAACGAAAAGATAAAAATAAATCTTAAATTTAGAACCCCAAATTATAAAGTTGCCTGCACAACGTATTGTCGTAGTGTATGTTCCCCTTGTAGATGTTCAGGAAATGCTATAACTTTCATAGAAGGGAAAGGGAAATTTTAAAAGAGGGATAAGTTATGGAAAATCCCATTAGATTGACGTAGGATAAATCATGTACTATTATATAAGCAAACAATATTTACGAACTCTATTAAATATAATTATATACACTGTCATGAATATTGTCAGAGATAGGTGTACAATCCTTTATAAACATATAGACCTTTCAAAACGAAATACCAAAGTTGGAAAAAAAGTTCTATTAAAAAAAGAGAGATTCATTCTGCTTATGAAGATACGTATGGTAACAAATGTTGTTTATGTATCTAACGTTTAATCAAAATTATTTATAACGTATAGATTCTAGCTACTATGAGCTCTCTTATGGCAACGTCGGTGAAACAGATGAAACATGTCCACTAATCATCCTACCCACTAGAGCTATATGACACTACTTTTGGCTCACTGTGTATGGGTTAGTAATGCTCAAGAGAAATATTTTTCAACATTGGGTCCTTGGTAGTTCGTGACACACTGTATAGTCCGCGGAACATATAAGAAAGTAATACAATTATATAGGCTAATTTATAATTTACTCCTCAGCTTTCAACAACAGCTCTGCAGAGCTCCGGCCTACAGAACAATTCTCCTCTAAACTCGTCATTCCTCAGGATTCCCTCTCAACTCTAACCTTCAGCTTCTCAAGATCCTTATCCATATTCTCCATCCATCTTTTTCTGGACCTTCTTTTTAATCTCTTCTCCTAGGCAGCTGCAGAAACACCTCCATGTCTCTATCTTCCGGCATTCGTTGAACACACCTTGCCCAACTGATCCTTCATTGCTTAATAATTGTAACAATGCCCCGGCTCTCCATATGAATTCTACATCTCGGCATTGGTTCTAATCCGCAATGTTCCACCAACTTGACTTCTTCCATATATTTTCTCAGATTCTTTTTGTCCCACTTTATAATCTAATCTTTACGAGTTCTTTGTCACTGTCTAAGTTTCGGAAGCATATAATACCACTGGCCTTAAGATAAATTCTTATTTTAGTTAAACTCTGTAAATTTTTCGTGCGGGAGGTCCACACACTTTTGAATTTGTAATTGTTAATTTTGACTTTGGGTGCTCTATTGGATCAGTCACTCATATAATTTATAAAGAAGACAAATGTCCCAGTTAAAGGGTTAGGAAGGTTTTTCATTAAAATAACAATTAATGATTATTAACGAATAATTGGATAAAATTCGCATTCTAGATAATAAAAATGAATTCTCATAATGAAGAATACCAACGTTTAGAAATATTATGTGATTCCTTCTTTAATGCCACTGTTGGTCTTTTGGGTACCATACACATGAAATGTATCTGTGATTTCTAAAATAGCTATAATAATTGATATGTTTCCCTTCACCACAATTGACTTCTGAGAGATGACATTTTGAGTGGTTCTTAATGTTAACTAAATATATAAAACTGAAAGTGAAATCTGTTTGAGGTTCAGAATAAATTCTAAGGAGCCAGACATTCGAAAGTGGATTTTAAATTTTCAACACCACCCACCAATCACGATAAACAATTTTGGTAAGTATTTAAAATGTAATTTTAGAATTACAAATGTCATACTAAATTCTAAATATTAAAGGTTACGTTAATTTTTGAAATTTAATTACACTAGAAGTGTAATGGTCCAATAAATGTATTTTAAAATAACATGTGATGGTAGGACCGACCCACAGTGGTTCACTATAGTGAGTAGAAGCTTGACAATCCCGAGAGACCTAGCTGGATCGACGCCTTTTTCCATCTAATCTTGAATTAGATCCCTCTCTTTCATCTTACTTATTTGGTCTTTCTTGACCCACTCTTGATCTCTTCCGACGCTATTAGGATATTCGAGGGCTAGGTGTCTTTATTTCTTTTCTTCCTTTCTTTTTTAAGGCGATTATAACTGAGAAATGTTTCGACTTTAAGCAACAAGGGATAACAATTATGAGATCGATAGGTTAGGAAAGGTGGGTAGTTATAATTGTTTAAGGTAAGGGAGCTAAGGCCAAGTAAATGTTTAGAAACGCTGCTCTAGAGGTCGAATCCTTGGTCTTATTTTGTGCAAACAATAACTCTGCATCCAATGATGTCCAAATGTGTACTATACGACACGAGAATTATTATTAAATCCATTAGACAACTTCATAATTAGAAAAAAGTATTTAGTAAATTGTTCTAGTAGCTAAAATTTTTGTTTTATTTTTATCAAATATTCCTCATGATGACAGCGAAATTCCTGTCTAAATTTGATACATATTCTCCATTTTATGAATCGTTGAAGAAAGTTGGTAACTATAAAAATTGATTAGTCAATTTACAATCGTTTACACTTTTGTATGTTTCCCCATTATAACTCTGAACTACTAAGTCCTACAATCAATCATTTTGTACAGTTTTTAAATCTAGATAGAATTAGACCGACAAATATTTTATACAGAACAAAATTGAAAATTCTTATTAATTAGGGAAAATTTATCTCTAGTACTGGAAATTTTATTTGAATTTAATGGCGATTTCAGGAAGTACCTACAAAAAAATAGCTTTAAATTTGTCTGAAAATAGAAATAGTTTTGCCAAAAAACTAAGAGACTTTTCGTTAAATATTTCTTTTTTTATGAAATCGACGAGTCCCTGAGTTCTCCGAAGATTAGTTTTTAAGGGGAGGGAATAAAGGGGTTGAAAATGTGTTTATTAATATTGTCTCTTAAGTTTAATACAACTTTTAAAGATCATAAAATTGTCTACAATTTGTTTATTACTGTTTTCGATGGGTTTTCAAATAGACCGAGTTATGGGCTTCAATGTGCGATAACACTAACGCGCTTTAATTGTTAAAACTAAAGAACGTATCATCGAAAATTTTAAAAAAAATATTATTTTTATAATTTAATTAGGCTTATTTTGGGTCTTTATTTGTAGCTCTATGATGAAAATTGACAAAGTAATTAATAAAATAAGAAAACACACACGTACAACCAAAAGTTACAAATAGATTACTTCATGAACAACATTATTATTTGGTACTAATAACCACAGGGTAATAAGTTGTGATTCTTGTCACTTCGTATTTGAAATTATATTATAAATCACAAGCACTTTTATTGTAAAATACTGAGTTAATGTGGTTTTGTACTATTTTACAATTACATATCTCACAAAATAAAAATAAACCTAAAGATATGTATTGAATGCAAATACAAAATTATGTTCAGCTGTTATTTGGGCCAAATAATATTGTAATTCATGAGTCAAATTATTTTATTATTTCAATCATAACTTGATTAATTTTTATCATGGAGCAAAAGGCAATTAGATTATCTTAAATAGGTGTTGTTTTTAAAGTTTTTGAGAGAACGTATGCTTTTCAAGTTATTAACAATTCAAGCGTATAAAAGCTATCTTTAAAAGGTTATAAGTCAATAAATTTGTACTGCATAGAAACGAGTAATATATATAGGCTATATAGAGAGAATTTGATAATATTTCAAAGTTTGATATAACACATTTTGGTAAAATTCATACTTTACGAGATAGTGTTCAAAAACTATTATTACTCCTTTCAATCCCTTTCCATTAATAGCTACTCTTCAGAAAAATCTTTTAAAAGGAAGTATTTTAAAACAACTTCCTGCTTTTTTTATACTTTATTTTTTTTCCTTTTTAAAATCTATTTTCACTACACTCTTATCAAGTTATATTCGTTCAATATATGACCAAATACTAAAAAATCAACGTTATCAAATATGAAATGACAGACTGTTGAAACTGGAGTAGGTTTATAACCTATAAAATAATATCAGATTAAAATTTGAATGTAAATATTACAGCAAATCACGTGATCATACAATGTACTAATGAACCAAGGACGCGTCGTGGTTTAATGATTTTATTTAATGTTATAATTAAAACTAATGGTGTGTTTGCAGAATGCGAATCACGTACTGCAACCGAATGACTCAACCAACAGGTGTTTGGTCACCACTTGACTATCAAATTTTAAAATAATAGATTGCATATTTCATTTCAGGGTTTGAAAAATATATGTGGGTTTCATTAATTAATATATATCGTACCATCAAGGGATCATCTATAGAGAATACGGGGAGGGGATCCCGAAAGACCTAACTGGATCTATAGCTTTCTTCATGTAGTCTTCAGTTAGATCCCTCTATTTCATCTTTTCTATCAGAACACTTAATCAGTATAATTATTTTATCCTAAGTTATTTTGAAAAGTAAGTTCAACACTTGATGGTACTGTATCTGGAAGAACGAGCATTACCGAAGACAATAATAATTATCTATTTTGTCCTGTTATTTCCAAAGATTGTAATACTAAGTCAAAATTAATGATACAAGACGAATCCGAGACAAATTAATTAAGAATCGAAGATAAGTGACTCGTTTTGTTTCTTTACATTAAAGTATGGAGTAGAAATCCCGAGGATCTCAGATCTCTCTGGACCCAACTCTTGTTCTTTCCCAACCCTGAGGTTATTAAAGTACTCGAGGGCTACGAATCTTTGTTTTATATTTTTTATACGATAATGACTGAAAGATTTTTCGCTTTTAAACAGCAAAAAAACTTCCTTTTATTTTATATTTTTTGATTTACTCTAGATTTTGGTTCTGGGGACGGATATGTATAAAATCGAAGTAAAATTGCTACTTCAAAAACAGAAATATTGTAAGTTTCATAAAAAATGGACCAAGTATAAATTTGGGCCAAACCTTACTCATTTGAACCAACAAATATTTATTTCTTTACATAGAATACACACATTTCCGGCTTTAATAGTGTAGTCATTTAGACAAGTTATTATTAAGACGATCACTTTTCCCTAATCTCTATTTTTTTTATTTCTTATTCCGCATACATTTTTGTAAAAATCAATAATTTAGAAGGCCATTAAGTAAATTACCCAATCCGTTCTTGAACATCCGTTGTGTGAAAAACCCATGTTTGATTCCTTCGAGTTTATATTTAATAAATGTAGTAATTTTGAGTTTTGGTCTTAAAGAGGTACTTCCAAACTTTCCACTATCGGAAGAAAAAAACGAATCAATGTATGATAAAAATATACCCATGTTACCTCAAATAAGAAAATTGATTAAACTCGGTCCAAACACGATTTTGATAAACACCTTTTTGATGAATGTACAAAAGTCAATTATTGATTTTATTAATTAAAAAGCATTAGAATGGTAAGGGGGCACAAAGAAGAAGAGAGATTCGCAGGCAAAGTTATGGAATGGACAAGAACAGAACAACAAAAAAAAAGACAGAAATATTCACAGGTATTCACAGGAAAGTTATGGAATGGACAAGAACAGAACAACAAAAAAAGAAGACAGAAATATGCACAGGTATTCACAGGAATGTTATGGAATGGATAGGAACAGAACAACAAAAAAGGAAGACAGAAAGATTCGCAGGGGAAGTTATGGAATGGATAGGAACAGAACAACAAAAAAGGAAGACAGAGAGATCGGAGGGAATGTTATGGAATGGATAGGAACAGAACAACAAAAAAGGAAGACAGAGAGATTCGCAGGGGAAGTTATGGAATGGATAGGAACAGAACAACAAAAAAGGAAGACAGAGAGATTCGCAGGGGAAGTTATGGAATGGATAGGAACAGAACAACAAAAAAGGAAGACAGAAAGATCGGAGGGAATGTTATGGAATGAATAGGAACAGAACAACAAAAAAGGAAGACAGAGAGATTCGCAAGGGAAGTTATGGAATGGATAGGAACAGAACAAGAAAAAAGGAAGACAGAGAGATCGGAGGGAATGTTATGGAATGGATAGGAACAGAACAACAAAAAAGGAAGACGGAAAGATTCGCAAGGGAAGTTATGGAATGGATAGGAACAGAACAACAAAAAAGGAAGACCGAGAGATCGGAGGGAATGTTATGGAATGGATAGGAACAGAACAACAAAAAAGGAAGACCGCCAAGATAGAAAAGATTCTGGCTTTATTGAAATAAAAGGGAGATGATGTCAAATTGGATAGACAGACAATAATGGAGAGCAATAATAAGATGGATCTGTAACTTATCTTACAGGAAAGTGTGTAAATATTTTGAAACAGGAAATATTTCATAACCTAAGATGTCCAACTTTCTGAGACCATAATTTCTATATTAGGAATTGTTAGTGTGGTAGGCTCTTGTAATAGCTATTACAGATTTTGCAATAAAGAAAGATGAGACATGTAAGGGTCATGTCCACCAATATACTGGGATATTTTGGCACACATTTTTAACACAATCTGCATTATATTGTAAACGCTCTACAAGTCGCAACCATGAGAAATTTGGTATGAATGCTCGGCTAACCGGAAAAAAATTAGTAAGTAAATTTGAAAATAACGGCTGATTCTTAAATTATTTTTATTGAGACTAGCGTTTTACGTATGTGTTCTACAATGTCTCCTAATTTAACACATCGTGCGAAAATGGTGTTTTACGAATAATGTTTTACTTTATAAGGTGTACAACATTGTGCTGCTTAAATTTGCATCCAATGATTCTCAAACGAGTTTTCTGTAGTGAAAAATGAAAGATAAAAAAAAATGTATAACAACTTTAAGATTAGACAAAAAATCAGCAAGATGAAAATTTAATATTTAAATTAGATTGAACTATTCGTTGAACATGGTCAGAAGATTTCAAAATGACAGTCGTTTAAAGTTGTTTTTCAGAGTTTCGTTTTAATCTAGGTCCTATAATAACTTGTTAAATACATCTTTGTGATCTACTCTTATTAATGCCAAGATAGAGGTTACTACTTTATATTATAAATTTGTCTTGTATCATATCAACATACCAAACACACATCAAAGCAGACGTGACTTTCTCAGTTGCGTCATCAGGACATAACATAAATTTCTACTTATAAAGAACTATAACTTTTACACATTCCTAGCTAATTATCACTAGTTCTCTAATAAATTGGTTATCATAGACAACGTTAAACTTTTATTGTTTATTGTTTTACTCTTTGTAGTGACGCAAACAGTCAGAATGAAAAAACAAGCGGTAAATTGAAAGTTTAAATTAACAACTTCAATTTTATATTATTTATATACTACAGATAATTTATAGTTCTGTACAATTTGATACTATCGTATATAATATTAATGAAAGACAGCACGTGTATAAATTATAAATGCTACAGCTCACTTTAAACATTTTTTAAAAAATTTCCTACTTTTATTTAATTAAAATTCAGTACGTTATTAGTTGGTCATACATTTTGTTATAAAAGTTTGTAAATCTCAAAAATAGCGACAGTTTAAAACTAATTTTAGGCACAGCCTTCTTACATTAAAGTTAACTTATATGATTTTGTGCTGCTTAATACAAGCTAGTAGTAGTAATAAAAAGAGTGAAAATGGTGACGAAAACCCTGCGACCTTAAGAGATCCCTACTTCTTCCCTTGTCCTCCCTACTTCTTCTAAGACGAGAAACTCCAGCCCAAACTCATTAAATAGATCAAGGGTAGATATCTCCTCTGCATCAATCTGATATCCTCTCAGATGTGCAACAGATTCAACAGTTCTTTTCTCCCTCTTGACAGAATCAACAGGTTTCACCATGTTCTACTCCGATCCTTCTCAGTTATTTCCTGAGTCTACAGCGCCCTGATAGAAACCCTGTCAGCGTTAAGTTTATCTCTATTTAGTATGACGCATGTTCTAATTCGTCAGGAGTTCTTTGGCTTATTATGTCTCATGGATGGGCTCTTACGGTGAAGTAAGCATCTTCAAGGTCATAAAAAATTTCTGGACCTATGAGTTGATGCTGACACCCATTCTTGTAAGATTGTTCGCATGTTCATTTTCCTCTACTCCTATGTATCCTGGTACCCAGGAGAGTTACTTTATTGTTTTTGTCTAGGTTGTAGAGTTTCCCTTGGTAATCTCATACTATCTTAGAGATGATGACTGGAGAGTTCAGCGCTTTGATGGCGGCTTAGCTGTTCCACCAACTAGATCCCCGCGTGGTCGGGTAAGGCTAAATACTGTAACAAGACACCAAGAATTCTACAGGCTCCATATAAAGTAATAAGGTATAGTAAGGTGGGCCCCTTTTGTCCGGTATCATTATCCCACTCAGGCCAGGTGCTTTATACTTTAACGTTGGGACTGAAAACAGAATAAAAGACTGGACAAATATATAGTAGGGAGGAATTAAGGTTAAAAAGGGCTGATAAATAGATGAAGAAAGATAAACCTGCACAGGAGTGGGAAGTTTGTGAGGATCACAGGAAAGACCTCAGAACAACATGAAGAGTAGGGATTTGAGGAGGCTGTTCGCAGTGGATCTCCACGGGTCCGATGGGTTAGGCAACCCCTAAGCATAGCAAACAGTGATAACATAAATTCACATTGAAATATAGCAGTTTTCATAGACACACAAAATGGTAGGCGACAAACACTCCACTGATTTCCTCACACACCCAAAGCCAATGCAAACAAAATGTTTGTCATTATCCCACCGAAAATTACAATTCAGTAGCTATCAGTCAGAAATTAAATAAAGAACAACAAAATGTTAAATCCTCGAAATATGACCAACATTTCTTCTTATATCTAAAAATGATGAAGATCAATTCAAGCGTTTTGGTTAGTACTCATTTTTGGAGTCAGAAACGCTTAAAATGGATATATTCGTAAAAATGTCAAACACGATTATTTTTGTGAACACAATTACTTTCTATTTGGAACTTTTATATGCGAAAAATTAATAGGTTTGTTAGTCAGCGACTGTTACACCTTCATGAAACGGCTGTCTAGACTTTAGCGTATCTGCTAGGTGGTATTCTTTGTCTCTTTTCCTACATTAAATCCGTTTCTACAAAACGTCATGCATGAGACAACATAATTCTAATTTATTCTGAAAATTCGAAGAATTTTTAGAGAATTTAGAATATATTTAAACATTTAACATCGATTTACAATATTTAAATTCGGAAAACCTAATTGACAAACAAGAACCTTGTTGCTCTAAATTCAATGTTAAATTGTCTCTTCAGAATTCTATATTCTTATCTGTCCTGAAGAGTCTTATTCTTGGGCCGCAATTGCAACTCCAAGTGGAAAAAAGAAGAACCAAAGGAAGCTTATGCGAATAAATAATATTCTAGCTAGAAACGTGTAGATAATTTAAAAGGTTATGTAAGTATCACTACATTTTATATATATATATATATATATATATAACATCTATTTCGTTAGTTATTTGTAACCGAGTTTTTTCAATATGAATAATAGTAAATGAGAGACTCAAAAACATCAGTACTATTACAAACATGATACTTCAAGTAAAGTGTAAAGTTATGTATTAGTTTACTTCCTTAACAGTTACTAAGTTACAGAAACAATATCTGGACACTTGACAACAAAGGTTTAGCAGTATGATACAGTAGCGCCAGTCTACGATTGATCAATTGAACCACAGACAAGAAAGTATACCCAGACGATTAACTGATAGACAAAAATGGGTAAGCAATTTTTTTAAGTGAATGACAATAGAAACCAATAGTAATGGGTATTTAGAATGAACACGTTAACGTGTTAACATATTGTAGACTTCTGCAGGTTGAACAAACAAGGCAAAAGTCTTACTGTGATATTCACGAATTTATCTGTTAGTAGTAATAATTCCAATAATCTTTCACATTTGTGAAATTATCATACATTATAATGTTTCTAACAAAGGCTATATAAAATTGTTTTTTATTAAATAGAATTCACAGAAATATAAAATCATTAACGGATTATATTATGGAGTTGGCCGTTTAAGTGGTTGAACTACTGTGAACAATATTAACACGGCAATAAGCAGTCTGGGAGATTTTCCTGTCTTTGGCATCAGTAAATACTTACGACATTCAGCGTTCACGACAAGAAATTTACAATGTTGGTTCCAAAAGTATTTTTCTTTAGTGTTTTAAGGAAAGTTAAAATCCGACTTTATGGCGCAAATCTAGATTACAGACAAAATAAACTACTAAAAGATAAATATCAGTTCAGCTGTGTAGTTTAAAGAGAGTTTCATAGACTTCTAACATTCATAGACATAGGCCTACTGACGTCCGGATGCCTCAAAAAGGACTTTACAACTGTTTAAATTTATATAAATTTACTCAGACTATTCAGCTGCTGCTGGTTTGGCAGGAAATCGACTTCAATGGGATATCTGCAAAATGACCAATGGAAATCATATAGAACTTAATTAACATGAGGTAAATAACTTTATGTATTTTGCTAGAAAATTTCACCAAAAGTAGTCTGAATAAATTTATATGAATTTACAAAGTGGTATAGTCCAATGCACTCTGTATTTGATTACAAATTTGTTTTTAAATTTCCGGCCCTTAAAAAAATACTATAATTTAATTCCAAAATTATAATTGTTGCATAGAAAGTGGTACCAGCATTAAATGATATACCAACACCTAAATAGAATTTAATGGTTATAAAAATGCGAAAAAAAAGTATCCATCTTTGTTTGAGGAAGATAAAATGAAATTATTAAAATTACTTAATGTCTTTAAATTTTCCTTGTTACAATTTAAAATTAACCAAAAATTCGAAGATTTATAACCGTGAAAGTAGACAAATGAAAAGTTTTTTTTTTTTTTTTAAATTGCAGATAATTCATTACAATCGTTATAATTAGTAATTAACGCTTTAATAAATATCGAAATGGAATATTCCACTGTTCATTATCTTTTTTTATTTTTTATTTTTAGTTATGTAAGTACAGGAAATATTTGCAGTTCTATTGACGTATCGGCCCCAGAGAGTCGCCATGTTGTAAAGAGAGGGGAGAGAAAGAAAAATAAGATAGCAATGCCCTTTCTATCTAACTACCAGCTAACAATAAATAATCACACCATTTTAATATCAGTGAACTATATATATTTTTGATTACAGGCGAATGTGCGTCACTTACTTTGTAAAGAATAAACAACTTTAAAAAAATTTAATAAAAAACAAAACTGGTTCAGGCGATTTCTTTGTCAGGAAATATGGTCAGTAACACGTGTTGTATGTTAAAACTATACAAAAATGATCTATATAAGTTAATTTAGAAGCTACTTGTAAGACGAAAATCCCAAAAAATAACTCTAACGACCGCCATTTTAAAATTTTCCAACATTTATTTTTTACTAAAACAATATATTAAAGAAGAATAAAACTTAACTTATGTGCAAAGCTAGGAGTAACATACTCGCTGCTAGAGCTAATATTGTACATTTTTGTTGTAATTTTAAGGTTATGTAATGTACAATATTAGCTCTAGCAGCGAGTATGTTACTCCTTTTTTTGTTGTAATTTAGTTGTTTAAACTTTATTCTCTTATTGTTTTATCGTAAAAAACACAGAATTATTGTATTTAAAAACTCCATAAAATTAACTATTGTGGACTATTGTTAAGGATCTTACAAATAAAGATTTATAATGGAAAAGCAATTTTTTATCTTAAATAATTGGTTACAATATTGATAATTTATAAACAATATTTAAGAATAACAACTCGTAAAACCGAGAACAAGTACAAAATTTAACTTGGTATTTTAGAATTTTAGGATAGCTAACAATTTAGTTGTTTAGAGATAAATTTTAATATTCTCTTATATTTGATCGTAAAAAATACTTTTGAGCATTATTGTATACCGATTTAAAAGCTGCATAAAATTTAATATTGTGGGACTTACAACAGTAATACAGTAACTGAAAAAATAAAAGAAATAAATAAATTAGAAATTATATGCTATTTTAGAAATGTACTAATCTATTATATGATTAACCTACTTCAACGATTCTTAAAACTAGGAAAACAAAATTGAGTGAATTTAGACGGAAATTAAAGACTCCTATAAATAGGATCGGTGGAGATTTCACCCTCGTGGGTGTCGTGTTTCATGAGAGAGATCGCAATATTTGTTTTTGAATAATGATGGAGTTTCCATATTATTGATAAAGTTTATTCGGACATTTATCGCCATTTGTGTGTATACAAACAAACATACGACATTTCTAGAGTCTGGATCAACCCTCGTTATCAAGTGGAAAAACTTACAACATGAAATAGTGATCGGGAAAACCACAAGTTACAGAATACAAGATGTAATAAAACCCAAGTTGTATTGAAACCATACACGGATCAACTAACCATACACAAACTCTTACCGCGGTTTACGTTCCCTCTCTTAAGAGTTTAGCACACGACTTTATAGTCACGTCTTGCGGTGAATTAACCGGAACATTTATAATTAATATTCCAGCTTTTATTAAAGTAGAAGAATTTTTAATATTCAATTGTTAATTCAATATGGCAACCATAACGACCATATTTAAATATTGGCTGATAGGATTGTCCGTTAACTTTATATATGAGTTTCAAATTATTTATATACTTTTTCACCGGTGAATTACTGTTGCTTCTTCCCAAATGAATTTGTGATATTCGGAGCAAATTTGTTCGGTAATTTAGAGGTATTTTTGTTTCGCTAAAGTACACCCTGTCCCATTCACTTTTCATACTGTACGTACAAATGTTTTGAGTGCCATAATTTGGTTTGATTTTGACTAGATGATGCCTCATGTTTGATTACTGAAAGCAGTATGTAGTCTAACTTTTTCCAATAATTCTGGCACATAAGAGATCGTCTATAATGGTTTATTATTTCTTTTAGAGTATTCCTTTTTGAAGCAATTAATTTATTTAATTTTGATTTTATGGATTGAGTGTAGGTCATTGAATAACTGTCATCAAAACTATTATGTTCTCGGTTTTCATTATATTTTTATCGGATCAAATATGATTAGCTCTGCCCAGTAAGGAATGAACCTAACCTAACCTAACCTGTTACTCATTTCATGTTCAAACGAGAGTTGAATTCCACTCGCGAAACGTCGTGTATTAGTTTATATATAAACAAACGTTGGAATAAATTAAATCAATAAGATTCTAATAACTACAATTTGTAACTATAAATAATATTTAAATTGAAGGAAATAATAAAGTGAGCGTTCTGTAAATAAGGAAATGTAGGGTATTGCGTAAGAAGAACGGGTGCAAAGTTCGTTGCGTAGAGGAAACGAGTACACTTGTCCGTACAATTTACGTCAAAGAGATTAGACGACATTAGGATAAAGTTAGGATGAAGCTAAAGCTGCTTTGTCATTAACAATCAATCTTCTGTGCATATGATGTTTTAGCCACAGCGAGAGAAGAGATTATTATATCGTCAATAAATAATCTTGATATGATAAGACGCTGTTTTTTAAATTAAAACAAAAAAAAATTATCAACATTATCGTAAACTGGACCTTCCTAATACATACATTTTACAATTTGCACAAATATTACAGGCTCATGTAAAACGTGGATAAAAAAACTGCCGAAAAGTTTATTACAAACTGTCACCATTTTGAAACTTTTTTGTTTTCTTATAATATTCAGCTATTATTGTTAATTTTTAATATTAAGAATACGTCTCTTATAAGCAGCATTGGATAAAAATGTTAAAATGCACAAAATTAGCTATTGTGGTACGTTACCTAGTCCATATAAAACACACTATCTTAAAATTAACCAATCATTTAAAACACGTCCAGCGATTTCTAAAACTAATCCTACATAAAGAATTTGCTAGAAATTGCACAACAAATGGGACTTCAAATTTTTTTCATTCTTAGTTAGGCGTGTGCATTTAATGCAGCAAAGCTTCACTATTGTGCGTCTAAAAACATTGTCTAAAATAACCACAGCATGTGTATAAACTTACAAAAGAGTATTCATGTCTTAAAAAAACACACAACATCCTAAACAATAATTAAAAACAACATGTAACTTACTCCTCTAAATGTGAATGAATGTTAGCGGCAACCCTACTTTTTCATTATGACTAGTAATGGTGACGCTGTCATTTCATTTACATAGTAGGATAAATTAATAACCAAGTGAAAGAGCATGACATTTTACATAAAGAAGTTCTATCCAAAGGGGTTTCTTTTAACGTAATATGTAATTAAAAAAAGTGAATGAAAACCGTTGCCTGGCAGGCTATAAGCTTAGTATTCAGCACAAATATTTCCCTAATTGGAAGAAAGAGCCGCACAAAAATAGACTTAACGCCTTGAAAAATATTTGGATTGCTGTAAATCAAAGAGAACATTAAAGATGAAAACTTCAGGATTAAATTGCATATATACATTAACGATTTTTTACGATATATATACATAAATGGATTAATTAAGGGGGCATCGTACCCCCTATCTTCGCCATGTTAAATTTGCCAACTTTATGTTCCTTTTTCTCAGACCTTACATGAGGTACAGACTTGCAATTTTCAGTGGTTTTACGTCATACTGTTGTAAAGCTGTGTAACCAAAAGATTTATTATATACTTATATGTTCTTGTATTTTAAATTTTTTGTTTTAATAAATTTTTTTCTTTAATATTTTTTCACGAAAATATTTTTTTATTTTTTATTTTTAAGAGCATGTAAATTATCCTGGTTAATTAAGTACATATACATAAGGTACAAATTTAGTAAAAATTTGAAGTTAATATCTCTAACGGTTCCTGATAAAAAGGAACATTTGTTATGAAAAAGTTGTTTTTACAGGAAACGCATTTAAAGATAAAAGCTGTTTATTTGAGAAATATATAAATGAAAAAATCCACTTACACTACCGGTAACCTAACCCAACTTAACTTAACCTAACCTAACCTAACCTAGCCAACACAAGAAACAGAATTATTTTCATGAATCCTTGAAAATAATATAAAATATAATGTACTCATCAAAACAACTTGTAAGTATAAAGCCCGTTGTTCATCAACATTTGGAATTTACGTGCAAACTATTTTTAAAATTCATGTTTTGCTTGGTTAGAATTGTCATAGAAACAAAAAAAGATATTGTTGTATTCAGGAAAGTCTAAATTAAAATAATCTACAAAAATATATAAAAATTCAAAAATCAAGGTACGATGTCCTCTTAAGTGTTTTACTAAGTTGTGTGGAGCTGCACAACTAACAACAAGTGGTTTACCTAAGTATACCTCAATAGTTTTCAAAACTTGGGAAGATCATTTTAAATTCTCCAAAACCTTTTTGAACAAACAACTCACTCCTTTGATAAGTCAAATTAAAATGACTTTCTGATCTATGGCGGGGTGGTTAAAAACAATTAACAACAAAATAATACGCTAGTTGACCGGCACACACAATAATGATCCTTGCGTTGCGGACGCTACCAGGCCACTCAGTACCGGTGCTAGTAAAACCGTCATCTGCATCACACGTAGTTTGGACATTTTCACTTCTTTCGATTCATATACTCGTCTCCAAGTAATTCTGGCTTTAAACTTTCCTGGCATACAAAACAAGTAACAAATCGTAAAACATTTCAACTCTCGTTTGATGGGCACAGGAAAGAGACATTGCTGTGAGTCCGTCGCCGTTGTCGTTATCGTCTGTACCTAAGCACGATAGCGGCCACAAATATTAAGATAGGAACATGAAATCTGTTATATTATACTATATATATAGCGTGCCCATACAAAAACCCTATTGAATTCAGACAAATCGAATTAAAAGTGTCCAAAAGGCGGCCATTTTAACAGTTCTTTGTTCATATCTGGTGTTTTATTCAAGTTCATTAACATTAATACTAACTTAAAACCCTATAAATCCACTTTTTTTTAAACCTATATAACAATTAGCTCAGTTCAATTCTCCACCTAATGGTAGCAATCACGATAACAATTATCAAAGTTATTATCAAACATATAATTTCGAAGCCTGAATATGTTATATTCGTAGAGTTATGAGATACGGAAGGGCAGTGTCAACGAGTGGAGGCTGCTTCACATATGTACAGCTTCGAGGTCCGTCAGGGAAATACATACACATCTACGAGACCTAGCCTAGCCGACGCCAAGAATGTAGTTATATACAGAATTTCGAGGTTTAGAAAACCTACGTAACAACGGTTTGAAACAAACTCACCAAGATCCCTTGATCTACCAATACAATTTAACATATCCTACAAGGCCTGAATGGCCAACTTTTACAACCATTACTTTTAGAGGTTCTGTTTGTATTACTTTGGATAATGGGGCTGGTTCAGAACCATTATGGCGCCATTAACTTGTATTTATTTTAGTGCAATCTAAAATAGAGAATTTTAATTGACAAACAAAAGTAAATCTGTCACAAAATCTACATATAATTAATTTCTATTTCTGTAGAGGGAAAATTTATCCATTTGTGTAATAGTCTATAATCTGATCCATTACAAATTTGAAAATTAGTGAGCACCAATATCCTCAGCTCTCTCAGTCAAAAGAACGAATAGTAGTAAAACCTCCATCAGGTGCTTTCTTGTTTTCAGGTAAAACCTCTTCTGTTAAAAAGTCAATACTTTCAAATCTTACATTTGGTTGGTGTAAACAACACCAGAGTTGAAACTAACTACAAAACAAACCCAAGAACAACTACCTATATAATAGTTACTACTTATTATTCACAAATTTCAAGTCATAACCATGTTTCAAAACACAAGCAAGCACAAGGATCGGTTTAAATGCTTACGGAAATGATAGGGAAAGGCAAATACACATTTCATTCAGTTATTACAGCAATAGTCACTGTAGAAGAACCTTCAGCACACGTTGAAAACACGCGGATTTTCACCTTTAAAGGCTTCATATAGACCTAATCACGTGAAGTTACCATAGCTTTCTCTGGCACTAAATGTATGAATGGAAGTTTACGTGCCTGGCATCACGTACTACTTTAATATGCATAGCCCTTACTCGACATTCAGACATGCACTAGCTTTGTATAATCTGATCACGTGGTTAGCCACGGTATGCAGGTTATCTGCTATCATGGAAACTGGATCAAAATAATAACAGGTGGAAAAATATTTACACACGTACATAAGCGAACAAAAGGTATTCCAAAACTATTATAATCTACAAATAAGTTTATCATTTCTGGACCTGTACAGGTAATTCACAAGAATTTGTCACTTGTAAATGACCAGTAGAGATAATTAACACATTTTGTGGATTATAACAGTTTTTGGAGATTTTCCTCACCGCTTAATGTTTGAAATCAACACAGTTATAGACTCAGATTATAAAATAATTAAAAGGTATTCGTCGACAACTAACAAAAAAAAGTGTCAGTTTGGAAGTTACCTGTCGTATAGTTCAACCACCCATAGATGCCGTATCGATTCGTACAAGGTTGAGTGAAATGTACAGGTTTGCACTGTGGTGAATATACAGTGGAAGAACATTAACCAAAACCACAATAAAAGTTGTATTGTGCTTTTGAAGAATTTCTTTCATTGTCCTAAAGAATGTACCAAATCGTATTTAAGAGAAATCACGGTTCTTGTGTACATCAGAAAATAATAAACTGTGGGCAGTGTTCATTCATTTGAGTAATTTCTTTGACAAGATTAGAGGAATTAGCATAATGTAATAAATATGGTAACAGACGATTTTGAAAAATCGAAATTAACGTTGTTTTATTCTTGTGTAAAGCATAACAACTATCATAAAATTTAAAAAAAACTTCAGATAAGGCCAAAATGTCCTTAAACACCAAATTTGATCAAATTGGACTCCCTGTTTGTGGTGTAGGTCGCTCCACGGACTACAAGATAGATGACATAGAAAACGATTTAAAAAACCACTTTTTTTTTGTCTCCAAAAATCCCCTAAACTGTATTTCCGCGAAAAACTCATATAAGATTTTGAGTAAATTATTTGATCAATCCACTATCATAGATGTAGCTGTTTATTATGAAAACATTGAACAAATATACCACACTATATAACTTTCACAATTTTAAAAATTGTTTATTGGAAAATAATTTCAAGAATAGTAATTATTGAATTACACTTCTGCCTCATAAAAAATTCTATTTAGTTTATAATTAAACCGATTATGGAGAGAGATTAAAAATATTAAATCAGTATCTAGCAAAACAGAAAATTAACTTTTCCGCTTACGTTTGTTTCGAGGAACTGTAAGTTTACATATTTCCTTCAACAATTAATAAAATAATTTGTCATAATAAATGTGTAAATAACATTAATTTTATAAAACTTTTTTATAAATGTAGGAAACTACTGTTAACTACGCAATCCACAAATAGTTTCATTAAACACGGTTTGATTTATCATAATTCTCAGCAATAGTGTTTCCGGAGGAAAATTGAAAATCAAAAAAAAGAAAAATATACACTGAGCAGGATGTAATTCAAAATAATATCGCTTTACGTCCAATAGAAATGAAAATAAAATAGTAACGTAGTTAATGACACATTTTATTAAAATATGATACTTAGAGTTTTAAAAAAATAATAAATCTTATTTTCATTTTGAGTATTTTCCTCCATGTATCAAAAAAAAAGAAAGAAAAAAGGTATTACAGGCTAATGTAAGTCCAACTAACTGTACAAATATTTCAATGAGGAACCATTATGAAATTTTTTACTACTTTTTTAATTATACTTATGGAATAATAGAAAAATGTAAACTAAAACCTAATTTACATTCTAAATATGACTAAAATTCAACAAAAATTTCTAAGACTAGAGCTGTCATTTTAACAATTTGTTTCTAACATAACGATATTGTTTTAATTGTAGAACTTTGGGTATTATTCCATATAAGTTGTAAAATGTTTGTTTAATAATTATCCTTAAAACATGTTTTATAAAACTTAAAAAACGAAAGTCACTTTGATATTTACCGATCAAAAGCCGATAATTCACTTATTTGGCATTGTAGAAAAGTTATTTTGGATTCAGAATTTATAGCTATAAAAAAAAAAAAATCTACTGTGGAGTGTTGCCTAGAGGTAAATAACTTATCATTAAAGCATTATTTTTCAAATTTGAAAATCGGCCTTCATTTAAAATACTTCAAACAATTGTTTCTAATTAACATCTCATGTAAAATTTCGCTTACATATCAATTTGAACATGATTGGATTAAATTGGATACCTCTAAAGCAGATATATTTGATATTATATTACTCCAATGTTGGTAGCAGTCCACAATGTTTCCGTTTCCATGAGATTAGATAAAACCTAAAACATGAAATTTGAATATTCGTCATTTATTAATAGCATTTTTTCGTACAGTTGATGAACTACATGATTTGCCAAAGTAGAGTCACTGAAACCCAGCGAGTTTAGGCTACTATTTAGACAGGCTATTAAGGAGTGGAACGATAGGTGACCATATTTTAATGAAAAAAAACCACAGGATCTGGTAGGACATAATTATCTCGCTTAGCGAGTACATTTAGTAAACATTTTCTGTAGGAATAAATGGCGATTGTATTTATTTAGAGTAGGAACTGCAGACTGGGGGTTTCTTCCAGTTTGTGAGGGGCCACGTGCAAAATAGATCCTTGTAGGGAACTTTCACTGGATAATATTAGATCACGTTGACGTCAATGTGTATCTGAATCATGTCTCACGGACGTCATGTGCAACAGGCTGACATAATCTGAAAGTTTTAATCTTGCTAATAGGTCAGAAATTTAGGTCAAATATGTGGTATGTAAATAAACGGTTTTCAGATGTTCGACTGTTCACTGCATGATTTTGAACGTCTAATATTCATAACATGTATATAGTTTGAATAAAAGCAGATTTAATTATTTTAGTTGTTTTTAAATGCGCAATATTAGATATTAGATGCTAAATTTTCCCGCATGTCAATAGGTAAACGACATTAAAACTTCCATTAAAAATAAAACTCGTTAAACTTACGTTTGAAAGCAAATTCATAAAAATATATCGCAAGTATATCCAAACGAACGAAACGTCTCAAAAGCCTAAATGACTGAACAGATGTTCCAGCTATTTCAGATGTCTTTTACTTTTTTTACCTAATCATGTACAACAAAGCTCGATTATTGATTTCATTTCGGTAGTTGTCAAAACAAAAGTGAAAATGAACGAGCCTTTGAAAAAGTATTAATATGCTTCCTGGGCTCCGCCCCCTGACTCAATCCTCGAGTTCCGGGCTGATAGATCGAATCTCTTTATACTTTGATGACTCGATAGTAGATGATTTGATACTTAATTAGGGCTTCTACATCTTTATATTCATTCAAAATACTTTGATAAAAACATGTAATCACAAATATACTACGATTCAGTGCTATTTTTAATTTATAAACTCGAAAAACATTTGAAATTATAACAGTATTACATTAATTTGGGATAGATTTGAAAAGAACGACATCAAAACATAGGCCTATGTAGAATTGAAAATAAATCCGACGTAATACGTTTTATAAAAAGTCACACAAAAATGTGACACATTTTTGCTTATCTTAGAGCTCACACCAGTAAATTATCTATATTTAGATACCAAATAGGGAATTTTTGAATCACGGATGGAGAAAAATAGGGACCAAAGTAGAGGTTCGGATACTTGAGGAGTCGCCAATCAGGAGCCATATTTTGGTCACGTGACACACAGCCTCTTGAAAAGTGTAAACCAATCCTAACTGTCTGGGGAATAAGCATTTTGGTCACATTACACAATGGCTTCGCCCCGTAGAAAGTGGGCCCGCCGAAATGAAAAGTGTGTAAACTTAGCCGAAGTGTTGGGTTTTAAGTAATCTGAACGAAAATTTTGATTCATATGTGTGATTGTGTATGTGAATCTGAAGTGTGATTATAACCTAACCTAAGATATTTGTATTGTAAATCCGTGCTGCAGTATGACCTCGGAGGATGTGTTTGGTAAACATAAAGGTTCTGTAAATACTTATATAAAGTAAGGTAAAATATTGAAAACCCTGTAGTCGCATGGTTATGATCTTTGGTATGTATATATGTTTTTGTAAATACTTATATTTAAATAAATGGCTATACATAAGTTGATGTATGTAGTTGCATATAAACAAAATGTTTAGATAAAATTTTATGTATATATTTAAATGGTGGTTATGACCTTTTGTAAACGTATAGGTCTTTGTAAGTAATTAAACAAATGCCTATACATAAGTCTGTGTATGTGCCCTAACAATAGTCTCAATCTTGCCCTGTCCCTCTCCCCCTCCCTTCCAGTCCACCTTATTTTGATTAAACGAAATACTGTTTCTACAACCTATTTTCCATCCGAAATAATGTTTCGCATCCGATTTTCCAACCGAAATACTCTGTCTACAACAAAAATTCCTGAGTAATGAACAAGTTGTGAACCTGACCAATCTATTTGTTCACGTGCTTTTGGCCACGCCACTTTAATCTAACCTAACCATAGTCTCAATCCCCCTACCCTGACTTCCACCCTCAACATAGTAACACAGTACCTTTCCCCGTGATCCATAACCTAACTTGAGAATGTGTAAGTCTGTGCTGTTATATAGTGTATTAGACTCTCATATGATCCGTGACCGTAACCTAACCTAACCATAGTCTCAATCCCCCTACCCTGACTTCCACCCTCAACATAGTAACACAGTACCTTTCCCCGTGATCCATAACCTAACTTGAGAATGTGTAAGTCTGTGCTGTTATATAGTGTATATGATCCGTGACCGTAACCTAACCTATGATCTAATCTATGTATCATATTACACATCGCACCTAAACCTAAAATTTGTGACTGTACTCTAACCCACGTTATGAACATGGGGTCAATTTTTGCTTTCTTAGGATAATTCAAGAACCGGCACTTTTTGGATGGCGATTATTTAGGCCCTTGAAAGCTACACTTGAGTAAAATTTGAATAAAATTATTAGAACCGATTTAGTGAGATTAGTAATTTTGTGGTTTTTCCTACCTCCGAATTTTAAGCCAATGGAAATATGAGAAAAAATTCGAGATATACGGCTAAAATATGTCCACAACCTTAATTTTTACAACTGTTATTGATACATATAACTGTTTAGGAGTTACAAACGCATAAGGTAGAGGAAAACAAAATTTTAGATGTTTTCAGAAGTTAATTTTCTGTATTTAAAAACAGTTAAACCGAGATTAAAATTGGAAAGTAGAGTATACTGTAATAAAAACAATACTATATTATCTTCAAAATGTCATGTACAAAAGGGTCATATGGAACATAATTTATGTCCGCCACTGTACTCTGAAAACGATAGAACAAACTTAAATTAGAATTTTTTTTTTAGAAATTCCAAAATATTTGTTACTTGCTTCGTATATGGTTTAGGACTAAAACCACTCGAATTGTGCTCTTTAATTCAAAATATTGCTATCCACTCCACACAAAAAGAGTTGTATATCTTGAAAGCAATGCAAGCTTATGTCTGAACCATCGGCTTTATCAAAAACTAGTACTATAACGGGTATTTCATACAAAGTTAAAATTCATAAATTGAATCAGCTGTTATTAAATTTGTAAAGATGCTTGTTAGATCAACATATGTTAAAATTGTTTAAAATTTTTTTTTAAAACTGAAGACGCGTTCAGTTTAATCATACAATTTCTTCTATAGGACAAAATATGTCACATACCCAACAAAGCCTTTCAAATTTGTAAATTATTAATATCAATAATTCGCAAAATTAACAGCAATAAAGATATTATTTTATTGTTATTTTTTCTTAGATCACCTTTTTTAACAAAATCAACATCATATAAAATGTTCAGCTAAGACGTATTGATTGACATCTTTAATATTCCAAAAAACCGGTAGAGTTAATATTCCAAAACATTCTATTCTAACGTATTTACAGATAAGCTGCGTGTATTATTAATGAGGACAGTTTTAACAAAACGTCAAGTCATAAAGAGTATTAATAACAAAATAAAAGTATCCAGAAAAGTAAATTATTATAAGTAAACCAAAAGAGACAATAAATAAAAATGTTTGACATTATTTTTGTATTTTTACAATAGTTAAATATAAAAGAAAGAATAATGAAAATTTATTAAAACTAATGTTCCTTTATGTTCTCTAAAAATGTTTTTAAGTTTTTTTTTTTTAATTAAAGCTTGTCTTCTATATTGGTTTATAGTTCTAGTTCTCAAAATATGATTAATAAATATTTGATTTATAACAAATAGTATAGATCATCACTAGGACCAAAAGTGAAGTTTTTCGATAAGAGCTCATGTTTAACAATGCTCAAGTTTAGGAAAATGAGAGAGGATCGAAAAAACAATTTCACAAACACTAAAATGTTATAACCTATTTGCCTTCAAATCGATGATAGCAGCTGTTTTAACGGTTATTTACAATCGAGAGTATCGGTTGGTTTTATAGATGCTTTACAATCGTTAATTAATTCTTATAAATGAAGTAACAGCAGATGACCTCGACCTAGGTCCTGTTTTTAGGTCCTAGGACTAAAAAGAACAACTTTAGCATCTCAATGCATGTATTGAAACAGGTGTTTTTGAAGCAGTATGAAGAAAAATATGTTGTTTTATTAATATTCTATGTACTAATAGCAAAAAAATGCAGTACCGTCACCATAAGATTGTTGATGTTGCTAGTTTCTATTGTATAGGTACCGTGAATTTTTGCGTCATTGCTAATATAATGTTCAAATCGCAACTTCATACACTCTTAAATCGTATATATTTACTATTAGGGATTAAAGTCTTTTAAAATTTGTGAATCAGTTTCCGATTATAATCATGAGTAGATTAGCGTCTCTGATTCATCGCAGATAGTGCCTCACATACCTGTACAATTAAGCCAAATAGCCGTGACTCAGTGGAAACTTGTGCCACTAAACTTGACTCATTTTTGTAGTTTTTATCTAGCTACGTACTTTCTAACTTCGATAAAAATGTATTTAATTAACTACTGCCAATTTTTTACCAATCAAACACCTTATCTGTCGACAATTGACACTAATTTTTATGGTTTTCTAAACTCTTTACAAAACACTTGTTATTTTCTCACATAACTTAAAGCTGTGTGATGGGTGAAGAAATCGATGTCGTTTTAAACTTCCATGAGACAAAAACATAGTTTTCCGGAATCATGTTTGTCATCTGTCGTTTATCGTTTCTATGATACTCTATATTCCAGAAGAGTGGACCGATATGATCAAATTTTACATTTATTCGATAACAAAAAAAGACCAAACTTAAAATTTCGTCTCAAAATTTACTCCAACGATTTTGATAACCTTTAAGAATTGAAGCAAAACGTCCTCATCTTCTCAAACATTTGTGTTCGGAGTGACTGGTGAAATCGTCCATGGAACATTTTTCACATACTGCCGATTTGGTTCAAATTTTAAAAATCAACTCCCAAAACTTTTTGACAAATTACATGTAAAAGAAATTAGAGTTCAAAATAGGGGGGGGGGAGAGAAAATGGACTTTGAGCAACGTCAATAAAAACTACATTTCTGTCAAATACGATTTACGCTATGGGCGAGTTTATGAGAAACGAATCACAGGGCTAGTCTTTATTTACAGTACAGAGTGATTGAAACAAATGTGACAGCTGTTTTATTTGATAAGTAAAATAGTTTCAAAGAAACTTTAAAAAATAACTCCCATGATTTTATGAGTTAAAACTCAAATTCCGATATTACGAAATTTTGTATAAAATCCACCGTTTTTACGATTTTTAGATACAAGAGATTATTTTATTAAGACTTTTTTATTCTTGGGTATTTTTCTATATCTCCAACTGATTAAGTTATTCGTAAATTCTAGCATTTTCAAGAATATTTTTCAAAGTCAAATTGAGGTGTAATAACACTACGTTAATTTTATTTGTTCTATAGGCCGAAGAATAACATAGTTATCGATAGAAAACAAAACTCATAAGAAAAAAGTAATAGTCGGCCATATAAAAATTACAAATTTGTAAAACCAATTTTAATATAATAATATATATTTAAAATTCTCAATTACCTAATTTAAAATAGTAGTAATAAATAATTTTTAAAATGTAGTAATTTTTCCGTTGTCAAATTGCTGTTAGATATATTCAAACACGCGAGCGAATCAAAGTTCTTGACTGAGGGTTGGAGATAGTTAAATATAACAAAGGTAAATTTAAATTTAAAAAAAAAGTAATTTAATAAATAAAATTAATTTATAAAAAAGTTAAAATAATGAAAAATAAGTTGAACATAACTGAACAACATAACTATAAATTCGATTACATAATTGATACACAAGGCTGATGAAATAATAAGATATATTCAGGAATAAAAAGAAGATACTAGCAAAAGAAAAAAACAATATAGCTATTTTTCTTATGTTGTTTAAAAGTTTTCAGTCATCATCGCCTTTTTAAAAAAGGAAAAAAGGAACATAAAATAAAGACACCTAGCCCTCGAATACTCTAACAGCGTCAGGGTAGAAAAAGAACAACAGAGACCTAATAGGAAAGATGAAAGCGAGGGATCTAACCCAAGACTAACAACATAAATAACAATCAAACATTCGTAACAAAAAGTAACTGTAAGATTAAATGCTCAATTTTTTTTCTTTAAATTGATGTAACACTCCACTATTAACCTAAGGTACGTGGAAGTTTAGAGCACAATTAAGGCTAAGGTAATAATATCTCTCTTTTTTTAAACTAGTGTTCAATTTTCGCCAAATGTCCATATGTTCTGTTTTGAAATTCACAATATGGGCAAAACAAACAATCCCCACACCACAGAAAAAAAAACAAGAAAGAAAAACAATGACTATTTTTAAATCCAGTAAAGTTTAAGATACTACCCTAATGTACATTAATGATGTACACACTTATCATCTTCAGAGGGTTACAGCTAAACATAACTAGACCATAAAATACTCTTAGTTTTTCTTTCCTGTGTTTGTGGTTCGACGATTCTCTGATTTCCTTATTTAGATATGGGACAAACATTTACAGAAAAAAAAAGATAGATTTTGTGTCCATTACAAGATAAAACAAATAAATGAGATCAAAAGTTCCTGTGTGGTTATTTGTTAAGGAAAAAAATCTAAATCACATGACAGGGGAATTACTGCATCTCAACATTTCGTATTAATATCAACTAAAATAAATTTACTTGTTTGGTATGTACCATCTTCTTTCCTGCCCTAAATACAATGTAATGACTTGAGAATAAATCTGTTTCAAATACTATCTCTTACATATATTCCATAGAAACAATTGGCCGTTATTCGCGAAATAGCTTCTAGACTAGACCAAGGAGATTATTTAAAAAGGTACATTTTAAAATAATAACTTTAGTTTTTGGAAGTAATTATATCTTTTATTTGATTTATAGTTAAATTAAATTAATCTTATTTTGTAATAAGTTATTATGTTATAATTTGAAAGAAACCCTTTCTATTAACTACTTATAATTTTGCTATTAATTAATATTTTATATAAGTTTTCCTTAAAATTTATTTATATTTTATTTTGTTACATGAACTCAGAGAAAATATTTAATTCATCACGATAAAATAGAATTGCCAGGCGGCCTTTGTTATACTATAAGTTAGTAATTTATTAATTAATAAATTGTAATTTTATTTTTAAAAAGACTATAAATGCACTATTGGCTCTACATAGGCTTGTCTAGTGTACACCCTAGATCTCAGCATATTGTACCACTCTAACGTCACTTTCTTTTCAGGGATTTTTTAAATAAAATAACCAAACAGTAAAATTATCTGAAAGTCGAAGTGGAGGAGAATGTCCTAGAAACTTCCTATGGCCTTAAGGACTTATGAATGATTCAGTCAACCAAAAAGGAAGAACAAATATCTGAGGTGAAGCAAGGCTTCGTAACTATAAAGAGTCAAAGTTGGTTGGAGTGACTCAGCCGTTGTACAATACATCATAAATGTGAACAGACTTAGCACAGGAATGGCATAATATCAGCGTCTGCTGCCTGGTAAACTGCACGTACACACCTGGTGCGATACCAACAGGACGTATTACAATAAAATCAAGCGTGGTTTGGCGGTTATGTCCTTACTTGGAATAATATTAGTCGGTCTGGGGAGGACGTCGGAAATTGGTGACGTCTTGACAGAGCGAAACAAAGACATTACATTACATTCATTTGTTGTTACATTACATTTTTTGTTGCAATTTTTCTTTACTTTATAACCTCGCGAGGGTAAAAAGGAAGATGTACAAAAATAGAAGAAAACAGCATAAAATGACGACTCGTAATCTTCGAATACTATAATAACGTCAGAATAGAACAAGAGTTAGACAAGAGAGATCGGATAGGAAAGATAAGAGAGAGGGATCTAACCCAAGACTAAAGGAAGAAATGGATAAATCCAGTTTGGTACCTCAGGATTGGCACACGTCTACAAGGAGGGGACACAACCTCTATACAAGGTGTTGGTAAAGATGAACTAAACTCCACTTCAGACATCGGTATGCGGCGTTATTCTTTGCGTTCATAAACAGGATCTAGCAGCTGAAATGTCCTCTATTAGGTATAAGGCATAGCTACCAACATTGTTGACATCCCCTTCCTTGGGTAAACCCACACTTTATGGCTGCCATACAATCCACAAATAATAATAATAATAATACAAAATGTCTACACTTAATAGTACTGCTTCTAATACTCGTACCAATCCCGTTCAATACATAATGGCATACCATCTTCTCTAATAAATTGTATTTTATATGAATTAGTAATTAGTACTATATTTATAGTCTTACTTCTTACTTATGCATTTTCTCTCTTTAATTTCGGACTTCTAATTTCGCTAGGATCCTTTCAGGAGGGGCTCTTTCGAGAACTGATGGGCAGAGGGTCACTGGAGCTTACATCACTGGAATAATTAAGTCCGTTGAACCCGGATTTAGCTGCTGTTTGATCTTACTTAATACCCCAGTTCCCGAAAATAGCAAAGTAAACAAAAATTGTTTGTGTTTAAATAATTTTCCAACAATTAATAATATTTATCTGTTTCTAAAGTGGCTTTTCCTTTTTGAGATCACGTCTACTTTATTATTCTCAATAGAGAAAAAGTATTTTGTAATATAATTCGGTTATGGATCGCCTTGAGTGGAAAAGATGTAATTTTTACATCGGGATAGATTTTGAAAACAGTTTTAAATTTTATTAAAAACAGGTACGAAGGTATTTGAGCAATAATCATGAACGTAAAATATAACCATCGAACTAAAAATGTGGGGTACTTGCCATAAAATAAAAACAGAAAAATTTGATTATATAAAAAATGAGTGTAACGAATTTGATCAAGTCAAATTTTGGTGTATTGATTTGCAAGCAGATACTCCAAGTGTTTAGTTTGGCAGACTCATTTTACCATCACGTTTAATAGTCAACAAATCCTGGGTACTGATTTTTAATTAAATTATTCCAACTGTTTCTCAAAATCGTGTTGATAGACATACAGACAGGTATATAGATTGTTAACATTTATTTTTTTTTATTGTGTATGTATACAGGATGTCCCGAAAATGCGCAAACATACGTCGAGGGGTAAAAAGTTCCAAATAAATTTACGTCCAAAAACGCTTTGTTTTCTCTCTGAACGCCTTTTAGCCTGCTGTTTATGAATGAAAAATGTATATCATGAGAAAGGCTAAAGATACCTTTTTTAATTTGGTACACATGAATCTAACACAGTTATTTACTTTTAGGAAAAAATCAGAATTTTATTTTAATAAATTTCAAAATGGCGGCTATTTAATTTTTTTAATGTTAGTAACTTTTTAATCTCAAGTTTTATTAAATTCCTTTTCTAGATGGAAAATGTTAAACATTTTGTCATGAACAAAATGATACCTTAAATTTTCAAATCCTATAACAAACAAACAAACAATATTTTTTCAGTACATAAATAAAATAAAAAGTAAAGAAAAGAAGAGAAAATGTTTTCGCTAATATTTCGTTTAATAAAAACTTTAATATAAAACAGACTGTTAATTTTTTTTAAACTTAATTCTTTTGTATAAATTGTTATTTTCTATTATTAGGAATAAGTTTTTAATAAACGAAATATTAAGAAAAACATTTTCTCCTCTTTCCTTTACTTATTCTTTTATTTACATACATGAAGAAATATTTACAACCTGTTGGTGTTTTCTAAAAAGAGATTTATATACATATATGATGAAAATGTTGATAGTGATTTTGTTTCACAGCCATTTTTCAGATATACCCGCGTAGGAAAAATTTATTTAAAATTCAAGATTAAGCCGAGTCAGAAAAAATGCCTAAATCACAGTTATTAAAATTAAAATTTCTCAAAATCAGCTACACGATGTTGATTAACTGTAAAATGTGAAGATCAATGTATTAAACATCAAAGTAAAAAAGATAATTATTGTAACAGAATATTTAAGAAAAAAATATTTGATTTTAGTTTACCATATTATTGTTTCCGTACTAACGTATAAATGAGACAGTTTGTGCAATATTTGTGTACCCTTTATTTACCTGAATAATTGGAAAATAATTTGGTAGTAACATCAATTATTATTAAAACGTAAAAAATATATACAGAATAAATCCTGGCGCATGTCCACAAGGTCAGTAGTGTGGTGTCAAACAGCACGGACATTTTTAAAGCGGATATGGTTATGGTTTGTGGATTTCACGCTTTGGAAATCATGTTTTACTTTTACGGCTACATGATTTACGCATTTAACACGTACATAAGAACACGTCTATATCTACATACTCCTTCCTTTAGTCTACTCGTGGAAAGTAAGCTACGCATTGGTTTAAGAATACTGCGTTCTTTAAAAAAACATCTACTTCTTTTTCTGTCATTTTTAGATAGAAATGTTTTCGTCAATGAACAAGATACCTGTATGAACATCTTTGCGACTAAGCTCACTTTAATAATCAATTAATTTAATTTTCTAAACATTATTTTGTATCAAAAATTGTGAAGGAACGGTTTAACGTACAAGCTTTTCCGCCCTCTCACTTTAGATATTTCTGCGCTGTGGGCTTAAAGTAAGTTAGTTAGATAAAAATTTGGACAAAATCTAATTTAAAATATATAGAGAGAAAATGCAACCATTATTAACTAAAGTGTTACAATCAGCAAAACAAAAGCTAGCATAAATAATGATTTTTATGAGTTAAGCGAGTAATTTCGTCTCAGTGTACATACAATACTACACACATTTTCACAATATTTATCTTATTCGCAAACATAAGTGGCAATCCTAAAGAACCCTAGCTGGATCTACAATTTTTTGTTGTCTTGGGTTTGTTTCCTCTCTTCCATCTTTCCTATCAGACCTATCTTGATCTACTTTGTTTTCTTCCTATACCGACACATTCTAGAGTATTCGAGGGCTAGGGGTCTTATTTTATGTGTTTCTTATTATTTTTTGTTTATATAAAACGACGATGACCGAAAGGTATTTCGCCTTTTAAGAAAAAGGAAAATAAATTATTGTAATAATAATAACAGAGAAATTTCGCGATTGTTCATTTTACATCGATCTCTTGGATTTAAAAGTTTTGGTAGAAAATGCTTGAAAAGTATTGAAAACTCTGCAAAAATTACACGTAGAGAAAATGATTTAATTAATCTACACAAAAATTAGTTCAGTCAACCAATATAAACTTTTTTTTAATTTCAATTATTAGGACAACTGATTTTACCTTATTATTATGTGAAATCTGATGTTATGTTTACATTGTTACTCGAAAGAATTTTTACCCAGTGCCAACAAGTTATTTGTTATATTTTCCGATTTGCAGATGCTGCATTTATATACCGCTTTAACGTTTGTATACAACATTTCAAATTGTAGAAAAAGCTGAAAACCCATTTTTAGACCTATCTAAAATCAAATAAACAACTTTTTTTTTTTTTTAATCAGAGAGTTTTTTCGCGGTTTTTATTCATCTCTTCCTTCAGTGGTCTAGTTGTACACTACTAAGCGTCACTGTATAATTATTTTATTTTAAAACCCTCTAAAAAGAAAAATATCAACAAATTTCGCAAAGTAACAAAATCCTTCTGTAACTGAATTTATCATATAAGAAATACACAGAGTAAAATAAATTAAAAGTTGAAGGAAAATCAGATAAAAATCTGTAGAATCTATTTTCAAAAATTACGTCTTTTATAACAGCCACATAACCGATAGTTACAGGAGAGATGGTGACCGATACTCTTTTGTTTTGGGTCCTTAAAGGCTACACGTCTGGTCTAAATGGTTTAGCTGAAATTGTGGAAATCGTAAAATTAGAATTTTTCTTTACCCATAAACTTTGATCTAGGATTCAATATATAAAAAAAATTGTAAAAATTAACAAATGATATGGCCAATATACGCCCGCTACCAATATCAGTCAACTCGTTGAGGTGTAGTGATACTACTCGCATTGTATACACTTCATGGTCAATGGTTGGTTGAAGAGATTCGATTTTCTGTTTCAGGAGAAAAATCTTCTACTGTTGAATAAATACAAAACTTTTTTTACAAATTCATATAAGACTTAGTTTCTACAATTTAGCTAAAAAACATAATTTCATGAAGTTTGGTTTATACAAATATTTCAAAAGACAATTTATCGTTCACGCCTTCATTATAGTATCACCACAAGATAAGCGAACTTGGTAGACAAACCCAGCAATGTTGCTGCAATATTTTGTGTTCTTAATGGCGGAACGGATCCATGCAGCGCTCTTTTAATCTTACCATTTTCTCATCGAAATGTAAAATGATAATTTGTCTATAATCATAAAAAATTATCATTTTTATATCATACATTTAATAACATATACAGAGTGTTCCAAAAATATGTGCCCTAACTTCAGTAAGTAATTTAGAGTATCAAAATTATTTAAAACAAGTTCTTATAAACATAAGTCCATAAACGATTCGCTAAACGTCTGTCGGCCATTTTGTATTTTTTCGAAAAATAATAACTTTCGAAATGATTAAGATTCGAGTTAAAATTTGGTACACACATTTTTCACGCTACGTTTTAACAATGTAACAAGAATTAAAACTTTATCTTATAAAATATCATACGGCCGCCATTTTGACTCGTGGTATACTCATAAAACAACGTGACCGAGAGACGGATAAAGAAGGTTTTTCGGACACATGTTTAAAGGAATATTTTACTTTATTTTGATGCTATAAATCATTTCCCGTAGTTAAACAGATATTTTTGAAACACTCTGTATACATATGCACATGTACATATGGAAAACACTTTTTTAAGCTGAACAGTCGATTTTCATAATATTTTTTTGCTATCCATGTATAAATACGATTTGTCGTCAAAATTGCTGTTGCAAACATGAATAAAAATAATAAAAAAGATTGCCAGAAATAAGTATTAAATGCTCGCAACCTATTTTTTAGGCATTTTAACATGGAACGGCACACTTTTCATAATCATTCTGTTGTTTTACGTAATGTATACTTATTGTCAATTAGAGAGGGTTTCCAGTGGTATTTAATTAGTCTAAAGTAAACGTCTGGTGCAGGTCAATAACACGTATTTAGTAGTTATGCTGGACACGTCGCACGCGTTATGTTATGACAGGGATTTCCTTAGAATGATCATGGCACGTGTTGAACGGCTCTATTAATATGACAACTTTTACGTCATTCCACTTATTGTCTCCTAATTTTATGGACAAAGCTTAATTTGTGTTTTGTTATTAGTTCCTCATATATAAGTACTATAGAGAAATGTGATAGGTAAAAAAATCGATGTCTGTGTATCTATATGTCTGGCGTCTGTGTATCTATATGTCTGGCGTTTGTGTATCTCTATACGTCTGGCGTCTGTGTATCTATATGCCTGGCGTCTGTGAATCTCTATGTCTGGCGTCTGTGAATCTATATGTCTGGCGTCTGTGTATCTATATGTCTGGCGTCTGTGAATGTATATGTATGGTGTCTGTGAATCTATATGTCTGGCGTCTGTGACTCTATATGTTTGGAGTCTGTGTATCTATATGTTTGGCGTCTGTGTATCTTAATGTCTGGCGTCTGTTATCTATAATGTCTGGCGTCTGAGTATCTATATGTCCAGCGCCTGTGTATCTATATGTCTGGAGTAGAGTGTGCTACACTTGAGGACAAAAATGGTGGGGGTACCCCCACCCCTCCCCCCTCCCCCCTTCGCCCCTCCCCCTTTGCCCCTCCCCCTCCCCCCTCCCCCTCCCCCCTCCCCCCTTTGCCCCTCCCCCCTTTGCCCCTCCCCCTTTGCCCCTCCCCCTTTGCCCCTCCCCCCTTTGCCCCTCCCCCTTTGCCCCTCCCCTTTAGGCCCCTTCCCTTCCCCCATTGGTCCCCCCACCCCTCCCCTTGCCCCCCTGGCCCCTCCCCTTTAGGCCCCTTCCCTTCCCCCATTGGTCCCCCACCCCTCCCCTTGCCCCCTTGGCCCCTCCCCTTTAGGCCCCTTCCCTTCCCCCATTGGTCCCCCCACCTGTGACGTATTGTTGTCGAGACACACACACGACGTCATACACACATGACGTCATACACTTAACTTTTTTAATACCAGCGGGATTCGAACCTGTGAAGTTTGGATTTGAAGGCGGACACGCTACCGACTGAGCTATCGTGCATAGTATTACAAGTCGGATATTTAACGCGGTATATAAGCCGCCATGTTGTAACCGCAATAATGTGTTATATATATATAATGTGTTAAGATAGTTAACCTAACCTATAAGTGTCCCACAGTTGCCCATCCACAGCCTATCAGCTGTTACAATAATGTGTCATTATATAATGTGTTAAGATAGTTAACCTAAAGATTCCCACTTTTGCCCATCCACAGCCAATCAGCTGTTACAATAATGTGTTATATATTTATATAATGTGTTAAGATAGTTAACCTAACCTCATAGTATTACAAGTCGGATATTTAACGCAGTGCCGCCATGTTGTAACCGAACGCCAGAACATTTCGTAGAAGTTCGGACACGAACCCCTTACCGTAAGACTTACCGAGTTTTTCGCGACCGCGAAAAACTCGCGTACGTCTTACGGTATGGGTTCTGAGTCGTACCTCTAGGTTACTCTGACAACAAATAGTAGTGTCCAAATTGTAATGTGCTTGTGTTAACCTAACCTATAAGTTTCTGCCTACCACAGCCTATCAGCTGTTACAATAATGTGTTATATATATAATGTGTTATATACTTATATAATGTGTTAAGATAGTTAACCTAACCTATAAGTGTCCTACTTTTACCCATCCACAGCCTAACAGCTGTTACAATAATGTGTTATTATATAATGTGTTAAGATAGTTAACCTAAAGTTTCCTACCTTTGCCCATCCACAGCCAATCAGCTGGTACAATTAATGTGTTATATATATATAATGTGTTATATATTTATATAATGCGTTATATAATGTGTTAAGATAGTTAACCTAACCTATAAGTTTCCTACTTTTACCCATCCACAACAGCCAATCAGCTGTTACAATAATGTGTTATATATATATATATATATATATAATGTGTTATACATTTATATAATGTGTTGAGATAGTTAACCTAACCTATAAGTTTCCTACTTTTGCCTATGTTCACCACAGCCTACTTGAATCAGCTGGTACAATTAATGTGTTATATATTTATATAATGTGTTAAATATGTATATAATGTGTTAAGATAGTTAACCTAACCTATAAGTTTCCCACTTTTGCCTATGTTCACCACAGCCTACTTGTAACAGCTGGTACAATAATGTGTTATATATATATGTAATGTGTTATATATTTATATAATGTGTTATATATGTATATAATGTGTTAAGATAGTTAATCTAACCTATGTATGAAAAGTTTTTACCTATGTTCACCACAGCCTACTTGTAACAGTTGGTACAATTAATGTGTTATATATTTATATAATGTGTTATATATGTATATAATGTGTTAAGATAGTTAACCTAACCTATAAGTTTCCCACTATTGCCTATGTTCACCACAGCCTACTTGTAACAGCTGGTACAATAATGTGTTATATATTTATATAATGTGTTATATATGTATATAATGTGTTAAGATAGTTAATCCAACCTATGTATGAAAAGTTTTTACCTATGTTCACCACAGCCTACTTGTAACAGTTGGTACAATCAATGTGTATTTATATAATGTGTTATATAATGTGTTGAGATAGTTAACCTAACCTATAAGTTTCCTACTTTTGCCTATGTTCACCACAGCCTACTTGAATCAGCTGGTACAATTAATGTGTTATATATTTATATAATGTGTTATATATGTATATAATGTGTTAAGATAGTTAACCTAACCTATAAGTTTCCCACTTTTGCCTATGTTCACCACAGCCTACTTGTAACAGCTGGTACAATAATGTGTTATATATATATGTAATGTGTTATATATTTATATAATGTGTTATATAGTTATTTAATGTGTTAAGATAGTTAACCTAACCTAAAGTTTCCTACTTTTGCCTATGTTTACCACAAGTTTCCTACTTTTGAACATCCACAGCCAATCAGCTGTTACAATAATGTGTTATATATAATGTGTTATATATTTATATAATGTGTTATATAATGTGTTAAGATAGTTAACCTATTAGAGTTTCCTACTTTTGCCCACCACGGCCTAGGTACATTTAATGTGTATAATGTGTTAAACGTAGTTTCCTCCGTTGTCTACCAGGGTGTAGCACATGTGTTTAAGTATCGTGTTAAAATATTGTTAACCTAGACTTAATTCCTACTTTTGCCTATTAACCTAACCTATAAGTGTCCTACTTTTACCCATCCACAGCCAATCAGCTGTTACAATAATGTGTTATTATATAATGTGTTAAGATAGTTAACCTAAAGTTTCCTACCTTTGCTCATCCACAGCCAATCAGCTGGTCAATTAATGTGTTATATATATATAATGTGTTATATATTTATATAATGTGTTAAGATAGTTAACCTAAAGTGTCCTACTTTTACCCATCCACAGCCAATCAGCTGTTACAATAATGTGTTATATATATATATATAATGTGTTATATAGTTATATAATGTGTTAAGATAGTTAACCTATAAGTGTCCTACTTTTACCAATCCACAGCCTATAAGCTGTTACAATAATGTGTTATATAATTATATAATGTGTTAAGATAGTTAACCTAACCTATAAGTGTCCTACTTTTACCCATCCACAGCCAATCAGCTGGTACAATTAATGTGTTATATATATATATATATATAATGTGTTATATATTTATATAATGTGTTAAGATAGTTAACCTAACCTATAAGTGTCCTACTTTTACTCATCCACAGCCAATCAGCTGTTACAATAATGTGTTATATATATATATATATATATTTATATAATGTGTTAAGATAGTTAACCTAACCTATAAGCGTCCTACTTTTACCCATCCACAGCCTATCAGCTGTTACAATAATGTGTTATATAATTATATAATGTGTTAAGATAGTTAACCTAACCTATAAGTTTCCTACTTTTGCCCATCCACAGCCAATCAGCTGGTACAATTATTGTGTTATATATTTTATACAATGTGTTAAGATATAATGTGTTAAGATAGTTAACCTAACCTATAAGTTTCCTACATTTGCCCATCCACAGCCTATCAGCTGGTACAATTAATGTGTTATATATAATGTGTTAAGATATAATGTGTTAAGATAGTTAACCTAACCTATAAGTTTCCTACTTTTGCCCATCCACAGCCAATCAGCTGTTACAATAATGTGTTATATATATATATATAATGTGTTATATATATATAATGTGTTATATATTTATATAATGTGTTATATAATGTGTTGAGATAGTTAACCTAACCTATTAGAGTTTCCTACTTTTGCCCACCACGGCCTAGGTACATTTAATGTGTATAATCTGTTAAACGTAGTTTCCTCCGTTGTCTACCAGGGTGTAGCACATGTTTTTATGTATCGTGTTAAAATATTGTTAACCTAGACTTAATTCCTACTTTTGCCTAAACCTATGCTTACCACAGTCCAAACGGGTGTTAGTCCGGCCACTATTTAACCGAACCGAAATTACCAACCGATTTACCAACCAAATCCAGCCGATTTACCAACCAAGATCAACCGATTTACCAACCGAAATATACTTTTACCAACCGATTTACCAACCAAAACCAACCGACATTGCAAAGAAATTTAAAAATCCCATTGCAATCCCCTACAAGGTAGAGTTAGCGGATGTTGAGTTGGCTACTCTACAGGAAAAAATGCCCGAAATACTATTGGAGCTGCAAACCCACGACTTCTACCTTATGGATTTGGACATTACACAAGATTTTGTGGGGATCTTTAACAAGCGAGAGATGTGTGAGCATTTAGTACGTCATTAAAAATAAATAAATAAAGGTTTTAAAATAATATTCTTTGTAATTTGTTACCTCCATTCCACCAAAACTCTTTTTAGTAGAGAGATAGATATTTGATGTGACCTTGGAATTGTAGCCGAAAACGACACGACCCCCCAACCCCCATTTTTCCTTTTTAAATATATAACGTCGTAACGTTTGTTAGGAACCGATTTACCAAACCGTAGATAAAATTACCAAGATTTGGTTGGTAAATTGGTTGCAAAAAGTATATTTTGGTTGGTAAATCGGTTGGTATTGGTTAGGTTAGGTTAGGTTAGGTCTGGTTAGGATAGGTTAGGATAGGTTAGGTTAGGTTAGGTCTGGTTAGGATAGGTTAGGATAGGTTAGGTTATGTTAGGTTAGGTTAGGATAGGATAGGTTAGGTTAGGTTAGGTTAGGTTAGGATAGGTTAGGTTAGGTTAGGATAGGTTATGTTAGGTGAGGTTAGGTTAGGTAAGGATAGGTTAGGTTAGGTTAGGTTTTTAGGAGAATGGTTGTTAGGTTAAGTTAGGATAGGATAGGTTAGGTTAGGTTGGGTTAGGATAGGTTAGGTTAGGTTAGGTCTGGTTAGGATAGGTTAGGTTATGTTAGGTTAGGTTAGGATAGGATAGGTTAGGTTAGGTTAGGATAGGTTAGGTTAGGATAGGTTATGTTAGGTGAGGTTAGGTTAGGTTAGGATAGGTTAGGTTAGGTTAGGTTAGATCTGGTTAGGATAGGTTAGGATAGGTTAGGTTAGGTTAGGATAGATTAGGTTATGTTAGGTTAGGTTAGGATAGGTTAGGTTAGGTTAGATTAGGATAGGTTAGGTTAGGTTAGGATAGGTTATGTTAGGTGAGGTTAGGTTAGATTAGGATAGGTTAGGTTAGGTTAGGTTAGGTTTTTAGGGGAATGGTTGTTAGGTTAGGTTAGGATAGGATAGGTTAGGTTAGGATAGGTTAGGTTAGGTTAGGTTAGGTTTTTAGGAGAATGGTTGTTAGGTTAGGTTAGGATAGGATAGGTTAGGTTAGGTTAGGTTAGATTAGGTTAGGATAGGTTATGTTAGGTTAGGTTAGGTTAGGATAGGTTAGGTTAGGTTAGGTTAGGTTAGGTTAGGATAGGTTATGTTAGGTTAGGTTAGGTTAGGTTAGGTTAGGTTAGGTTAGGTTAGGTTTTTAGGAGAATGGCTGCCACACGCCCGGGAGATGGTAGGGATGGGGTGGAGGTTGGTAGGCGTGTGGCAACCATTCTCCTAAAAACCTAACCTAACCTAACCTAACCTAACCTAACCTAACCTAACCTAACCTAACATAACCTATCCTAACCTAACCTAACCTAACCTAACCTAACCTATCCTAACCTAACCTAACCTAACATAACCTATCCTAACCTAATCTAACCTAACCTAACCTAACCTATCCTATCCTAACCTAACCTAACAACCATTCTCCTAAAAACCTAACCTAACCTAACCTAACCTATCCTAACCTAACCTATCCTATCCTAACCTAACCTAACAACCATTCCCCTAAAAACCTAACCTAACCTAACCTAACCTATCCTAATCTAACCTAACCTCACCTAACATAACCTATCCTAACCTAACCTAACCTATCCTAATCTAACCTAACCTAACCTATCCTAACCTAACCTAACATAACCTAATCTATCCTAACCTAACCTAACCTATCCTAACCTATCCTAACCAGATCTAACCTAACCTAACCTAACCTATCCTAACCTAACCTAACCTCACCTAACATAACCTATCCTAACCTAACCTATCCTAACCTAACCTAACCTATCCTATCCTAACCTAACCTAACATAACCTAACCTATCCTAACCAGACCTAACCTAACCTAACCTATCCTAACCCAACCTAACCTAACCTATCCTATCCTAACTTAACCTAACAACCATTCTCCTAAAAACCTAACCTAACCTAACCTATCCTTACCTAACCTAACCTCACCTAACATAACCTATCCTAACCTAACCTAACCTATCCTAACCTAACCTAACCTAACCTAACCTATCCTATCCTAACCTAACCTAACATAACCTAACCTATCCTAACCTATCCTAACCAGACCTAACCTAACCTAACCTATCCTAACCTATCCTAACCAGACCTAACCTAACCTAACCTAACCAATACCAACCGATTTACCAACCAAAATATACTTTTTGCAACCAATTTACCAACCAAATCTTGGTAATTTTATCTACGGTTTGGTAAATCGGTTCCTAACAAACGTTACGACGTTATATATTTAAAAAGGAAAAATGGGGGTTGGGGGGTCGTGTCGTTTTCGGCTACAATTCCAAGGTCACATCAAATATCTATCTCTCTACTAAAAAGAGTTTTGGTGGAATGGAGGTCAAATTACAAAGAATATTATTTTAAAACCTTTATTTATTTATTTTTAATGACGTACTAAATGCTCACACATCTCTCGCTTGTTAAAGATCCCCACAAAATCTTGTGTAATGTCCAAATCCATAAGGTAGAAGTCGTGGGTTTGCAGCTCCAATAGTATTTCGGGCATTTTTTCCTGTAGAGTAGCCAACTCAACATCCGCTAACTCTACCTTGTAGGGGATTGCAATGGGATTTTTAAATTTCTTTGCAATGTCGGTTGGTTTTGGTTGGTAAATCGGTTGGTAAAAGTATATTTCGGTTGGTAAATCGGTTGATCTTGGTTGGTAAATCGGCTGGATTTGGTTGGTAAATCGGTTGGTAATTTCGGTTCGGTTAAATAGTGGCCGGACTAACACCCGTTTGGACTGTGGTAAGCATAGGTTTAGGCAAAAGTAGGAATTAAGTCTAGGTTAACAATATTTTAACACGATACATAAAAACATGTGCTACACCCTGGTAGACAACGGAGGAAACTACGTTTAACAGATTATACACATTAAATGTACCTAGGCCGTGGTGGGCAAAAGTAGGAAACTCTAATAGGTTAGGTTAACTATCTCAACACATTATATAACACATTATATAAATATATAACACATTATATATATATATAACACATTATATATATATATATAACACATTATTGTAACAGCTGATTGGCTGTGGATGGGCAAAAGTAGGAAACTTATAGGTTAGGTTAACTATCTTAACACATTATATCTTAACACATTATATATAACACATTAATTGTACCAGCTGATAGGCTGTGGATGGGCAAATGTAGGAAACTTATAGGTTAGGTTAACTATCTTAACACATTATATCTTAACACATTGTATAAAATATATAACACAATAATTGTACCAGCTGATTGGCTGTGGATGGGCAAAAGTAGGAAACTTATAGGTTAGGTTAACTATCTTAACACATTATATAATTATATAACACATTATTGTAACAGCTGATAGGCTGTGGATGGGTAAAAGTAGGACGCTTATAGGTTAGGTTAACTATCTTAACACATTATATAAATATATATATATATATATATATATAACACATTATTGTAACAGCTGATTGGCTGTGGATGAGTAAAAGTAGGACACTTATAGGTTAGGTTAACTATCTTAACACATTATATAAATATATAACACATTATATATATATATATATATAACACATTAATTGTACCAGCTGATTGGCTGTGGATGGGTAAAAGTAGGACACTTATAGGTTAGGTTAACTATCTTAACACATTATATAATTATATAACACATTATTGTAACAGCTTATAGGCTGTGGATTGGTAAAAGTAGGACACTTATAGGTTAACTATCTTAACACATTATATAACTATATAACACATTATATATATATATATATAACACATTATTGTAACAGCTGATTGGCTGTGGATGGGTAAAAGTAGGACACTTTAGGTTAACTATCTTAACACATTATATAAATATATAACACATTATATATATATAACACATTAATTGACCAGCTGATTGGCTGTGGATGAGCAAAGGTAGGAAACTTTAGGTTAACTATCTTAACACATTATATAATAACACATTATTGTAACAGCTGATTGGCTGTGGATGGGTAAAAGTAGGACACTTATAGGTTAGGTTAATAGGCAAAAGTAGGAATTAAGTCTAGGTTAACAATATTTTAACACGATACTTAAACACATGTGCTACACCCTGGTAGACAACGGAGGAAACTACGTTTAACACATTATACACATTAAATGTACCTAGGCCGTGGTGGGCAAAAGTAGGAAACTCTAATAGGTTAACTATCTTAACACATTATATAACACATTATATAAATATATAACACATTATATATAACACATTATTGTAACAGCTGATTGGCTGTGGATGTTCAAAAGTAGGAAACTTGTGGTAAACATAGGCAAAAGTAGGAAACTTTAGGTTAGGTTAACTATCTTAACACATTAAATAACTATATAACACATTATATAAATATATAACACATTACATATATATATAACACATTATTGTACCAGCTGTTACAAGTAGGCTGTGGTGAACATAGGCAAAAGTGGGAAACTTATAGGTTAGGTTAACTATCTTAACACATTATATACATATATAACACATTATATAAATATATAACACATTAATTGTACCAGCTGATTCAAGTAGGCTGTGGTGAACATAGGCAAAAGTAGGAAACTTATAGGTTAGGTTAACTATCTCAACACATTATATAACACATTATATAAATACACATTGATTGTACCAACTGTTACAAGTAGGCTGTGGTGAACATAGGTAAAAACTTTTCATACATAGGTTGGATTAACTATCTTAACACATTATATACATATATAACACATTATATAAATATATAACACATTATTGTACCAGCTGTTACAAGTAGGCTGTGGTGAACATAGGCAATAGTGGGAAACTTATAGGTTAGGTTAACTATCTTAACACATTATATACATATATAACACATTATATAAATATATAACACATTAATTGTACCAACTGTTACAAGTAGGCTGTGGTGAACATAGGTAAAAACTTTTCATACATAGGTTAGATTAACTATCTTAACACATTATATACATATATAACACATTATATAAATATATAACACATTACATATATATATAACACATTATTGTACCAGCTGTTACAAGTAGGCTGTGGTGAACATAGGCAAAAGTGGGAAACTTATAGGTTAGGTTAACTATCTTAACACATTATATACATATTTAACACATTATATAAATATATAACACATTAATTGTACCAGCTGATTCAAGTAGGCTGTGGTGAACATAGGCAAAAGTAGGAAACTTATAGGTTAGGTTAACTATCTCAACACATTATATAAATGTATAACACATTATATATATATATATATATATATATAACACATTATTGTAACAGCTGATTGGCTGTTGTGGATGGGTAAAAGTAGGAAACTTATAGGTTAGGTTAACTATCTTAACACATTATATAACGCATTATATAAATATATAACACATTATATATATATAACACATTAATTGTACCAGCTGATTGGCTGTGGATGGGCAAAGGTAGGAAACTTTAGGTTAACTATCTTAACACATTATATAATAACACATTATTGTAACAGCTGTTAGGCTGTGGATGGGTAAAAGTAGGACACTTATAGGTTAGGTTAACTATCTTAACACATTATATAAGTATATAACACATTATATATATAACACATTATTGTAACAGCTGATAGGCTGTGGTAGGCAGAAACTTATAGGTTAGGTTAACACAAGCACATTACAATTTGGACACTACTATTTGTTGTCAGAGTAACCTAGAGGTACGACTCAGAACCCATACCGTAAGACGTACGCGAGTTTTTCGCGGTCGCGAAAAACTCGGTAAGTCTTACGGTAAGGGGTTCGTGTCCGAACTTCTACGAAATGTTCTGGCGTTCGGTTACAACATGGCGGCACTGCGTTAAATATCCGACTTGTAATACTATGAGGTTAGGTTAACTATCTTAACACATTATATAAATATATAACACATTATTGTAACAGCTGATTGGCTGTGGATGGGCAAAAGTGGGAATCTTTAGGTTAACTATCTTAACACATTATATAATGACACATTATTGTAACAGCTGATAGGCTGTGGATGGGCAACTGTGGGACACTTATAGGTTAGGTTAACTATCTTAACACATTATATATATATAACACATTATTGCGGTTACAACATGGCGGCTTATATACCGCGTTAAATATCCGACTTGTAATACTATGCACGATAGCTCAGTCGGTAGCGTGTCCGCCTTCAAATCCAAACTTCACAGGTTCGAATCCCGCTGGTATTAAAAAAGTTAAGTGTATGACGTCATGTGTGTATGACGTCGTGTGTGTGTCTCGACAACAATACGTCACAGGTGGGGGGACCAATGGGGGAAGGGAAGGGGCCTAAAGGGGAGGGGCCAAGGGGGCAAGGGGAGGGGTGGGGGACCAATGGGGGAAGGGAAGGGGCCTAAAGGGGAGGGGCCAGGGGGGCAAGGGGAGGGGTGGGGGGACCAATGGGGGAAGGGAAGGGGCCTAAAGGGGAGGGGCAAAGGGGGAGGGGCAAAGGGGGGAGGGGCAAAGGGGGAGGGGCAAAGGGGGAGGGGCAAAGGGGGAGGGGCAAAGGGGGGAGGGGCAAAGGGGGGAGGGGGGAGGGGGAGGGGCAAAGGGGGAGGGGCGAAGGGGGGAGGGGGGAGGGGTGGGGGTACCCCCACCATTTTTGTCCTCAAGTGTAGCACACTCTACTGTCTGGCATCAGTGTACCTATATGCCCGGCGTCTGTGTATCTATATGTTTGGCGTCTGTGTATCTATATGTCTGGCATCAGCGTACCTATATGCCCAGCGTCTCTGTATCTATATGTTTGGCGTCTGTGTATCTATATGTCTGGCGTCTGTGTATCTAAATGTCTAGCGCCTGTGTATCTATATGTCTAGCGCCTGTGTATCTATATGTTTGGCGTCTGTGTATCTATATGTCTGGCATCAGTGTATCTATATGTCTAGCGTCTGTGTATCCATATGTCTGGCGTCTGTGGAACAAATTTATTTGATTTAATTAAATTTGGTCAGTGGGCATATTTTATTATTTCGAAACGTTTATTCATGCTATCGTTAACTAAATATTGGGTTGTTGTCATAAGAAAAAGACACACAATTACAATTTTTTTCAAAATCTACTCTCACGAGTTTGAAAAATTTAACTCGAGCTCTAATGCCAAAAAAAAACTGAAATTCCCCGCAAGAAAAAAATAATGACAGCTGATTATTTTTAAACAATTTATATATATTCAATAAGTAATACTTCTTTTTTTTAGTAATAAAACTTATTTTTTGTCGTACAACATACATTTTAACAACACTAAATATTTATTTCAAATTACTGCAAAATGATTTATATATTGTCTAATGGTTCGAAAAATCGATTCTACAACCACATTTGCAAAATATTGACAACAATATATAAGTCAACAAATAATAAACATAAATAAACTTTGTTAATAAATAAGTAAATATTTCAACGATTGCCAATATTAACGAAAAAGAATTATAATAAATAAAACAACTGAATAAAATAATATGTACACATACCAAACACATTTTTAATTTATAATTAAAAGTGGTAAAAAATGTATTTTTAATAGCAATTGATTGAGGCAGCTGCTTATTTTAATTATAAGTAATTTTTAGTATGAGAGTATGATGTGTTTCTATCTTAAATTTATACCACCTTGTTGTCTTTATTTGAGATTTGAGTACGTTTATTTTACGACTGATACTTCGTTAAACTTGACCTTCGAGGTCAATACAACTTTCAAAATTTACCTGCGCTTTATGACAAGTGCAGAAACTGGACTGTACTAATTTGTGAACTACATCCAAACAATTACCAGTTATTCCGGTTCTTCGACAATTATAGGTTTGTTCAATATAGTATTTATTACACAATATGAACGAAAAGAAACTAGTGGTAAAGTAGTTGGGGCAAGCCAGGAGACTCCCACAGGTCGTCGGCAGAGCTTAATTCCAAAACGGTAGGTGTGAGATAATATATGCATCAGAACTCGGAACATCTAGCAACTGAGCAAGTCGAGAGACGAGAAAAGCTGCTTTCAATAAAACACTATATTACATGACCTCGGAACATAGATATAACTGAATGTGCAAGAAATTTTGTTTTCTTTTTGTCAACGTCGAGCTTACTTGGAGCTAATGTAGGCCTACTTGGTCACAGCCTAACCGTTGTCTGTATTTACCGAAACGTGATGGTTGAACGCTTAGTGTAGTGAGCCAAACGTGAAGCTTCGGCAGCGATCCGCTCGAAAAAGTCGTTGACGAAGTTGTTCATGATGCTCATGGCTTTAAACGAAACTACCGTATCGGGATGGCTTGTAACACCTTGTTGATGGATACGATTCCTTCCCCTAATGCTTCTTCTTCTTGCCTCCTTTGGTGATATTTTTCTGAGCCTTGTCGGCTTTCTTGACGGCTTTCCCGCTTGCTTTAAGGTGGCATGGTCGAGCTGTAGACGAAATCTGTTGGGGGTACGTCGTTTGTCGGCCGAATTTAAGTTGTAGCTTTACCTATGTTTTACATCAATTTGATGGATTCAGAATACTAACAGATATCGGATTTATATATTTAAATTTCACTTTTGAAAGAAGAAGATGGTTAAAGAATTGTGTAAATTTTACATGTAGGTTTATTGCAAGGATAGCAGCCATATTTTTGTCTTTGTTGAGCTTGTTAATTAGACGGAATTATTTTAAAAAAACATAGTGTCTAAACAACATGTATACACTATTTGAATGGTTTTACTAGGAAATGAACATACTGTAGGTACAAATACCAAAACCAAATCAGCTGATAGTTAAAAACATCTGTTTTTCATTGATGTAACCCATTTTTGTCATTTCTGTCATTTATTTCGTAATAAGTCTGTTAAGTTGCCTTGGACAATGCTGTAACTAGTGAAACCGTGATCGGCAAGTTTTAATAAAATATTGTTTTTATTTATTAACACGAACGGTCTTTGGCATCAATAGTTTAACATAAATAACAGACAATAAATAATAATAAACAAACTTTCTTTGTAATTACATTCAATGATGTAACGAATGTGATAAGCAACCAGATAAAAAGAGCAACATCAAAATATCATTAGATTATTAGTTTATTTATATTTATTACCTATTATATTGTTTACTGTCTGTTGTTAGTATGTTTTTAGTGAAAATAATTACCTACATATTTTACATACAAACAATAAGGCAATATGAATTTTATTTTCTCATAGATAAGAGTTTCCATAACCAGAATGTCTATTAAGAAATTAGCTACTGTAATATGGGTATAAGGTTACAATACAATGATTAAACGAATGTCATAAACAACCAGATAAAAAAACCATTATCAAAACATCATTAGTCTATTGTAAAATATATAAAAAACATTTTGCGCATCGGCAATACAAATTTAACTATGACTTGTTTATAATGACATGTCAAAAGTTGATGAACGTATTTTCAGCTATAATTTTAGATATATAATTCAGCTAAATATCTGGAGTTATCTTTATTCTTTTTTTTTAAATCGTAACAATTTTGTGTAGATTCTTTTTTTAATACTATATTTGAATGACCTATTATACATTTTGATTGAATAAAAAGTAATATGAGGGAAATAGTATATAATTTGAGTAAACTTTCTCTGTGTCGATTATCATTTAAGAAACATATATGATTGTAGGGGGCTTCATTTAAGTTGAGACACGCGTTTTAAATGTAAACGGCAAGCGAATATCTCAAAAATGGCAAACTTTGATGAAAAATATTTTAGAAAAAAGTTGTTTGGTATTGAGGAGGGAATAATGGTATTGAAGGGGGAATAAAATGGTATTATCAATTCGTTATTTAGTTTGTTTTCAAAGTTATTTGAAGGTCAACTCAATTTTTAATAATATAAACTTATATTTTTGCGCACTTTCTTATTCTACGATGGAAAATTTGATCTGCGACATTTTTTCAATATAATGTTTCAAGATATTTAACTAAATAGTTGAAGATATCTTGACGTTCAAGAATTTGTTTATTGAAAAACATAAATTTTACATCAAAGAAAAATAGTTTATTTTATTCTGGTCAAGCTGAGATATTTTTTTTAGAATTTTTAACAAAAAATTTAGTTGCAGAAAAATAAATACAGAAGTGTTCTGAATGAACTGTATGTAATCGGTTATTTTGAATGTTCAGTGAAAACCTTGGTTTCGGGTTGAAGAAGTCTTACCACAATTCCAACGTGAACAGACTCTTTTCAATTTTAAAAAGAAGCTACAAAGAAATTTAGAAAGAAGGAATTCACATGGTGACATGTCAACATACAGTTATATTTGTCATGAATAGGTTCTATTTGTTATTTGTACCTAATAACCTAACCTAACCTAACCTAAACCTGGTTTCGGGTTGAAGTCTTACCACAATTCCAACGAGAACAGACTCCTTTCCATTTTAAAAAGAAGCTACAAAGAAATTTAGAAAGAAAAAATTCGCATGCTAACATGTCATCATACAGTTGTATTTGTCAAGAATACCTGTACCTGCACAAAATAATTCATTCAATATGATAGAATCGAGACACTAAGTACTTAAGTATTCAAGATTAGTCTGAAGACACGGAACATATCTGCTAAGAGAAGATTTGACCTTGATTGCCTCAAGGACATTAAAATTTGGCACGAATAATTTATCCTCTCATCTGAATACTGATTCTTGTCATTATGTTAATACAGTTTTTTTTAACACCTTTGTCTGTAATAATTAGACTGTCGGACCCTATACTTATCGTTTGTCTCATCTACAGTAAAGACTCCAGACAAAAGTGAAGATTGGAACGAATGTAGCTCTAAGAAAATTAAATGAAATATAAGGTAGGTAAGGTTAGGTTAGATTATGTTAGGTTAGGTTCGACAATGTTTTTTGACCCATCAAATAATTTTCTGTATACTACACATACGTGTAAAAATAAATTAAATACATAGTGCGTATTGATGAGCTTTGTGAACTGCACACCACGAATGAGGTCTAGAATCGAGCACAGAAATAACGAAATATAAATTCGCGTCAACGAATCCAGGGTTCATCTATAGAGAACTCGTGTAATTCAAACAACGATTTCGAACTAATTTTGTTTTATTTTCAACGTCCTGAGTTCAAAGATGGCACGAGTTTGTAAGCATCTGGCTCGTGTATCGACAATGAATTACATGTAAACTCAACAATAACAACAACTACAATAATAATAATTATTATTAAACAAAATGTATAGGTATATTTTAAAGAAATGTGACTGTTTATTAAAATGCTAAGTTGAGTAACGTAACTTCTCTTTTTTCTTAAAATATTTCGACCATCATTTTTCGACTGATCTTCGATTTCATAGCCTTAAGGAAATAGAAAAATAACATTCCTACGATGTTATTGGCAAAAATGTAATTTTGAAGCCTGACCTCCCAAAAAAATGCAACATTAGTATAATTACAAGATCCGGTAGGGCGAGTTAATAGCCTTTCACATATGCATAGTTTCAAGCCCCGCAAGGGCAGAGACAGTGAAACAAGCAAAGTAAATGAAGACTTTTTACTAGGACCTAGCCGACGATCAAGGAAGTAGTGATATACAAAATTACGAGGTTCAGAAAACCTATGTAGCAACCAACTGGATAAGACCTCTTGATCTACCAATACAGTTTAACAACTCTATTGATCTACAAAGTCCAAGAAACCAACTTTTGGATGTTAAATTTAGATAATCTTCTTTTTTAACGTTGTATTATGTAACTGGATAAGTAGCATGATGGTGTCCTTCAACTTGTTTACGTTAGTAATTGAAAAACCAAGTACAAGTCAAATCAATTACTTTCTATATTGACATTCAGCTTTACTGTGTGCTCATATATTATGTATGTCGAAATATATTATATTATTCTTATAACATATAACCTTATAAAAATTAAAAATAACAGCTAGTTTTTACTTATGGTGTACTGATCTTATTTAATCTCAGGTTTCAAGTGGATACTGATGCAATGTCGGAAGTTTTAGAAACGACGAAACTGTTCACAGCAAGTAGGAGGAAACATTTGGAACAGAACTATCATCAGGACAAAACATTTACAAAAACCGTGATAAATTTGAGACAACCGGTTATATACACAACTGAAATAAAAGTGATCGAACGACAATAACATACTGTTCTCTGAAGCTTTATGAATAGCTTAAAAATATCCTAGGTAAGCATCGTATGAGCTTAACATCTCAGAAGATCCTTGCAGAAGCTGCAACGTTTTCTTGGTTTGAAATGAGTCAAAAACTCACAATGGTTTACTGAACCTTTTCGGTTTTATAGTTTTGTGAAATTTTACTAAATAAAGAAAAAGATGGTCCAGGAGTTCTAATAAAAAGTTTTGTTGTCAGATGAAGTTTCCCCCAAGTAACATTGAATAACTTAACGAGAGGCAGATGTGGAAGTTGGGACGATCGGTACTTTGTTTCATTTTCACCCCCCCCCCCCCAATGATACTGTCTGATACTAGTTATGTCTATAAAAAAAAATCATGGAGAAGACAGTCATCTCTCAGATTGGACTGCAGTATGAAGATAACGCGCCAACAAAATTCCGTACCACCTAAAGTTTCCAAGAAGGTTGATAGATCCCTAAGATCACTCGACCGGAAACCCACAATTTCTTCTTCTGAGAGTTTTTTTTTCCACAAGCCACGTTCAGTGAATGTTATAAAATATAAAACAGTACACAGTACATCGCTGTAACATACGATATAAGAAAAGAAAACTAAAAGTATTCCACAAGACATGTTGCACAGGGCAGTTCATCATTTTTACACTGCACTAGTACATTGCCAAGCCATCAAGGGTAAGCAATTTGAATATTTCCTGTAGTATCTTGTTGGATTTGTGAGTATTGAACGTTTATTAAATATAACTTCTTAGAAATATCGTTAGCTCTTTTTTGTAACACTTTATTGGCTACTATTATGATTAGGTTTGAGATAGAAGCCTCAAATTTGCACTGTTAGTTTTCTTTTGTCAATACCTTTAAAATGAATGGTCACATGACAGGAGTTTACGTATACAAATTTTGAGCTGCCCCCAATATTTTCAATTTTTGAAACGGGGGCAAAGTTTTCCCATACATAAAAAATTACATTTTCAATACCTAATAAACATTCCTTCAATTGGATCTTCACCAATCACTCACTATAAATAAATATTGAGCGTGACTTGTGAGATAATATTATGTGTTATATGTATGTACTATATGTAGAACAGTTATAGTTTTGTTATTGTAGATCATGTATCACTTGAGGATGGCGACTTTGACGTTGAAACGCGTTTGATTGAATAGTAGTTTTTGTGAGATCTTGTGTTCGAGTTTTCTATAATCGCTCATTAAAAAGTTAGAAGAACTTGAAACATTCTCGTCTTTAACCGTAAATAACTTTAGAAAGGAATAAGGTAGAGACCTCTAGTTTTCGTCATTTACATTCTTCTACCAATAAAATGAGGGGTCACAAGGCAGGGGTTTGTATTTTAAATTTTTGAGCTGCCCCCAAAATTTCTCATTTTGGAAATGATAATAACGTTGTCTTATGCGTAAAAACGTACATCTTTATACCTAGTAAACATTACTTAATTTATTTTATTTTTTCAATTACTCACTTAAAAGTAACAGGGGTATCCCAGACTTTTAGTTCAGCCTGTATTTACTAAGCATGACAACGTCAAAGAACTTTATCGTCGATTGTGCTAAAGTATCCAAGAAAAACTGCAAGACCTACAAGACGATCAACAATTTGAACATCTATGTAATCTAGTGTATCTTATACAGGTTTTAACTAGTTAAAGCATATATTTGAGCACCTCTGTATTTCCGTAGTTTCAACACACTGGGCACTACTTAATAAGCAAGTTTAAAGTTTGGCCGTGGCAGAACTAAGCGTTGCTTCATACATAAATGCATAGCTCTTCCCATTTGTATGGGAAATGCACAGAGGCCAGTTTTGTTATACGTACATTAAATATATCATCCAGCGCCATGCAATAACCGTTGTCCTGTGAATAACAAATAACCATGTACATGTATCTCTCTCGTGTTTAGTGACATTGTTCAATAGTAGCTTTCAAATTACTCACGAAAATCCTATTCCAAATCCAGCTCTTTAAAAGAAAACATAAATACTCCATGTCTCTTGAAAATCGCTTAGTAAATAATACAAATTTATAATTCTTGGTTTGTCTTGAATTTTAAGGGTGCCCAAAATTCTAACTCATGTCCCCCAAAATACATAAACATTTCAGTTTCTTAAAAAGCGGATCCTAAATATATTTTTTATAAATCGAACCTATCTCTATTTCCACTTAAATCGTTTAAATCAGCGATTTAAATTATGAGGGTAATATATTCACTACATAGAAAAAGGCTAACAATTTTATTGAAATCATGTCCATGGTTACCGACGTAAAACTGATTAGTTGATTACAAAGTTTCGATAAGATTTCTATGTAAATACGTACTATCAGAAATTTTCAGTACCCTCGTTAAAAGTAAAAAATGGGCCAAAGATGTTTCAGATCGGTTAAGTTTTACATATTTTTACTTCAAATTACACACTGAAGGGGAGAAAAAACTGCCACATCTTGGATTAGAACCTGTAATGTGTGTCAGTCGTTACATTGTGTCAATCGGTTTGTTTTATCATAACGGATTAATTAATCGGAAATACTGCAGTAATCAAAGAAAAACACTGATATAGCGACCAGTTATATTTTAGATCACTGGGGCTGTTATTGATCACTGTTACTTTGAGCTCTATTAGGAAGAAGCCAAAGAGAAGTAGGCTACACAGATTTTAGCATGTAATCCACAGAATCTAACCGCTTCAATTATATTTTTTTAGAATCCTACAATGATTATACTAGTAGATAATTTCGGCACAATTTATAAGTTTTTTTTATAAATGTTGAGCAACTTTGTTTAACAACAGAAAGTTAATACAGTACAGTGATTTAGTTTGCATACTCTATCTTGCACTTCCATCACTGTCAAAGAATTTTATAATCACAAATAAGTCGAGTAAAATAAGACGAAACACTTTTGCACTGGGGGTTGCAATTTTATTACTTTAATCAGTTCTTAATATCATTTTAAAGTTAAAATTTCCCTATTTGATATTAGGCCTAATAATTTAAGCAATTTATGTCTCGATTTTGGAAAACTTATGTTGGGTGTTAAATAACCAGATTTGTTTCTATGATCTAATATTGAGTAATTGAGTAAATGTTGAAATCTCCTGTTACGAGAAGTCATGGAACTTGAAGATCAAGTGAAAAAATGGGGTTTAGTTTTTTGGCGGTTACCGAGCTTTCCAGAAACTGTGAATGTAATAAGTTATGGCAGCCAAACATTACACCAGTTACACCAAACTCCCCAAAAATGAAATCTCATGATAAAAAAGAGCAGAAAATAGTGGGTATTCTTTGTTTGATGCAGAGTTTTTAATGATTTATAACTACTCTGTAAAAAAACAGGGGGGGGGGGGAAATCAAGTTTACGGAGTTCACAATTATCTGTGGTCCTTCTTTTTTTCAAAAAAAAAAAACACTAATATCTGAAATAAAAGAAAGTGTGACGTAATGGCTTTTGCCCATGTTATAAACGTTCAACATTTGAAAGAGATCGGAATATTCCACTTATAAGTAGTATTAATGACGTACGTTACTTAATGGATAAATTAAACCGAACCATCTAATGTGTTTATTTCAATTCACGTGATTGTATTAAATAAATTGGGGAGGGGAGGAGGTGATACAATCAATGTGACCACCAAAATGATATCGTAAAACCCAATACTAATACAAGGCGTCTTTAAAAAACGGTAAAATTATAAAATTCATCATAATCGGTTGTCAAGTTCAACTAGGTCGGCATCAAATGAAAGACAGAACAAGTGTTTTAGTTGATATACAGAGTGGTTTTGAAGTTCCCTCTATTTTTTGCACATGTTATATCAGACTTTTTGTTAACCAATACCACCCATTCTAAATATAAAAACACTAACTTTTTAAGTGTTTGAGAGAATTTTAGGGGATTACTCTAGGGCCAAGATGTAATAGTCAACTTCAAAAATCATAATGAGAACGTAGTCATGTGACCTATCGTATAACAGTCTTTTTTATATAAAAACAGTGGTTGGATCATTGTAAACCTAACCTAACCTAAACCTACTGATATCTCGAAAACGGTAAAACCTTTTTCAGTTTTGAATCAACTACAGTTTTAAGAAGAAAAAAAACGACGATGTTAAACGATATGTCGCATGACCAACCTTCGCATTAATATATCTGAAATTGACTCCTACATCTTGGACCTAGAGTGATCGCTTGTAACACTTAACAAGTTAGTTTTTTTTTTTTTTTACATTTATACTGGGTGGTATTGGTTAACAAACAGGGGGGGGGGTTTAAACCATACTGAATATTGACAACTTTGCTGGCGACATTAAAAACTTGGTGTCTTACAAAACCCTGATGTAGCGTAGGGTTGTTGTAGAAGGAGGAGGGGTGCAGGAGACGAGGGGTTGGCCCTGAAGTAGGTCTAGTCGGGCCGGAAGGCGGACTGGTAGAGGAAGGTATTGCGTGGCGGATGGACCCGGGAAGGTTGCGACTGCTTTTTGCGGAGAATGGTGATGACGGGTTTCGGCCTACTGAGGACCTATTGTTGGCTCTGAAAAGGGCCAGTCGGTCTCAGGTGAGGTGGAGGAGAGGTAGGGTGTGATCTTGGCCGCTGTGATGGAGTGTTCACCCGTTATCGCCGGCGCCAAAGCACCTACAATTTCCTTTTCAGGAGGCGACTAGGGTAAAGCAAAATGCTAACGTTGTCTGGATGTCTCCGTTTAATTTCCCATACGGGAGGCCTCGGGATGGTCCTTGGAAGGCAACGATCTTGTAGGCGAGGAGCAGGAGTCGGGTGTCTCAAGGACCAAAACGTGTATGTGAGGAAGCAGTTGTTAGGCGGCAGATTTAAACTTTCAATTTGCCGATGTAGAAAAAATAATGAAACGTGATATTGTTTATAGTGTTTCGATTTCAACACCTTGTCAATGAAATTCTATTCATTTAGCTCCCAAATAATTTCAACATTTTTGATTAAGTTCGAACATTTTTGAAAACCAAGGAACGAAATATGTACGAAATGTTGTCAAATTAAAACTTAGCATTCTAGTATTTTTTAAAACCTGTGTAAATCTGCCTTTCCATAGAATAGTTGTAAACTTTATTGTATGGTTTTATAGCCTAGGTTTAATTACATTATGTGTCCATCTGACGGACAAAGGCTTTCATAACTTCAATTTCATCGTAACGCAATCATTGCAATTTTACGCTTGACCTCGATTTCACAATCTTACGTTACGTTTCTACAGAATGTCTTCATCTTTTTATTTACTACCATTGGTCTGTAAGTATCTGACTCAAACAGAATAAGTTTCTCATGCTTGTAATAATATGAACAAATTATTAAATATAAAACAATTTATATAAGAAATCTGAGATATTAAGTGGTCCTTTTGAATGAGCTTGTAATATTTTTTATGAGTCGGTTATACCTAAACGTTTGTTAAGTATAAGAAACGTTTCTACAAGTAACTTATGAGTTTACGCTTTCCTAAAGTGACGCTAACTTCAATCCCTTAAAAAAAACTTTTAATTAAACATCTTGAGATTTAAAATCTATATAATTTTATCGGAGCTGAAAACTGTTGATCATTTTATAATTCTTAATAAAAAGACTAAATAACAATTTTATTCTGTAACCATCAGACAAATCCGATTTTCCGTTGTTTTTACTTTCACACATATGTATGAAGATAGTCGTGAGTTTTTCGGTATAACCGTTTTGAAATCATCCGAGGCCAAAAAAGTTGTTTTTAATGATGTCTGCCTGTTTGTCGTCTGTAATATTCGGTGATCTTATTTTTGGACCGATAATCTTGGACCGATTTTAAGCAGATTGGTTTGTGGGCATATTTTAGTCATAAAGCTGCCATAAGAAAAACACAAAAATACGATTTTTCTCGGGTCGAACAATTTTGATAAAATTTTCCCCAAATGAAGCTTCTTAGAATCCAAACAACGCATTGTCCAAAAATTTTGATTCATGAGTTATCGGTAAAATTTTTTTTTTTTTTTTTAATATTTAAAAAATAAAATCAGCAACGTGGCTGAAAATGACGTAATTTCACATAATTTAAAATACGGATTTCGATTAAATTTTAGTGAAATGTGAACATTAATGATCCAAACATTTGTGCAAAAAAGCAAGTTAGAAATATTACGGTTCAAGAGTAATTGGCAAAAAACACGCTGACGATTTACATTGGCAAAATACGATAACTATATTTGTAGCACACCACGGTATTCTGATTATCACAAAAATCAGATAATTTCCTAGAAGGTATCATCACTTTGAAGAGCTGGCCAAAACTGTATGCAGCCATGTATCGAAAGTCTTTGTCCTCTTTCAAGGTCCTATCTAAAGTTGCTATCTAAAGTCGCTCCATTCCACCACACCAATGCAGCATAATTGATCTTAGCTATAATAATAGCCTTATAAATTTTAAAAAAATATGATCAAGTCACCAAGTATTCCCAACCACTCTTTTACACTGCTACAAACACGTCGATTTATAATTCATTTCAACTTTAGTATCAAGGAGTTGTTAGAATTTTCGCTAATAATAGGATTCAGTTAAATTGTAATCCCGACAACAGTTACCAGAGTATAAACAATAATTGCGACAATAATGCTGAGTCGCAATTACCAAATGTATTATGGAAGAGTCAAGACTAAATAAACTGAAGTTTGGAGAAGATCGGAGTCCGACTCAGCAGGGAGTTATCTGCGGTCAGTGGTCAGAGGTCAGATTTGGCATGGAGTTACCGCAGGGTCAGATATCGATAGAGAGACATTGGCGAAGAGACGTCGATGGAAAATTGTCGCGGTTGATTATTCAGTTCCTGCAGAGTTCCTAGCAATGATGGTCGTATAGCAATAGAAAACCATTAGTCTAGATAACTGGCCCACTGAAAACGTTAACTTATTTATAATTTTTAAACAAGGTTATATTAAAATATAAAAAACTCAACCACCGACTGATATTAAATGAACCAAGAACATATAATGGGCTGGTTCAGAAGAAATAGAATGAAAAAAAGAGTCAAAAACGTTCCCTGCGGAACACCAATGTCTGTAATGAGCTCTCTACTATGCCCGCCAATTACCACCTTTATACTGCAATCTGCGAGAAACTAATTATCCAAATCACTAAAATAAGTGGTACTCTCCTCTTTCTTAGTTATTCTTGAATATCTGTGGAAGGTCCCTCAATTAAAAAACTGACCAACAGCATATTTCTTTCCCTTCTTATCAGAGAGTGCAGAACTGATTCCTTGATATTAGTCGATATTTATGCATAATTGCTTAATTCGAAAGCACAGTATTCCCTCATCTACCATGTATCACCTCACCCCTTCTATATAATCTTTAGCCGATTACATCACAAACTAATTATTAGTCTAGACGACTTAGCATGCACATCCATAACTTTTCATGAGCCATAAACACCACCTACGCCACTTTAATTTTATTCAGGCCTTTCTGAAAATCAAACATAAAACAGGATATGTAAATGAGTATTTTTTGTTTAATGTACAATAAAAACAGAATAAATTTATGATTGTTAATTCTAATTAGAATTGCATAGTACATACAAGTACATTTTATCGTATTTAGATAGCTTTTTGGCGCTCAAGCATATGAATTGCATTCATTAAACACAAAACTGCGCATATACCTTGGAAACGATCCATGTATTTACTGCGAAATGGACCAATTTAACGACAAGAAGGTATAAAAGCATGGAATTCAATTACAAAATAGTCATAAAAAAAAGTATTACATTTTAATATCTAACTGTAATTAAAAAGAGACGTTTCTTAGTCTGGTCTATATTGTTAAACTTTTAAAAACAAGTATTTTATAAGAGTTGTTGAATCTACTGATCTAACATAATGAAATATACTCTCTTGCATTCATTACGGAAGGTAATTTTCTATTGTTGGGAGCGGAATTCGTTTGGCTGTATCCCAATCATCACGATTTTTGGTAATTTTAACTGTACTTAATGTCGGTAGTAATAAACACGGATGTTACATTTTTACGAACTGAATCAGAATTTGTAAATAACGAAATCTTCAAATACACTAAGTCTATAGAAACTTACAAATCAGCTGTTTCTTAATCATTTAATAATCGTTACCATAACAACCAATTTTATAAATAACAGTTGATATCCTATTAATACATAACAAAACAGATAACAGTTGATATCCTTTAGATGACAAAACTATCACAAAAAAATCTCACAAACTATCACAAAGAAAAACCATATTATTATTTTGGTGTTTATTTTTTGTATTCATTACAAAAAATAAATACCAGATTTTTGTATGATATGTAGTTTTTAATGATAAAATTCCAATTTACAGGGTGTTTCCCAAAATCGTTCCGAAACTTCAGGAGCTAATTCCTCACATTAAAAACAATGGAAAAGTTATTTTCTAAAAACGCGTAGTTTTCTATTTGGTCGCCAATTCTTTTTTGTGTTTATAAGAGAAAAAAAGCATATCTTTGTAATGGTAAATGACACTGAGTTAAAATTTTGGATGTTACTTAGTGCTATAAAACCCACACTGGAAAAAAATAATCAAACAATTTCCTTAACACATTTCAAAATAGGGGCTATATAAACTTTTTAACATCGAATATCTGAAAAACCGTTAATTTGCAAAATATGTACAAGAGACAACATTTTTTTAAATATTCTCTCTATAACTTAAACGATAACTGATTTATTGGGAAAAAAACAAATGAAAAAAAAATTCTTGGTTAGTCTACAACACTTAAGATTAGCCTAAAATAAAAATGTTTGTATGAATTCTCAAATTTATATCTCGAAATCTTCCTGTAGCTTAAAGAATAACTAAGTTATAGAAAACCCCAATAATAATATGTTGTAACTAATATCAAAATATTTTGTGTTTTATAGTAATGAGTATTAGGCAGTAAGAATACAGTGTATGGCTGACAACAATGGTAAAGAAACAGCTGTTTAATACATCCAAAACAGAGATAAACATTCCATAGCTTACTCAAACACTTTTAATTAAACTTCCTACAGCTGGTTACAATAGTGTATTAATGTTATACAGTAGCTCATTATTAAGAAAGTATTGTTATGATTGTAGTTAATAAAAACTTATTCCCAGTTGGTCTATTGTTGTTGATAAGAGTGAATAACTGGAATCCAATTTTTTTTTTTTTTTAAATTGTATTTTTCACATTATCGTTCAGACCATGGCATAAAATAATAATCACAAATTTCAAACTCGGAAATGGCGGACATATATTTAATGTACATTTGAATTATTTAAAAACATTTGTTGTAGGCTATTGTTGGATATTGTAAAAAATCACCAAGATTAATTAATTTCAGTTTTTTACAGCTGCTCTGTTGTCCTTTAAACTACAGATAGAATAAACAAAGCATTATGTTTGTTGATTAAAAAATTGTTGTAAAATTAACGCTATTTTTTATATTACTTAACTTAATTATATATATATATATATATATATATATATATATATATATATATATATATAATACTTTAACTTATATGTTTTTATGTTAAAAAGTTTAAATTAGCGGCATTTTGAAATGAGTAAAGGAAATCAGTTGATATTCTCAAAAAATTATATAAAAAACTTAGTATATGTAGTTTGATAGATATACTGTAGTTTTGTAGTTGAAATATAATGATGAGAAGGAACAAACATAGGGCATAATGCATTAGACATCTCTACTGCATATACTGTTAAATTAACTTTCTAACAAAACAAAAAAAAAATCAAATAAAAAAAATCTCGTAAGTTTATTTAAAAATGAGTTTATATTTGATTTTAAGGTTTTAAGGTGAAATGAAAATATTTTTCATCGTACTGCTTCAAAAACAGCTGTTTTAAATACATGCATAGAGATGCTAAAGTTGTTCTTTTTAGTCCTAGGACGTAAAAACATCAGCTGATGTCGAGGTCATCAGCTGTTACTTCGTTTATACGAATTAATTAACGTTTGTAATGAACCTATAAAAACTATCATTACTCTCGATTGTAAACCGATAAAACAGCTGTTACCATCGTTATAGTTAGGGCATCACTAACACCAACTAAACAGCCGTAATAGCTGTAAACTTGTGCAACTTATGCAATCTTTTGAAGGTAAATAGTTTATAACATTTTAGTTTTTGTGAAATTGGTTTCTTATATTGTTTGCAGTATAACGAAAAATATAGTTCAACACTTGGACCAAAAGAAGCTTTTCGATCCCTGCTCATTTTCTCCGGTTAAACTTGAGCTTGTATTGAAAAGCTTCACTTTTGGTCCTAGTTATAAAATATACTATTAAATATGACAGATTATTAGATTTACTTTAATTTAAGATAACTTATGAACAGATTTCACTGGTTAACTAAATTAACCAGGATCGTGGTGGAATAAGAATTTGTAACCCAGATTAGGAAAATGAGATGAAATTTTGATCAAAACCACTGACATGGCTGGAAGGAGTCCCCAGTTATTTCTCAAGATGCATTTACAAATCATTAAAGCTCTTGTAGTTTTATGTCTACTCATACGTTTGTTCTATGTTAGTAAATTTTTATTTAAAAATTGCGCTTTTGTTTTATAGTTTTTTTCTCTATGTCATGGTAAAACTCAATTTTTATACAACTTTTGAAATTGGAAACGTCCACTATATTTTGGTTTTGGAGGTTTTAAAAGATGATAAAAATGTTGTCCCGGATTAAACTGCCAAGATAGGTAAAGTAATTTATAATGAAAACAAGTATAAAATTTACAAAATGATAACTATTTTAATTATCGTTTCAGGAATAAGATGCCGTAACATGCCAAATAGAATAAGTATGGATGCCAGCGTTGGGTATGTACTAAGATACTTAATCGTTTATTATTCTCAAGATAAATCGGGAATAAAACTGGGTTTGAATTATTTAAAAGTTATAACTGTAGAGACAATTATTCAGCCATTCCCCTCGATGTTTTTGCAATGAACCAACATCTTGACGTCTAAATGATGTCATTTTAAACAGATGTTGGAAAGTAGGCCATTATGTTTGATGGGAACTTATTTTCGTCTATTGCTATTAATATTCCTCAATAATTCAAAACAGTAAACGCGTATCAAATATTTGCTTTAAATACCACATTTATTACACACAATTCACTATTTAAAAGGTATTTTAGCTCACTACCCATTACCCACACGCTATTTTAGACGCAACACATTTTACTTTCTCAAAATAAATATAATATAAAATATAAAATATTTAATTAACATAATAAAATGGTTTTAATGTACAGAAAAAAAATAAATAGTAGCATTACAAAGAGGACATTTCAAAGTTTTTTTGTACCGTGTAATAGATGTAATAAAATTTAATTGTACTTCGATATTACGACCATACGAGTAATGTTTATAAGAACTTAATAATTTAGTGTGAAACTTAGTTGTTCCTCAGATGGTCAATGATGTGGTAAACTAAATTGTGTTCCGTACTTTAACCCGATTTCAGCAAAAACCCTCGAACCTGGTGAAAAATCATATATTTTGCCTATATGCTAATGTTTTGAAGAAAAAAAAAATTACATATTAGATTTCACCGTCAATAGATTATTATCATATTCTAAATGTAAGGAAGGTCAGCTTTGAAATCCCTAATTACACTCGGTTATTAGAGATATGAGGACAATATTTGTTTATAATTTTCTACAGGTGTTCTTTAGTTCATATGATAGCCTTTGTTATCTGAGCACCAGTATGAACAGTGTCAACGACATTTATTTAACGTTGTTATTATATCTTATTGTAGCACATTGTCTGATTAAATCATTTGGATATTCGTCACACTAAATCTAAAATCAAATAGATTGGATTCTATGAAAGATGTCATTATATAATAAAGTTATTTCCGTCAATTTTTCCTCAGATTACGAAACTAACTTGTTGCAAATATCAAAGGTCAGCTTGACTCTCAGAAGGAAATATATTTAAAATAAAGAATATCAGTCTCTAGTTATTGTTTCGTTACAAATATGAGTCGTGAAGCACTTCCAGATTAGCTAGGACTGATTCACTCTCTTCTCTTGGATAACTGGTGAGGAAGAGAAGAGTCATGTATGACCGACAGGTTCTGTACAATACACTTGCTGCAGAATGACAATGTATTAATCCCGTTTTAATAAAGAGAAGTATACATATATATGAGAGAGAGAGAGAGAGAGAGAGAGAGAGAGAGAGAGAGAGAGAGAGAGAGGAGAGAGAGAGAGAGAGAGAGAGAGAGAGAGAGAGAGAGAGAGAGAGAGAGAGAGAGAGAGAGAGAGAGAGAGAGAGAGAGAGAGAGAGAGAGAGAGAGAGAGAGAGAGAGAGAGAGAGAGAGAGAGAGAGAGAGAGAGAGAGAGAGAGAGAGAGAGAGAGAGAGAGAGAGAGAGAGAGAGAGAGAGAGAGAGAGAGATAAATCTGTAGATGGACAAGCAGTTTTAAATGTTTTACTTTAGATATTTGTTATCAGTAAAAAAACAAAAAAGACTTCGTCGTAAATGTCTAATTTCTCAAAAATCAACTCTACCGATTGTATTATAATATGAATAATATAAACTAAACCAGTATAGTACAATAAGATACATAAAAAAATTGTACATTAAAAAGAAAAACTACTGTCACCATCACAAAAATGTATATAATAAAGAAAACGATATGTATTTTAAAAATCTAATTGTTTTATTTAAACATATATGTGAAATACAGGATGTTTCCAAACTAAGTTCCAACTTTCAGGATTCGGTTCCTCGGAGTCAAAGTACCTAAGTGAAAAAGTTACTGTGAGCATATGTCCTAAAATGCATAGTTTTCAGTTTGTAGTAGCACCAAAAGTTTCAAATCCGTGTTATTTACAATTACAAATAAATGAATATTTATTTAAAAACATAAAATCGCGGCTAGATAGAAAATTATCATTTTAGGAAATATATTTATGAAAACTTTTCATTGGTTTTGATGTGAGGAACTAGCTCCCGAAGCTTTGGAATTAATTTTATTTAGGAGGGTAGTAAAAGACTTATTATAAATTTTAGTTGCAATATCATTTCCCTAGATTTATACTCCCAGATATAAAAACAGCTTTATAATAAAATTTAATCAAAATATATTCAAATGTTTGTGATGAAGTGATGATTACAGACAGATAAACAGAAAGACATTTTGTAAAAATAATGTTGTTTACGTGGAAGAAAAAACTGATATTTTCGAAATATATATATATATATATATATTAATATTTTGTTCAGTTTTTATCAACTACCAACAATAAGAATATACAAACAAAATTGTATACAATTATCATAAATTAAAGAATTAAAAAATTAACGTAAGTTAAAAATTAATTAATTATTTACGAATTGGAATAGGTGTTCTATTTGACCGTCATCCGAGCCTAGGTAGAACCACACATGATAGGATGTGTTGAAATAACGATCGCGTGCAAGCTATGTGGCTGTACAAATATTGACTATTAGCAATGATAACAATAACTTTAAAACACGCCTATCTATGACGCAGCAAATTATTAAACCATTAAATTGTAATATTCAATTATACAATGAAGTATATGTGGCACACGTGAATTTCTATAACACATCAAAACCGTGGACAAATATCTTAGAAACTTCCTCACATAACTAAAAAAGATTACAGAATAAGTCTTATTAGTCAATAGCATGCATGTGTATTAATATTTCTTATAAAAGTTATAACGAGAACAATAAATCATTAAGATATATTGAAAATGTGTAGAGTTGTGTGATATTTTATTCATAACTGACTAACTTGAAGATGCTGCCGGTGTGCAGCGAAACTTGTAGCTAATGTTAATTACAAAAAAGACAATAATTGACTACAGAAAAAGGTATATAGACTATATTTAAATAGTGCCCTAAACATGCTTCTCCTGTTCCATAAACTATCAACAAAATTTATTTTATAGAAATCGAGTTTCCATTGATGGTGATAAAAGTTCATTTTCATTCTATGACAATTATTTTTAATCGTAATTTGATTTTGCATGTTAGTCTGATACATTCTTTACAATTTACCAAATTACAAAATATATATCTGTATAACCGATTCTGAGAAATGATTACTTTTATAACAGCAAGAACGGCAGATTTTTGGAAGATGGCAAGCAATAGCTTTTAGTCTGGCTACATTCTACCAAAATTGTATCAAAATCGTTAAGCCCTACTTGAGAAAATTGGAAATTTTAAATATTTTAATATGTGGATCTATCTACAAATGTTGTGTTATGGAAAAAATGAAAAACAAGATGAGCCCATCATACAATGTAATACAAGGAGATCCTGTACATGTTGGTCTCTTGGGTCTTGTAGGAAATATTAAATTGTTTTAAGTGTATTAAGGGGTCTTATCTAGTATAGGGTAAGTTTATTAAAAACCGTTGCCAAACAGGTTTTCTGAACCTAATTAATTAATGTGTATATTACGTGGACTAGGCTCTAACGGCTTCGTAAATGTGTATATAGTAGATAATCTCCTCTTCCTTCACTCGTGTCAGGGTTAGCGGGCCTCGCAAATATAAGACTGTCAACACTCAGATACTATGCGGTAGAACGAAGGGTCGCTTCACTCTACGCGCCATCACACACAGGCGCGCAGAGAGTGTCCGGACGGTTCCCCGCACTGGCACTTCCACACACTGCAAAAAATACTGACACTTCCCCACAGCCCTTGGACGTGGCTATTTGTTAATGACTCAGAAATAATCTCGACTGAAATTTCCACACATATCTTCCCCCCTCCCATTGCCATTAAAAATGATAAATTTCCAAAGGCTCCGCCCCATAGTAGCCTTTGAGGTACAGTGGAGTCGCGATAATTCGAAGTCGACGGGACCGGCTAAAAACTGCGAATTATCGGAGGTTCAAATTATCAAGGTTTCGAAGTTTTTTAGGTTAGGTTAGGTTAGGTTAGGATCGAGGGCTTTTCTTCACTCCAAAGGAGTATTATGATAAGGTGCATTGTCACTGGTGCGGCTGTAACAATGATCGCTGAAGCCTTGGGGGGGGGGGGTGGAACTATCAGTCGAGATTATTTCTGAGTCATTAACAAGTAGCCGCGTCCAAGGGCTGTGGGGAAGTGTCAGTATTTTGGGCAGTGTGTGGAAGTGTCAGTGTGGGGAACTGTCATGTAACCGCGCAGAGTATTGGACTGGCCGGTAACTGCCGTGGACAACCCGGATGAGTTACCTACATGTACTGTGCTTCACTTGATAAAACTTTCATTTATTTAATAATTTGATATTTTAAAATAAAATCTGTACTATATTTTTATTCTACACTTCGTTACAAGAAAATCAGACCACACGATGTATAATTTACTTTAATAGAGTCCAAGATTAACAAGTTTGCTACAAAATGAATGATAATATGATAACTAATAAGTGTGAATAAACAATGTTGACTTTGAGCTATAATTCAGTAAATTATACGTTGTTTGGTCTCATTTTTCTTGTAATTATGTGTAGAATAAAAATATATTATAGATTTTATATTTAAATATAAAATGAAATAAATAAAAGTTTTGTAAAGTTAAGCACAGTAACTTATACGAGTGACCCACAGCAGGTACCGGTCAGTTCTAATAATCTGCTCGCCTGTGTGTGATGGTCACCGGACGACGACCCTTCATTCTAGCGCATTCCCAGTTTGATGTTAGTATAGATCTACACCTTTTTTCAGGTTGACTCACTCTCTTTCATCTTTCCTATTAGGTCTCTTTTGTTCTTTTGATGCTATAAGAGTATTTTCAAGGGCTAGAGGTCTTTATTTTATGTTTTCTTCCCTTTTTTTCATTCATAAGGTGATGATGTAGATTTCAGGGATAAAAAAATCAGGGTTCGAATTACATTCTAGGCATTTTAAGGGTACCATTTCATGCAGAATTGAAATCTGTAAATGTTAATCTAATTTACTATGTTAATTAACATGCGAGATGGGCACAAAACTTGTTCCAATATATGGAATTTCATGTTTTGTAGCAACTATCACAGACGACGAGCTAAATTCACTTATTCGGTTTCCTGGCGCCATGAAATGTGAAAGTCAGTCAAAAACGGAAGTCAACACTTCCTGCGAATATAGTTCAGCCGTTCGTTCTTTGCACTTGCAAATATCACAATCTGGCAAAGTTGCTTCGTTAGCTCCGTTCCAAAATGTAGTCTAACAATAAAGTATCGGTTTTCGATTTATCATTTAAGCAAAATTTATTTCTGAATATCAAATAATATAATTTTATACACACTGAAATATCCCATAGAGTGTGCTACAGATTGTTTCAAGCATTCGTTTGAATTACATAGTATGTTAACAGTAAAATGTAAGGTTCACTCTGTCACCTAATGAACAATACGGAACAGTTTTGTTGTTTGTATGGGTGCGATGCTAAGATATGAGGGCGTAGAGGGGCAGTGCGAGACGACGACGTTGCCATTTCCACTGCCTATCCGGTGTGTCACCAAAAATCCAACCAGCGGCTGTAGTATACCAAGTTACCCTTACATGTTATACAACGAAAATAACCTCATATCGGATCTCTCGTGTGTGCTGTGTAGGACTCAGCGAACGTCAAAATGGATACTTTCGTAAACTATTACATAACATTCTCTAGTCTACGAGTGTTTAATAAAATAAAGGTATTTGTCACCAATTCCCAAAAATGTCTAAACGAGAGTTATCCATCGGACATATGACAGCGAAGGTAATAAAAGATTGCCTAATCCAATGATTGTATCACATATTGGGATCAATTGAGTGACGTCATTCAGACAATCAGGACCAATGACCTCCTTTCCGCCACGTTTTTGTTCTATGAACTTCCATTGTGCAAGAAGTTGCTGAGCCAATCATTTATGATATGAAATACAAACATTCGTCGCGCATCTGATATGCTGACATGTTTTTGGGGGTTTTTTTTCAACGCGATAAACAAACCAAACATCACCGTAACACTGACATGAAACGACGGATGTTTTTTTTTGTCGTTTTTCTACGAGTTATAAGATAAATTTAGTAATAACAACAAAATTTCAACCTTCGTTTTTTGACTAATCTTCACGTTTTATCAGGAAACCGAAAAAAGTGATTGTATACATGCCATATGTCCGTCGTCTGCACGTGAACACGATAGTGGCTAGAAACATTAAGATAAGATCATGGAATTGCGTATAAAGAAATATTATAGTGTACTGTACTCAAATAGAACCCTATAATGATTCAGAAATTGGAAATTTCAAAACCATTTTAAACAGTTTTTTGTTCATATTTCGTGTGTTATTCAACCTATAATACACTAAATTACTTAAAAATTTGTAGATTTAAATTCTGCATGTAACGGTGCAAACCCCACCTTTCTACGATTGTCAAAATAGTAATTTCGAACCCTGATCTCCCAAGAAAGTGTGGTATTTTAATAGGTACGACGCGAGCGGAGTGACTAAAGCCTCCTAAACATATGCCCCACAAACAGTCTCGACGCCCGTTAACGTGTAGCTGACGTCAAGAGAGTTGTGATGTACACAATTACGAGGTTCAGAAAACCTGTGTAACAAACTTATCCTAGTAGGTACGACCTTTTGATCTACAAATACAATTTAACATTTCCTACAAGGCCCCAGAACCAACTTTTGGGCGTTACATTTAGAGGATCTACTCGTGTTGGAGCGGAGTAAATTCATGATGACACCCATAGACATCTTTACTTTCTTACATATTTACGTTGTATGGAGAAACTTAGTGGTTCGTAAATCGATCTAGATTTTGTCGAAGAAATATCCATGTTGAGATACTATGGGAACAAAATAGAGTTTTGTCTGGCGTTCATCTTAGCGGTGCTTATTAGCTCAAGTGAATGGATTGGTTTTGATCAAAGGTGGGCATATTTTGACCACGTATCAAGCTGTCTTATGATCGAAATTTCTCAAAATCGGTCTTGATCAAATGTGTGGATCCAAACAGAACGTATTGGTTTCCATTTCGCCAAAATGCCGATTTGGAGTCATCTGTTTAATAAGGCAAATGAACAATGGACAGTTTCAATTATTTCAAAATCGAGGCAAGTAATTTTGATAAAACTGTAGCTTTATAATTCAAAACAGTTGTGTACAATTGCAAGTAAAAGGTTCAAGAATAATCAGCAAAAGCTGAAATTAAAACATTTATACTGAGGAGGGGAAGGAGGGAGGTGTAATAATAATTTAAAAAATGTAAGCTTCTTAAATAATTTAAAAAATAACTAAATAAATCACGGCAGCTGTGTATTTATGTGTGTGAGAAAGTTTGTATAATTTATTTAGTTTATAGACGACATTTAAAATTTGAAAAATAATTTCAATCAGAGTTTTAATTCATAAAACCAATCGTGGACGTGCAGATGTAAACACCCAAACTGGTAAACTAATTTACATACCTTTTCACTAATCAATTGATCTAGTTACGCACTAAGAAGCTTGATTTTAGAATTTGTGTTTATAAAGCACAAAAGAAATAAAAGAACACAAACTACAAATTTCTTAAAAAGGTTGTACGTGTGAATAGACGCTTCTATACCTATTTCTATGGATCTACCACAAAGATATATAGTGAAAACTCGAAAAGGAAAGAGTGATATTGTTTTTGTTTCAATTAATAAATCTGAATATTCTTATGGCTATTGACGAAAAGAATACTATTAACTATTTAGTTTTTCAATATTTTAACTCTTAATGAAAACCTTTCGGAAGCTTACTCTTAATAGCGAGTACTGATATATACATCTTTCTTCATTCAGTTTTAAGTTAGATCCCTCATTTTCGTCTTTTTTGTCGGTTCTCACTTGACCAACTCTTGTTTTCTTCCGACCCTGATGGTTTGCGAGGATTCCAGGGTTTATACGTGATTATACGTTATGGTCCTTTTCTTCTTTTATTTTAGGCGATGATGACAGCAAAAGTATAAGCTTTTAAACAAAAAAGAAATCTAGTTAAAATGATAGCTACGTTGGTAATTATTGAATTGCGTTTCTGTCTTCTTATAAATATAGAAAATTATAAAGTTTTTACGAGAACAGGCGATATGTTGTAACTAATGGAGATTGTCAGGACGTCCTTCTGGTTTTACTTCTATCATTGACTCATCAAACTTCGTATTTCTTCACGCTTTAATGAGCAATCCGTTTGAGTGAGTGCCAGCTAGCACTCCGCAACAGTTCATCTTGTAAATGTAGTAAACAGCTCAACAGCTAACACAACCACAACATCGCTGTATCTCTGGACATCAACAAAGTATTTGGGAGAGAATAACATAAGAGTCTTCTCTACAAATTAACCCACTTCTTCCATGTTATGTTTGCCTCATTCAATTATATCTACACAAAGATGGTGGAAAGTAATTCTATCAACGCCTCGTCCAATAAGAGGCTGGAGTTCCACAGCCCCTTCTGTATACTAACGATATCCCACTACACCCCACCTTGAAACTAACTCTTCGCTTATGACTCATTAATCACTCAACCTTGGGGGTCGTAGGGCACCATCATCAAACGTCAGGTGGATACACTAAAACAGTTGTTTACAAAATGGATAATCGCAGTTAGCGTGGACGAAACAAACACTCGACAAATCCAAAACACAACTAACACTAAACAAGTCCCCCATAGCATAAAAAAACAAGTTAAATACCTTCGATATAACGTTTGACATCTCCAACACATCAAGCCAGTAATAGGTAGAACGAGAGGCGCTAGTCATAGACTCTATCGTGTAATTTTTTTTATATTCAAGAGGAAAAATCTCGCAGTAATCATCGCCTTAAAAAAGAGTAGGACTATGTTACAGAGACTCCAGCCCTCAGAGTAGGAGAAGAACAAAAGTTGGTCAAGAAAAACGTAATAGGTAAAATGGAAAAGAGGAAACTAACTCAAGATTAGATGACGTTAGGTATAGATCCATATAGGATACCCTACTAGGCTGACTAATTTTAATATATACTGCCACAGCTTGGTATTCCCTTCTATCAACTTCGGTAAAGAAAAATAGGACTATTTTCAAAATGTTATTAAAAAGCAAAAAAAAAAAAAAATTCCGTTAGTATGTTAAAAATTCTAATATGTTCCAAGCCAATAGTAGACCTTTCATGTATTGTGACAGATCCCACACCCATGATTGATCACAGGAAAAGCTATCTCTCTCTCTCTCTCTCTCTCTCTCTCTCTCTCTCTTCTCTCTCTCTCTCTCTCTCTCTCTCTCTCTCTCTCTCTCTCTCTCTCTCTCTCTCTCTCTCTCTCTCTCTCTCTCTCTCTCTCTCTCTCTCTCTCTCTCTCTCTCTCTCTCTCTCTCTCTCTCTCTCTCTCTCTCTCTCTCTCTCTCTCTCTCTCTCTCTCTCTCATATATATGTATACTTCTCTTTATTAAAACGGGATTAATACATTGTCATTCTGCAGCAAGTGTATTGTACAGAACCTGTCAGTCATACATGACTCTTCTCTTCCTCACCAGTTATCCAAGAGAGGAGAGTGAATCAGTCCTAGCTAATCTGGAAGTGCTTCACGACTCATATTTGTAACGAAACAATAACTAGAGACATGTCATGATATTCTTTATTTTAAATATATTTCCTTCTGAGAGTCAAGCTGACCTTTGATATTTGCAACAAGTTAGTTTCGTAATCTGAGGAAAAATTGACGGAAATAACTTTATTATATAATGACATCTTTCATAGAATCCAATCTATTTGATTTTAGATTTAGTGTGACGAATATCCAAATGATTTAATCAGACAATGTGCTACAATAAGATATAATAACAACGTTAAATAAATGTCGTTGACACGGTTCATACTGGTGCTCAGGAATAGTTCATACAAAGGCTATCATATGAACTAAAGAACACCTATAGAAAATTATAAACAAACATTGTCCTCATATCTCTAATAACCGAGTGTAATTAGGGATTTCAAAGCTGACCTTCCTTACATTTAGAATATGATAATAATCTATTGACGGTGAAATCTAATATTTAATGTTTTTTTTTCTTCAAAACATTAGCATATAGGCAAAATATATGATTTTTCACCAGGTTCGAGGGTTTTTGCTGAAATCGGGTTAGAGTACGGAACACAATTTAGTTTACCACATCATTGACCATCTGAGGAACAACTAAGTTTCACACTAAATTATTAAGTTCTTATAAACATTACTCGTATGGTCGTAATATCGAAGTACAATTAAATTTTATTACATCTATTTTTTTTTTCTTCAAAACATTAGCATATAGGCAAAATATATGATTTTCACCAGGTTCGAGGGTTTTTGCTGAAATCGGGTTAGAGTACGGAACACAATTTAGTTTACCACATCATTGACCATCTGAGGAACAACTAAGTTTCACACTAAATTATTAAGTTCTTATAAACATTACTCGTATGGTCGTAATATCGAAGTACAATCAAATTTTATTACATCTATTACACGGTACAAAAAACTTTGAAATGTCCTTTTTGTAATGCTACTATTTATTTTTTCTGTACATTAAAACCATTTTATTATGTTAATTAAAAAGTGTCTATTTCATTTTGAATAAACCTGTATAATTATTAATGCCCTCAGTAATGCTCGGTCCCAGGTTGAACTTAGTTGTGGTGCGCAGTGCGCAGCAATGATAGCGACACTGTTTGTCAGGTATACAATAGTATCGACAAAAAAACTCTCACCCATTATAATGCTTTAAATCTTCAAAATCATTAAATATGCCACATTCCAACTATTTATCTACAAATCTAAGCATAATAATGAAGAATTGACGTATAACTCTTTTAACCAATGGCGCGTTTAATCAAAGTTATTAATAGTACCAAAATATGTAATTATTACAGCGAGGTTAAAATTAACATCGAGATTACGTAAGGCCTTTGTTACAATTACAGAATGTCATTATGCTACACGTCGTAGAATCATAAAAAACAAATGAAGTCTTTAAATAAACTTTACCTTAAACACATCGCAAATACTTACGTAATAATTTCAAAACGTATTTATCTTGGTAAAAAACGCTCTACCTGAAAACAAACAAAACAAAAATGGGATTAGACGCAAAATAAATTTGAAATTGTTTAACCTAAGTATCGATTTATGTAAAATTATAAATAAAATTAAGTCTACTTATTTAGACTTATTTTAAACAATAAAGGAGATGATATAGAGACTGTTTTAAAGAGAATGGTGGCTGGAAGTAGAGAAATCAATATAGTTCTCTTTAAAGAAGATAATAATTAGTAAGACAGTCAGACAATATTAGTACTTTACAAAACGCTCATTAAGCATATGGTTAAGTATGGTGAAAGGTTATGGATCGAGAGGGAAAAACATTTGCGAACAACTGGATAAGTCTGAAAGGAAGATTTGAGAAGAAGAATTGGTATAGCCAAAAATCAAGAGCTATACAGACTCTACGATCACTGCCTTGTCAGCATATATAAAACCAAAAAGACTGAAATGGTATGAAGATAGCAACGTATATGGTTGATGAAAGAGTGTTTAGCGGCCTAGGTAGGATGTTGTCGAAAAAGATATGAGTAATACTAACATCCACTTGAAATAAGATAGGAAATAATGGGTACGATGCTTGTGTAAGCCAAGGACAACTCCCATTGCTAGTGCCGGTAGAACTTTTAAAGTCCAATACAAATGTAAGAATGACAAGATCGGTGAATATTGTATAAGCTATATCTTGCGGACAGCTTATGCACTGCTACATACATTAATATAAATAAGATAATATTTGGAAAACAAAACAATACAAATATTAGAATATAAACCATATTTTACTAATTTAGGGGATAGCCAGAAACAAAAACAACATTGTTAAGGACAAGTATTTAAACCACTGATTAATACATTATGACTAATCTTGACATTAGTGGTGATCCGTTTAGGAGCTGTTTCGAAGAACAAGATTACAATAATACATTAATATACGATATCACTCAATAAGAGAAAGGCGAGTTCTTAATTTGAGCTCGTTAGTTAATTAGGATAAACATCTAGACTGGAATTTATAAAATGTTCTACCCACACTTTCTTACACCTCTTAAATTTACAATATTCACTAAATTTATATAAATATAATTTATTCTAATTATTATACAATTTTTAAATTTAAAATTTTTAAGATGTAATTTTTAAAGATTGTGGTCTCAATTAACTTCCATCGGATAATGAGCTATTTCAACAGCCCTTATAGTAAGACCGAGGCGATGGAATGTGAAATTGTTCAGATACCTAAAACACGATTTGAGTTGTTTTGGAAAAGTGTATACACATACATATAAATGAATTAAAAACTAGAGAGTCATGGCTTAGGTTTTGAGAATAAAAGGAATGTGTTAAAGTGCCAGGCACTTCTGCTCTCCGAGCGTCGATACCACATAGACTCACCCTTAGGGCTATTTGATGAAGACGTTCATTGACCTGGCCAAGTCATGTACCTCGGCGTCATCCGCGATAAGAAATTGACGTGGTCTGCTCGCATAAAACACGCTGTTAAAAACAAACACGAGACTAACACAACTGTATCTACTACTAAATAAAACAAGTTCTTTTGCAGTGAGGACGCCACCACTCAACGCTGCACTCGTCTGGGTACACGCAGGAGTCACTCATACTCGGAGACTACAACGATTTCAAAACTTGATAATATGAACTACAGCACCTTGGTGCACCAGAGTAAGGTGAAGCACCTTGGTGCACCAGAGTAAGGACATTTCACAATGAATTAAATGTGCCGTTCTTGAAACGACACACAATCTGTAAAAGCAAGCTCATTCGTCCTCATCAACACTAATCTCCACCCAAGCTGTCCTTAACACTTGGCCGACTTTGAACACACTGCTTGTGAGCAATATATATATATATATATATATATATATATATATATATATATATATAAACAAACACATAATCACTCTGTCTAATCATTTTTGCTCATTAGTTTTCTTTCAGAAGCGAAAGGCGCACTCTAGTAAACCACAGTGCGCAGCTTCACCTTTTTCATGCTTATTTTTCAGTTTCAAGTAGGCAGTAGAAGAAAAGTTGCATGTAACGAAATCACTTATTAAATTCATTAAGATATTAGTAAGATAAGTCCCATCCTTCACATTCTCGATATCTGAAATGTGGTGGTCAGCTCTGCCAGGCAGTTCTTTTCATCAAACCTCAGATCCTGCAGGATTTGTTGCAAGCTTTTTCCTGACTGAACTCTCCCCCCGCTAGGTTTTTAACCCTGATCTTCTCGGGGACCCATGACGTTCTATTTTGTTCACATTTATCTTCTCTACTGACCATGGAAAGAGTTTATCAGCTTGTTACATGGAAAACCATTAGTGAATACTTATCCTACATGATAGGGATACTACTTACATGAAGCAATGTGGTTTTTAGTGAGCAAGAATAATTTTAGTGTCTTACCGGGATCCCAGTGTTTTTTTGTAGATTTTCCACCTTGTACAAAATGAACAATATTTTGGACTCTCGTAACTGCTATAAAATGCATCATACTCGTTGACTACGTACAGTTTAGAGTATCAAATACAGACGTGTAGTGACATAAAGTATCTGGGTTAATACTTAATGATTCACCCCTATTAATACGTGACGATATTGTAATAGAATGCGGATGAAAATATAACAGGATATCTTTTAATGCGCAAATTATACTGAAGTTATGAGAACATACCTGAAGGATGTGAATTATGTAATCAGATAAACCTCAAATACGTCATTTATAATTGAGGGAATTGGAAAACAGGATATTATGATGTAATAATAGGTCAAGCAGTTGATTTAGTGATTTATTTTGCCTGGTGTATATGTATTAGGGTTACTTCCATTCTTGGAAACCTCTATACGCATTCTTTAATGCTCTCATAAAAAGGTTTAAAACGCAATCTGTTGTCTCACTATGTTCATTAAAAGTGGAAGCTCTATTTCAATATGAATAACTATGAAGTTTACTAGAAATAAATTGTAATAGGAGCGAAGGGATTAGAGGTTTTACTAAAGAACGTGACAAGGTTTTGGTGTGAATAGAATTTCGTTTTAAAAATGAAAAACGACGGGGCCTGTTAAAGTCCAATTTCCGAAGCGGGCTTCGAAGTGAGTAGAGGCTCGGTTTAGGTTGGGTAGCGTTCAGCTTTATGGACCAAGAGTGAAAGTGAGTCGGGTAATAGGTTCAGTGAGGGCCTAAATTATGTAAACTTTATTTTTTAGTTTCTCTTTGCAAAATAATTACTCTTATTTCAACTTAATATATAGTTTTTATAAATTAAATAAATATCAATAAAACCTCACGTAATAGGAATAAAACGTACAATCATTTATTTTAGTCAGAAATAAATAATATTAAAGTCACTTTTACTCATACCTATATCTCTGAAATAAATACAGTTCCTACACATAATGTCACAAGGTAATTGTAACATTTGAAACTATGTGATCCAGTAACATTTTACTTATGATAATAGATATTGCTTTGTCACATTCTATACTTAAAATAGTATAATTCTTAAGTTATAATCACTTCGCCGTTGATACAGTCGCCGCTATTATCAAAAACAATAGAAAAGTAGTCTGGAATGTGGAATGCTAAGTTGTAGTTATTTATTCACAATAAATCAGACAATTCCAGATTGACGTTTTGGACTAGCTGTTGATACGATATGGTTAAAAGTTATTTCGAGGCTCGTGCCACCTTGCGGCGCCCCCTTCACATCGACGGTGTTACACCACTTGTCAATTTTTTAGGGTCCGTAGGTAAAACCAAGGACCCTTATAATTTCACAAGCGTGTTTGTCTGTCTCTAACCCTCAACCAGTATACACAGACAAGACGATTAAGCCTACATATATCAAACTATGCATTTATATTATTTGTATTGCCCCCACATATAGGAAAAAATATAGTTGTAACAACAACAAAAAATACCTTAGGGTAGCAAAGGGACAAAAACAATCGAGGGGAATAATTAATTGTATTATATATTATTAATTGTATTTTTATTATACTGTTCAATCTGTATGTCTTAGTTTGTATTCCGTCTAGTTCAGAATATACTATATTATATATTTAAATAATATATTACGTAATTACTTAATACAAACAGAAAAAACTTGATGATTTCATCGTTAAATCCTTAATCAACTCCCGGTTTTTACCATGAGATTTAATCACCAGATAATTTAGATTTCAGTGTATTCAGACCGATAATTTCGTGCTATTACCTAAAGTTTTTGGACAGGCGTAAACATGTGTTTATTCTGTAATGCATAAAAATTTCAACTCATTTCGTAAAGTTTTGCAAGTATTGCAAGTATCTGCACCAATTGTAAAAAGAAAGTTATGTATAAACTTTACGTAAGTCTTATTACTCATTTACAAACTAAACAATAAGGATTAGTAATTTAGTTTCAATGTACAGTTAGTGATTATTGGGCTTAACATACAGTAGTTTTGTACAAGATTAAAGTGGTTTTGTTTTAACCTCTCTTTTCAATCGTATTTATTCCATACGAAGGAATATAATAATATTTAGCTACAAACACGTCCAAACCTCTTTCATTTTTTTAAACTGTATTGTTCCACGTTGAAAAGAGGAAATGGTAGAAAACTTTTGAAAATATTTTACATTTTGAGAAACCTTTGTCGGTAAGAGCAGTTGATATAAATACGAAATACAGTCTACTTCATCGACAAAATTTTCCATTATGTGAAATACAAATTGTGGCCAAAGTATGCGTTTTGAAATTTTTTTTACAGAGACAATAATCAAGTCCGATGTAGGGGGTAAAATCCAAATTTTTAAAATTGTAAAAAAGTCGTCTGTCAAAAATTAACTTTATACTTAAAATTTAACCTCTAAACGGCAAAATTTTATTTTAGAGTCATTACTTAGTTCTAATTTGTACAAAGACCGAGACATAGTGCTGACGCGGAATTCCATACGGAACTGCGACCAGTCTGTATGTGTCAAACAATCTAAACAACCTGAAAGTCTTCAAAAATATTTTTTTACCTTGAACATTTCAACGGCTTCACTGTTTGATATTATGTACAATAATCAGTTCCAAACTAATTCTATAAGTCGCAGTCTACATTCAAAATTTACATTTATATTCTGTATATTGTCCAACATATAAGACAAATATAGCAAGAACAAAGAAAAAAAACCCTTGGGGTAGATAGTTAAGAGGCATAACAGTGTCGATATCGTCACCCCCCCCCCACGAACCTCTTTCATTTTTTCAAACTGTATTGTTCCACGTTGAAAAGAGGAAATGGTAGAAAACTTTTGAAAATATTTTACATTTTGAGAAACCTTTGTCGGTAAGAGCAGTTGATATAAATACGAAATACAGTCTACTTCATCGACAAAATTTTCCATTATGTGAAATACAAATTGTGGCCAAAGTATGCGTTTTGAAATTTTTTTTACAGAGACAATAATCAAGTCCGATGTAGGGGGTAAAATCCAAATTTTTAAAATTGTAAAAAAGTCGTCTGTCAAAAATTAACTTTATACTTAAAATTTAACCTCTAAACAGTAAAATTTTATTTTAGAGTTATTACTTAGTTCTAATTTGTACAAAGACCGAGACATAGTGCTGACGCGGAATTCCATACGGAACTGCGACCAGTCTGTATGTGTCAAACAATCTAAACAACCTGAAAGTCTTCAAAAATATTTTTTTACCTTGAACATTTCAACGGCTTCACTGTTTGATATTATGTACAATAATCAGTTCCAAACTAATTCTATAAGTCGCAGTCTACATTCAAAATTTACATTTATATTCTGTATATTGTCCAACATATAAGACAAATATAGCAAGAACAAAGAAAAAAACCCTTGGGGTAGATAGTTAAGAGGCATAACAGTGTCGATATCGTCACCCCCCCCCCACGAATAGAAAATATTCTCCTTGAAATACTCTTTTACGGCTTTCAGAATGGTGGGCGTTGAAATTTAGTGACATCACAATAAAAAGTATTTTCAACAAAATATTCACACTGAATTTTTTAAAATATACAGTTTGTTTGACTTGACACCTAGATAATGTTAAATCCAAGGGCGGGCAGTGAGTCACCCATTGTCTGTTAATTTTTATAATCACCAAGTTGCAAGTAGGCTTACACTAATTGTAAAACAATTTTATTATCTACGTCAATCATACTTACAGGAATCAAAAAGTATAATACACATTCAATTATGTATATTGGAATTCTGGGTTAACGCCTGGTCCACGGATCCATATAATCAAAATATTAATCTATAAAACTTTTAATATTTATTTGAAACGTTGCATTAGTAATTGATAAGACATGTCTCATTGTTCTCATGTTTACGTAATACATAGAAAGTCATGGCAAACAAATTGGACTTCTAAATTTTACTCATTTTGGTATATGACCATCTCCAGAATTATTTTTCACTTTTTAGATTACTTAATGATTATCATAATTTTCTGAGAAAATCATATTGATCGCCACCAACTCCTCAAAAAATCCCGACAACGTGAAAATGAATTTTGAACACACTCTTCACAATCGGTACAAACAATTTTATTAAAATTTAGATTTAATGTGACGATTTAAGACCCGTGCCAACATAAAAGAAATAAATCTCACATTTCACCAAAATTAACTTCCATGGTACATTTTTTACTTTTTGTCAGATTACTTCCGATTTGAAATTTTCAGAAGAAAGATGATCCATACGAAATTAGTGCAATGTCTGTACACATATTCCTTGATAGAGTAATAATTTTACTTTTAGCCCGTTTAAAAAACGAAAATGAAAATTTATCCGAGTCTGATTTGGGCTTACACAATAAGATTTGATCGTTTCATAATTCACTATTTTTTAAATAATTACTAAGTTACTTTTTCAGATTTCAAAGAAATAAAATGGCTTTTAGTAAAAGAATTATATAAAAGTAAACATATATAGTTTCAAAAGAATATTATTTGGGGGTTGTGAACACAGATTATATTATAGAACACTGATTTATAAGTGATAGACCACGTTTTGTTATTTAACAAATAATAAAACAACATTTATATGACATTATTAAGAAATAAAGTAGAATACAGAATCCTAAAAAAAAGTTAAAACAAATAATATTGAGACCAAAAACCTAAAAAGCACACATAAATAAACAACGTATAAAAAAAAAGATAGCAGAGCGTGGTTTCGATCCACGGACCTCTGGGTTATGGGCCCAGCACGCTTCCACTGCGCCACTCTGCTAAGTTGGGTTTACACATTCAATCGTTCAATATTATCTTTATAGTAGGAAAATTATACAGTTAAAAATAGAAATGTAAGTACAGTATTAATACATGTTAATAAAGTAATTTAGTTTAATATCTTAGGAATTATTTATTATAATTTAAACTACTGAATTATTGTCTGATTTTAAACACTGCGTTTGGCCATTTGTTTTTGTGAATTTATAGGGAAAATTGATAATATCTTTGGATATTGGATTTTGGAGTGAAAAACGTGCATTGATCCCGACTACCAGAACATTTTGGGTGATTTTGGAAAAAAACTTTACCTGTTTTTCAGATTTTCTTCAAATTCACAGGTTGTTTTTAACACTAACTTAGATAAGTTGGTTTACTACGAAATTTTTTAAAACAGTTTCAAAATGGGACCTTTAAAACCTACAGTTTTGCTGTAAAAAATAAAACCACCAATTTATCTAAAAAATTGCAGATCGTTGACTTCGTGGCATATCAATATACCCACCATAACTTTTAATGATAAAAAATAACGGAATTATAACCAGAAATGATTTCAAACTTTGAGTTTTTAAATTGTATTATTGAATGGGTGCTAATTTAACATGACTTTTGCCACTATTAAAATTAAACAACTTAGAAAAGAGCCACATGCCGGCTATGTCCTCGCAGGTAGGGAGGGAGTGAGTTGAGTGAGAGGGCTGGAGGGAGGGAGATCGGAGCACATGAAACTACTCGCCACAACGGCTTGAGTATACTCCCCGCCACCTCCCTCCTGCGCGTCCGACTAACTCCTGTGATGTGGTTCTGCGCAGTCTCTTTTCAAAGTTGTAGGTCTATAGTAGCGAATGTCAATGATTCACAGATGAGTGATTGTAAAATCGCCAACCCTTATTGGTGATTTATTGTACAAAAACTACACAGTGATCAGTGAGTTCATAGTTAGTTTCGATCCGAAACACGATTCTCGTCATTTTCAGTTGTTTTTAATACGATAACTATCATTTCTATGATTGTTATTTTCTCTACTGAAAACATCACAGTGTTATTGTTTAAAGTGTCTCGTTAATCCAACTTTAAAATGGGTGAGATTGGTCGGTAGCCAAAACTGGATCACTAAACAGTACCATAACACAGGTCTATCATTTACGGTTTAATAAGAGAGTGAAGGGGGGGTTCAAAAAATCTCTCCTTTAGAATCAGAGATTCTTAAAAAATTTACAATTAAGAAACAAAGCAAGAAAAATTACCATATGATAAATATAAATCTAATAATTGCCCCTGTCCTTGAAATTTGCCGACATAGGCCTATGCCTACTTGGCGTATGCGTAAATCCATCCCTGATAATGAAATACACGGTTTAAAATATAATACTTGTTAATAAATACTAAAAATATATAAAAATTACTGTCAGATTGCACCCAGTTACTCTTTCTTTTGAGTGGGGGATGGCGGTAAAACCGCAAGGTCTCAGGGACGCCTCCCTCCTAGTTCTAGCAACTCTGAGAAACTCGAATCGAACCTGTCGTTAAACTCTCAATGATTGAGTTTATACGAATGTAATACTTAATGTATACACAACCGGTATTTTATACAACTACAGAAAATTTTCCTAAATAGCATCCAAGCTTATACAAGGTATTGCCCAGATTATTTGTTTACTACTTAGTAAGACAAATATTGTGATTTTGCTTAATTTCGTTCTCAATGATTCTCATTATTATGTAATCCTAAGAACACATTTGCATCATCTTAACTAAGACTTTGCTGTCTTTCTACATAATATCTCCAGAACGAGTGGGTATATTAAAACAAGATTAAGTTTAATACAGGTGTCACAAATGGAGTTGAATTGTCAAAAAAAATAAATCTATACAATTAAATAATTATTTTTTCATTATTAAAGTTAAATAATTATTAAAGACCCAGATGTTAATTTGTATCTAACTCAAAAGTATCTGTCCGGGAATTATTCCTAAAAAACAAAAATAGTTCACATAGTTGATATAAATAATTTAGTTCTCAAAATCGGGTCCACCTATTTCATTCAAATTTAAATGCAATGTTAAGATTCAAATGACTCAAACTAGTTTGCAATGTCATAGGCACACAAAAAATGAAAATGAACATATATCACCCATTTCAATTACAATTATATGATATTAAGTTTATGGCACAAGCGAGCAAGCTTACACTCTATTTAATAAATAAATCACTATAAAAATTTCAAAAATTGGAGAATTTTGACAAGGGATTAATCTTCCATACGAAACACTGGGGGGGGGGGGTCATTAATAAAGAACTTTTTTTGTTTATTATGTACAAAATAAAATACAGATACATTATTTTTTCCGGTTTGTGGATGAATGTGTAAGATAGTATGATTTTCACAGTTGGGTGTAGCATCTAGTGCAATTGCATTGCATAAATAATTCTATAAACAGGAACAAGGAGAATTTCTAAGTGTAAAGTGTATCAAAAAATATATATAACAAAGAGAACAATGTTAACTTTATTAAACATGAATTACACTCGTCATCAACTATTATATTCAAAAATGTAAATATTTGACGAGTTCTGACGTCAAAACAAATGGCATTTGTAATAACCTTGGATTGTGTTTGATATGTTTTGCGTTTGAAAGTCAATAGTCATGGTAGTCGCTAAAGATGAAATAGAAGGAATTGTAAATTACATCATACAAAACTGTGAGCCTGAGATTTTAGTAAAATTAAACATATGGTCGCCATTGCCTTAGATCGAGAGTTATTGGTAAACGTATATAAAACGCAGATCAATACTGACGCCTCGGAAATCTGTTTCAAGAGAATGAGTACATGGTTCTTGAAATGAAATTATTGCGGCGAATTTCTGTCCCAATTGAAATGGATAGGAAACAAAATTATGAATTATAGGAAACTGGTGTCGTCCATTACATACAACTGAGGAGATTTCGTAAAACTGTTCACGTAGTCAAAATGAGTTTACTTAGTCGTGTCCTCTTCTACCCTGGGGTGTTGAAGATGCGCTAAGAGATCGCCACTGTTACCTCTGAAGTGCAAGTGCTCTTGTCTGATTCCAGTGATGTTGCACAGATTGTCATCCCAAATCATTTTACACCTCCCTCTGAGTTGTTGACCCATACTTCTTGCCTCGTACAGTTTCCTTGGAAGTCTGTTGTCACACGCCCAAATCGTCTCATTTGGGATTTCTTATGCACCTCTGATATCTTACTTTTGGTGCTGCTTTAATTACTCAGTCCTAAATTTCTCACTCAGTGCAAGTTTGTCTTTTCATTCGTCTGAAGAATCTCATTACCTGGCTTTGTATGGAACAGTAGTTAGTATGAACTAAGAAAAAAAAACTCCTACCCCTTATACGAAGAACTAAAGTAAAACAGAGGAATCAGGATCTAACAATAAAACCATATAAGAAAAAAAGTTATATTTGAAGAGTATTTAACAAAAGAGAGAAGTCGTAAAAATGCATAAATTTCAACACAACAATAATTACTCTCGAGACTTATTCTAATGTGAAGAAGACCACACAACTAACCCCACAAATACGTGTTAACTACAATATAATTAACCAGACAATACACAACGTATAAAGACTATGGACAGATTTAAGGCTTCACGCAGTAATTGATGGGTGGCTGATTCTAGATATTATTGACTACGGTTTGGAAATTTATCGACCGACTTTTCTGGTTAACTAATTTGTCTAACTCATTAATTCAATTAAGAGGTTCTAGACGTATCTAAATTTAATACGGATATTAGCTACTAACAACGTCTAGATTGGAACAAAATATTTATGTAGAATGGTGTTAAACAATTGGGAATAACACGTTGTTTGCATTCAGGAGACATGAGTTTTAATTGGAAAAATTTTCCACAGATTAATCAAAGTTAACAACAATAACAAAATAATAAAATTGAAGTAAATACATGAGGAATTTTGTTTGTAGGAGAGGTCGCAGACGAGGTTAAGATCTAGAGGGCAGGGGTGGGGATCAAGTCGAGTATATTACATTCCACTTACGAAGAATAGACAAGTTGGAGCCATGATATGCGCGCTGAGGTGTGCAATTGCAGAGGATATAGGCAAGGTTACTCATACGTTTGACATTACCCTTCGATCATAAAGTATTGTGTTCATTTTTTTCTCTTTATTTATTTGCGTTACAACTGTTAACTGAAGTTTAAATTCAGTTATAAATAGGTCCTATTTTAATACCAGACTATTTATTTTTACTATTTTGTTTCAAATGAAAACCTAGCCCTAGTGTTATTTTGTAACTTTAATAACTCTAAAGTGTAATTAAAGGATTTATTTAGTAAAAATTAAAAAACACTAGTGGCAAATTTCTGTCCATGATCTAAAAAAAAATTTGTAAAGATTCATAAAAATGAAGCTTTTTGTATATCTGAATGTTTACCATTACGTAAGAAGGGTACTCCAATGGCCCTCTTTGTAAAGAAGACTAAAATCTCTTTGAGCATCATCACTGCCCTCTGGTAGAGGACCACATGATTAAGTAAAGTAAAATTGTTAAACATACGAGTGAAAATTTAAAGAAATTGTTTTTTTCAAAATAAATTTGTTAAGTTCAAGAATAACGATGAACTCCAAGCATCGTCACCTCTTCAAACTAAGGATAAGTTGTATCTTTCTTTTGGTAAAAAAAAAAGAAAGAAAATATTTCAAAAAAGATGTCATACATAGGGTTAGGAAATATGGAACTTTAAATTTAGGGATAATAGAACTATTTTAGTACCAGTAAATATATTTTTACTATAATGTTTCAAATGAAAACTTAGCCCTATTATTCTTTCATAACTTTAACAACCCTAAATTGTAATTAAAAAAAGTTAGTACCAAATTTCTGTCCATGATGTAAAAACAAACGTAAAGATTCATAAAAAGTGAAAGGTATATCTGAAGTTTCATTTCGTTACGTAAGTAGAGCACTATATGTTTTTTTTAAAGATTTTAAATTACTTGGGTAAAATCGTGTTCACCCGTTTAGTCTGTAAAGATGATACTTACAGCATTCTTTTGATTTTGTATTAATACGGTTTTAGATTTAGTTTGAACTAATTGAAACTTCATCAAATGCTGAAACATATGATGTAATTTCTATGTTAAAATCGCACTTCAGGCTCAGAATAGAATCTCTTAGTATTGTTTACATAATATTCAGAAGTAAGTAAATGGAACATACTATAAAATTGTTTCATAATCCATAACGAAGCAATATGTTCTGTTATTAAGATTTGGCATTGTTTTCTCCCCATTTTGATATTTAATTGCATAAAAATACTGTAATTTTAAAAACTAACTTTGTAAGTAATTGTTAGAAAGCTGTAATTTTTACGGTAAATTAAACAGTAAACATTTTTTAGGGTATGTACATACTTTTTCTGAAATCCATAAGATATTTTCTGTAACATTAATTAATTATGCAATTCAAAATAAATTTATTGTTGTTCAAACATGGTTTGCTCCACAGTTTGAACGGCGAAAGGAATTTCATTTTAGATAACACCTGCCTTAAGTAAATAAGTTGAGTAAGTGATGGATTTTTGGAATTTTTACATTTTCTTTAAACAAATAACATTTTCTATATGCTGTTTTTGTTTAACTTAACATTACTTTAATTAGGAGTATTTTCCATAGTCTGTAAACAAATAACATAATGTTATTCCACCCTTAATGTACAATACGAGTATATTACAAACAATAGTCTATTTCGGAATATCTAGTCATCTATTCCAGTAGCGATGGCAGCACAACTTGTAAGTTTCTTGGATTTGTAATAAAAAATAAAAATATTATGCAGTGCGTGCCTGCCTAATACATTTTTACATATTTATACCCATATACACCCGTATACAATGAACGTACAAAATCAATAATAATTAGAATAGAGGGATAAAAATAATAAAACAAACAGAAACTTTTGTACTTAGAAAACAGAAACTTACACTTGTTATATATTGAACAGGTATATTGTGCCCTGTACCCTGCAACTCACATACATCATTAATCAAAAACACGATTTAAGATTTAAAGAAAAAACTAACAAAACTAATTCAAGAGAAAAAAAAATGTTTTGCAAAAGAAGACAAATATGTTAATAAATGTTGAAACTATTTAACTTTTTAAGTAAAATCTTTTAATTTTTCTATATTGAGAAGTTCCTATGTTTCCGCTTTGTACATAAAACATACAAATACAAATGTTTTAAAGGAATAATTCGTAATTGTTACAGAGGAAATGAAGAATCACGCTGTGCCTGAAACGTAATTATTTTGATAAAGTGACTTTGAGTTATATAAAAGTTTTTGTTTTAAAAAAGAAGAATTAATATAAAATAGAGACACCTAGCCTTCGAATACTCTAATAGCGTCAGGATCGGAAGAGAACAAAAGTTGGTCAAGAGAGACCTGATAGGGAAAATGGAAGAGAAAGATCTAGTCCAAGACTAAATAAAAAATGTAATATCTAGCTAGGGTATCTCGGGATTACTACACCAGTACTCACTATAAGTAGCCCTCTATGTGTTTAAATCTAACACAGAACATGGGTGATAAAAATTATCCTGAGCTATCAAGTCGCATTATCAAGTCGCGTCCTTTAAAAATTTTAAATGTCGGCGGTAATGTTATCCAATTTGGTAAAACCTAGTTTTCCATGTATTTTGAACCGCTGAACAAGTCTCTGTCACTAAGATTGGTTATGTAACTTAACTGAAGCCAAAATTAAAATTTGAAAATAACAATAGCAGCAATTCTTCTTGTAATTTTACAGAATGGGTCCTAAATAAGAACCCACCGTTTGAACTGTTAGACATGAATCGCTCAATCGATCAACGTAGCGGGAGGGGATGGGGGGGGTAATACTAATAAATAATATAGAGACCCTACATACATATACAGACAACTAAACTAAAAGTACGCCAATTTTAACTTAAAGCATTGAACAGCTGGTAGTGGTAACAATAATGATTAAAGTTATGTTAATGTAATTTGTACTAATTACTATAATGAACGTACATTAATTATCCAAGACCTAATCTATGAAGATTCATGATGATAAATGATACTATGTCTGTGATTACAATATTAACAATTTAAAATGTGTACTATTCTAACATAAATTAAAATGATATATCATACTGAAATTGCTTTTTAGAATAACAAAATCTAGTAAAATAAGCATAGCATAAATGATTTGGAAATCTACTCTGCCAAAAAACAACAACTTTCAAACATTATTTTTTACAAATAAGTAAACAGAAATCAATCAAATAGGAAAGTTTTATAGAACATTGTAATACTAATAAATTATTAATGAAACCCTACAATTTAATACAACTTTAGAATTTTGAAGTCAAGCAGATCTAAAAACGTGCAGAGTTCTTCAAGTTTAGTATACCGTCACATATGCGTCTTATTGTGTACATAAGAACAACCTGTTTACAGAAAACAATAAAAGTTTTATCCATTATGAAATACTAAAGAAGTAGGTAAATATAAAAACAACATATCCATTTACACAATTGTAACAAACAGGTATATATTATTTTAAAACATGTGTTTTGTTATCAACAACGTAGATTATAAAAAACTAGTCATTCCTATAAATAAATACAGGGTGATTAATATAAGTATGCCAGCTATTTTACTTGGAAACTATTTGATATTTTAAAAGAAATCAAATGTTAACTCCCCTGAACTGTTTACGTTGTTTTATTTGGCGGTTTTAAATTTATATCATCAACCATTTTTCCAATATGGAGCCAACTTTATAATATCTTATACACTCACCTATTTTTAGGATGGTTTTAGGTTCTACAAATAATATTAAGACTTTTTATTCTTGTGTATTGTATTATACATTCGTCTGTTTAGACCCAAAGTAATGAAAATCCATATTCTGTACTTAAAACCGTTGGTAGTACCGAAATTAATATTGAAACTAAATTTTTATTGAAGAACGATTTATTTTAAAGTATTTGACTCCTGTTCCAGTAAGTTGCCAATAATTTATTCAGAAATTTTACAGATATCTCTACTATAACGTACAACCAAAGTAAAGACATAATCTTGCTTACCATTAAAGGAACTAATACTTTTTTGTAAAACCGCCATTTTGAAACCGTTAAGTGAAAAATTATAAGAATTTTGAAAAACTGCAAACTACAAGGTATAAATCGTTATCAGGAAAATTAATAATTAAATATAGTAGTTTTTAATACTCTATCTAAGTTTCAATTTTTAACTGGGTTCAACTCTTTTAAGTACAGAAAATGAACCTCTCAAAACGCATAAAATCTTGTTTTTAAGTACTTTGACCCTCTGTAGCTCCTAAAAAAGTTGTATAAGAAACACAAGAAAAGAAAGTTTTAAAAGTATGTGTAGAATCTAAAAAACATAGAAAATAGAAAATAGGTATTTATGCACGAAATTTTAAAGTTGGTTGTCATGTTGTGAAAATGGCTAATGGTATCCAAATGTTAAAACTCTAATATACAAAGTTCAGGGTAGTTACCATTTCACTTTTTTTTAAATATTTAAAATACTTTTCAAGTAAAACAGCTGTCAAACTTATACAGGGTTGAAAATCTTTAATTCACTTTTTGTTTTCTTTGTCTTTAACATACTTTTAAATGAATTTTCGAAGTGATTAAAATATTTTGTTTACAGTTCTGTTTTGTTTTGGTGTAATAAAAACTTCTTCTTTTTTTTTTTTTTAGTTAGTAATAATTTATTATGGACTTCATTTAAATGATTTTTCTCATAATTTCTTTCTGGAGTAATTTTGGATATTTTGTAACTACCAAGATACACAATTTTTAGTTTTTACCCAATAACTCAGTAGTCTTTAAAGTTACAGAAAAAAACAATAAAAAACAGTTTTATTTGTCATTAAAAAAGATTTTATTATTTTTTAAAAATATTTTGTAAAGTTAACGGGTTTCAAGATATTTGATATTAAAATTTTTTAATGGCCGCCATTTTTAAAACAGATGAAGGACGTTTTAGTTTTTTGTACATGGGTAAAAGATGTTATACAAAATTAGAGTTCTATATATTTCCTACATCCAAATATATTAAATATTTTGTAAAAATAAAACAAAACATCACATAACTGGAAAACGAAGCATTTCCGAACTTTTGTTTATAATATTTTTTCTTTCTTTACTTTCACTAGTAGAACACGTCCTGAAAGTTTGTCAGTTTCTTTCTGAATCATCCTGTATAACTCGCCCTATATACTCGCACCACACAGTTCAACACGGTCAACCATACCAACATCTCAAGTGACACAGCACTTTCATCTCTGAAGTTAACAATATTAGCCTATTACTAAATTTAAACCAACTTGTTACTAGAAAGTTTCACACAAACTGACGGAAATATTAAACAAACGGTGACTTTGAAGGAGTGAAAACACTAATTTAATTGGGCTGGAAATTTACTGAAAATAATGATAAAATTTGAAATCTAGTCGTGAAACTAATTGGCTTGCTATAAGAGAGCTACAAATGACCTAAGGATGGACAGTACCAAAATGAAACCGATCCATACAATGCATCAATTTGTAATGGAATTACAAGGATAAAGTTGTTTACAAAAACTTGTGGAAATTGTTTTACTAAACAATGAATAAAATTATTATTATCATTTGTAGGTAACAATAATTTTAAATAGTAAATATTACGCAATGTTGTTTATATATAAACAGGAAGAAAAGCATTATTTTAAGATGAATTAATGGAAAACGGACATTCGTCGAAGGCATTTCTTGATATATTAGAATTATACCAAGCGATTGAGGTTTCTACATTTTTTTTTTTTTGTGTTTAAAGGCGTAAACACTCTAAGTTATCACCGCCTTATACCAAAAATGACTAAAAGAAGATAAAAAGACCGTAATAGCGTCAGGGTCAGAAGAGAACCAGAGTAGATCAAAAGTGACCTGTTGGAGAAAGATCTAAGCTTGGTCCTAGAAGTAAAAACTGAAGTCACTTAGTAGTCATTGGTAACTTTGAACCGCTACGTCGTTCCGCTATACCCTAAGGCGTGGTCTTCTTAGAGAAAATATAAGAATGTAAAGTTCAGAGCTTTCCCCTCTTCTTAAAGAGCAATCTCATACAATCCACGTCTTGAATGTTGATTACGTGGGTCACGATGAACATCCCTTCGTCGTACAGTAAGACTACAAAGAAAAGAGTATATACCGTGTGTCCCAAACGTTCGAGAATGGCCTGTTGTAATAGAGATAGAAAAACGGAACAAACGGCGTTTGAAAGTTACCGTTGTTCTATATCCACAGGGTGTGCTAAAACATTTGTTACAAGTACAGGGTGTGTAAAAAATGTATTAAATATATTTTTGTCGATTTTTTAAATATAATTATACTAAACCTTGTTTAGATACTTTTTTCTCTTTTTTTTCTTTGGTAGCTCAAAACACAATCGAATTACGTAAGTTTGAAGTTTAACAGAAAAATGTCCTGATTTTGTGTTATGAGAGCAGTTTAACTCATGGGCGCCATCACCAGTTTATTATTGGGGGGGGGACATATGCCGGGGGTCTGGTGGTATGGACATTTCTTAAAATTAAACTTCTCAAAACATCCTTTTTATGCATTTATTTTAATATTTTGTCAGCAAATGAAGTACACTAAAACAATAAATCTAATTATTATAACTTTTTTAAGCCGAGCGGAGAAACAAACATTCTGCGCAATGAGTCAGATCAGATTCAAGACGAGACGACGATACTCCACACCGACAAACTAACTACCAACATACTGTGCTTTATTGCATACAACTATTCAAAATTAATTCTATTACGTTTATAACAGAAATGTAATGTTAAAAACTCTAGTAAAGACAAAGCCCGATGTTTACCTTTTAAGGATTTAAGTAAATCATTCGTTTTTAGCAAAAATATTTTTACATCTCAAATATTGGGCTCCCCCCCCCAAATACGCGCCCCCCGGCGATGACGCCCATGGTTTAACCTATACTGTTGCATTTTATGATATCGTTTCACAAAAATGTAACAACCCAATAAAAAATAACTGTCAAAAACCTTTAATTACAGAGTAATTTAGAAGTTTTATTTAGATTAACTAAAACAAGAAAGTTTGAACCAGGTTGAATAGCCTGGTTTTACCAATGAAATTTGATCTTTGGACAGTGTTATCTGAATAGACAAGGTCAGACTTGTTCTGAATTATGTCACATTTCTTTCCCTGTGCTTAGATAGGATTAGGTTTGTGTCAGTTTGCAGTAATCCCGTTCCAGTGGAGTTTATTTAATTGAAATAGCTGCCCTTATTGAGACGGATCGTTATGATGAGGGGGTTTGGCGACAGAGTGCGTTTATATGAAGAGGTCGCCAACTTATCCGTAATAGCTTATAGGACCATGCAACGTTTCGTAAAAAGGCGTGAACGGTTTGGGTGGCCTGCATCTGCATCAAATGATGATAAATCGTTGAAGTACTGCAGTATTTTGTTGAAGATCCTCATTCTTCAGTAAGGAGAGCATCTCAGTATGTTGATGTTTCTAAAAATGTCTATCCACGGAATAATAAATTTAAACCATTTAAAATACAGCTTCACCAAGAATTAGCAGAGAACGATTCCGACCGGATGATTGAATACTGCGAGATCATTACGAATAAATGTATTAAAGATGAAAACTGTTGTAGATCTATTCTGTTTTCTGATGAAGCGGACAGTAAATCGGGATAATATGTACTTGGTCTCAAGGAAACCTACGATGGATGGATGAGGCACTCACGCTGCATCTTGAAAAGGTTAGCGTTTGGATGGGGATGATTGGAACACGTATTTATAGAAGGCAACTTAAATACTGTAGCGTATAGAGGAATGCTTGAGATCAGAATAATACTAGCTGTAAAGGAGTTAGTAGGACCTCAATTTCAAAACACATTGTTTCAGCAGGATGGTGCCTCGTCTCATTAAGGGGTAGTTGCTACTAGATAACATCTTTCCTCAAAGATGGATACGAAGAAGAGGCAGCATTGAGAGGAAAGCCAGATCTCCAGATTTATCGCATTTAGAATTATTTTTTTGGGGAGTCCTTAAAAACAGCGTTTACAAGATTAAACCAGCTAACAGAGAGGAGCTGCAGCAGTGAATTGTCGAGGAGCCAGGAAACATAATTGAAGAAATGCTTTACAATGTCATGAGTGCTTATTACTACCGAATGGGACATTGCCAGAGTGCACTTTGAGCATTTACTCTAAAAACAAAGAGAATGTAAGTTGTGCATGGTTTTTCCAATATCTAAACTCTTATGGTTTTTGGTATTTATTTTTTGATAAATTGTTACATTTAAGTGAAACAATGTATAGTTTAAGTAAACACAGAATCACAGGACATTTTCCTGTTAAACTTTGAACTTACGTAACTCAGTTGTGTTAAGATTTTTTTTTTTAATAAGTGTCTCTAAACAAGGTCTAAAAGCTTAGTATAATTACACTTTTTTAAAGTCGAAATGTTTCATAATTTTTTTACACACCTTGTACTTGTAACAAATGTTTGGCACACCCTGTGGATACAGAATAACGGTAACTTTCCAAACGCCGTTTGTTCCATTGTTCTATCTCTATTACAACCAAAGATATAACGCCATTCCCGAACATTTGGGACACATGGTATATATATGCTAGTCGTCTACAACCCTATAACAAGTATGTCATTAAAAAATTATCTGAAAGTTCATAGATTTTAATCAATTTTACTGATTTGGATGTACGAAATTAAAAAAAAAAATTTAATGAAGAAGAATATAAAAACGAGAGCAGTTTGAATTATAATATCCGTATTGCAATATTATAGCTCTCTGATATTTATTTGTAGAAATGTGTTTTCTTTACCAAGATTCACAAGTAACAATTACAATTAACTAACGACAGGGAGTACACAGAGTTACATATTTATAATTATTCTTTGTGTTACAACTAATAAGAACACAAGAGCCATAAACAATCTTATCACTTTCTTATCGAAATTTAAGATAAACAGATATTAGGCGGGAATTTGTGATTAAACATCCAAACAATCATTTGTAGAAAACACAAATTATAACTGTTAATATTACGCGATGATTTATAAATATAAACGAGATATAAAACACTATTATCTAAAGTAGTTGACGAGAATTATTTGTCGTAATGATTTTTTAATATCTAAGATTTAAAAATTTTATCTTCAAAAATTGCTGTTGCATACTTAAGTCTAAAATTATTGTTGTTTTAAAGACGAAACATCATTCGGTCATCTTAGTCTTATTAAGAAAAAGTAAGGATAAAACACAAAACTAATAAAGACACGAAGCCCTCGAATCCTTTGAAAACAAGAGGTGGGTCAAGAAAAACCTGATAGAAAAACTGAAATCGAGAGATCTTATCCAAGAGTATATAACATAATGTGTGGATTCAGCTATGTGACCTCCGAATTGCTAAGATCATATTCACTAAGTGTAAACTTTTAACTAAAATTAAAAGTAAAGATGTCAAAATAAGATCTGATTGCAAGAGATTTTCTAGATTGCAACATGTAGTGTTACATCTATCTGCAGTTTGATCCTTGTGATTGTGCGCACCCTTATGATGAACACACTAGATGTGAACAACTTAAATCAAACATTGAAATTCAACACGGAAAATCCCAGAATAAGAAATGTTTCTAATCCATTTATATCTTTAACTTATTAAACAAGAATCCAAATTGATGAATTATGTCTATTTTGAGCGTAGCAATTAACTATCAAAAATCAATATAATTAATTTATTTTTACATAAAACTGTCGTGTCAACAACAATTAACCATGAGAACTGCTCCGAGACAGAAGATAATAATCAAATACTATGCGTTCTACAACTTACTGACAACTCAGCCAAGACAGACGCCATTGGGGATTGCTCCAATTGAAATCACATCAGCCGAAGGCACGCCAAATTTTTCCATTATTGACAAGACCAATGTCCGATTAAGGGTTTTCTGACGTCACCTAAAATTTTCCTACAATGTTTAATGCACTGCAACTGTAAACAATTTACTCATGGACAATTATCACGTGTTAACCCTCCAGTCGTTATATTCTTTGTTTCTAAATTAGAAAAATTAAGTCTCAATGCTTGTGTCTTTCATAGGTTCCCGAAGTGCGTCATGAATTGCGTTATTTCATTGAAGCGTCTTCAGTTGCTATTTTAGGGAATGAGAAAAGCCTTTTTAAATAAGAACAAAACCGCTACAAATAAATCCCATCAAACTACGAGTCAAGTTCTGGGTAAACGAACGGAGAGCCGGGATATAAACATGTCAGCTGTTTAGAAACTTAATTTCTACACAACAGCGGTTAGGCCATGTGTTACAGTTTGTCCGTTGCTTGGTTTAATATTATTATTATTCTTTAGTTTCATTTTTTTTAAATCTCTAAAATTCAAAAGCAAATTTATCCTATTTACAGATTACTTAAACTAAAAGAATTTGTTAAATAACATTAAGCGTATCACCGATTTTCTGAATAAAAAACCAGCATAACCTGGTAATAGACAAAGGGCAACCCACCCATACGATCTTATAGCTTCAGGATTTAGAAGATAAAATTCCTTGTTGTGACTCCATACATGGCAATGTTTTTATAGACATCAGGTTTGAATGTCATAAGGTGTACAAAATTGTAAAGGTATATTTACAGGACTTACAAAGGTGCAAAGGTAGTGTTGTAATTTTTTAAATTTGAAAGATACTAACAAGTTATTTTGGTTAACAAACTTGTTCAACAATTATAAAACAGAACCAAACACGCCAAATTTAAACAAAATCAGACAAACCTATTACGACTCTCAGAGTGTTTACTAATTCTTGTATTAGTGAACCATAAGTGGTGACAAATTACTCCTAAGGTGTTGGCGTTAAATTGATTAAAATCTAGTTCAATTAAATTTCAAAACATAGGGTCAATAATCTCCAGTGGGAAATGTTATGTATAAATTTAGAAATGAGCATTATCACTAGAATCTAATAGACGATAAATGACGCAATCACGGACCTCCTCAAGGGTCAAGATCAAGTCCAATGCTGTTTATGACTGGAAGGGTCTTCGCTGATCAGAGATCTATATTTACAGAATCTATATATAGCAAAACACAAGAGTTTATCTGACGGCTTAAAGTAACAGCTGTTTGGTGGATTTAATAAATATAATTTTACAAATAAATATGATTTTTTACACGTATTAAAATTATTATAATGACCAAACGTAGGACCTACTTGGCAGCACAACTCTTGAATTTAAAACAAGATACGTACCTTTCGCAACCAACCCCCTTTCCATGTTTACTTAGTTCTGCTTTCATTTATTATTTTATGTTAGTTTTCTTAAGCAAGACAATAAATATTAGTTGCAGATATTAAAGGTACAATGAACTACTCCGATCTATAATAGGACCTAAGTCAGATGTTATTCCTGTAAATACATTTTGTCAACAAACTTATCAAAGCTGTAATAAAAATGTAAATTGTTGACGAATTGGAAGAAAATCGTTTAAAAATACGTCCTTTACAGGAATTACAAGAATATCTAATAAATGCATATATTATATATAAATTAATTACGAATTTGAATAACATATTATATTTAGACTCAAAACCTCTAGAATAAAAACAAAGATAAAAATATCATGTTCAAAGCTAAAGCCTCACATAATCTCATGTATAAGATTAGTTTTCTTTTGTTTGGGAAAGGAACTATAAAGTTAATAGATATCTAAGGATGTTTTAATTTTTATAATCCCGTCAATATCCACATAAAAGTAACACCATTTATTTTATGGTGAGCCTTACCCGCTTACAGTTCAATTGCTGAACAGGATGTAAGCCAGTGACCAAGAGAAACTCGTATACTCTGGGTAGGATTCAAAGACACGGCAATGTGCTGCGCTTTGCTAAGATAACATATTAGAAAAGTAACATTTCAAGCCCCAAGATTGTGAAGTTATCTACAAACAGGATGTTTTCTAACATTTGACAGTTCTTTTGGTCCTCAAAATAGTGTTTATTTGTACCTGGATAAATAGTAAAGGAGATTTGAAGGCATTCACAATTCTCTGGTATTTCCATAAATTGTAATACTAGGTCCTAAGTCAAAATTATCAAGATTAAGCGCGGTTAACGTTTTAAACATAAATACGTTCATAATATACTGCTTCGTAAATCACTTTTTGTTCCTGTTGTAGCCCTTAGATTAATTTTATTATTAGTAGATTACTGGTTCGGAATTCGTCTGATCATTGTCTTCCGAGACGGTGTCAGAGAACATATTACGTGTGGCGAATCATTGGACACTGCGCAGTACTGACAGAACATTTTACATGTGGCGGATCATTGGACACTGCGCAGTACTGACAGAGAACATTTTACATGTGGCGGATCATTGGACACTGCGCAGTACTGACAGAGAACATTTTACATGTGGCGGATCATTGGACACTGCGCAGTACTGACAGAGAACATTTTACATGTGGCGGATCATTGGACACTGCGCAGTACTGACAGAGAACATTTTACGTGTGGCGGATCATTGGACACTGCGCAGTACTGTCAGAGAACATATTACGTGTGGCGGATCATTGGACACTGCGCAGTACTGACAGAGAAAAATTTTACATGTGGCGGATCATTGGACACTGCGCAGTACTGACAGAGAACGTTTTACATGTGGCGGATCATTGGACACTGCGCAGTACTGTCAGAGAACATATTACGTGTGGCGGATCATTGGACACTGCGCAGTACTGACAGAGAACATTTTACGTGTGGCTGATCATTGGACACTGCGCAGTACTGACAGAGAACATTTTACGTGTGGCGGATCATTGGACAGTACGTTCGGGTTATCCTACTCTTAAAGAAAGACAATTTATCGATTTAGAGCAATATAGATGTGATCCACTAAGGTAAAGGAAGAGGGCTAGTCTGAAGTAATGTGATAAACTGTTCCAGGCTAGTGCCCAGAATAGATGGAAGGGATTTAGTGGGTATATATGCTATTGAGGTATTCTCCACCTCTAAAAGTAACCGATCCTGTTATTTACCCACCTAAATGATTTTTCCTAAAGTTGAGACATAACTAAATAGATTTATAACTTAATTTTGCGCCCGAAATGCAGCCCATTTCAACAAATTCTTAAGTACCTACTCTGTTTTAAAATAAAATTTACAAACGTACAATAATTAACAGATTAATAGTGTTTCATTTGTCGGAACTTCATCTGAAACAATATCACGAGAAACAATATTTACGTTAATTAACACTTTGAGTAATCAGTCTAAACGTAAATATTTTAATTGTATATGTAAAGTCGGGAGAAGAAAATAACAATATCATGGAAATAATTGAAGGGTTGATTTTTTTAAAATCTCAACTACGTGTTTATTTAGATCTCTGAGATTTCCCCAAATTCGAGATCTAACTAAAATCCTTTCTCACAACCCAATATTGTAGATTTACTAGTTGATTTTATTTGTGTGTGCTTCTGAGTAAATGTATTATCTTGATTAACACTTGACTAGAGTGATTATTTAAATTATAAATAGATGTTACGTATAGACGAAGGAAGAGTGTCCATAAAGTTAAAAATTTTAATATGAAAGTTTTGGTTGGCTCTTGGAAGGATAGATTTTCAACGTTTTGATGATATAGTTATTTTACTCTTACATGAGTTTTTCCAAAGTCGAAACCTAGCTAAATTGCTTTCTCACGGTTGAAAACTGTAAATTCAACAAAATCCCTAGGCCCGTTTCCAAGATAAAACTTACAAAGATCCCAGAATTGCTAATTAATTAGTATATAGAGTTTGATAGATGATTTGCCTCCACGCAGAGGACCTCCCATAGCAATACCCTTGATCCCATTGCTTATAAACACACAATACCATGACCAGATTTCACTCTCATTATCTCAGTTTAGATAGGAACTTATCAGTTCTTTTAATTCTAAAAATAAATCAATATGAATGAATGCGTATACAAAGACGAGGATATTTACATTCAGATCTCTGATAACACTTGTCTAACCTTTTATAAATAATTCTGTTTACTTCTTATCAACGAAAAGGCGGACAAAAATATTACACTGTTAAAATACACGCATTACCAACTGTATCTTGATTTAGTTTAATTCGTGTAATTCTATTGTTTGGTTTTTATTACGAAGGAAGGCATGAAGTAATAAAACATTTAATTGTTAATTACATAATGTTCTCATTAACTTGTTTATAGATTTGTATCAAGTAAAGTTATTTTTATGCAACTTGATTCCATAAAATCCGAGTTACATTATGATGTCACAGATTTCGATCATATTTCGATGTAAAATGAAGATTAATAACCCAATCCAGGATATCAAATCGCAGCATAAAACATTATTACGACCGTTTGGAAATAAATGACGATAACAAAAAATCAATTAAAAAAAGAACATTGACTGTCGTAATTTAAAACTCGATTTCAATTAAATATGAGGCAGGTTTAAGACTCGTATCTAACAAGAGTGATGCAAATCGTGGCTCGTGAACATCGATAAGCGAGAATCAAGTTAAAATTACAAGGTCGTCGAAATGTAAAGCGTTGAACTCGAAATGTAATTTAAAATCTTCTTCAGTTTAAAACTAGATCCACAAAAGTTTATTAATATAATTTTGTCTTTGTTGATTAAAGGCAAAAATGAGGCCATCAGATGTCTGGTAGATATGAAACATCAAAATGAATTTTTATGAAGAAAAAATTTATATGAAGGAAATAATTATGAAAATTGTAAATATAACGAGTAGTATATTTTTACTAAATACAAAAAAAAAATATATATATATATATGAAATATATTGTTTTAAGCACAGAATATTTCAGTTAGCATCGAACAATTGTCACTTTAATACCATCCATAGTTATTATTATTACACCTGACAATATTTAATTTTTTTTTTTTTTTTGTATTTTATAAAAATATAATAATCGTTTTATTTACAAAATGTGTAATGGGACTGTGCAACAAAAAACTCAATTTGTTTTACGAATTGCTCTATTTAAATCAGTAGTTACAGTGCAACATTATCTTCCCGTAATTACGGACGAGATCCAACCTACAGAGAAGACTCTATATTTGTAGTTATAATCAGTTTAAACTAGAAATGTGGAACCTTTGAGACTGTCACCCTTGCGTAGTTCTAAAAAGATTTGCTCGACGCAGTTTTCATATTGGTATTCCTAAACTGTAGTTATAATCAGTTTAAACTATAAATGTGGAACCTTTGAGACCGTCTCCCTTCTGTAGTCGTAAAAAGATTCGCTCGACGCAGTTTTCAAATTGGTATTCCTAAACTGTAGTTATAATCAGTTTAAACTAGAAATGTGGAACTTTTGAGACCGCCTCCCTAGCGTAGTCCTAAAAAGATTCGCTCGACGCAGTTTTCAAATTGGTATTCCTAAACTGTAGTTATAATCAGTTTAAACTAGAAATGTGGAACCTTTGAGACTGTCACCCTTGCGTAGTCCTAAAAAGATTTGCTCGACGCAGTTTTCAAATTGGTATTCCTAAACTGTAGTTATAATTAGTTTAAACTAGAAATGTGGAACCTTTGAGACTGTCACCCTTGCGTAGTCCTAAAAAGATTTGCTCGACGCAGTTTTCAAATTGGTATTCCTAAACTGTAGTTATAATCAGTTTAAACTAGAAATGTGGAACCTTTGAGACTGTCACCCTTGCGTAGTCCTAAAAAGATTTGCTCGACGCAGTTTTCAAATTGGTATTCCTAAACTGTAGTTATAATCAGTTTAAACTAGAAATGTGGAACTTTTGAGACTGTCACCCTTGCGTAGTCCTAAAAATATTTGCTCGACGCAGTTTTCAAATTGGTATTCCTAAACTGTAGTTATAATCAGTTTAAACTAGAAATGTGGAACCTTTGAGACTGTCACCCTTGCGTAGTCCTAAAAAGATTTGCTCGACGCAGTTTTCAAATTGGTATTCCTAAACTGTAGTTATAATCAGTTTAATTGGGGAGGCGGTAGGCAAAAAAATATTTTTTTGTCATTTTTTAAAAATATTTTTATATGAAAGTAGAACTTTTTCTGGTTAAAATGGTGTATAATAAGTGTACTTTATATGAGTATTTCATTATACAAATAAATAATATAAGTACCTCTGCACTAATATTTTCAGATATTTTACGAGTGCAGTAAGTGGGATGTGCCTGTCAATATATTGTTATACTATAATATGTTATGTGTTTCTATATATTTTTTGTTTTGTTCTGTTGGCAATAAAACACATCTGTGTTCATTACTTTTTGTAACATTATTTTCAGCTCAGCTGTGTTTTGAAAGCAGAATAACATAACCCAATTTTCAGTTTGTTTGGATTTGTGTGGTTACTAGTGTATTGTGTTAGTGAATTAGTGATATACAATGCCTAGATTTACAAATAGAGTTGTAAAAAAGCGTAAAGGTATTGGAGGTAGAAAACAACATAGTCAAACTTCTGAAACAATTTTAGAATCTAGTTCTTGTTCTACTCCAAACAAGTCTAACCTGACCAAAAATGAGTCTAGTTCATCAAAGAAGTTAGGCCTGTCGTATAGTTGTTATGATAACTATCCACCAAAAGATAATTATAACCATGATATAGTAGATATAAGCTTATTATCTGAAATGTTATTTAATTCATCTTTGTGTAAGACGATTTAATTGAAGAAGATTTTGATGAAAATCCAGCTTATGACCCAGGAATGACCTAATCTGTAAGTTGTATGCCTGATTCCAAAGTTTTTCGCGTTTCTCCGAAAGTTTATATTTTTGGCAATAAAGGAACATTTTCTCAGAAAGTAATTGTCTGAATTCATTGAAATTTTTACACAGTCATTTAACTGTATTAACACATAAGCTGAGTTTTTTTTATTCAAAAATAATAATATTTACATACTTTAAAAAAATGTAGTACGTATAATATTTTAAACTTTAAATACTACTTAGTAAAAACATTTTTTACTACAGTTCTTTTCGATATAGGTACTCAAAAAAAACTCAGCATATGTAACAAGAGTCAATATTACTCCAAAAAAAATTTGAAAGTGATTGATCAAACGGATTCTGAGAAAATGTTCCTTATGTTAACATGTAGTAGTATAGGGATACCGCCTCCCCTTAAACTAGAAATGTGGAACTTTTGAGACTGTCACCCTTGCGTAGTCCTAAAAAGATTTGCTCGACGCAGTTTTCAAATTGGTATTCCTAAACTGTAGTTATAATCAGTTTAAACTAGAAATGTGGAACCTTTGAGACTGTCACCCTTGCGTAGTCCTAAAAAGATTTGCTCGACGCAGTTTTCAAATTGGTATTCCTAAACTGTAGTTATAATCAGTTTAAACTAGAAATGTGGAACTTTTGAGACCGCCTCCCTAGCGTAGTCCTAAAAAGATTTGCTCGACGCAGTTTTCAAATTGGTATTCCTAAACTGTAGTTATAATCAGTTTAAACTAGAAATGTGGAACCTTTGAGACTGTCACCCTTGCGTAGTCCTAAAAAGATTTGCTCGACGCAGTTTTCAAATTGGTATTCCTAAACTGTAGTTATAATTAGTTTAAACTAGAAATGTGGAACCTTTGAGACTGTCACCCTTGCGTAGTCCTAAAAAGATTTGCTCGACGCAGTTTTCAAATTGGTATTCCTAAACTGTAGTTATAATCAGTTTAAACTAGAAATGTGGAACCTTTGAGACTGTCACCCTTGCGTAGTCCTAAAAAGATTTGCTCGACGCAGTTTTCAAATTGGTATTCCTAAACTGTAGTTATAATCAGTTTAAACTAGAAATGTGGAACTTTTGAGACTGTCACCCTTGCGTAGTCGTAAAAAGATTTGCTCGACGCAGTTTTCAAATTGGTATTCCTAAACTGTAGTTATAATCAGTTTAAACTAGAAATGTGGAAACTTTGAGACCGTCACCCTTGCGTAGTCCTAAAAAGATTTGCTCGACGCAGTTTTCAAATTGGTATTCCTAAACTGTAGTTATAATCAGTTTAAACTAGAAATGTGGAAACTTTGAGACCGTCACCCTTGCGTAGTCCTAAAAAGATTTGCTCGACGCAGTTTTCAAATTGGTATTCCTAAACAACTGTTTAGAAACGGTTGAACGCTTATAAAATCCGGGTAAACATGAAAATAAGCAAGCAGGCCGTTCTATAAACGAGTTAGATTTGCTGTGACAATGTTGAATGCAATAGGCGATGATGAAAATTGAATTAACCTAATTTTTGTCAGATATAAGCAACTCGCCACATAAATGGCTGTGCTAACCTCTACAACTGCAAAGACACAATCTGGGAGCCAAACAAACAAAAGCAATTTTCCAGTATGTTCGAGATATTCAGATAAACGTGTGGTGTGGACTAATGCGTGATTGAGTCGTGGACCTGTTAATGTTTACTGAGAAAACAATTGTAGTTGTCACTTGGATATTCAGCCGCAAATTGAGCTGAAAATAAATTTATCTTTACTACATCAAAAATATGGGGGGTGAGCTACCTAAGCCTGACCTGAAATTTATTAAATGAAAACGCAATCATCTAGTTCTAATAAAATAAAGCTGTACTATAAATCCAAAGATGCTTAACTTATTTACTTTAGATTTAGATAGCCTATATAATTTTTCATTTTAACATATTGTAAACTTGCTTTGATTGTATAGAATTCATTTTTAAAATTTGTTGGTTTTTATTTATAAAGTATTTACTTTTACATCTGTCAGGGGATGATGGAGCTAATTAAGAATTTACAAAATCATTTCACCGTAAATACACTTAATTCCAGTTTTAATTTATTGTTACAGATATTTACATAATGCTAAAAATACAAAAAATCAAATTAACAAACATAAATATGGCAAAAAGTGAACTATTAAGTGTTGAAATATTACAGCTAATATTAATATGAGAACCAGATGCCTCAGAATAAAAAATATACTGGACAATAATCTTAAAAATCTGGCTACTTTAAGCTTAAAAAATTAAGTCATTCTATTTTTTTTTTTAAGTTTTTGAATACATAAATTATCTTGTCTCCCCCCCCCCACCCCAAATAGACTATCATTTCAAATTAAAACGAATAAGGAACATGTAACAATAACAATAATAATAATAAATACATTTAGATTACACATATTTTAATTTTACTATGAATTGTTTCTTAAAAAATAGCCGTTTGATCGGTATAAGTAATTAATATAGGTAAAGTATTTTTAATATTATAAAAAACCCATAGTTTAGCGAAATATTTAATAAGTAATTTCTAGTATTAAATCTTGTGGAGAGTTACATTTTACAGACAATTTAAAGAGATAAAGGGTTGGATTTACTCTGAATCCATCTTGAATTTTAATTCCATAATGTTAAATATCAACTTAAATTACTGCCTTATTAATTGTCAAAAACAATTTATTTAGGAAATGTAAACAACGAAAAATCTTCTCGGGTATTGATTACTTTTATTTTTCTGAAATCCCTTAAGCATTGGGGGTTGAGTCAAATTAATTATTCACAATAAATCTATTACCATTATAAATTATAATGATTTATTACAAATAACATATTCATGCCCTAAATTAATGTACAACGTACAACTTTTCTATTTAAAAAAATGTAAATTAAGAGGATGACATTAGTTTCAATGAAGGTATATTTGTATTATAACTCTGCATTTTAAGAATAATGAAAGTTTTTGTTTTTTAATCAATGAATATTATGAAAAATGTAAAAAAAGATGATATTCGGAATTAAATTACTATTCAAAATAAACGAAATCCAATAACCTCGGATAAAGTATGAAAAACAAATCTGCCTTGTAATCGTAGAGAGTTCTAGTAAACCTGTAATCTAATTCTTTCCACAATCATATTATAAATTTATCAACAATAACTAACTTTTTTCCTATGAAATTGTGGTGTAATGTCCATGTAACAGTCCATCTCCATCACTGCTAATACTGGGCGTTATCCCGTAGGAATCGTATGCCCCCGAAGTCTTCCTGTTGACGCTTCCAGAACCGGCAAACCACATCACTTACCGGTGACTTTATCCTTATTTTAGTTTACTATTAAACGTGGTCCGATTATTTTTGGGTAAATATAAGAACGTCCAATTCTATTGCACCTGGACCCTCCTTTCCTACCCGCGAGTCTAATTGAACGATTTAAAGTATTTTAAAACAACTCTTCGATACGCGTTTATGGAAAAGAGTCCAAACTTAAGCCACAACTGAAGATTGTAAAATCATCTGGAGGGATTGTAAAACCTAATAGCGGAGTGTAGATATACAAGATTGTTGAACTTTAAAAATGGTCATGCCTTTTTTTTAACTTAAAAAACCCTGGTATGGTGACAATGTCGGCAACATGGATATATAAGTACTGACCGCAGCAGTCTAAATAGGGTAATTTAAAGAAGTCATATTTCACCAGTGTGTGTCTTAGAAATTTTTTTTTCAATTCAAGAATTTATAATTATTGAGGAACGCTGTTAATGACAACTGCTGTTCAACAATAATTGCCGTTAGGAGGTAATGGCGAATTCTAATGATACAGTTAATAGAACAAACTACCCAGAATCGTTAAATTTACACATTGATATATCATGACTTTTGTTTTTAAAATACCTACACGAGTACATTTTTTTTTTTTTTTTTTTTTTTTTTTTTTTTTTTTTTTTTTACAGGAAAATTATTTCTGACGAAATACGGAAAATTTTACGAACCCAATCTACTGCAATACAAATTTTCTTATCTTTTTATAAGCGTTCAAGAATTTATGTGCCGGTAGTTAAGGTGAATGAAAGGTCTTCTTACAACGACCAAGAGGAGTTGTTGACACAGAATGTAATTGCAAACCTTGAAGAATTCATTAAATAACACATGAACAGCACGGAGCTAGTAGCTGATAGTTAAGTGGGGAGCATAACATCAATTCAATCAATCTATTTGTTAACATGGTGGCAGGTCAACCCTCACTTAAATTGTTTACAAATACAGAAATATCTTCATTAAACAGATGACGACGATGCACGTGAGCGACGAATGTTAATTCAGAACATTAAATTTCAAAAACTGGTTAATTTTGTAAAATATATTTGTCAGAATCTTTCTCTTCTGTTATATATAATCTGTAAACTAACGTAAGGAAACCAACATTAGGTTTATCGCGAACGTCTTGAGCGAAAACAAAATCCGAGGACCCTATTTAACTCATATGGGTGGAGAATCCTCAAAAGGGTACACATATTTGGCCAATACATTATCGTTAAAGAGAATTCAAAATGTGAACACAATTAGTGTGTGACTTTTATTTTTCTTTTGCTTACTCGTCTTTTGTGCCCGTTAGAGTAGGCACACCATCAACTGGATTTGAACCTAAAAGAGAACAAAATACTCTTTTGATGTGTGTTTTCAATTCGTTCTTCGACCATGTTTCTAGTTCAAGCTGTACATAAAAAAGCCTCAAGTAGGTCCGAAATAGAACCAAACTTTCGATAAAAATACTCAAATAGCTCGTATTTTCAAAATTTTACGCCTAATGATTAAACAACAATGTATTTACAACAAATATTAAAAAACCAACTTTCATGTTAAATTTAACTAAAATTCCGGGTTCTAAACCATTTTTGCAGATTATTTAAATTATCTAAAGGAAGATTGTCTCATTTATTACCGCATAAAAAACTATTTTTCGTCATACTGCTTCAAAAACAGCTGTTTTCAATACATGCATTGAGATGCTAAAGTTGTTCTTTATAGTCTTACGACATAAAAACATCAGCTGAGATCGAAGTCATCAGCTGTTACTTCGTTTATACGAATTAATTAACGATTGTAAAACATCTATAAAAACAACCGATACTCTCGATTGTAAATAACCATTAAAACAGCTGTTACCATCGATTTTAAGGTAGGTAAATAGGTTATAGCATTTTAGTTTTTGTGAAATTGTTTTCTTATATTATTTGCAGTATAACGAAAAATATAGTTCATCACTTGGAACAAAAGAAACTTTTCGATCCTCGCTCATTTTCCGTCCTCGGCTCCGCCTCGGCCGTTAAACTTCAGCTTGTATTAAAAAGCTTCACTTTTGGTCCTAGCGATGAAATACACTATTATATCATTGGATGCAATACTACTAAGCGGGAAAGTTATTTCTCCAACGATACCAAAATTCTCAAATATTTATAGAACTGTTGTTATTTGATTGTCTTGGGTGTCGGAGTTTGAAAACAAAATAAGCTAATCATCAATTTAATACTGTTAAACAAGCAATTCTCATATTTATAATTTTATCTTGAAAACGGGCCGAAAGATTTTGTTGAAATGTGGTGAATCTACGGTTTTCGAGAATGCGATTTAACTAATCTCCACTTTAGGACAATCAAGTAAGGAGTTAGATATTCATATCAGCCGTTCTAAAGATCCACGTACTTGGATTAAAATTAATATCAAAGGTGAGATTTCAAACGTGAGATTAAGACTACTTAACCTTCGAATTGTGAAAACAAATATAGATTTTAACCTTGACTGTTTTTATCAGCACATTTACTGCGTGTTTTGAATGACAACTCCTCCAAGAGTTCTTGGGTAGTTGAGCTCTCCACAACGTTTTCCTATGGAGCTTACACACAGTAGGCCTATATTACTTAAGCAAAAGAAGAAGATAACAGACAATAGATAATAAATATAAATAAACATGCATTTTGTCTATTTCAATTCCTTGCTTTTGTCAAAAAAAAAAAAAAAAAAAAAAAAAAACAGAGGCGTGACTGAATATGGAATGAATAGAATAATTTGTTTATACAAAAAAATTAATACATTTTAAATTCTACAGCTGATAATTGAGTTATCTTGATTTGAGTATGAATTGAAGCTCAAACATTTCTCACATTATATGAGTTTAGTTCACGATTGGAATTTTGATAGAATGTATTCTATGCCTATGACAATTTTGTGTACTTCAGTCATTCTAGTTCTTAGATTATTAAGGGTTTGTCCAATGTAATTTTTCACAAAATTTACATGATAGGTGATAGGCTAAAATTACTGGATTCGCAAGTAATGCTACCAGATATCGGATACTTTGTTTAGTATTTTTTTTATAGGAAAGAAATAGATGGCAAAAAATTTTGCACATCAAAATTTATTGTAAGGATGGCAGCCAAAATTTTTAAGTTGTTAAGCTTCTACGACAATTTTGGTCTTACAAGAATATTGTTCAAATAAAGGGGAGTTTTAGAAATAATTCTTGGGGTTTTAAAAATATTTTATTTTGTTTCGAGGAAGGTTTCCAAAATAGGTATAGCTGTTTTCGACAGTTTATTTAGAGCCGGGTAGTATTGTATTATCAATTTATGATCATTAATAAAATTTAGAATAATTATGTTACTTTTATTTTTATTAATTTGGTTTCTAAATACTTTTTTAAAACCTTTGGTTGTTACATAAATGATTTTCTTGTTATATATAAGGTTTAGGTTATTGATATTTTGTCGACTATCATAATGCAAATATTGCAAGTTGCTAGTTTTTTAATTTTATTTGTGTATTTAGTTTTTTATGAAATAAGTTTGAATGAAACATCAATGTCTAAGGACGTGGCACTAATAAATGATGGAAGAAAATTTGTATTCCAAGCATGAAAAAAAATTAAGCAAATTAGAGAAAAAATTTTTTAATGTAAACATTTAATGTAAGTCTTCAACACTATGTGCCAAATGTTAAACATGTCGTCACTGTAGTTATATCAAATCAAAGGTCTTACGTATTGAGAATCTATATTGTTTTTTTCAAATTAAAAAATGAATTTTGTTTTTACAAAACGTATTAAGAACGCAGACGTAAAGGACACAATAGATTTTATTGTACTTTAAAGTTTCAACAAGATTTTATAAATTCGAGGAACAAAACATTATTCTACCTTGTTCTACGAACTGTATTAACAATTAGAAATATTTATACTAATCACATTTTCGGAATTGACGTTTTGTTTTTGAAATTTCGTAATCGATTAAAAGAGTGATCATTCCATTATACATATTAATAATAACCCTAGGCTAATATCGGTATATTTATAAGATCTGTGGAAACGTAGCAAAGCAAGATCCGTACTGATGTTTTAGTTAGGCTGGTCTTTCCTAATGCTGCACTCATCCAGAAATACCTCCTGTTTGGTCTGACAATTGCTAACATGATAATAATAATTTTTAGATGCGCTATTTACATAGTAGACGACATTTAAAACGCTGGTAAAAAATATATACATCTATTAGAATAAAGTAAAGATTAGAGCGTATGTAATCGTCTTTTTAAATTATTTATTTATTTTAACTGGTTTATTTTGACACTAGTTTTTTTAGCGTTTTTAAAATGTAATTTTTTTAATATCACCAATTTGGAATATAGTATGGCGATTAAATTTGTATTATATTGTAAGCATATTGGCGTGAAATTTGGTTGTTTGATACCGCGAAGCAATTTCTATTTACGCCTGTCGAATTTTAATCTGTTTTGTTTTAAACCTGCACAGGCTAAAAATCTATAAAACAAGGGAGTATGTCCGGATCTATCGTGGCTACAGCTGAATCGATTGTCACGCTGCCGTTTGCATTAATATCGTCCTTCCCTATAATGGTTTTGACCGAATGTTTGTTTTCAAGTAGTAAAAATAAACTGCAAAAACATTTGGAGGGTATTTTAAAGTCAGAAAGATTTTAGGTCTCTCAACCTAAATGGTTGGGCAGACATATTGTAACACCGATTTTATTGAACTATCTAGTGCAGCACGAAGCTCGATATTTGAGGTTTTAGTTTTTAACATACCCCCTTCCAATTAAAATAAATAAACAGATAAACGCAATGTGGAAAAGTTTCACACGTAAGAAACACAAAATAACTCTGAAATGAAAGAAACTCTTTGCTTTCCATCTTCATTATAAATCCTCTGAACTTGAGATTATCTCTCTCTCTCTCCCTCTCTCCCCCCCCCCCCTCTCTCTCTCTCTCTCTCTCTCTCTCTCTCTCTCTCTCTCTCTCTCTCTCTCTCTCTCTCTCTCTCTCTCTCTCTCTCTCTCTCTCTCTTTCTTTCTTTTATCTTGTTGAAAATTATTGAGATTAAACCAAAAGAAATTTAAATTTAAAATATCTTTATAACTAGGCAAAACAAATCAAATAATTCCTAGCAATTATAAACTCAAAACATTACGAATAAAAGATTGTGGAACAAGGACCACATTGGTCACATGGCCTGTGCGTAGTGATGGCAAAAATTTCTTTTTACGTCCGATTCAAAGAACTATTAAAGTTTCACTATTTTCTTCAACAATGAATGTAATAATGCGCATAAAAAAATGTGTAAATAAACTTTAATTTTCGAATTACTTAATTTATAGGCGGAATAAAGTACGCATTTCACATACAGTACCACCTCGATTAAAAATAAATTTACTGATTTATCATAATTCTCAGCAATCAAGTCTCTCCCGGAGATAGTCCAAAGTCGTGTTCTGACAAAAGAAAAAACTAACTGAGTAGGACGTAATTGAAAAATAGTTACGTGGTTTTACTGTCTAGTAAAAATGAAAAAAAAACACTAATGAGAAAGTTATTTGGCAATAATTCAAAATTGTTTAAGGTGTAGGTCTATCCCCCCCCCCATAAAAAACTCAACAAATGTAAAAATCTTTTTTTTTGCATTCAAAAAAATTACTATTCTCATGGCTATTAAATAACCTGAAGAAATATTTCGTAATAACTTTATCGATTTTCATTTCTGATGGAAAAAACTGGCCGCATCAGTAATGTCTGAATTACACAATTGTTTTGTTAAACAGGTAAAGCCGCCAGTTTACAATCATAAAACAGTCTTGTGTTTTAGATAATTATAAAAATCTACAGCTTCTTATCATTCAAGATGTAACCCGATGTTGTCGTTCTGATTTAAGCTCAATGAGCATTAAACAAAATGAACATCACTGTGCGTAGTGATGACAAAATGAATTTCCGTGTACGTCCGTTTCAAAGAACTGCTAAAGTTTCGCTATTTCCTTCAACAATTAATATAATAATCCGTCATAATAAACGTGTAAATAAACTTTCATTTTTAAATTACTTATTTTACACTCAGGAAACTACGGCCAAACTACGTAGTTCACACACTGTACAGCCCCTCCTATTAAAAAACAACTCCAGTGATTTTATCATAATTCTCAGCAATGGAAAGTCCAAAGTCGTGTTCTGATATAAGAAAAAAATCAGAGGACATTAAACTGAGCAGGAATTAATTCAAGAATACTGATGAGGCTTTATTGTTTAGTAGAAATTTTAAAAACACCAAAGAGAAAGTTATTTGTCAAATATTTCGCAAAAATTTTGTAATGTGGAGACCCTTTATTTTCTAACCATAAGAAAACCTCGGAAATGTAAAAATCATTATTTTTTGCTGTATTAAAAAAACTAATTATTCGCATGGCTATTAAACACTCTGAACAAATATTTCTCACAAACTTTATCGATTTTCATTTATACTGGAAAACATAATTTTTCCTGAATTACATAATTATTTTGTTAAATAGTTAGACGCGCCAGTTTACAAGCAGAAAACAGCCTTTTGGCTTAAATAATTATCAAAGCTTCTTATCATTCAGGAATTAACCCAATGATTTAAGTTGAATGAACATTAATATATATATATATATATATATATATATATATATATGATCCCTTATCTCCTTATCTAGAAAAACCTTTCCCAAGGCGTCTGTAAAACGCCTTTATTAAAAAAATGTTTAGATCTATTTTCATGGAAACTCCTTGACTATTGCGATCTTCCTCATAGAAACGGAAACCAGTGACCATATAATGTTTACCGATCTTGTCAATTAAAGTATTCTCACATTAACTATGTATACACGTCCATGGGTTTGATTTAATTAACACTCTAAGAGTCGCAATTTTAGTCCATTTGGTTTGTCGGCTTGTTGTTACAAATCACTGGAAAAGATCGGTATCGCTTACCATAAAAATCGAACTTCGAAAAATTGGCTTCAAATTTTGCAATCAAAAAATGGTTTTAAGATAATTACACACTCCAAAATACCTCATTTATTGCAGCTCTAAAGCACCAATGAACAAACGCGTTTTCTACGGCGACATAGATGTAACTAAACTGAAATTTGTTCAAAACATAATCTCAAACCTGGAAACTAAACAATAATAGCCGGAATTTCAGATGATTTTCAGTCAACTTTGGTAAGTAAGTCATGTGTTACTAAAATCAAATTGGCGGACTTTGCAATAGCTGTCCTATCTAGGGACGGTAGACTAGTCCTACTTTGAGATTTGGTAATCTGTATATATCAATGCCAAAATTTACGTTTAGTATCCGTTTTAATCCGCTCTTAAAATTCAAAGTTGCAACCATTTTAATTATTAATAACTCAAAAAAAAAAACTGTTAAGAACTAATTAGTTCAACGATAACTCTATAGAGCTATTTGAATTATTCTATTGTTCAAGTTATAATTAAGAAGTAACCCAGACTTTAGGTTTTATAATTAGTTGAATATTGTATGTACAGTCAGGAAATGTCACATGATTGTATTTCAAACAGTGTTTTGATAGTTCCTTCTTAACAAATTCGCGCCCTATCATGTTGCCGTATCAGTTGATAAATTATCTTTTTACTTACCCATAAGGTAAGTTTAGTAATCGAAAAAAAATAAATTTAACATCGTTTTTTGACTGATCCATGGCCTCAGGAAATCAAAAAAGTTATTTTCCACATGCTGTTCATCCCTCATGGAAGAGCAATAGCGGCTACAAGATAAAAAATTGGTAATAGGGACAGCAGTGAGCTTACATAGATCATTATTGAAATTCAGAAAACTCAAATGGAAAATCTCAAAATGGCGGGGATTTTAAAACAGTTTACCAACTTTTAGACATTACATTTAGAGGATCTCCTTACACGAGTATAATGGGACTGGTAAGTACCACGATGGCGTGTTCTATTATTGTAATCGAAGGACGAGCCAATTACGATTTCAGATTCAAACTAATAGTGATTTTATTGAATAGACAGGTTACACTTACGAACCCATTTCATCTCACCTTGCTTACAACAATTGTCCACACCAGAATAGAACAACCCTATTGTCTACCCACATTCGACCTTTCAATTTAATGATCTCCCTGGAAAACCCAAACCTCATTCATCGCTGGAAATAACTTGCTTTTTAGGAGCTCTAATTTTAGTCAACAAATGAATGTTGCTTTCTGTGTGGAGCTTTGCTTAAAGAGGACAGCTTACAAAAACCAAACGTTATATGTCGCAAAATTAGTCATTTTTTTAAATGTAAAATTCCAGATTTTGGGAGGGGGGTAAAATAGTAACAATATTCACCACAAACAAAAAATAATTGTCCAGACAATATTTCGCTTGGACAATGTCTAACCATACTCTATTTAAAAAAAAAATCATTAAATTCGTTCCCTAACCCACAACCCCCCCCCCCGTATTCCTTCGTTAACTCTGTAAATATGCATTCTATTTACAAAAAGTCAAGGTGTCAAATTTTATTATAACATAACATTGTCCTACAATTTTGTGTATGTTTTTATTTCTTATAGGATAAAAATTCTTTTTGGAAAATTGACAATTTTTGATTGATGAAATATTTTCCGATTATCACCGGCAAACCTAAAACACTCCGTAAAACCGCGATCTTGAATGATATTTTTCAAACCTCTATCCAAGGCTAAATTTGTAATATAACTAACAAATTGTAAAAAAAAAGCCTAGTTCTAAAGATTGAGGTATAATATAAACACCCCCTAAAAAACTCTTGCAGTTTCGAATAAGCTGCGATTATAGTTATATATATATATATATATATATATTTATTTATTTTATTATTTTTTTTAAGTAAACAAATTAACCAGCTCATAACAGAGATAATTTAAGTAGTAAGAAATACAATATGACACGAGGACCTTTACTAGTTTTTAAAGTCTACAAATAATGATTTCATTATTTTTAAATAAGATTCACATTGGTCTTGCAAGTAGCGAAAAACTGATGAAGTATACGTAAGGGTATCAAAAATAAGTATTTCTGTTTGTAAAATCCGTAAAAATAAAAATAAAACTATCTATAATTTTACGATTAAAAATTAGGGAGGGGGGAGAGAATGAAGATTGAGAGTCGAATTATTTGGTGTTCTTAAAAAGTATGGTGTATAAAAAATTACCACAATTGCACGGTTTTTTTTTTTTTTACCTAACCTAACATAATTTGACACCACTTTTGTCTCACTATATAAAAATACATGTGCGAGTTTTCGTTCTAAAACGATTTTTGGGGCCCAAGTAAATTTATTAGTATTGACAATAATATTAATTAATAGGCCTACCCTTTACTGTGTGGCGTTGAGTTTCTTCTACATAAGCACCGAATTGTAAACATAAGAACGATAGAATTGAAAAATAGTATAAAATGTAAAGAAGCGTAGACAAAACAGAAAGAATGATTAAACCGATTATTTTAATAATCATAGATAGATTATTTTAACGATTGTACAATGAATATAGTTTATTTATTAAATCAAATTTAGGGTCAAGCGTAATTCGAATAATATATCAACGTCTATGGGGATTTAATATTGCTGAGTTAGTTAAATAAATGAGACATTTTTATTATTTACGGTAATGAACTATGCAATAGAATAACTTTACACAATTCTGAATTTTATCTATTTTATAAATAAGAGTTAACTTACAATGTTCGACCTACCTTAAATATATGACATTAAACGTATTACTTTTGAAGGTGAGGGGATATATTAGACTTTGGCTCTTAAACCATAATTCTCTTCCTGAATCTAAACGACGAAATCCTCATCCGACTTTGCTCAAATTTGGTGTGTACTCTCAGACAAATTCATTAAATAATAAAGCATGGTGTACGATTTGAAAACTAAAACAAAAAGTTTTTTTCTAGGCTGACTCTGGACTTGTAGATCTTTAAAATATTTGTAGACGTAAACGCGTTTCACACCTCTGGTACTTCGGTCTAAAATTTTACTTCCTTAATCCTAGTCCATTACGTCCAGTTCCATGAGTCTTAGAACTTGTTTTGCTAGATTAGATTCTTCTGTGGAGCTCCAGATGCGCCGATGATCAGGGGACTAGTATTTCACACTTCAAAACTACGTTTTCCACTGTTTCTGTGTGTCGACCACACAGTCTGCATAAAACATTGATTTTACATACTAAATAGATAAACCATTTCCGTGTTTGGTTTGAAACTCAGAAATTAGAAACTCTAGTGCTGTCATCTAATGTCCTACCTGTGGTATTTCATGTTCCAAATCCTCCCACACTAGCACAATCTGAACTGAACCCACAAAACTATAATTGTTTGACCCACGTATGCGAATCCTCACATTATCGTACGCTAAAGGACTTCTCTTAGATGTAGGCTAAATTCATAGCTTAGGTATTTAAATGTTTCTAAAATATTCCCATGTCCAGTTACGAAGTTCAAAACTTCTGTTGTAAATCATTTTTGTATCCGCCAGGAATGTTATATGAGTACATGGTTCCGCCTTTACCAGCTTCGTTAATCTCACGTTTGTTGACGCGTTTCAGATAGGCCTATACTCCATCTTCAATAAATGTTTTGAGAATGTAGTATATCCGAAACCCTTCAACAAACGTGAGATTAACGGATCTGGGGAAAGCGGAATAATACACTCATTTCAACTCATAACTTTCCTTTGTTTGTGTCTCATTAATTAGGATAAACTGGAGGTAATTTTGAATGGGTTAATGCAGTAATCCATAAACTTTTCCCTTCAGACTTCTTCTAGCGGTTAAAAGTCTAATTAACCCACCTGCTAAAGACACTTTTTGATACAGTTTTGCTTATTCCGCAAACAGGTTTTGGCATCAAGGTCAATAACTGGCACCTTTCTTTGTTAGATCGTTAGCGATCTCGTTCCCCTCGAATCATCCACCAGGCGTCCAACTCATGTCTACCAGGTTGAGAGTTTAACCAAAATCTAGTAACACTAACAAAGAATTACATCCATATGAACTTATTACCCTTTATCGCAGGTTCTTATATAATTATGACATTCCCTCGTCATATCCTCTTACCAGGTGTAATTTTGCATATTCTACACTTCTCTCTGAAATGCTATTGCATGGTTTTATAATTTCCACTTGACTGGTGTGCCGTAAATACCCATACCTACTCTTTGAACAGTACGAAACCATCAGTGTTTATTGTTTTATCAACCTCTACTATATTTTACTTTTTGGGGATAGTAATTACAAAGGGTTTTACACTCTTCACTATGTAATGTCTCTTGTTCAGGTCTAGTATATCATTGTAGTTTTAAATCTGCATTTATTGATGTCCATCATACGTGTTTCTACGATAAAAAAAGAGAGGTACAACAAAAATAACGTTTTTCCTCATAACCTTTAAAATTTGAAAAATACCACAACTCCTCGGAATTTTAATTAAATTCAGTGTATGCTAAATTTTAACATTAGTTTTATTGTTACAAATAATAAAAATTTGAAAAATGACAGTTACTTAAAACGGCTTTTCGTTAATTCATTCTAATCTAGGTCTTGCACCTAGATCCATCCGATGGCTCATTCTGTGCAGTTTGTCGATTCCCATATATTGTCGAGATAAGGAAACTAGAAAATACCACAAACCACGCCAAAACAAATTAGAGTAACGTCAGATTATTAACGACACTCTGTTATATGTATAGAATAAGTATTTATAAAGCCTACATTTGAACATGTGCGGATGAGTAGCTACAGGCATAGAATTCAATACAACAAAGAGATAGCTATGGCCTGATCTACTCAACAATTATCATAATATTATTAATTACAAAGCCATGTTTTAAAGGCAACACACAACAGTAAACACCAATAATTAGCCAGCAGAATTTAGCAGACTGGTGTAAATTAGTCACAACAGAGGCGAAATTCCAATTAGAACAAAATTTCACAAAGTTAAACTTCCTTTTACATATTTTATTATTTTATGTAACGTTGGATTACACCAGAATAGAAGTAAAGTTTAGTTCAATTCCCATCCATCTGTTCTGAACATAATTAAGATTTTTTTTTTTTTTGTTATTTTTTAAAAATTTTATTATTATTTTTTCTTTATTTATTTATTTATTTTTTTACTTTCTCTATTTACTTTACAAAAGAAAAAAATGTAGATAGTGGGTTTTCACAAACCTGAAAATATTATTTTAATCGCTCAAATTTTATGAGTTCTAACATAAGAAAAAAAGCATAGATTTTCTTAAAATCGGCTTAACAGCTCAATTTTATGAGTTCTAAAAAAAGGAAAAAAAGCATATTTTTTTTAAATCGGCTAACAGCTCAAATTTTATGAGTTCTAACAAAAGGAAAAAAGCATAAATTTTCTTAAAATCGGCTTAATAGGTCAAATTTTATGAGTTCTAACAAAAAGAAAAAAAGCATAAATTTTCTTAAAATCTGCTTAATAGCTCAAACTTTATGACTTGTAACAAAAGGAAATAAGCATAAATTTTCTGAAAATCTGATTTAACTAATTTCTTTAAATTATTCTAAAATTAGTCCTTTAAAAAAGAAATAAAGCTGTACAAGAGATGTACAAACAGCTGATTTGTTCCAAAAATACCATTTCTCCCACTGTTTGGCGTAGTAATCTTTATCTTTAATATGGAGAAGTGAGAATGAAAATGCTTTTAGGTTCAATAGTTGCTTTACAATTAAAAAAAAAAAAAGGATTATGAAATTATAAAAAGAAGAATAAACCAACATTTTCCTTCACTGGCTCACTTACAGTGAGTACAAGTGTTGCAATCCCGAGATATTGTAGCTGGATCTACGCCATCATTAATGCAGTCTTGGGTTAGATCCCTCTTTTCCTATCAGGTCTCTCTTGACCAACTCTTGTTCCTTTCCGACCCTGACACTATTAGACTATTTCAGGGCTATGGTTCTTTATCTGTTGCTCCATTCTTACTATATTTTTAACAACAAGTAGATAAAAAACACATATTTCGCATGAAGTCAGCTGCGCGGGATCCATTCTCGCTTAGCGTTGTCCCTCGTATCAATAGCCGCAGGAGTGATTTGTTTTCTAATTACTTCATTCACTGTAATGAACAAATATTGACGTCTGTCAGACTTAGTGGAAAATTTTGACACTACCTAGGCAATATAAATGAGATTTGAGAGACAATGCTAATAGCCGTGTTTATCGTTAGTCCGACTACTGACCTCACAAGAAGTAGGTGTATCTTCATGGAGAAAACCTTTTGTATGTCAGTCTAACTCATTTCCAGTTACCACGCAGGATCTTTTCTTCACGCACGCAAGACACAGTTCGTTTCCTTCATAACTTTAATACTTCAAGAACGGGAATTTAAGTGGCCGATCATAGTTTATGTTTATACAGAGTGATTGAAATAATTGGTGCAGTTAACTCTGAAACTTTATAGTTACGAAACAAACTGTAATGGTGGTACTCCTGAAAGTTAGTTAAATAGCTTTGAGTTTTTAAATTGTCCGCCATTTTTCCAATATTACCTGTATTTTTACTTTTTCACATATAGGCCCTTCGTAGTATATATAGAGATAGTTATTATGTGATGGGTTACAGGTGTCGAGTTTGGCACGAGTATATCCGTTTTGAAGTCTTCTTAGACTAAAAAAAAGTGGTTTTGGAAATTACAAAGCGAGTGATTTTGAAAAAAGTTTTCACCTCTATTATTGAAAATAAGGAGATAGATATTCAAATTATATTTACAGGAAAGTTATTTACCATTAGGAGGGGGGGACCTTAAAAACCATATGTACAAATTCAAAATAACTCCTTCCCCTAACCCAACCCCCCACTCAAAAGTTTTTAATGGGTCCCTATGGCTTGTGATATATCAAATGAAAGCATATTAAAATAGATGAAATTCTGTGGTAAGGAAATAAAAATCGGCCAATGCGCAAAATCGACAACAACAGTATTTTGTAGAATTGCATTATCACATCTTATTGAAAATACGGAGATAGATATTCAAATTATATTTACAAGAAAGCTATTTAGCTTTAAAAGGAACTTTAAAAACCATAAGTACAAATTTAAAAATCACCCCCTCTCCTCCTCTAACCCCCAACTCAAAAATCTTTAATAGATACCTATGGATTGTGATATATCAAATTAAAGGGAATAAGAAAAGAAACACTTTGGAACCAATGAAACTGAAATTGGTTTGTTCGTTCTCAAGTTACAGTAACAAACACTGATAATTTTAAAACTTGCCTACTTTCCTCTTGAATACACACAAAATATTTACAAGATAAGCCTTTCTTAAAAAAAAAAAAAAAACATGTTTTACCTTTCTAAGCAATGGTATAATCTGTTTTCGAACTTTAAAAAAAAATCACGAGGAATAATACTAAATTCATAGATTAGTCTGTTTCCTAGCTCTGCCAAAACTACCCTCGAATCAACATTTCTATTTCACCCCTTCCCACTCCCAATGCTAATGGGGTGAAATGGTATCGAAAGTATCACTTTTCATCTTAGCGACCCCGAAAACTATACATTCAACACTAATATCGGTAGTTTTTGTTTATTTCCGCCCACCTCCACCCCTAGGGGTGCTAGGGGTGTATTACCACCACAGTATATTTTTACAGATTGCAAGTCATAAGTGTACCAAATTTGGTTGAAATTGCTCCAAACGTTCCAGAGTTATTTACACGCACGCACACACACATCCATTTAAACAATATGTATAAATATAAAATATAAAGAAGGCCTTAACTTCGATACTTCACTTGTGTCAGAACGCGTCCTAAACATAAAATATATACGATGAAATCAAGTTTACATGATGGAGATAGAGGTTCGTTTTTGTTTTTAGGAAATTCTTCTTTAAAAGGTAAAACAATTTTGCACAGAAAATTTGGATGAAATCGGTAGAACACGCCTTTTATACCAGCTCCATGTCGATTTTTGTGTGTTTACCTATAAGTCCAAAACCGGGTTTTTGAAGAGAAGGCGGCCAATACTTAGGCTTGGGTACTAAGGGTTTACATTTTATTTTTTATTTATTTTATTATTTATTTTTATTATTATTTTTTTTTTATTTATTTTTTTTTTTTATCGACCATAACGTTGGAGGCAATTTTAACAAAATTTTAATTTTATGTTTTTGCCGTTCCAAATTTTTAGTTATGGAAAAATAAACAATGACTAAAATATACCCAAATACCAAATATGATTAAAATCGTTCCACTCGTTGCAAAATAGAGCACGGGGAATAGATGACAGACAGACAATAATAACAAAACTATTTTGTTGGAAGGATATTTCCGCTAAAAACTCGACACCGGTTGTTTGACCCATAACATAAATTTCTCCTTACTACGTAAGCTAGACGTGAGAAAGTAAAACGGCCTCTAGATACGGCCAAAATAAGCCCACATACTAAATTTCATCAAAATCAGTCCACATGTTTTGATTATAGAGCACAGGATAGAAAGGCATCATTCGTAAAGCCACTATTTTGCGACCATAATACTTCGAAAAGACAATTTCTGCGAAAAACTTGAGATCACCACAATGTCTATGTGAGAAAGTAACATTATCCAGTGAACTCGTACCAATCAATGTTATTACATTCAATGTTACTACTCGCTGATTAATACCAGCTCCAGGTTGTTCTGTTTGCGTTGCTAGCAGACAAATTGACTATTCATACTCAACAGTAATGGTGTACTTGCTTTCAATTTAATCCCCATTCATTACTTCATTGACATGTCAATCAATCACAACACGGCAAACATGTGTTATTTATGTATTAGTCAAGGTACCATAGATACATCACTGTAAATATTCTCAATGACGGGATTTAAAAAAATAATAAAACATTGATACAAAAGTTGATAAAACAAACAAAAATTTTTATTTGGTTCCTTTCTTCTGATTGCTTTTGTCATAGTTTTAAAGATATAACTAAAAATGATAAAATAAAAATCAGTTTTTTATACAAATGAGTTATATTCCGATTTAGTCAAAAGTATAGCATATATATTATTACCATCTCGACTAGTAGATGAAGTAAGAAACCGTTACGCTCGGCGTTACAAGAACTACAGATAAGAGAGTATAGCACAGATGGTCAAACCGACATACGAAAAATAGTACCATTTTATTGTTTACATTGAACACCAAGAGATGTCGGGAAGTGCAACACACTCAACTCAATGTCACTTTGCGGCACAAGGGGGGAGGGGTAGACAGAACTGTAAATGTTCGTTGAACCTGAGAGCTGACAAGACATCTGTCATATTACTAATAATCTTTCATAAAATTGAAATTAAACTTGAACACAATTCCTCACAAATAATACGTTTATTCAAACGCGTTTCAACGACAATTGGCCATCTTCAGTGTTCAAAGTTGATTAGTCCAGCTCTTGCTTCACTGATGACGACATTATCATCGAAACGCGTTTGAATTATTCTGTTATATATTGAGGCGGGGAAATACATTCGCATACCAACTCATCTAGAGAACAATATCCTAATTAAATACTACCACATCCCAAACCTACCTGTACTTGTGACAAACCTCAGCAGATCAGGAAAGGCAATCTCTCGTAGCATGTCTATATCCAGTACTTCACGTCTTCCTCTGCTTATCCTTCACAGAAGATCTCAAGTGCTCCGCAGTTTCCTCCAGTCTACAACTCCCACCGGCACTTAGGTCCTTCTCACCTAGACCTATGGGCCATCTGCTCCCGGTCCATTCAAATAGATGCCACAATATCCCTCCAAGATAACTCCAAGACGTTTGAATTAATAAACGTATTATTTGTGAGAAATGCTGTTCTAGTTCGATTACATCATCTCTCAAGTCAAGCTCAATATTTTTATTTATCTTTTAGATTTGTAATATCCATTAAATTAAATTAGTGTTCGCAGTAAATGAAATGCTTCTTTAGCATGCTTATCTCGTACAATGTAATGTTGCAAACAAAGGCTTTTTAAGAGTATTTTTGAGATGAACAAAATACAAAGTTGATTTACAATAAACTATTTACGCCGTGTTGTGGCAGTTTGTAATTAAGATAACAGATACAAAAATTAACACAGTGGCTTAGGGTTTCTTGTATATACATATTATAACAATTATTGAAATTCAGAAAACCCTCAAAAACTTTAAATTGAGGTCTATTTGAAATACTTTTGTGAATATATTGATTTAAATCGTTCAAACTGCAAAACACTAATTTATTAAAATTAATTTTTTAATTGGCGAAACTTCATATTAAGGAAAAGAAATGAATTAAAACAGCAATTTACACAAAATTACTTTGTTAAACTATATTGATACCTAAAGGCAAAACATTATAGCTTGATAAGTTAATTTTGTGTAAATTACGGTAGTGATTAATTTCTTTTCCTTGTTTTGATTTATTAGCAATAAACGGTGCAAATATTTTCTCCCTCATCCATTCCCAAAACCAACCAAAACTACTCGTGTCCAAAAATATTAGTTGGATAGTTGTCAACTTAAAAGCGAACAGAGACCATGGGCGCAGTTTTTGAAAAAAAAAAAAAAAACATGTACAGTTTATGTTTTAAAAGGGCTTAAACTACTTCTCTTAAAGTCTTCGGTGTAAATAAAATCTAGCTTCTAAAATTTGAACTAAGTCTGTAAAGCCGATATTAGGAAGTAACATCTTTTATAAAAGTCCATGGCCGATTTTTTCTTTCTTTTTTTAATTTCCCGATAACTCACAACCCGACATGTTTGAAGAGATGGCGACTTTCATCAAAATTTTATCAAAATAGAGACGATTTCCAGAAAATCGTAATCATCTGTTTTTCCTTACGGCAGCTACTGGAAATTTTTAGTTAACAAAAATAGAAATAAAACCCCGAAATATAGCAAAAATATGTCAACATACCGAATTTGTTTAAAATCGGCCCACTCGTTTGGAGTGTACAGCAACAGTCGGATATCATTACAAAAACCATATTTTACAACTCAGGTAGTCTAACATAAATATCCAATAAACTAAAATAACCACATAAATCTAGACGTCGATTTTTTAGCCATCACATAACTTTCTCTATACTCCATATATGTGAGAAAGTAAAAAAGAAATGAAGGAGTAACAAAGAAAACATTCCACTAGTGTATATTTTAACTAGACAAATGTACATCTTTCTATAGAAATTAATCATTCTTTTAAACAATAATAAATGACCAAATATGGATTTCCTATTCGTGACGTATCCCTATCTAATTAGTTTTACGTAAAAGCAAATTAAACGGTTAACAGATTCTGATAAAGTACAACAAGTGTGACGTGAAACGTAGAATTACTAAAGAAAACCATTCGTATGACGTCACACATTCAAGCTACGTCTTATCTAAACTACATTCCTAGACTGGCTTTTACTCGTTTCCCGCGCAAATAGGTTGACGTGATACGACGTCTATTTCTATTTGTCTACGTAAACTTGCTCTGCTCATTTGCAACATTGACATGTCTAAGCGTGCCATAAGACATCCCAAGCATTGGGACAAGTCCCTACCAGGTGTTAGCAGAGACAAATTGGCCTTTCGTCTATACAATATCTCCGCCAAATAACTTATCGACTGCATTTAAAGTTACCCTTGTAAAAAACAATAAAAACACTTCAACACCCAATAACTTGTTCGAGTCTTAAAAACATAATGTTTACTGTTATGGTTACAACCGTAAATAAAGGTGTTGCATATCTCTGCCTACTGCAATGTTAACTAAAATGCACCTTTGTCAAAATCTAAGCTTTATTTATTTATTTTTCTAATTTTGTTTCTGCATATTTTAACACAAGCTGTTCTAGTATTTCCTATTAAAAATAACCTTATGGTATTTCTTGAAAACACTTTTAATATTATTTTGTACAACAATATTGATTTTCCCTTTGTTAAAATTTGTTAAGTACAAAAATTATGACTCTGTTATTTTTAGATCCTGAGAAAACTGCACTAAGAAAATAAAAACTCTAAAAAGAAATAAACTTTGAGAAAATTTGAAAATAAAATAATATTTTCCTACAGTTACCTGACAAAGCGGGTCTTCTTGCACTGATTATAGTACGCAAAGTAGCTGATTCCTGCATTTACTTACTTTCCCGCACTCATTTCACTTTCCCGCACTCATTTTACTTTCCCGCACTCCAGAATTTCAACCAAACAACACAAAATAGTGTGCATGTATAAGGCACGTAATACGTTTCTCTTGAAAACAAGTTGGCAACACTACTAACTCGATCAGCTGTGTGACTAAATCGATCAAATGGTGCATTGTTGTCATTCAACGCTTTGGACTTATAACTTAACCTATATCCTGTTGTTGAGTATTTGATAGATAAGAGTGTTTGTTTATAGGCCTAAGTAAAATGTTTGCAAATAATGAACAGAGTGAAAGTGATTATGATTATAATAATACACCAGAAGAGATAGCGGAAACAGCAAAACAGGTATCATTAAACCTGTTACCTGACAAATCTAAAAAGAAATATGAACGCAGTTATGAACTGTTTTCTTCTTGGTGTGTAAGTAAGAAAGTGACAAAATTATCAGAAAATGTTTTATTGGCATATTTCGCAGAACAATCAAAAGTGATGAAGTCTTCAACTATTTGGAGCTGTTATTCAATGCTCAAAAAAACAATACAAGTGAAACATGACGTAAACATTAGCAGTTACAAAAAACTTATAGCTTACTTGAAAAAACTGTACGTAGGCTATGAGCCTAAAAAGTCGATGACTTTGTCCAAAGATGAGGTTGAAACCTTTATTAAAAATGCTCCCGATGAAACTTATTTAATGAAGAAGGTAGTATTAATATTAGGAGTAGCTGGTGCGTGTCGGCGAGACGAGCTAACTAAAATGTCGGTAGATGACATAGATGATAAAGGTTCAATTTTAATTGTTAAAATACCAGATTCAAAAACCAACAAAAGCCGTGTCTTCACTTTAACTGATGACGATAATCTTGATATCAGTTATTTGGAAATGTACAGGAAATACCTCAAATTGAGACCTTTAGGCATATCCACAAGTAGATTATTTTTGAAGTACGCTAAAGGTGTTTGTATTAAACAACCTGTAGGTGTTAATACAATTGCTAAAATCCCAACTGAAGTAGCTACTTTTTTAAATCTGCCTAACCCCGAAAGGTACCCTGGCCACTGTTTTAGACGCACTTCAGCAACATTGTTAGTTGAAGCAGGAGGCAACATGACGCAGTTAAAGCGTCACGGCGGCTGGGAAAGCTCAACCGTAGCCGAAGGCTACATTGACGATTCTATTAGCGGAAAGATTGCAACTGGACAGTTGATTTTAGGAACGTTACAGTCACCAGAAACTGCACCGGTACTTCATCAAACTAATCAACTCGAAGAGCATTCTGAAGTGTCTTCTGCATCAGGATTAGTATTATCAGGACATTATGAAAACTGCACATTTAACATAAACATTACAAACCAAAAATGACATTCAGATTTTGATTCATTATGTTTGTATAAACATTCATTCAGATTTTTATTTGTTACTTTGTGAAACAATTTCGTTTAAGTTTTGATTTGTTAATTTGTGGAAATGCATAATAAAAGTTCACCTTTATATACAATTACCTGTTATTTATATGGTTTATAGTAACTGTAGGAAAAATATAATGTGTTACACGGGCGCAAAGTGTCACTTTGCGCACTAGTTACACAAATAACTATTTACAATTTCAAAACCTACATTTACTAGTATCCTGCAGTGTATGGTGTGTTTTCAGGATCTTCTTCTTCACCAAATTGATAAATTTATTATTGAGCAAAACAGAGCAGTGTATAATTTGTTGTATATAGTTTTTTTTTGTGAATATACTTTTGTTGTGTATAGTTTTTGGGTGTATATTGTTTTGTTGTGTATAGTTCTTGTTGTATATACATTTTTGTTGTATATAGTTTTTGTTGCGTATAGTTTTTTTGTTGTGTATAGTTTTTGTTGTATATACATTTTTGTTGTGTATGGTTTTTGTTGTGTATAGTTTTTGTTGTATATACATTTTTGTTGTGTATGGTTTTTGTTACCTATAGTTTTTGTTGTGTATAGTTTTTGTTGCGTATAGTTTTTGTTGTGTATAGTTTTTTGTTGTATATACATTTTTGTTGTGTATGGTTTTTGTTACGTATAGTTTTTGTTGTGTATAGTTTTTGTTATATATACATTTTTGTTGTGTATAGTTTTTGTTGCGTATAGTTTTTGTTGTGTATAGTTTTTTTGTTGCGTATAGTTTTTGTTATGTATAGTTTTTGTTGCATATACATTTTTGTTGTGTATGGTTTTTGTTGCGTATAGTTTGTTGTTGTGTATAGTTTTTGTTGTATATACATTTTTGTTGTGTATGATTTTTGTTACGTATAGTTTTTGTTGTGTATAGTTTTTGTTTTATATACATTTTTGTTGCGTATGGTTTTTTTACGTATAGTTTTTGTTGTGTATAGTTTTTGTTATATATACATTTTTGTTGTATATAGTTTTTGTTGCGTATAGTTTTTGTTGTGTATAGTTTTTTCACATGAAATCTTGTAATTAATTATGTAAGGCTTGAAAACACTAAAATTCGGTTGCGTCATATAATTGGTTTTAAGTATATTTTATGTTAATATAGGTAACATTATTGTTTCTTAAAGAGGAGATATCAGACTATCATTTCACTCAAAAACCAAAAATTGAATTTATATTCAAATTAGCTGTCTTTTTCGAATGAAAATACGGTGAAGATGAAAAGTGATGGTCAAGCATTTTCTTAAATGGTAGGTTTGATTGACCAAAAATTTTTGCGAGAAAGAAATTTCGTGAAATGCGAGACTAAGGAACTAACTGCAATAGCGTTGAAAACAGAAAAGTTAAAAAACGTCATAACTCAGTAATTTTTAAAATAAAAAAACAAATAAAAAGTGATGTTATACGATTTTAAAAATGTCATTTAACTTATTTTTGATAACATTATTTAGATAATTAATAAAAGAAACCAAAAATAAAACCAATTTTCCGTACCCTCCCAAAAGCCCATTATCCTTCAAAATTTTCCATAATATTAAGTAGAATACAACTAAACTTGGATTACATCGGAATATTATGGCACATTAAATTTCTAAAATTTAATTCTCAGTAAAATAGAAAACAATTAAAGTGAAGTGTGTCACTGATGCGGTTTGATGATGTGAGGATACCAAGAAGACTTACCGTGAGACATCGTATAGCTATGAGAAGATGTATCATCCTTCCACAATGAATTAGTCAACAAACACTTGTCTTTTTGTTCAAATAAAAATGTGATTGTCACTACGATGACTAATCTCGCTTAGTGGTGATTTTATAAATTTACAACTATTAAATTAACCTTGTTCACTTTAAATTTACACGGTTTAAAATTCCTTTTTTGTGATACTTTCATGTTGTCTATCGAAATAAATACTACTAATCAGTAGTATTATTAGTATTTCACTGCACTAATAATAAGTATTGCAGCAGATTTACTTGGAAAGTATTTTATAAACTAAAAAAAAAAAAAAAAAAAAAAAATCAAATAGTAGTATAATACTAATGTTGCCTTATTCGGGGACTTTAAAATTTTGACACCATCAGCCATATTTTTTCCAATATGGTGGCCAACTTTATTATTTCTCATAGCAGAATCTATTTGTTATGATAATTTTAGATTCTATACAGTTTTAAGACTTTTTTATTCTTGTATAGAGTACTATTGTATACATCTAACTCTTTAGGAGCTACAGACGCTTGAAGTAGTGAAAAACAAGAGTTTAGAAGTTTTCAGAAGTCCATTTTCTGTACTTAAAACAGTTGATCAGCTAGGAAGAGATATTTATTGTTGAACAGCTGACCTTGTGGTTGTCCACGGAAAGTGTTCTGGGTTTCTAACAATGTCTGATTAAGAGCAAGAAGCCTATTCTATCAATTGCACTGTTGTATAATTTATTACACATTTTTATAATTTTATAAAAACCACTCTGCCTCTTAAATCTTTTGGTTTATTAAAAATGTGGCAAAAACATAGTCTAAATACTTCGATACGATCATTATGGTTAAAATAAACAATTAAGTAATAGCGAAATCAGATGATTATTCGTTAATATCATACGATGATTATTTGTTAATATCATACGATGATTATTCGTTAATATCATACTATGATTATTTGTTAATATCATACGATGATTATTTGTTAATAGCATACGATGATTATTCGTTAATACCGTACGATGATTTTTCGTTAATATCATACGATGATTATTCGTTAATAGCATATGATGATTATTCGTTAATATCATATGATGATTATTCGTTAATATCATACGATGATTATTCGTTAATATCATACGATGATTATTCGTTAATACCGTACGATGATTTTTCGTTAATATCATACGATGATTATTCGTTAATATCATATGATGATTAATCGTTAATATCATACGATGATTATTCGTTAATATCATACGATGATTATTCGTTAATATCGTATGATGATTATTCGTTAATATCATATGATGATTATTCGTTAATATCATATGATGATTATTCGTTAATATCATACGATGATTATTCGTTAATATCGTATGATGATTATTCGTTAATATCATATGATGATTATTCGTTAATATCGTATGATGATTATTCGTTAATATCATACGATGATTATTCGTTAATATCGTATGATGATTATTCGTTAATATCATATGATGATTATTCGTTAATATCATATGATGATTATTCGTTAATATCGTATGATGATTATTCGTTAATATCATACGATGATTTTTCGTTAATATCATACGATGATTATTCGTTAATATCATATGATGATTATTCGTTAATATCATACGATGATTATTCGTTAATATCATACGATGATTATTCGTTAATATCGTATGATGATTATTCGTTAATATCATATGATGATTATTCGTTAATATCATACGATGATTATTCGTTAATATCATATGATGATTATTCGTTAATATCATACGATGATTATTCGTTAATATCATATGATGATTATTCGTTAATATCATACGATGATTATTCGTTAATATCATACGATGATTATTCGTTAATACCGTACGATGATTTTTCGTTAATATCATACGATGATTATTCGTTAATATCAAACGATGATTATTCGTTAGTATCGTACGATAATTATTCGTTAATATTATACGATGATTATTCGTTAATACCGTACGATGATTTTTCGTTAATATCATACGATGATTATTCGTTAATACCGTACGATGATTTTTCGTTAATATCATACGATAATTATTCTTAATATCATACGATGATTATTCGTTAATACCGTACGATGATTTTTCGTTAATATCATACGATGATTATTCGTTAATACCGTACGATGATTATTCGTTAATACCGTACGATGATTTTTCGTTAATATCATACGATAATTATTCGTTAATACCGTACGATGATTTTTCGTTAATATCATACGATAATTATTCGTTAATATTATACGATGATTATTCGTTAATACCGTACGATGATTATTCGTTAATATCATACGATGATTATTCGTTAATAAAAGTACATATCACTTTAGGTTATGTTATTTAACAATACAATAGATGATACAGAGAAACACGTGATCAACGTATTAAGTTATAAATTAAAAACAAAAAATTTTATTCGAGAACCCATGAATTAGCCTATTCAAATTGTTAAAACTTTTGTTTATTTCAAACTTCTGGTCATTTATAAATATCACTTTAATGGTAAAATAATGATCGATATAGTCATTGTGTACGTGATGTGAAATAGATTAATCGGCTTGACATTTAGCTGTAAATCTGTGATATGTATAGCCAATCTAATCTTTAGGTTATTGATACAAAACGTTGTTATTAGATCAGCATTTTATTTTGCTTTTTATATGGTACACTTTGTCTTTTAAAGATTAGATGGGTTAATATTTTAAAAGTTAGACAAAGTTTTCTTTCACAAAGATAGCAACCTATTGGTTAACAATTATTTCTTCATTATATATATATATATATATATATATATATATATATATATGGGTAATTTTGATCTTATAATGTTTTTTATAGATTAGAAATTTACTATAATAATTTCGTTGTTTCATTACATAAATATTGAGTCGTGAGTGATGATTTTAATTTTTAGTTGGCAGTTTACTTTATAAAAGAAAGGAAAATATATAGTAACAAATTTTGCATCATTACTATAATATTTTGTTTTAAAATTAAAATTAAAATTAATAATTGTTTTCCTTATTTGTCAAGATATTCTATTTTAAACAATTTACCAATGCATTTTATTTTATGAATGTTTTTAACAATAGTATTTTGTTCTTAAAAATACAATTAGGGTTTGATTTCCTAATACAACAGTTGACATCCTGTACATATTAAGAAATCAAAACCCTACAATTGTATCTATAAGCTCAAAAAGTATAGCATGTCAACAACTGTTGTAACTTAAATATTCCTTAATGTTATATCACATGTATAAACTTAAATTTCAATTCATTCTATGAAGCCAATTTCAAATTATACTTCGAGGTCTAAAAAGGTAACAAATTTGATTGAAATATTCCATGTAAAATGTAATTCCAATTATTTAAATTTAGTTTCCAAATCACGAAATTATATTTACATATTTATATCACATCATATAATCATAGGATTGTTTTAAGTTTGGGTATTCTATACAACTACCACACAACTAATTCTCTACAATCACGCTAGCGCTATGTAAATCACGTTATGTTCTCTTTATAAATCACATTTTCCTGGCAAGAGAAATTGATTGATTGACTGACTATCTTGCCAAATCATTGACTCTCTGACTGACCGATTTATCATTATGGGGTGGGGGTGGGGGTTAATAGCAAAAACCATCACCGTCATCATTATCCTATTTAAACAAAAATAGCAACATTAAAACTAGATATTGGCAATCTTTGATAAAATTTACAGACAACACAACATCAATCGACGCAAAAAGGACAATACCTGATCAAGAATATTAGCACCATTCCCCATATAGTCTGAATCAAAGTGGGTAGGACAATAGTAGATCAGGATGTGCGTGACTGTCAAAACAGCTCAACAGAATGAGCATTGCAGAAGATTCCCGTGTTCCATGAGTACAGTAATAATATAATGACCAATCAGAAGAAGGTTAATCTCCACTTCCTATCTACGACTACTACGTATTGATGTTCTCCACGTATGGATAGTATCATTTACTTCCTTCAGTTTATTGGAGACACTACAGTTGCCCAGTATTTCTTCCACTGGCAATTTGTGTAATTACTCATAACAACTCAAATACCATGACGTTTATCATATTTTACAAGAAAATGACAATAAAATTTACAGCAATTATTGTTGAGGGGACCAAAATTATTTATTTAATTTGTCTCTCCTTGATTTGCATTGCTATAATTCACTCGAGTCAAGCAAGAAGAGAAAATCTGATAGGCGTAACCCTTCACCTAACAAAGAATATGTCGACTAACCAAGTAATAAAGTCGAACTATCTAAAAAACTATTCCAACTAGACAGTCGCATCTTACTAGAATTACTTCCTCCCAAAACTTTTATACGATATACCTTATACAAAATTGTAATAAAAAGCTAACAATACTTTGCGTGATAAGGTTGTCGGGATTCAACCTCAAAGATCGTTTAACATTAATTCGCACCTTTTCCTACCAACATCAAAACGTTATATATTCGTTGGACTAATATGAGGACGGGGAAACCACTAAAACCGAGGATAAATGAGTTCCTATTATAGCGGTAAACACTCACCTTAAAACTCTAAGCTATAGTGGCGCCTGGGAAACGTTTAACGTGCAATTTAAGCGAGTTGGATTCTTGAAAAGCATAACAACCATTCCGGATAACCCAAAGAAAACTTACTGTGAACTGAAACATTCGGATATGGAATTATAAAAATAAAATAAGTAAATTTTAAAGAATTATTTATCCTTTCAAAACCACGATTATGTAACTACATTTAGCTCAGCATTTATTATGATACTTCACAATCGCAAAATACCCTAGCTGGATCAATACCTTTCTTAATGTAGTCTTGGGTTAAAGCCCTCTCATGTCTCTCTTCCGACCCTCTCGATATTAGAGTATTTGACCAAAGGGGTATTATTTTACTCTATTTCATGCTCATCTCTTCTTCTTTTTTCAAAGATACGAAGACCGAGAAGTTTTTCGCTTGACAAAATATTGTCACTCCCCCTTCTTCTAAAAACCGCAGACCTCAAAAGGAATCATTTGCTTGACAGAGGTCAAATGGCAGGTAAACGCTTCCAAGTTACATCATATTTAAACGTTACCAGCTTCCAATTACAATAATATACATGTAATTGTTCCCAAAATTCGCAGATTTTAACTGCAAATATCGACATAAAACACGCTAGTTGAAGACATTATTCTTCAAAAGCGATTAGTTGGTCAACGACTGTCAAATAACATTAAAACAGTTCATATTTACAGCAAGTTTAAATATCACCACCTACCAGTTACACGAACAATCATATAACTGTTTCAGAACGTATCAGATTTCAACTAAAGATAGTTATATAAATCACGGTTCAACCGGTTCAAAACACGTTGTCCTTCAACAGCTATCAGTCGGTTAACGACTGACAAAAAGCAATTAGGGCGTTTCTAATTCACGGATATTTAAACGTTACCAGCTACCAGTTACTGCTATACCGTTATACATATAGCTACCAGTTATACATATTGCCAACCGTCATTGTGATGAGAAAAAAAAATCGAATATATTGTTTAATTCTTAACGGCATTATTTTATGCTGATTAAAAAATTGAATCACGGTTGAACTAATTCAATACACGATGCCCTTTAACAGCTCGCTTAGTTGCCTGTAGTTGAATTATTGACAAGCATAATACTACTACAGCTATCAGTGTTATGAATAACATAATGCGACTTCATTATATAGTAAAACAAATCTCTTAACGGATTACTTAGATTAAATCCTATTTGGAAACAATAGAGTGTTTTGATTTGATGAAAGAACAGACGGTGAAGTGGGTGAGTTTACAAGAATCAGTTCATTCAATGTGACCTTGAATGTCATTCACAAAGACAAAACTTGTCTCTCTTATCAAGGTTAGTCACTAATTCTCTGTCGATCAGACATAAGAGGTGTGGTTATCTTTAAATAAGAACTGAATAATCAGACTTAAGTTTTAAGATCAAAAATATGACCTCAGGACGCTTAGGAATCGGAGAATAAATATTCATTCAAAATTTGAAATAAAATTAACGGTAAATTTCGTTCTATTTCTTAACCTTTAACACATTTTTAAGATAGTCTTATGGGGAAATGAATTTTATGAACTCAAGTTGGTTATTAGTTAGAAAATAAAGGGCTTTAATTTTTTCCCTTGCTGTTTAAAAGCGAAAAACCTCTCAGTTATCATTGCCATTTAAAAAAAGGAAGAAAAACATAAAATAAAGACACCCCTTGCACTCAGGATCGGGAGAACAAACTAGATAGGAAAGATGAAATCCCTTGGATCGCCACGCCCATACTGACCATAAGAGGCCTTCCAAGTAATCGTGATTAGTTATTAGTGATATTTTCATTTGCTTTCTAGAAATCGATTTTTAAATGTGTTTTGTAATCTCTAACATTCTATATATGTTATTATTAGTAATATAAAATACTCCGACTTACTTTATTTATTTCCTTTAATTCCTTGGGCAACGTAGGGATGGTACAAAGGACTTCCAGCGAACTCTATTTTTTGCCAAGAGCTTCACCTCACTCCAAGACTTGCCTTCTTCTTCAATCCCGTTTTCTATTCTCCTTCTGTATGTTATCTTGCATATTCCATGTCTTTCCCTTCCTTTTGGGTTCCACTACATAGCCTGCCGACCAATACTGTTATCATGTCGTCTAAGGGTGTGCCCGATCCAGTCATACTTCCTCTTTTTTTTTATCTCAGTTTACCTGAATTTGACCATATCTATCCCCAGAGTTTTCGGTTTTGATCAATATATGTTGAGAATTCGTCCGAGGCAAATTATTAATAAATATTTGTAATTTATTCATATTCTTAGTTGCGAACTTTCCATGCATAAAAAAATACGGATTTCACGTTTATTTAAAAAAATCCTGAGCTTAGTTCTTCTTCTCAGTTGCTGAGTTTTCTAAACAGTTGAACAAATGCGCCTTTTGCCTTCTTTATTCTTTGCTGAATATCGTCATCAGTCCCAAAATAAACTATCAAGATACTAGAATTGTCCCACCTGTTTCATTGTCAATAAAAATAAGGGATTGATATTTTAAATTTATTCTCAATTATTTAGATATTCTTAGTTCTCCTACCTTTTCACTCATGCTTTATAGCGTATGGTATTTAAGACACAGACCATCTCTAAAATCAATACCTTCCAGTCTATCGGTCAGTCCCTACTGTAAACCCCTTGTTTTCGGTCTGTTATATATATTCTTGGTAATCGATTTTTAGAAACAATTTATTGATTAAAAACAACACAACCTTAGACAGTGGATCACATATGAATATCGCAAAATGTTGACGAAAATATGAAAAAAAACTTAACAACAAATAAAAGGACAATTTTTATTTAAAATATGTTTTTCACTTCTTGGGATTTGTTATCACATGGTGAACGAAAAACACATAGTTTCCTAGAAAGAAAATCAAACTAAGAACGTAAAAAGAATTCCAAAGTAAAGACTAAAAGGAAACATATTCAATATGCTTCAAACTTATGTAATTGTCATCTTTGATTTCTCGACCATGAGGGTCAATATTGGCCGTCATATGTTTCTGATCATTTGCAAAAGATTAAGTAATGTCAAGTGGTAAGTTTGTAAATATTCTAAATGTTAGTTTAATTTCTGACCTAAATCACACAGAACGTTATATAATTATGGAACAAATCAATTCATAAAATATAAGTTTTTAAGTTCTCCGAGTCATCTTATTGCAAGGAATGTTTATCTGTCTACTTCATAGAAAAAGAAAGGATGGGTCAATTTTTTTTTATCAAGCTTGTGTGTAGGAACTGTTGTATTCTGAGATGGGTGACATATTTTCAACATCATATCTTAAAAATTGATTATCCTCTCATAAGACCAAAATACAAAATTCTGATTAAAAACAAATCTGTTTTAACGATTTTGATTTAAAATGTAACATTAATAAAACAAAGAGAGGAAATTGGTAAAACGGACTAAAACTTACGTGTTTATTATTGAATGTAGTTGATATAAACTATACGAAACAACTGCATAAAACACCAATTACCTGTTAACAGAAACGTAAAGAATGAGTACATAAAGTTATACAAAATAAAATGCTTTGCAAATAAAGAGGAGAGCGTATGATGTGTTTACACGATTAAATCTTTAATTTAATTATTTGACGTTTGTACTTAATATTAAAATACTTGGCAAGATTTTCAAACTCAACAGACTTGATATTGTCAAGGTAGAAAACATGATACGCCAAACTATATAGTTTCATCTTAATTGAAAAGGGATGAAGTACTGAGTACATAGAAAAATAGTGTTGCCAGAATGTGTAATGTGTATTATCCATAACACACAAGAGCCGAATGGTCGAAATCTAAAATGGTCAAAATACAAACATTTTTGTAAACTTCAAAACATTAGTAATATTTAAAACGATTAGTTTAAAATCACATAAATGAAAAAAATGTGTAGTTATATTTTGATATTAAAAGTTGAAAAATTAATCATATGTTGTAATTGAACGTTTAAATAAAGATGAATGTATAAAAACATCAGACTTCTAAAAGAAATTCCATAATAATAAAAGACTGTATAATATCTTTTGTTTATAAACTAATTATTGTATAAAAATGCCAACTTCCAGATAAAAAATTATTATACAGGGTGTAACAAAAAACTATGTCTGGCATTCATTTTCAGATTCTTCACATCAAACTGAACTAAAAATGTCCTATGCAAAAATCGCAATTTCCCCTTCGTTTTCCTTTTGTCCGTCATTTTGTAATTTTTTAAGAAAAAATTATAACTCAAGAATGGAGTGAGATGTGACAATAATATTTGGGAAACATGTTTATACACATCCTCTAACAAATAAAAAAAAATGTAATGTGAAAAATAGATTAATAAAAAACAAATTATAAAAAACCAAACCTCAAAATAAGAAGGAAAAAACCCAGTAAATATAGTTCTGGTAATCTGTTGAAATTTAGAGTAAAAACTAGGTTTTTTTTTTTAAATTCGTTGACTATCACTGAAAATGTTGGTGAATTTAAAATTGGCTGCCGTTGAAACAAATATGAACTATATATTACGAAATTTCAAAATGGCGACAGTTTACAATTTTTAACTTTTAATATTACGAAATAGTTACAAGAGTAGAAAAGTTTTCTTTTTTAACGACAAACAAAATTTGTCTTTAAATATTCTCTATAGGTCAAAAGATAACCGAGATATTGTCATAAAAATTTTTTAAAAAGTTATTTCTTCGCAATTGTCAAATTAAAATCTATTGCCAAGAAAGTGCAATATATTACCCTTAACTAATTAAATATTAAAGTGATTTATTTTATGTCATAACAAAATTAAATTAAATTAAGTAAAAACAGTAAAACAGCTGTTCAGTTGTAATGAAGTTGTTTTAATGTTGTACTAGCAATAACAATTTTATTAACAGTTCAATTCTGATTGAATACAGTATTGTTCTAGTGATGGTTTTTGAATAAGTTACTTTTATTCTACTATTTAATCAATTAAAAATAAAATGTAAAATAAGAAAATAAAAATTTCAAAAAAGTGGAATAAAAATAATTTATTTCAACACTAGAACAATAACGTATTCAATACAGAATAGGTTTTACTATTTTAATTTCACCACAATTTGATGAAAATCTGTTCGTTCCATTTCGATCAATACAACCTTTTAATATTGCAGTTCCATCTGTTAGTAATAACTTCCAGATGGGAATTTTCCGAACATATGTGGATCATTGGGGATAACATTTGAGAAAACTAAAAAGTTAATCGATTTTGAACTCTGAAAAAAATAGTCCATTTTTTTTTCTTAGAGCAATTACTCCCAAAATTCAACCCAAATGCATCGATAAATTCGTAAAAAAGTATACAAACATTGTTGCAATTGGTTTAATAAGGGAGGACGGACCTAACAGCCAAACCACAGTGCTTTCATTTCATTCACTTAATAAAAATAATATAAACATACAATATATATATATATAATCACCCACTTTACGTCAAAGCAAACAAACTGCATTACACTACATCGTCACTTATATATACAGAGTGTCTCATTACTCTACAAGCACTTTATATAATTACTACTTTAGTATTTGTAATACTTAACACTGACTAGTTTTTCTCAGCCGATTTGCGTCACTAAGTATAAAAAAATGCACTACCAAATAAATAACAAACGAGCTTTGCAATCAAACCAGGCAAATATTTGCGTCACAATCCCATACAGAACAATCTGTTTGTGCTTTCCTTCCAACACTTTCCATGCAAACGTGTCACCTAAATCCACACGTGCACAAAATATACAGTAAACAACATAACGACATCGCCTATCGAAAACAAAAAGCTCATTATTTTCTCACATTTAACTCTTTTCCCAAAAACACACGGACATGTAAATTTTATTTTTAGAAAGGGATATTTTTATTTATTACTTTGAACACAGCCACTTTAAACCCTAGACTTTTAAAATGATGATCAGTAAATAATTTCAGTCATTAATCTCTCTTCAACGGTATCGCAATTTTTAAATTTGACAACAGTTTTAGAAACAACATTCTAAAGGTAGTAAAATTATTACATTTGTTAAGCCTACTTACGTATCAGTTTATTACGTTGTAAACAAGTTGATGGACGCCATCATGGTACTTACCCAGACCCATTAATGTAATACAAGCAGATCTTCCAAATATTAACCTTCCAAAGTTGATTTCTTGGGAATTGTAGGAAATGTTAAATATATTGGTAAATAGAGGGTTCTTACCCATTAACAATTGTTACATAGGTTTCCAGAACTTCGTAATTGTGTATATTTCTTCTTTTACGTCAGCTAGGCCCTAACGAGCACGGTAGATGTATATACCATGTGTCCCAAAAGTCCCCCCCCATTATTTTTTTTATTAATGGAAATAGACAGATTTGCTTTGGGGAAAGTTTAGATAACCAAAGGAGGAGTTTTTTGAAGTATCAAAATTTTCAACCCTTACCCCCAAAATGGGGTAGTTTGGGGTATGTCATGAATTTTAAATAGCAACCCCTATTGAGTGATACCTCATTTTAAAGGTCTTTTAAAAATAAGAATAACGGCGCAAACTAGAGGTCTCTAAGTTCATCCTACCCAACATAGCGACCAACCTAATTGTGAATTTTACGTTAATAATTACACCAGAAATATTACGAAATGTACAAGCTTTTGAGTCCAGAATCTATTTCTGCCAAGAAGTAAATGGTAGCCATTTCGAGAACTTAATCTGAGCTAAAAAAACAAGGTAAGGCTCTTACCATCATTTTACCAACATAGAGCAATTTGTAATGTAAAAAAAAAAAACCGGAGTTTGTAGGTTAACATTCACAATTCAATTGATCGCTATGTTGGGTAGGATGAACTTAGAGACCTCTGGTTTGCGCCATTATTCTTATTTTGAAAAGACCTTTAAAATGAGGTATCACTCAATAGGGGTTGCTATTTAAAATTTTTGACATACCCCCAAACTCCCCCATTTTGGGGGTAAGGGTTGACAATTTTGATACTTCAAAAAAGTCCTTCTTTGGTTATCTAAACTTTCCCCAAAGCAAATCTGTCTATTTCCGTTAATACAAAAAAAATAGGGGGTGGGACTTTTGGGACACATAGTATAGAAATCTCCACTCAGTACACTCGTGTCGATGACTCGTCTCTGCCGGGTCAAATTTAGTGTTCGAAATTCTGGTATTTATCATTGTAGAATTAAAATCTGCAATTTTTTATCTAATTTAGTGTCTTAAGTTGAATTAACAAACGAGATAAATATGATAACAAAATCTGAATATCAATAGTGTTCTGTACAGTTTATATAGTCCCTTATACCTAATGTGACGTTTCTATCTTAATGTGTGCGGCCGCTATCGTGCTTACGTAGAAACGACAGACAAAACGGACGGACGACATGTCGAAAATTGGTTTCTTGAGGCCAAACTACGGAGGTCGAGCTGGATTGAATAAATTTTACTTTTTCTACAAAATCCCACACGGTATTGACAATCGACTAAATTTAGTTTTTGTATAAAGCATATTTAGTAAGAACGGAATTTTTTATGTTTTCTTAATTCGTTGAAAACTAATTGACCCTAACAGCTGCCAGTTCCAACATGGCCAGAAACGTTACTTTCTAGACTGGAATTGAACCCAAGACCTTTGGCTTTACGAGCCAAGCTCTACCAACTGAGCTATCCTTGTCGCTTCCCAGCACAGGGCGTAACACTTGTCACTTGACTTTGCTTTATTGTTGCAACTTTTAAGTTAGCAAATTAATTACCTCGTTAGAAACGACATTGGAATTAATTTTTACTCATTGTGCAGCCCTTACGTATGTATTTATTAATTTTTAATTTATTGTCTTTTTAACGCTTGCTTATACGTTTTTACCAGCTAGTATTGAAAATACAATAATATTTGTTGTTTATTATTCCCTTTTTATTAGCTACCTCCTGAAACTGTGTAACTGTGTCCCTGATTCCAAAACATACTTTTCTGTATGTTGTTGCTTAAATGTTCTAGTGCCACATTTATTGTTTCCATAAAAAAGGGAAATCACTACAACACTCAATGAAATCAAGAAAACCAAAATTTTGAAAATCACACAACCTATCAATAATAATACAAATCTTATCACCTAAAATTAATTCTATTCTGATAAGTTGGCCGGTGAGTTTTTCCTTTTTGCTTAAGAGCGAAAACCTCTAAGTTATTAAAAAAAAGGGGGGAAGACTTCGAATAGCATCAGAGTGAGCAAAGAACAAATGTTGATCAAAAGAGACCTGATTCAAACATGAAAGAAAGGGATCTAACTCAAAACTGCATGAGAAAATTGTAGATCCAGCTTGAGTTCCTCGGAATTACCACCCCTTATGGATGAGCTTCTGAGGTTTTGACCGGTGAGGAAAGGGAAACAATTCCTCGTTATCAGCTGGAGATAATACAGTCTTTAACAGTTCATTATACAGAGATTAACATCTCATCTCCACAACTAAAGTGATTTTACTGTTATTTTGAATATACTCTTTCCATTTTAATCGATAATTATGCACTTGAAATTTTGATTTTTAAATTTTAATAAATAATAAATACATTAAGTAAAAAGTAAAAAAAAAAAAAAAAAAAAAAAAAAAAAAAAATACATAAATTCAATATTTTTATTTAATTTTTGGAGTAGAGTTTTCAACTTGTTTCATCTTCCACCAATGTTGATGAATACAATTTTGTGATATTGAACACACATTTTACAACAGTAGTTCTGTCGTCTTATTTTTACTTCTGATTACCTCATACAATGTACAATTTATTGTGTTGGCAATGTAAATTTCAAAAACTGTACAGATTTTGAAATATCTAGAATAACGTTCACTCTGTAGCAGATAAAAAAATTGGCAGACTCAATTTGAAATCAACTTTCCGAGGTGAGAGGACATGAAAGTGAACAGTTCCATGTTAATTTGTTGAACCATCAGATAGCTTTCTGCTGTGGGAGGAACATATAACTACAGGAAGAACATTTACTTAAAACAAATTGCTCATTATGAAATCCTCCACGCTCAATCTCAGTCTCACCTTGAATACCCACGAGGATGTGTCAAAGTAATACCATGTAATGGTTGCAACCCACATTCTCTCCTACACACCATTAATTCTGCTGCTCCTTTTGTTTGCCGGTCTAATTAAAACAGGTGTGTAGCTGATATGCTGACGTAAAGGAAGCGAATATCTGTTTTTGTATTCGCTGTGTTGCTGACTTCAACCTTGATAGCAATCTCAACAAAATCAGGGCCTGTAGGGTGGTCACAAATCACCTATCATATACAGGATATTTAAAAAAAACATTTCAGCACTTTAGGATATGATTCCTCTACAAAACGGAAGGAAAAGAAATTCATATGAAGGTATGTCCTAAAACGTTTAGTTTTCCGTTTATCTGTCTGTATGTGTTTTTGACTTAAAACGTTATATCTTAGGAACCTCTGTAGATATCAACATCAAACTTGGTACAAGTATTACATGTAATAAGACCCATTTTTGTATGTAATATCAAGTTTATACTTTGTGCCATTTCAAAATGGCGGCCATTTTAGATTTATAACTCTAAATCCATAAATTGTACATTTACAAGAGACAAAAAATTTGCTTAATTTGATCTCCTAAATAACGGTGCATAAATTATTAAGATTCCATGATTATTAATTAAGTTTTTGCAATTTTATGGAAATGACTACATGCGAATTTAGTTGTAATAATGGCAGAATTTCAAATAATAATTATGCAAAAACTCAATTAATAATAATGGAATCTTATTATTATTAATAATAATTTATGCATCGTTATTTAAGGAGATAAAATTTAACAACTTGTTTGTCTCATATAAATATTTTGTTAAATTTACGGATTTTGAGATATTGAGATTTAGTAATTTAAAATGGCCGCCATTTTGAATTGGTACAAACTATAAACTTGATATTCAATAGCAAAATGTGTCTTATTAGATGTAATACATGTACCAAGATTGAAGTTGATGTCTTCAGAGGTTCCTAAGATATAACTTATTGAGCAAAAAACACATACAGACAGATAGACGGAAAACTAAACGTTTTAGGACATACCTTCATATGAGATTTTTCTTCCTTTTTGTATGAGGAATCAAATACCAAAGTCCTGAAAGATTTTTTTTTAACACCCTGTAAACGAAGATTAGTAACCATGTGTGCTATAAAGTGATTTTACATGTAAATATTAAAATTAGCTGATTATATCTACTCAACAATGTCAGGACTGAAGAATTTCAAGTTATTTTCACACGTTTTGTGAGAGTTTTTAAGGTATTTAATTAAAATTGTGGATAGAAGTGAATTCAATAGTATTGTGATTTCAACGTGCAAACCCGTCTTCGAAGACCCGGTATGTTAACATATAAAACTATACTGGATCCCATCTCGTACATGTAATGTTAAGTCACTTATATCAATTTTATTTATAAGTATAAAAGCTTTCCTTACTTACTAACGTTTTCATAAATATTTTGATATTTTTTAAAATTATTTCTCAGTTGAAAACAAAACTGTGGTGGTTTACAACTAGACCACTCAAGGAAGGAATTAGTTAAAACGTAAATAAACTTGGTATAGCCGACTTTTTTTTGTAGGAAAAAATACATTTGAACCTTCAAATATTCTCCACTTGTTATACGGATTTCTCTAAAACATTTTAAATTCTGCATGTAACAAATTCTTTAAGCTCAAGTTAATTATACATTTTTAGTCGAATCCTATTCTTTAAAAGATAATTTGATATTTGCACAGTTCTGAAGCACACAGGAACTGATTTTCAACACCATAGCGAGTGTCAAATGTTCAAAGCCTATAATTATACCTATAATACCTATATATACCTATAATTTCGTTATAAACATGATAAACTGCGTTTATTCCTTAAATACGGCAGCTACAAAGATTTACTGCGCTCCAAAATTATTTGTTGCTTCAACAGTAATTCTCCTAAAAGTTCACGAAGATTGTCTTGAGATAAAACCTCAATGGTCTCCATCCTCCTCTGCTCAAGATGTATACATCCAAAACTCAGCTACTCTGCAGGTTCTACTTTCAGACCATATTTACTGTACAGATAGTTCCTAATGAATAGACCCATTCACAGAAGGCATACATCTGTGATGACATCCGACCACCTTCCTCAAACTGCTCCTATCTAACAAAACGAGAGAAGCTCAGATTCAATTTGTTTAATCCTAAGAGTCCTTCACCTCCTGTGCTATTGCTGATGGCTTGCATTGCAAGTTCCTTGGATATATCATATAATGTCTCAGATTATATAAAGTTCGTCGTTCTATTAGTCAGCGAATCTATATAATTCAACAAATTTCAGCACGTCCTGGAATCCAGTAAAATGTTAGATTGTAACTACCTGTGATGTGGTACTGATACATTCCCAGAACGCTTAAAATCATTAGGATCTTAAAGCAGCTTAACTATCTGTATAAACACATTCAATCCTTATCCTTATATCTAAGTCTCATTAGGTTCTCTTGGAGACAATGAATTAAAGGTGTAATTTCTTATCGCTGTATAAATTCGTATTTGCAGGACATTTTTCGACCTACGTCTGACTTTACAGATTCCGGCGCTCAATAGCTGACAATGTAAATCAACATTATTATCATCACCCATTACAAGTTTACAGACTGTGTTTCTTGTTTGTTACAACTGAGAACGAATATTTTGATTTGTCATAAAAAACGATAATTTACTGTTTAATCTATGGTACACTAAAATCAAATAAAATCCTGTTTTCAGTTTTACGACAAACTCTCCTATGAACAATGAGACTATAAACATGATTACAAGTAATTAACATGATTTAAATACCATTGTTTATTATTAATCAATGTTTTATTTCAACCATTATTATTTTACAACGACAGTTTTATTGCAATGTTTATATGAAAGTTATTTTGATTTTACCTTGATAATTGTATGTAATGACGTTATTGTTTATTTTAACCTAAAGACTACACATTCTGCAAACATAGAACGCATTTGAAAACCCTATGGATGATATAAGCATTGTAATACGATCGATGAAGCAAATATTTTCCTAAGAAGGGAATAAAACTTGTTTAAAACAATAACAGGTTGATAGAAACGAATACGTGCAAAGGTGAATACTGTACAAATACACACTTATTATGATCGCGAATTTACAATGTATGAGAGAATTTACGTGAATTTACAATTCATCGTCACCCTTCCTAAAGACATTTCTCAGCATTCAGTACAATACGGTCACAATCCGAACGTATTATGTGATGGTCATTTTTAAATCATCAATTGTGTAGAATTTTCAAAAAAAGTCAAGAGAAATAAATCGAGAGGAAAGAAATTTGAAGTTCTTAAAGCCCAAATAATTATGTCTACATACAAATCCTACAAGAATATCTTATATATTATGAGCTGTATGAGCCTTCTTGCTGAAAGTACGTATTCTGTTAATTGTTACAGAATATGGTGTGAAGTGAATAAAATTAGTAAATACTAAACTGGGGTAATAGACTACATTCTTAAACGAGGGGAATACGAATTTTATAAAGTAAATTTGTAACTACTACTGTTGTCCGGAAAAAAATCCTAGTAAACATTCTACTCTACTACTTCTGTAACTACTACTGTAACTACCTTTACTACTTCTTCGTTAAAATGACTGTTATAACAAGAAAGTTCCCTCTTTCATTCTATCTCTTAAGAAAATTAGAAAAACATCTTCACAAATATGATACCGAAGAAAAGAAAGATCTCTAACTCTTCCTCAGTTACAGAGATTTGAGGTAACAACTTGTAACACCAATTTCAAATAGAGAAAGAACAAACAATAGAAATAAATTGATAAATTGAAACAATTCAAATCCAATAAAACTAAGATACATTTCGATTAATTTAGCCAAAAAACCGACTACTTAACATCTTTGTTAATTTCAAAACATTGTACATTTGTAAAAATAATAATCATTATTATTATAAAAAATAATAATAAACATGATGATCACAAACTCTAACCTAACCTTTATTTCATCCCTCACGAAATACGGCCGTCGTATAAAAAACGACCAAACAGAATATTGTGGACGGTGAGTCTTACAATTATATATATATATAACTACTACAATCTGTAAACATTGGAAATTTGTGACATGTGTAAATGTATGCACACATATTTATTAATGCGTATGGTGAATATTTGGTTTTCATGTGCAACTTTCATGCAAGCACGTTCACGTACTTTTTATTTATTTCAATATATTTTTGGTTTATTGGTTGTTATTTGTTTAATTTGTTAATTGGATTAATTTAGTTTTTACTATTTATTTTAATTGTAATAATTTATTTACAGGAAAATCATCGTTATTCAAGTTGTAAATATGGCCTTCAGATTTATTTTGTTATAAGCAGATTATTAGTTATTCCAACCCAGTTTTCTCCACAAAATTACATATCCAAACAAAACATACAAAACATACATGAGAGTTTTTGGTAAAAACCCTTTTTAAATCGACTTTGAAGCCGGAATAAAATAAGTAATTTCTCTAAGATGATAAATAGCGAAGTTATTGTCAAAAATGTAATTTCGTACCCTGACCTCCCAAGAAAATACGATATTCGTATAATACGAGATCCGCCAAGGCCGAGACACTGTCACGTGAGAAGCGAGTGGAGAGTTTTATATATATACGAACCTCAATAGGTTCTAGCTGACGTCAATGAAGTAGTGATACATAAACTCCAGGTACAGAAAAAGTGTGTTACGTCTGTTTTAAACAACTACCCTACTGGATTAGACAACTTGATCTACCAATACAACTTACATTTCCTACTAAGAAATCAACTTTTGTGTATCCCCATTAATTTTTATAAATTTTTGTTTCTAAATAAAATTTTAAAAAGCATCAAAACATTTTACAAAAAGCTGATAAAGCGATGGTTACTCTAAGGCTAACTTCTTTTCTCCCATAAGAAATAAATATTAGAAATTCGTAAGTGAAAATAATGACATTTTCTTTGATATATTTTAACAAATCTTGACATCTCTATAACAACTGACTCCGTGCTTTACAATCGTCACTTGTTGACAAAGTTCCCGTCCTAACTTTGAAACAACTCCAACTGATCGTAAGATTGTAAATTCATTGCGACATTTATCACAGCAAACAAGTTAGGTAGGCCTAGACAAGAATGCTTCCTGAACTGAAAGACACGAGAGAAAGTACGCAAGACTCAATACCTACTGACGTCAATGCAAAGCTCGCTTCCTTACACTATATCCATTGTAAACACGCAATCTAACTGATTTTATAATAAAAACAAACGTTTTCTATAATATCTCAGAGGTTATAAACTTGTACAAAGACTTTTCTAAGTAGTCTAATTTTATCGAGTCAACGTATATCAAAATTGGCAAAATCGGCTAGAGCGTAATTAACTTGTTATATATTTTGTATAACCATATTTCTAGACCTTTTCTGTTTCGCTTACGCAGCAGGGGTAAGTTTGGTTAATGTCAAAAATTTCGACCTCTGCTTTTGACTGATTATGTTTCATGGCTTCGCGAAATCGAAAACATTATTTTCGACATTCCGTCCGTCAGTCCGTTGGTTGCCATTATCGTGGTAATAGGATAGTGACCACAAAAATTAAGATAGGAACTTAAGATAGAAAATTTAGAAAAATAGTATTGAATATGTCACAATGTAGGTAATTTTAATTTTTTTTTTTTTTGTTCATAACTTCAAAGTTATAAGAAACTAAATTACATAAAAATTTGCAAATTTCAATTTGCATGTAATGGTGCCAACTCCACCTCTACGAAAACAAGTTATTGTCAAAAATGTAATTTCAAACCCTGACTTCCCAAGAAAATGTGATGTTCAAATATCCTATTTTACCGACTAAAACGTAGCGAGTGAATGCTCCTAACAAAATATGTAGTTTCAAGACCTCCGACGTCGAGATGTTAGTGATATACACAATTACGAGGTTCAGAAAATCTGACACAACAGCTTTAAATAAACTTACCCTACTGGATAAGATCTACCGTTTTAATTTAACATTTCCTACAAGACCTAAGAAACCAATCTGCTTGTTTACATTCTATAATAAGGCCATGATGACGTCCATCGATTTATTTTTTTAATTAAAAAAAAATTTTTTTTTATGCATTTGTCCAAGCATTTTAAAACCCAATATGTGTACAAAATGTCGTGAGATTGGACAAAAATTAGGACCACTACAGAACCTACAAACTCATAAACATAACAATTTACCTCATACGTGAGTTTATTTTGTATTTTTGTTTTGTTTTTAAGTTTATTTTGTAGTTTATTATTTTTATTATTTCGTATCTATAATAGAGTTTTAGTTTTAACTTGTGTTTAGTCGATGAAATGTTGTTTACAAAGAAATTTACTTTTCTTTGACAATCGATTTCGTCGGTGTTAATATTCAATTATTTTCCAACGAATGCCAAGAAGAAATTTTTCAGACTTCCAAAATTCTTAAATATTTCATCACGTTTTCGAGTCGCCTCTTTTGAGGTCTCGACTTTGTATGTTCTCTCCGGGCTGCCAAACTCGAATCTTCTTTGTACGTCCTCCATCTTTCTCAACGTAACCTAATCATCGATTCCCCTCCCTCTTGTTGTTTGAAAGTAGAAAATAACATAAAATAAAGACCTTTATCTCTCGAACATTCTAATAGCGTCAAGGTCGGAAAAGAACAAAAGTTGGTCAAGATGTAGATGTAGCCTTTACTCACAATATACTTGGGCCTCTAATGGTTCTAAACACAGCTTTATCATCGAAGCTCCATTTTTAAAATTATTTTCATCAATAGAGGTTCTCTATATATTTTTTTAAAATTCTAAATTGGTTTTAAGCCTAATAAATTTTACATATAGAACCAAATATTTCCCTGCCAAATCTCTAACTGGTTTTATTGTAATTAGTTAATATTGTGTTAACTAGGTATTAACTTCAATATGAGCAGATTGATTGAAGTTAATCTTGATGTGTATTGCCGGTATTGTTGCAATACCAAACAAAGCCTTCAATTTCTTATCCTTACTAAAGATTCGTATATTTTGTCTTATTTGTTCATTAATAAAACAATTATCTTGGAGCTATTTTTCGTAATATGTAGCACTTCTAACCATCAGCAGAGTGCTACATATTACGAAAAATAGCTTAAGCTGTAATATGAATGTAGTGAAATAATATTTGTTTAAGGAGAGAGAAGCCCTTACACGTCACAATGCAATTTAAATGGCAGTTCTAACTTTAGTTAGGTAGGCCTACTGATATCTTAAAAACTAAAAGGGTTATGGACTTGAAATTTTTTAAATGTATTAGAATGGTCTAAAAAAAATTAAAATTATTATAAAAAATAAAATATTTAATTTAAGTATAATGCTGTACTTGAAATTAACTAAATTTGTATTTTTGTATCTTACTACTGTAGTACATTTAGTAGATTTAGTAGTAATACACATGTAAAGAAAATCTGGTCAATAGGTCAACACAATCGCGTGAAATGTGTACCTAAGTACATAAAATTTACTTTTTCGGAAAAAGACCATTAAAGTTTCTACATACTTTTATTGCTTTAAAATCCTCCAGGGCAGTTTTTAAGCAGTTTTTCTTTTTATACAATAGTCTTAAAAAGAAATCACAACTAAAAACAAATACCATATGTTCCCTATACAAACTTATTTTACTAATTTTCTCAATTATAAAAAGCTTTTTATTTCACAAAACCAGAAAACATAATAAAAACCTAACCAAACTTCAAAAATCAACAAATTATCCACTGAAAACAGATGTCAATATGATCAATTCAAAACAGCTGAATATTGCCAACCCAAAATATCAAATAAATAGAGTTTGAGAAAAACTTGAGTTTTTATGTGGAATACTACTTATACTGTATAACATGGTGAGAGTTTTGAATAGTGCACTTCAAAGTATTGAGTGGCCTTATAACTAAATATTTTCAAAATATTACTTCAATTTAAAGGCTATACAGTATATATTTTCTTAATGAGAATAAAATGTAGATTTTTTAGGATAATATGAAAATAAGTGCTTCTGCCCCATAAGTCGTCACATGTAGCTTACTACTTACAGTATGTCAGTAATAAAGTGTACAAATATATTATACTAACTTTTTTGATACACAAAACTAAATCCTAACCAAACAAAAAATATTCGTCGCCATCTACTAAAATCCTGTCCAAATGTAATTGAACAATAAACATCCTGGTTAGTAGGTCGAAACTCTTCACCTCGACTGTTTACATCGATTAAATTTTTGATAAATGTAACCAAACAGATGAGCCATGCAACACGTACACAATAATTAAAACGACACAACAAATTTTCATCTTCCATGTGAAAACAATTCCCCGATGAAACCAATATATAGAAAGTACTGTCGTTTAATAACGTTGCATGCTGGACCTGTTTCAACTACTTGTTTTGAATTTTATGGCGTCGATAAGAGTAGCTATAGGTTTTATTGAGATAATTCAAGTTTTTCCTTTATCACTTATTCGTAATGGGAGAGGTAACTTTTCTTAGCTACATAGATTAAATTAAATATCAGTTGATAGTTCCTTTGTTTGTTTTCTTTAACTATTCGTGTGCTCGTCTGTCTTTTGCACTGATCAATAGCAATGAGCTACAGTTTATTGATATCGGAAACATATTCACAATTTTGAACGTCCCTAGGCTAGTAATCAATTTTGGGATAGGTAAAGATTTGAGATACCTGACATAAAGGAAAACCTAATTTTTTTTTCTTCAAAAAATTTATTAATTGTTTACTAAGACGTACAATAAAGTATATTTATATGAATTGATAGATCTCCATCTTAAAATATACGTATAGTTGGACCTTATCAATGCAAAAGTGATATTGAATTTTGAGTGTCGTCTTAAAGTTTGAATATCCTAAAATCAACCATATTTTTGTACAGGTAAAATAGAGTAGCCTATTTGGTGATCGTAAAAATTGAAACCTCTGTTTTTACTAATAAAAATAAAATCTATATCTCCTTATAAAAAAAATAAAAAAAAGAAAGAAAGAAAAGAAGATAATATAATGACCACTAATAGTTGGTTAAGACAGACCAGATAGAAAAGAAGAGAGGGCCAGCTCTCTAAACGAGAAAAGTGTAGATTCAGCTATTTCTCTCATGATTATGCACTATATTGAGCCCTGAGGGTTTTTGGTGCTAAATTATGTATGTCCTTCTGGAGATCACAGTTTAATTTTAAATAGAGTAATAATTCAAGAATATACAAACTGGAAGTACAACTTTAAACTCTTTGACAGCATTTTTACAGGCCTGCTACAAGCCTAATGCAGTAGATTTCTTTTATAGGACATACAAATTCGATTGCTATACAAATTTATTTCAAAGGCGCGCTTTGTTCCAACATTTTTGTTCACACGTGCTGTGGTTATCTTGAGTCATATTGTACTTTCTCGCATAATCGTTCTGTGTGATAGGTCAAAATGTCGATTTTACTATTTTTACAGATTTAGTCTGTTTAGAGATCCTCTGAGTAGTGCTTTGACTATATCTCAAAGTGTTTTCCCCCCGATACATTAATAATTTAGGAGTAGCTACCATTAAAAAAAACACACAAATCAGCTCTAATGGCTTTGATAAAATTTTGTAAAAATGTAGCCTCAAAGTAACCAAACGAAACGTATTAACAGTCATCTCGAAAATCCCGATTCCGAGTTTATCGGGAGGGGGGAATCAGTCATGGAGCTGTAAAGACGTAAAGTACTTTCTTCAAAATATGTTTTCCCATTTCATTTAAATTTTGTAAAATATGATATTAATGACCCAAAGTAATACAAATTCGCAAATTATAGTAATACTATCCAGAAATAATTTTCCAAAAAAAGAAAATCATCCTTGGCTGCAGTCATTTAAAATTTCATGGAATGATTACGCTTAGGAAGATTTTATGACAAGTGAAACAAGTTTTGACCTTTTTTTAAATATATAAATTTTATTTTAAACAAATTTGTATCTAAGACGGAGTTCATGAATTACACTTTCTGAATGACAACTATCGAGCGATGATAAAAACAAAACGAGCGTCATTTTAATATTTTTAAGGATAAAATAAAGCAATAAGCTTAAAGCTTAAATATTTTGAAACTTTAAGCTTATTGCTTTATTTTATCCTTGAATATGGAGTTTCAACAAGAAATATCTGCTATTACGTTAAAATTATTATTTTTTATTGAACCATTTTTTAATAACAAAATTGCACCTTTTTTTATTATCAGCTTTATTTTTAGCTGAAATTCTTCATATACATTTGTTTTTAGCCACTTGTTAAGTTATAAGATGAAAGTCCAAAAAAAACTTATTTATTTATCATTGTTAAAAACGGATTTTTTATTATTTTTTTTATTTTTTTTTTTTTTTATTATTATTTTTTTTTTCCATATAAGCTTGACAATTGAAGAAAATAATTTCCGATTTGTTTCTAGATACTGTAATTAGCAACCTTTTATTCTAAAATTATAAGAAAAAAATGTAGTTCATATATTTATTTTAAATACTGCATTTTCGATGATTTAAATTTTATATCAGAATTTGCGCCTGAAAAAGTCAGCAAAATATGGGTCGTTTTCCATAATATGTTTTCCACAACCCCTGGATGTTCATTTCAGCAAAACATAAGAGATTCAGCTTTTGGAAGAGATTTACATTACGGATATTTTCCTGGATTAAAACAAAGCCTACAAATTTCGCTAAGCAGTTAACAAATACATCAAGTTACGCCCACTGGTTCAATCTTTTGGATATTCCATACGGTCTGCCACAATTTCCACGAAGCAAATTAAAAATACTGCAATTGCTTAAATTTAAAAATTCGTTATATATTATAAAACTGATAACTTCAATGGCTACGACTATTATGATATTTTCAAAAATATAAAAAAGATTTAACATAAATTAGCGTCACTTGACGTCAGCCCGATGGTAGTGTGTTGTCCTACTTTGTACCACACTATATTTCGTGGAAGTCCTTTTTGTGACGCATGTTGAGGGAGATAATCTGGACTATATTTAAAGTAAATACAATAATAGAAGACTCGAGAGTTATTTAACTATATAAGAAAGTACTGTTGATGGTGTGAAAAGATAGTTTAGAGTTTGATTTTGAGTTTTCGAAATGTTGTCCGTCTGTTTGACGCATTATCACAAGAGGGAGAGATAAAATTAATAGAAAATTGTAAAGGACAAAATTTTCCACCAAATCACTAACAAATTGTCATATATTATCTGAAAAATTATTGGTCAGAACAATTCAAAACTTTAAATTTAGTTGACGGTGTCTTACGGAGTAAAATGGTTTTAATCAATCCCCTTTAGTGGAGTTAAATAGGAGTCAAGTCTTTTAATATTTACATAATACACTCGATTTTGATAAAACTAGTAATTTATGGAGTTTTGAGCATGGATACACATAGTAGACTAAAAATAGATTTTTAAAACGAAAACATTAAAAAGTGTCAAAATAAACTTCGTACAGTCGCTTTATATACTTTCCTGTTTAAGAAATGGATGAATAGGCTACTTACTGTAGTTCTCTAAAGAGTTTCTTTTTTAAGGGGAAGGAGTTGAAATTCGGTTTTTAAGTTTTTTCCCGAAAAATTCATATTTTCTATAGAAATAATAGTAAAATACCAATGTTTAACCTCTTCCCCTCCTCCCTTTAAAAAACCGCTTTGTAATAAGGGTCTAGTATATTTCTTCAAAAGGAAGCACTTTATGGTAACTTTACAAAGTTTTTTAACACTTTAATTTTTTCCTTTGTTGAGATATTTAAAGCTATTTTTACTGTACAAATATATTTTACAGGATTCCAAAATAAACCCAACTTTTTTAGAATAATTAATCGCCGATTTCGATCAGAAATATAACATTTATGTTTTTAAGACGATAATTTCAAATTTTACTGTTGTTTTCTAAATAATTCTAAAAAAAATATTATGTGTTGGGAATAACAACTATTATCTTAATTGGAATGTTATTTGATGTCTTGTTTTGATTTGTGTATTTTTATATAATACTTCCTGTCGTTTTGAAGTAAAAAGTGACATCTTTACTATAGTTCTTTAAAGAACCTCCGTTAAAATTTAAAAAAATTAAATTTATAATAAAATTATTTACGTGACAAGCACACGTTTCTAGTCACTTAAGTAAAAATCAATTTCAAATTCGTAATTAACGCCTTAAAATATAAATAGTAAACAGTTCCTCAATAAACAGCACCGTTTTTATTTTGTATTTCTGTGGAATTCGCATATCAACGTGGCACAAACCGATGTCAAATCTGGAGAAAAAGACTAAACAGTATTGTGGAACAGCCATTTTAAAATAGCGCAGTCTATGATTGTGGCCCGGTCAATTATTGTGGTCATGGTCCCACTGCTAGTCATGGTCCCACTGCTAGTGTGTAGGTTGTAGGGCTCCAAACTAATTAGACCTCTCGGGATTTTAGTTATACTTGATAAATAACAGAGAGAATCAATAACACAATTTGATAGTGATACCCGTTTTTGTGAAAGGTGGTTGTACCGCTTCACAATAAAAGGTTACGTCATGTCCAGGCTCCAAAGAACCAAACGTATTTGTAGCTTTGATATATAGTTAAAATCATTAAAATCAGATCTCAGCTTTGTTATTTAGGCCAGAAAAGACGGATCTGACTTTAAATCATTTACGTGACCTTCATAAACTTTTTCAAATGAGTATAACCCCAATAATTATTTCACATCCCTATTTATCAATATAATTACAGTCAAATATCATAATAGGTTACTTTAGTCGTTTCTTCAAAAACGGTAATATTAATTTAAAATGTTAAACTTTTTGTTAATACCAAAACATCAACCGTAGCAGTACAACCATAGCCGGCTTACAGTTCCACAAAATGAAAAAGAATAGTCTAAGTTTATTGCTTAAATGTGATAGAATGATTAAAATGTTTAAAATTTTTAAATTAGTGTCTATGTTAGTAAATGTGTTATTTACACAAAAGTGTCGAGGTATAATGTTACCGAGAAGAAGCACGTAACCTTAGCCGAAACGGCTCTAGTGCAACAATAATAAGAAGATGAACACACGTTAAGTACATTAAAAGCACTTCAGTAGGGTGAAGCATACATAAAATACCAAAACATCAAAACGTACTGATCGCTTACTTCCTAAATGTTGGTTAGATAATGTTTGTTCAAAAAATAAAAATCGATTATGGAACTGTAAAAGACTAAAAGACCTATACTAATTTCGTTTGGTAATTTTGGTAATAAGTCAATTTTACCCTAATCAATTGTAAATAAAAAAAAATAATAATAATATGGTTCACGAATAAATGACAAAAAAAAGACATCTTAATCACCGTAATCTCAAACTCGAATTCAATTAAAAACGCTTATTAAATTAAATAAAAACAAATTTATTATTATTATGTTTATTTAAATTATTAATTAAATATGCTTTCTATACGAGATTATTCAAGATGTGAAACAAGCTCTATTAAATATATAAATACTTTTCAAAAATTAAACAAAAAATCTCAAAATGTTGATAAGGAAGTACCTTACTACACCAATTTATCTCCCGTCAGAAATACAAAGTAAAAAACTCAAAATAGAGTAATAAACTAAACTACAATTTTTCACTCAAATGCATACATTTTGGAGGAGATAAAGACGAACATTATACAGTAATTCGTTTTTTAGATGAGTGGTGTGAGAAAATTATTGGAATGATGCAACGTTTATTCATATTCTAACACGGCATTTGAAAAATAGAAAAAAAATCGTTACATGCTGTTTCAATTATATCTAAGACAAAATATACTTTCCGGTGTTTTTATGATTAAAACAGCTGAACTGATTTTCATTCCATTTTTAATAATCTCTAAGTGGTCTAGCTGTGCAACAAAGAGTCGAATTATTATTTTTTTTAATCCCGAAAAAACTATCAAAACATTTTGCAAACAGTTGGTAAGATAGTCTAACCCTCTATACCAAATTTCTTCTATAAGAAATACATGTGGGAAAACTCGGAAAAACTGTGAAAAGAGTAACATTATATATTTTTGTTTATATTGATAAAACACGTTATTCTCACGACAATAATCTGGCACTAATTTTCTCGACGGTATAATTTCAACGGGAAATATAACCACATCATTACTTCTTGAAATCCAAATTACCAGCGTTCAGGAAATTCCAAACCACTTCTCATGAAGTTTGTCGACGTCTGGAGTGTTCTTGGGGTTAATGCACACATTTAATCCTGTATAGTATAAACTTAGTATCGTCCCAATAACTATTACAGCATTTAAGAACGTGTTTAAAAAAGAATTAAAACACGAAGAAAAATCCTATTTGATTTAAACCAATCTTGTGTAATTATCAAGGCTCATTTTTGTGTTTTGCCAATTATTCCACAACCGTAATATTTAGTTCTGTTTTTACCCACGGGTTTGAGTCATTAATATTTACATTTCACTAAACTTTGAACGAAATCGGTAGAGCAGATTTTGAGAAATTATGTATTTTATAAAAATTTTAATGATAACTCACGAATCAGCATTTTGGAGATATGACGACCACTTGACATCGATTGACTTACATGGCCTCCGAATGCACAAGAAATTTAAAATATGTATTTTAAAACCTTTTATAGCTAAATCTTGATGGAACTTGTAATATTTATGTTTTGAAAGCGTTGATCTCGAATTGGACAATTGTTTAAAAGAGTCTAACCCAATACACTGCAAATGTCGTTAAAACAACTGACTAATTTTGGTTAAATTAAAAATATATATGTTTTTAAAGGAGATGAGCTCAAATTAATTTTATTTTTATTATTTTTTATTTCTCCCGTCACTCATAATTTAGAGGTAATTGTCATAAGACAAAAATAATCAAATTCAATCGGCTCTAATGATTTGATAAAATTTTCAATGTAGGGCTTAAGTACCCTCTCCAAAATACCGGTTCGAACTTTTTCGGTAAAAAAATAAAATAATCGGAAATTTTTGTTTCTTTAAAAAAAAACAAATTTTCCAAAATCAACTCTACCGATTTCATTCAAATTTTAATCAAATGTGAAGATTAATGACCCAAACCAGTGTGCAAATAATATAAAATAACAGGTATGGAATAATTTTCAAAAAACCGAAAACGAACCTTCCTTAAATTTGATTTCATCTTATATTCATACTTAAGATGTGTTTATGACGCAAGGAAATAAATTAAATCTATACCATATTTAAATATTAAAAAAATACTCTACAAAATCTAATTAGGAATCCATTGTTAATTTTCACTTTTTACTGATATTTATTACTGAAACTGGCTACGAACAGTATTGTTTAGTTACTATTTGAATTGGGTATGCAAGACAGTTTGAGTAATGTTTTCGCATAGTTTTTTTAATTTCTTTTTTTTTCTGTATGACAGAATGTTAGAGGAGATTACTATGAATAATCGTATCTATGTTTTGCGCATAATTCCGTTGTTATCCAAAGTTAAACAACTTATCTCTGAAGATACACAATGACTAATGTTCAAATCAACAAGTATCAAGTCCCAAGGACAAACAAGAGTTTTATCATATTTTGGATAATCCAGTCAGTAAAATACTGAGGGTATCAACCTTTGGGAATTGATTGAACCTATTCAGTGAAACAAACATTATTTAACAATTTAGATTAAGTTATCACCAGACAAAATACATAAATAATTTAAAAACAAAACTTTTTTTTTTTTTTTTTCATTTCCAAGTTTTTCCTAGTGTATAAATTTCTTATGAGATAAATAAATTTGGGGAGAGTTAAAAATAAAAATTAAAAAAGAAAAGAGTACAAAATAAATACTCTTAGGTCTCGAATAACCTAAATAGTCAGGAAATCAACAAGGGATGATCAAGTGAGACGTAGTATCCAGCTAGAGTTTCTCAGGTTTGCACACTCTACTCTCTATAAGAGAGCAACCCCTTGAAGGATTTGATTTGTTTACCTAACTCTCCTTATCAAGTGTAAAACTAGGAAATAAAAGATAGAAATACCAACATACCCAAATAGCCTAGAGCCACGTTGTAAACTAAAACTAAACCTACAACAATAACTTTAGACAGTTAGTTCCTTTGATCACATCTTATTATTTACTTTAAAACATGTATGAATCTTAAATTTATTATTATTTCTTGTAATTTTACCAAAGACACTTTTAAAATACGATAAAATTGTACATGATACCAACAATGACATTTTAAGTTTGTATATTACTCATCGTTGTCGCTTATGTAGAGACGACAAACGATACGACCTCGACAAATGGATCGCATGTCGATAATTACTTTTACCGAGTCTTTAGACCATGAAACGAAAATATCATTGAAAAAACAGAGGTCGAAATTTCAACAATAAGTTAGGAGAACGGAAAGAAAGAAACAAAAAGATTTGATGTTGCCACCATTTAACTTTAAAATCTTTTCTTTTTTTTTAAATAATGCCTCCAGAACTGTGACATTGGTTAAATGACTACTTTACGTAAATTGTCCCTCTTCAGCTGTATAACGGCTTCTAATTTTTACTGTAGTCAAAAAAGTATTTAGAGAGCTGTACATAAAGTATTTAACTAGGTACATAAATTAGTCATTTAGTATAACTTTATAATTAACTATGTAGGGTATGCGGAGTGAAGTACGTGCATAACGACGACAATTCGAACTGAGCACTATGTGGGGTATGCGGTGTCAAGTACGTACATAATGACAAGTTGGAACTGATCACTATGTGGAGTATGTGGAGTGAAGTACCTACATAACGACGAAAATTCCAACTGAGCACAGTGTGGGGTATGCGGAGTCAAGTACGTACATAACGACGACAATTCCAACTGAGCACAGTGTGGGGTAGGTGGTGTCAAGTACGTACGTAACAAAGACAAATTTGAACTGACCACTATGAGGGGTATGCGGAGTCAAGTACGTACAGAAGGACGACATATTTGAACTGACCACTATGTGGGGTATACGGAGTCAAGTACGTACAGAAGGACGACAAATTTGAACTGACCACTATGTGGGGTATGCGGAGTCAAGTACGTACAGAAGGACGACAAATTTGAACTGACCACTATGTGGGGTATGCGGAGTCAAGTACGTACAGAAGGACGACATATTTGAACTGACCACTATGTGGGGTATGCGGAGTCAAGTACGTACAGAAGGACGACATATTTGAACTGACCACTATGTGGGGTATGCGGAGTCAAGTACGTACAGAAGGACGACATATTTGAACTGACCACTATGTGGGGTATGCGGAGTCAAGTACGTACAGAAGGACGACATATTTGAACTGACCACTATGTGGGGTATGCGGAGTCAAGTACGTACAGAAGGACGACATATTTGAACTGACCACTATGTGGGGTATGCGGAGTCAAGTACGTACAGAAGGACGACATATTTGAACTGACCACTATGTGGGGTATGCGGAGTCAAGTACGTACAGAAGGACGACATATTTGAACTGACCACTATGTGGGGTATGCGGAGTCAAGTACGTACAGAAGAACGACAAATTTGAACTGACCACTATGTGGGGTATGCGGAGTCAAGTACGTACAGAAGGACGACAAATTTGAACTGACCACTATGTGGGGTATGCGGAGTCAAGTACGTACAGAAGGACGACAAATTTGAATTGACCACTATGTGGGGTATGCAGAGTCAGGTACGTACAGAAGGACGACATATTTGAACTGACCACTATGTGGGTATGCGGAGTCAAGTACGTACAGAAGGACGACAAATTTGAACTGACCACTATGTGGGGTATGCAGAGTCAGGTACGTACAGAAGGACGACATATTTGAACTGACCACTATGTGGGGTATGCGGAGTCAAGTACGTACAGAAGGACGACAAATTTGAACTGACCACTGTGTGAGGTTTCTTTATTATCTATACACAAAGTCATTAATATTCATTTTGAGTCATTAATATTCACATTTACTTAATTTTAACAAAATCATGACCTATTTTAAGAAATTAGCAGTTTTTGTAAAAGCGTCATGTACGATTTAAATTTTTTTTTTTTTTACCGATAACTAACAAACCAAATTTTTGAGGACATAATTTTGTTTAGATCGTTACGGGCTGTATAAAAAATTTATAAAAATCATCAGAGCCGATTTTGTGCTTTTTTTTTTTTTGTTTGAAGGCTGAAAACCTACGGCCATTATCGTCTTCAGAAAAGAACATAAAATAAAGACCCCATCACCCTCAAGGATAATAACGCCAGGGTCGATGCGGAACAAGAGATTGTCAAGAGAGACCTGATATGAAAGATGGAAGGAAGGGATCTCCCTGTATCTAATTCCCCAAATTTGTTGACCATCAAAACAAAATTTTGTAGATACAATAAACATAAAAACCTCATCTATTATGCTTATATTTTGAAGAAATGTAATATTTTTGAAATGTTGATTTGGATTTGACGTCGTCTTTTATAATTCTGTGATTTACATAAAAAGCTACGCCCGTACTCAAGAGTTTTTGGTTTGTCCTTATTTTTAAGTTTTAGTCTTATCGTAGCTACTCCCACAATAAGAATAATTTTAAAAAACGTTTGGAATGATGGCCAAAATATTCCTAAATAATCAAATTAATCTGTTTCTTTGGGCTGTGGAGCAATAAATAGAAGATAGACTGACCCTAAAAATCACATTTTTTGGACTAAAGGAATCTTGATACGGATATTTCCGTAAAAAAAAAAAAATCGATTTTTTGACTCGTCAAATAACTTTCTATAATTTACCAAACTATATATCAAATTTATTTTTTTAAATACATTTTAAAATATTAAACAGTTATTCCCATAACTACTACTATTTTATCTGTTGAATAAAACTAAAGTTTCATTGTTTTTGCAAGATGTAGGTAAGTGTAAAGTATTTAGTTTCCATTCCAATTTCGTTTTCTTTTAAGTTTATTCAATAAAAAGACATAAACTCAAGTGCAAAAATATCTATTCGATCAAATGTGTCTACGTGAGAACGTAAAATTAAAGTTTGCAATCTGAGTAGGTCATAAAGTTTTTGTTCGTAGATCTAAAATACCGCTAATGGATTTTAACAAAACCGGCTCGCTCTGTGATTTCAGACGAGGATTCGTCAAAACCGAGGCCTTGACGTCATTCAAAACCTTACATAACCTCAGCTTCAGTTATGTCACAGTACTTTCGTCTCTTGTGAAAGTTATTGTCATGAATCATTTGAGTTTAAAAAAGAAATACAGATAAACAAGTTCCATTTAATATCATAGTCAACGACTAGTAAAACCGATATAATACAGGGTGGATAAGGAAAACTTTAATATATTAATTCAACATTTTATTAAGCACACAAATTACACAAAGTGCATCAAATCTACTGGAGAAACTGGAAGGATGTCATTGTTGTGGCTGCCATAGTGATATTTAGTTACGTTTGGACGGGTTGTTAACGTCACCACCAAGGGAACTAGTTCACCCGACTAGTTTCCCACAATCTACGTGGCAAAACCTGCCAACACTCACCCAACACTCACAGGCACCAATTTCTCTGCCTTAAAACGGCTCTACATCGGCCAATCTCACATTAAAAGACTCGCACACGCTACTTGTCTCTGATTGGCCGACAGCTCACGTCGAGCATCTAAAAGTCCGCGGCCAAAACAATGGCAATCCGCGACCACAACTCCGAACCAACCTCACACACATCGCAACGTCGAGATTGGTTCGCTTCTCGGGAAACTTAAACAATGGACAGCTCATTGTCTAGGAGCAAACCCATCCTAGGTCCATTTCTCAATGACAAAATCATCACTTGTCAACCAGGAGACCAACTGGCAACACACCTCCTCCGGGAGACCCAGCAGCAACACGTCACTTGTCAACCTGGACACCTGCCAGGACCACACCTCCTCCGGGAGACCTGCAGTGGACAACTCACAATACATCCTCAACAAGCATCATCACAATCACTTCTCAACCTAGAAATCAACACCACACGTCTAATGACGCGAGACTCATAGGGACCATCTCTTCCACGGCCTTCTTACGCAAGACCGAAAGACCCCTCATCAATCTCACACCACACGCCAAGAAGACAACTCTCAAGCTCCACCACAACACTTTGCTGCCACCTGCCACATTCCAAAACTGTTCAACCAATATACGTTTTGGATCATTTCTTGCAACACCTGACTCCTGCTCTCACTCCATAGAACAACGCCTTCTTCAAGCCTCACCCCGTGGCCTCCCGTAAGGGAAATTAAACGGAGAAATCCGGGCAACGGCAGCACTTGCTTCACCCTAGTCGCCTCCTGAAAAGGAAATTGTAGGTGCTTTGGCGCCGGCGATAGTGGGTGAACATCCAGCTCTGAGACCAGAACACGTCCTATCTCTCCTCACCTAACCTAAAGCCAACTGGCTCTTTTCAGGGCCAGCAACACTCCTAGGTTCCGTTATTCCAATCAACATTCCTCGCACAAAGCCCTCGAAACCTTCCCGAGTAACAAATCCTTCCTCTTCCATAATCTACCAGTCGCCTCCCGGCTCGACTCGACCTACTTCAGGGCCAACTCCACGTTCCCTGCACCTCTCTTCCTTTTCCAACAACCTGACCCTACGTCAAGGTGGTACTGTTGAACAACTTTTACCATTTTTGTTAAATAGTAAATATCTATATTCATTGTTTTGCTTTAGAACTACTTTAAGTAATGTTATTACATAGAACAAAGTGTTAATGCTATTAGCTGGCCTGATGATACTGCCTATTTCAGCGAAACATGTAGCTATTACTATAATATAAGGGAACTACTATCGACTTGAAAAAAGGTATGTTAAGTAAATATCTATTTGGCTCAGAAATTACATAAAACTTAAATAAATCTAAATAACATTGGGAAAATCTAAATTTGAAGTAAATTTGGAAGGAAGTCAAAACAACAGTCGAAGTAAAGGCGGCACATATTACTTCCGAATTCAAAAATTTTAAGCAAGTTTGTTCTGTCAAATAAATCATTTAAAAAGTTTTGGACTATATAGGAGATCTTGATTATTGAGTTAATCAATAATGGAAGTACCATTAATATCAATAGTCCTAAAAAAATGTAAACGGACAATCCAATATCCTGTAAAGTTGTGCTTTCAGATGATAATTCTCAACCTTACTTTGCTTTAAAAGTTGAAAACATTGCGTTGGGACATTTTAAACCACCAACCCTATAGCCCCGTGACCGCACATCTAGAAACCAAGTGTTAAAAAAAAAGACGCTCGCATCGTGGCGATTTGAAAATGTTGATGAACCGGAGAACAAAGTTACTGACGCAAGCGGAAAAATTGTTTGGCAAATTAATAAGATGATAGATAAAATTAAGAAAATGTGTCAAAGCCCAAGTTAACTGCAAGAAAAGGCGTAGATTACTTTTCGCTAAAATAAATCATTTTTATCTTTCATGTCTCTTACTTAAACAAATACACCTCATGGTTATCCATATTTATAATCTTGCGTCCCAGAAACAGACACGAGACGTATATTAAAGTGAGTTAAGATATGATGATTGTAAAAGTGTTTAAATAATGTTAATTGTTCATCATAACTATAACACTCTATTCCTTAACTTTCTCGACTCTCACTTTCGCTTACTCAACACAGTCGTGATACAAGATAAGTTGAGTAATCGCTAAAACATCGACCTCTGTTTCTGTTTTACCTATCTTCACGTGTGATGACATAGGATACAAAACATGTCTGTCCTTCTCTGTACGTAAGCACGATTACGGAAACACATGTTAAGATAAGGCAAATTGGCTATGGAGATCACGTACAAGCTCATTTACCAAACCTATTGGAAAATCATTACCAATGTAAACAAAATTTTCACAATTGCAGCCACCATACAAAGTTTCTATCCGTAAATTTTTAAATTATTTACCTCGCAAGACAATAAAATTAGGCCAAAATTTGTACGTATTTCGGTAATGATACTAATTTTACATACCGAAAAAATAAAATAGTTGTTGCTAAAATTGAAATTACAGAACTCAATCTTTCAAAAAAACGTGACTAATTTGAGTAAAGCTATCCATGATATTTCAAATATATATAATATATAGTTTTAAGGCTAATAGAATCGAGAAATAAAGCGAGCAAAGCACATACCTCTACGAGACACGCCCGCAACTATTTATTCACCGTCAGCAGAGTAACGATATGCAACTATTACGAAATTTCTAAAACGCGGGTTAGTGTTTGATTACTATGATTGTGCTTATTAAGTTTATTTTTGGTCATGGAAAATACAAATTTGTCATATACTAAAATTAAATAAAACCATAATAAATCGCATAGGAAAAAAATGTATAAATCAAAGAGAGATTAAAATACTACTAAAACAGGGATTTAAAAATAAAAATTGGAAATTTCCCTCGTTTGTAATATTAAAACGTCTCAAAAAACTTCTTGAATGGGTAAAACCAGTAACCTTTTATATACATATACATATTCTTATTTTAAACTCTTTGGGAACTTGTTCATAAAATGGACTCGAGTTTAAGACGTAAATTCTTTTAAACTATCAACCTGTGCTTCGTCTTCGGAAATCACCACATTATTATTATGAGCAAATGTACTCTTAAACTTAAATATAAAGTAACTTCTAAAATATAGATATAAAGGAAAATTAAAACATCCAGTGTCTAGAAATGAAGTTTACACGAATCATAAAATAATTATAAGTGCACGCTTTCTAAAAAATAAATACTCTGGGTGCTTTGTAGAATCACTCCATTCTATAATTTGGTAGAATAAAAACAAACCAAAGTACACAGATACACTTTCAAAAGTCCCTTACCACACTTGGGAACAAACAAAATAACAAAAAACAAAAATTTTTGTCAAAAGTAAAATATTAAGGGTCTAATAGGAATAAACATTTTACTTTTGACAAAAATTTTTGTTTTTTGTTATTTTGTTTATTCCCAAGTGTGGTAAGGGACTTTTGAAAGTGTATCTGTATATATTGTCACCACAGTGCTCTGGTCTTTGTTTAAACCAAAGTACGTTAATTTTAGAATGTATACAAGAAGTCCACGGAACTGAGTTTCTTGCCCGACTCAATAATGTGATCCCTCATTATAATAGTTAATTAGCTATCAATAATAGGGCCTAAATATTTTAATAACGATTCTACCTGGAGTAATGTCTCTGAGGATAGGTTCAGAAAAGGACAATCTTTTTTAAAGTTTTTATGTTCTTTATTTTATATGTAAATTGAATTATTTAGGGTTTATTGTGTAGTGTAATCACTCGTTCAGTACAATTATTAATAGTTATAAAATAAACAATATCTTATGCAGAGCTTTGTTATTAAATTCATTTATTGCTTCATAGCTTACTCCAACTACGAATGTCTTAAAATCCGATGTAATTTTATTTTTCCTAATTTTTCCCGTTATTTCTTCTTAGTTAGAAATATATTTATACTAATACTGATTAACAATTTCAGAGATATTTTTGCTAATCACCGATAACGTTTAAATATCATTTATCCTTGTAGTAGTGGTATTATCTCTTCTAAATTAATTTTTAATTCTCTACAATATTTTTTAAAGTGCGTCAATAAAAAATAGAGTAGGCCTACTACATTCAAATTGGAGAACGAATGAATTATTTCGTATTTTTAAGTTATAGAATTTCTAATATTAATTATCAATTTTTATACCTTTTTATAAATACGTAAACTTTTTAAAAACGCATTTAGGCTATTAAAAAGAAATTTCAAAATATTAAGGAATTTATGATAACTGACTATAACCAAGGGGTTACAGATTATATTTTTTAATTAATTTGTTGTATACTTTTGGATAACATACCTGTATTTACAACTTGTCCCTTATTTGGATTTATATGGTACGACGGTACGACCATCTTGAATGACAGTATTTATTGTTCAACATATAATAATTTACATCATGGTGCATTGCCTCTCTGAAGAGATCCAAATACATTTCAAAGAATAAAAAAACCATGAGGTTTTTATGAATTTTTCACTGAGCGGCAAAACGCGAATTTGTAGCTGATTTTGTATCTGAGTGAATACAGTGGTTTTCCCAAACTGAAGAATACTGTCAAGCATCAGCCTGGCATTACCTAGGGTGTAGCATTTTATTTCCAGGTAACTCCAGTAGTCTATATGACAGTGTAATATTTTTTAAATTCCAGATATAATTTGCAGATGAATAGGATTGTTAGCTTTTATTTTGAACAATAGATATTCTGTGTTATAGATACTGTGTTTTTGTGAGTGTTATTAATAAAATTTACATTTATTATTATTGTTTTGTTGTTGTTTTTTGCAGACGAAGAAGGTGAATTAAAATTACTAACACAAAATGGGAAAGTGTAATTTGCAGAACACCTGGGTTGATAAATTGGAAATAAAATTAATTAATGAAGGAAAGGATAATAAACAACTTTCTCATGAATGGTATTACCTATGGGTGAATATTTGATTAGTCGATCTCTGAATAAGAAAAACAGGAATTTTTTTACAATCTCTTTTCATTGTATTTGTTTGTTCTATTTTAACACAGAATACACTGGAATACATATTTTAATATACATATTTGGAATACATGTTGCAATTTAAAATCAAATTATAATATTTTACTATATTATATTATATTAAAAGTTATAATTTAAAGCAGAAGTATGGTTACTTGGGGTCAAATAAATAATTTGATAGCGGGATAGGTTTAATCAGAGTAAACGTGTTCAACCATTCCCTACTAGACCAACCACCACTCTAGATAACCAGCGCTTAATGAGTTAATTATAATAAACTAATTGAGAGGACTTATTTAAACACCTGAGAACATCGGAAACGCCATCACCCAATCCTAGGTGATTTTAAAAAATCGATTGAATTAAACAAATTCGAGAGATTCGATACAACTCGTATCAAAATCGTTTAGTCTGTTATTAATGCCTGGATCTTGTAATTCATGTGATGTAGATACACTACTTCAATCATCGCTATCATCGTTAGTTACGACAGTGTTGAGAATCGAACAACAAATACTAATCTTGTGAGATGCAAGAAGTTCATCACTACAACAGATGTTGAATCTTATTGATTTTAAATGTTATTGAGTTAAAGTATTTTTAGTTAGTATTCTGTGCCTGATATAAGTATTAGACAAACATATACACAGTCTATGAAGCGTTTCAATTCTGATTTATAGTTTATTTATTTGTATGTCATGTTTGGGACTTCGAGATTTCTTGTAAAATACAAACTATGTTAATTTTTACCTGCTGTAAAGAAGTAACTACAAATAGCTGTCCCATACTGAGTCAGAAAATCTAAAACCAATGGAAATGTTTTTACAACAGCTTTTCTATTAACAAAGCAATCCTTCGATACTTCTATCTATTATGATTATGTTACACTTCGATGACTCTAATAATAAACGAGCAATTAACTTCAACACGGAAGTATAGACTTCTGAGTATTGTAATTACTATACGTAACACATTCCTTAAAGATTTAAGACTAACTGAGTGAAGATAGCTCAGAATTGGTTTAGGTTACACATGGTTTTATTTTAACAAGGGTCAACTAGATGATAGAGACAAAGAAAGTTTAGAATTCCAAATCATCGATTCTGTCTAAGCCGATCTTCAGAACATTGGTAAAGTTACAGTAATCGATTGCAATCAAGATATATTTTTTTAACTTTTTTTTTTTTTTTTTAAATATTAAACTACCTAAAAGAACAGGATACACAAAAAATTGTTGAAAACCTTAGAATGAAAGTGGAATTACACTTTGTAATAATACCTAGTGTACAAGTAGCCTATTACTGGTTTACTGATTTAAATTTATCAAAAGAAATACATAAACAAACAAAAAGGACGATGAGTACAAAATGTAATAAATTTTTAGCTTTTGCCTATTTTCTTCGCCACTTTTGTATTGATTTTGTTCTCAAATCGATTCTTGAGGCCCATACCTCGCACACAAAATTTCAAAATTTTGATTATTCTGGCCAATATTCCTTAACAGCCACTTTATAGGCTACTCCCAACTACAAGCTGTTTTCAAAAGTCTAACCATTATGTAAACCACTTTCCATTAAACTATCGAATCAATAAGACAAACCATTAGTCAGAATTGTGTTTACAAACGGTACATGTCACCTGTGTGACATTCAGTCAATTGGTTTAATGGTGATTCCAATAGCTCAAAAGTCGAGAATCTTCGAAAACATGACGTCAAAAAAAGACTAAAATAAGTAGGATTTGAATGCATTTCCTTAAAACCCTGCATCCTGTGTATAAATCCGTGTGCATAGACAAGTTAAATGCAAGTAAAGTCTAGACGAAAGGCTATCTGAGGGCAAATCTCTAGCTGCATTTATTGCAAGCTTTGTAGGACAATGAATCCCAGCTTTGCACATGCATGATCTGGTTAGTAAACAACGTATTTTACAAAGTGCAACGTGCTAAGTGAATCTAAATATCCACCAATGAAACCAAGTTTTCAATGACTAAAAATAGTTGGCACATGGCTTTCCAGCTAAATAAATATTAATGAGCTACATGGAAACGGACGATAAGTTCAAATTTTCTTACGTTATTCTTTATGCCTCCCCCATTTAAATTTCCACTCGTTCATTAATATTTAACAAAATCCAATCATTTATTTAAGACATTCAAGTTAATCCGCAGCGGGTTTTCAAATTTTCAAAACGTTTAACTAATTCAGACGAACCGTTCTTGAAATATCGTATGATAATTCTGGCCATCTGTTTTCACCCACAACACTTATGCGATTTTGTCAAAAATCAAAATAATATAGGGACACCTTGCGTCGTGGAAAATAAAACAGACTAATATAGGGTAGAATAATTTTTCATGTATGAAAATGTAGAGTAAAAGTTTAGCTATATTCTAGACTAGAGGTCAAATTCAAATGATCCCTATGGTGAAAACCATGCGAATCCAAGGTTCTATATTTATCCATCCTTTTTAGTCCTTTAGTCCTTTTAGACGTTAAACCAAGAAAAAACTTTGGGCGCCATCGTGGTACTTACCCAGCCCTATCTTACAATGTAATACAAGCAGATCCTCTAAATACAAACCTTACCCAGTAGTGTAAGTATGTTTAAAACAGGTTTTACATAAATTTTCTAAACATCGTAATTGTGAAATTAATAAAAGTATCAATTCGCTTCGCTCGTTACAATATCTCGGCACTAGTTGGTCACGAAGCTGTACATAATTATATGAAAGAGCATCGATAACGCAGCCTTGCCTAATGTCACATTTTCTTAGATCAGAATTCAAAATTACATTTCTGACAAGCTAATAATTGGCATCGTAAAGAATGGGGTTGATACCAAATTGAAATTCCCAAATTTGTATTTAATTTAGTTCGTTATAAGTTAAATACCACACGGGATAAGTACACACAACTATTTAATGGTTGCTTTTTAGACATTTTCAATTCCATTTTTTCTGAATTTCAATGCGAATCTATAAGAGGAGCCAATTGTCTCGTATACCAAAATCCATTTTCCTATCTTATTTTTTTTAGCCATTCTCGTCCTTCAGTAGGCAACGATGGCGACGACGGACAGACAGTATGTCGGAAATCGCTTTTTCGGTCTCCTGACGCCAGGGGTCGATGTTTTTGACGGATTACCAAACTTACTCCTTATTCCGCTGGTAAGTAATTATCAACTGTAATACTTTGAGAATGTTAAAAAGTGAAGATTTGAAACCTGTAAAACCGCAGAAGTAATAACTTACTTAATCGAGAGGGCTTTAATCTATATGATGGGTTTTGTACAAATCTTGAAGCGACAATAAATTTTCTTGAGAATTAAATATCTCACAAGAAATATACTAGAACTAACTGTACTTAGTATGATCTGTGTTTAATTGATTGTGTCAAGTAAAGAGTAAATGTTATTCTAAAATTTGGTAAACTATACTCATTAAAACGTGGCATTACGTTGATTTTATACGTTTCTTACGATAGTTTTATCACATTCATACACAAACATAAAGTGTTTGTGCTAGAGTCGGTAAGGGAATACATGCACTTAGAAAATTGAGTTTGTATTGCAATCATGCGATTCTACTAACAACTTACTATGGCCCTTGTATATCTGTATCTGAAAAGTGAAATTCTCCTTTGGGGTTCGTCAGTAGAGTTGTTTTTGTTGAATTCGCCTTTGTCAGTTCGTAATATGTAGAGTTTTTGTCCTGCAAAAAAAGCTATAAGGCTTATTGCAGGTCTTAATAAACATGAGTTATGTAGGATTGTGTTTAAAGAGTTTGGAGTTCTTAACCCTACTGAGTATATACTTGAGGTGATACTCTACTACAGGTTCAAATGTGAGCATATCCAAAATAAAGATATACATAGTTATACCACCAGAGGAGCTAGTAATTATCATGCTGAACAACACAGATTGAATTCATATAAAAAACTTCCTTCCCAAGCTGGTGCTAGACCGATAAACAGCTCCCAAAGAGCATTAAAACCCATCAGAATTTTTTACCATTTAAAAACAACTACTATTGTCTAGATCCTTTAATCTGTGGAAGAGTCTGTGCACTCTATGCCGGGCCCTTGACATGATGGATGTGGTGTCTTTCTCTTCTTTATATATAAGACTGACTATACTGTAGTAATTATATTTAAAGGTGTCTGTAATTGTGTATGTTAATATTAATTTACTTTTGTCGGTCAATATTTTTTTTTTTTTATTGTTTGATTGGAATTATTTTGTGACATGTTGTTTTGTGTTTTGTATTTTGTCTAGTGTGTATTGACTGAGTATTGAACAGTTTTTGTTAATTTATTGTTGCATTGTTTGTGTAATTTTAAATTGACCATGCAATTGATTTTGTCTACGGCCATAAAAAAAAAAAAAGATATGTTTTTGCATGAAAGCGATTGTAAGAATAATAATACATTTTACTCAGATATAAAACAAAATGTACATCTGTTTCATGTAGGAAGAAAATGTTAAGACTGAAATGACCATTACTTCAATTACACGTATCAAGTTAAAGTGTTATAATTTCTTTCCCAATATACGAAGTATAGGATAAGTTTTGGTAATTGGAAATGACTACTTTTTACGTTTCGTGGCCTCAGAAATTATCGTCAAACAATTACAGTAACTTCATTATAACTTGCCTTTAACGGTCCGATATCGTTCTGATTGATCTACGTGATAGAATGTCTAGAGACGTCATAGCAAAGGCGTCGTTGACGTCAACCGACAACCCTATGGAGTGCCGCATTCCTCACGCCTAGACCAGGTCCGATTCTATTTTGTAGAAATTCATAATATTTTTTGACTTCCCAATTATTACAAAGAAAAGTAATTAATTATTATTTTAAATTTTGTATGTAGGTCATACGTAAATTGTAATATTTTCAGAATCCACTATCTTACTTTATTCCATCGCGGAAGGGAAGTTGCGAAACGAAACTTTCATTTTAACGGAGAAACTCTCCAGGCGAAATACATCCAAAGTAACTTTTACATTTAAGATTGGTTAAATTGCTAAATTCGGCAGAGTTTTCGGACAAACAATCACAATAGATCATTAGACTTGACTTTAGGGCTCTGCTCCACCTCCGCCATATTGGATTCGTCCCATAAGAATAATGCTACACTTGAGAAGTTGTAATGATGTCAATTTTCATCTCAGAATTATCGTTATAAGATCATTTTAAAGATCACGTTAACGCGGATGTTCCTTTTTTTTTTTTTTTTAATTGGTATATAATCTTTTGTGGTTGAACAAATGGAGTGGACATTTCTAAATAGATTTTATATTTTGCTATTTTTTGTGAGTCAATTAATGATATATTCGAAAAATTTAAAAAAGAAAACACTCAGTGATTTATTATCTATTACAATAAATAATGCCGAAGTGTCTAACTTAAAAATTAGGGCAGATACAATGGATTGAATGAAAAAAATGTACCCATAGCAATCTGACAGGTTATTTATAACAGTCCAATATCGTTCAGTTTTAGTCTACGTGATAGTAAGTCTAGTGACGTCACGGCAAGGGCGATGATGACGTCAATAAGACAACCCTATGGAGTGCCGCATTCCTCACTCCTAGGCCAGGTCTGATGCTATTTCATAATACTAACCTAGTACCTGTTCTGTCGAGGTTACTACGCATCAAATCAAACGGTCACGAACTTTCTCGAAGAGAAAAACAAAAAAACAACTCATGAAATGGACATTATTTTAAAGGCGATTTTATAATGATAGTCAGTTTTGTTAACGACTGAAATCAAGATTTATTTTCGTTGATTGCCAGTAAATTCCCAACCAATAACTTCTTTTACGTGCGGTTTGGTTTTGTGGTTAACCGATATTAATACTCAATATTGAACAAAATTTAATAAAAATCAGTAAAATCTTTTCGAAAAATTTTGCCTTTAATGAGGGTGCACTTTATGAGAAAAGCAACCAAAACATATTTTAAGTAGCATGAAGGGCTACTTTTGAGAACAATTTTGTAAAAATCATAAAGTTAGTATTTATATCTTATAAAAAGTACTTTTATTTTCTGATCGTATTTAGGAGTCGAAAACCATATTAAATACTAATTTTGAACGAAACATGTCTTAAAGTTTCTTACAAATCAGTATCGACGAATATACACGGTGATTTAAAGACAAAAAATAGGGTAAAGATAAACATATTTTGTTTTTGTCCCAACTCTGCCACTCTTTCAACTCAAATCTCTAATTTTTGAAACAAAATTGGAGAAACTAACTTCAGTAGTTTGTACATATCAAGTAACTAAATTTTAAATGTATTAAAAATGTAATCTAAATCAGGTTACAATATGTTGAGATCAGGTCGAGATGTTGGCAACCATCTACGGAAAAACGTATTTCTATTTAGAACTCGGTACCTTTAACAAGTAAAATTATTTTAAGATTCTTTAAAATTGTCCAATAAATACAAATTTGAAGTTTTCGAGCCGTATTTCGTCAATTATTATTCAAAATGAATTGAGCGACATCTAATTATATTCAGTTTAACAAAATTCAGAAACTGACACCAAAATTGAAAATTTACCAAAAAGTTGATTTGATAAGTTCCAAAACCCATTTAGGTTATGGGTACGGAAATTATTCAACCCGGTTTAACTGATGTTGTTAATCTGATATTAATATTGTTTTAAGGCTCTAAACTATCAGGGAGTATGAGCATGACAATCCTTAGATACTTAGCTAGATCTACACATTTCATTATGTATACATGGATTAGATCCCTCTCTTTCCTATGAGGTCTTTCTTGACGAACTCTTGTTCTATTTTAACCTTTTAGAGCACTCGAGTGCTTGGAGTCTCTATTCTATGTATTTTTTTTTAAATTATAACGACTGCAAGATTTTCACCTTTAAAACAAAGAAACCAAATCTTCCGAGCTTACCCATAGAACTAATTTGCCACAATCTTGATCAACTAAATATATTTAAATATACAAATTTATGATGTGTGTGTGTGTGTGTGTGTGTGTGTGTGTGTGTGTGAGAGAGAGAGAGAGAGAGAGAGAGAGAGAGAGAGAGAGAGAGAGAGAGAGAGAGAGAGAGAGAGAGAGAGCGTGTGTGTAAGATTGAATTATGTTTATTTACTACAAGAATACGATTAACTTACATAACTGAAACCATTATCCTGAACTGCAATGTTCCGGTTTTCAGAATTGATTAGGTTAGGTTAAATAAGTGAACTCATGTTCTTGTAGTGAAAAAAACATTAGTTAATTAATTAAAATATACAAATAAACCTGGATGTACAGTAAGTATATAGGCTACTGTGTAGGCCTATGTGTGCGTCTTAGTAAATGTTCTACAGGTAGAAATTTTGGTCAAACTTTGCTCAAAAGTAGGGTGAAGGCTCAGTTTAGGCTATATATTCTCGGAGGAGTTCATTATTCAAAAAAATAGACCGGTAAATATTTACACGCAGATTCCATAAGGTCCTGTAACACAACATCCAATGATACACTAATTACTTTTCTACGTTAACAAATTTAATCGTTACAAAATAATCTTAAAGTTAAACAAAAAATGGTACTTTCGTAATAACTCTATGTGAAAGACGAACCGCAGTTCATTGTTTAGTGCATTATACTCGTGTTCTATTTACTCTGTTTTAAGTGGAAGTAAATTTTTGATAAATATATAAATTTATATATATTATAGTAATATATAAAATTCGAAACAAAAATAATGATATGTTTGATGCCAACCTAATATTAGGCGCCCGAAGCTAAACTAGGTTGGTCTAACTACTGATTATGTCAAGCTACTAGTCTATTTGTAATAAATTAATGACTGTGTCATTTAGATAATTATAAAACATTAGGCAGTTAAAAGAAACAATGATATCAAAATTAAACAGTAAGTTTGTCACAACCGTGGTTCATCGCATATAATACGAAAGTATCCAAAAAATCAACAGTAACACGTTGGTGGCTGAAATTTTAGTTAAATTTAGCAAATAAATAAGGTTTTATAATTCGTTCAACATGATTGTTACCCAAATAAAATTGTTTGAAAATTTCAAAATGGCCAACGTTTGAAACGGCTTTTTGTCTTGACCAGAAATAACATCTTGTGCAACGGGTCGATCTGAATATATAAAGATGGCAACCTAGCGGATATTCAAAATACATAAAAAACAATTAATTCCTATCATGCAAGCATATTAGTATGCATAAAGAATATCACTTCCTCTCTATTAGAAGAGTAAAAAAAATAAAAAATAACTACATAAACACATTTGACAACAACAAGACGATGAAAATGTAAATGTCCCAATCTCCATTAGAAGATACACGTCAACATTTACGTAAGATGATACGCATTAGTGTCTTCTGGATAAACAATACGCAAAGTAAACTTACGGTTTGTTGTTCGTGAATCTTTCTGTTTAAATAATTTCGATAACTTCCTCAAACATCATCCAAAACACCAAATAAAACTTATCGCCAAAAATATCAGTTCGGTAGATAAAAAAAAACTGGAACACAAGATCTCACAAAGATTAATTACGTTTATTTAATCAAACGCGTTTCTACGACAAAGTCACCATCCTCAGTAATACATGAGATACAATAACTAAACTATAACTTATAAGAGAGGATGGTGATTTTTTTCGTTGAAACGCGTTTGATTAAATAAACGTAATCTTTGTGAAATCTTGTGTTCGAGTTTTTTTTTTTTTAATCTAATATTATCTCACAAGTCAAGCTCAATATTTATTTATAAATTAGTTCGGTAGTTTTTTTTCTTCTTTGAATTTAGCTCACCGTTTTGGATCATTAATATCAAATTTAGACATATTAACAAAATAGCTTTAGCCATTATACAGCCGGAAAAATCGAGAGGTGTCAGATCCAATGAACAACTTTATCATCCAATCGGCTCACCTCGATCTAACCATGTATCTGGAAAGCGGTTATTGAGGAAATCCTGGACCTCGATGAGATAGTACACCGGTACGCCATCTGGAAGTGTATGCGGCGTTCTGGTCATCCTCATCAATCTGTAGGATTAAAAAGTTTTCCAGCATATCTAGGTACACTATTCCGTTGATGGGTTTCTCTTGAAAAATGAAAGAGTCATAATATTTGCTCTCGTTAACTTTTAAGCTATCACGAACATGTTTCCAAGGATTGTCGTGGATTTTCACTGCCCCAAATCATAGTTTAGTGTCCGTTGCATAACTAATTGTTGCAGACTTTCATTCTTCAAACCATAACACATAGAGAGTGAGCTAGGAACCAGTGAAGGCAGCCATCTTTATTACAACTGTCGCTAGCGTTTGCGGTGGTGCTATTCAGTATTATTCACTACGTGAGTCAAAACTAGATCTATTTTGCTACAAAATGACACCAAAACCAGCTATATAACTAGTCTGAATAAATTTCTATGAATTTACAAAGTTGTAAAGTCTTTTTTGAAGCACCCTGTATATCAGTTACATGGACGAATAATTTGTGTTGTTACTTTTTTAACGGATATCTTAGGAACCAGCATTTAGGGAGAGATACGGGTTATTAGAGTTCTTTACACGCTACATTTTAGCAACATTTTATCATCTTTATAGTAAATTTTGAAAAATTGGATATTTTTGTTTTTATCTTATGACAACTACTCAAATTTTGAGTTACTGAAAAACGAGGGAGAAAAAACGCATCGATAAACGCACAAAAATATACCAATAATCAAATTTGATCAAAATCCCCCCCAGTGTACAGACGAGGAATGACAGATAGTCGGACATCCTTCCAAAAAAACACTTTTTGAGTTTCAAGGGATATTTCGTGAAAAATTAACATAATTTTTTTACACAATCACACTAGATGTGAGGAAGTTCAAAATAACTGTGATAAAAAAAAAAAGATGACATGCTTGGTTCCTCTGATTCTATTTTATTTAATAATTGGATGTCGTAACTTATTGGATCTAAACAAAACCCAAAAACATTTGCTCTAAATTTATAGGCAAATCGGAAATCCACGAAAATCTCTGCCGATCCAATACTCTCTGCTTATATAGAGTTAGATAGAAAATTAAACAGTCTAGAATCATTCCACACACCAATATGTAAAGGCAAATTATTAAACTAACAAAAGAATTACTTATCACTATCTCCATTAAAAATGGCAGTTAGGAGTTAGTAAGAGCTTATGCCCTAAACTAACGTGTGAAATTGCATCAGAAGAAAATTACTTGCAAAATAATACATTTCATTACCTCCCCCCCCCCTCCGAAAGTCGAAAAACATATCTATAAGGAAGAAAAGAACATCTAATGAAATACCCGTAGCCCTCGAACATTCTACTACCGTCAGGGTAGGAAAAGAACGAAAGTTGGTCAAGCGAGACCTGAGAGGAAAGATGAAAGAGAGTGATCTGACAGAAAACTACATGAAAAAAGGGGTAGATCCAGCTAGGTACCCTTGGGAATAACAAATTGTACATTTAAGTACACTAAAAGACATATTTTTCCCAATCTTCGAAAACGTAGGACCTTATTTGTTATAGTTATTAATTATGTTTATGTGCTAATACAATGGAGGTCAGTAACATCGTGATGTGATATTTTGAAGGTCACGTGATCATACAGAACAATAACAGTAAGTCATTAGTGACTTTAACTGTAACAACATTAACAAGGACATTAAAAGTCAGTCATTGCTGAATAGATCCTGACATCGTGTTAAGTCAAAAGTATTTCCTGATTATTGATTACAATCCGACAAATTAACAATGCCCTTTAATATATACAAATATTGCATTAACTTTCTTGTACATTTTACAAAACTAAGTATTTTAACGAAAACAAAAATATTCTTCACCATCTCCTTAGAAATATCTCCCATACGTAGTGAATTGATTTAACTCACTAACGCCATAAATTCGTCCAACACTTGAATTGATTTAACTCACTAACGCCATAAATTCGTCCAACACTTGAATTGATTTAACTCACTAACGCCATAAATTCGTCCAACACTTGAATTGATTTAACTCACTAACGCCATAAATTCGTCCAACACTTGAATTGATTTGACTCACTAGCGACATAAATTCCAACAACTGATATCGACTTTTTAATTGCGCCGGTTACAATAAAATTTCTTTTTTTAATAATTCTGAACTGTAATCTTAATTTATTTGCTATTAGTAGAATGGTTTTGGTCATAATCTTCAAATTTTACCAGAGAGCGATCATTTAGAGTAAAAAGACGTTGCCAAGACAAGATAAATTCTTCCTTCTATTAATATCATACAAGAGTTGTACACACATTTAGACGGGGCGGCTTCCTTTAATTAGTATTTAATTTTACATTATTATATATAATATATTTTAAGTAGACCATATACGAAGACGGATTTTACAGAAAACTGTTGGAAAAAAAGTTTGGCTCCTTATGTATTTGGGAATTAAATAACGATTTTCTGATAATTTTATAGAATTATAAACTATATAATTAACGATTTTTTAATATTCCACCAACTGCTCTTTTTTCAACGCTCTAGAAATGGCAATTTTTGCCTGAGAAAATAGATCTTTTGTACCAGCTCCTGACATATTTTTTTGTTTTTCTACTAACAACTCCCAAACTGACAGTTTTGGGAATGTAACAACGAACATCTTTTATTTGGCTCCTTAGAACATTTAACCAAAATCGTTTAAAGAAATTTTGAAAATTCGATTAAATGATAAAACTACTTAATAAATGATTAAAATATGTACACCTATTAAAATCTATAAAAATCGGCCACCATGATTGGGCTATAAAACACGACATCACTCCAAACGTGTATTAGCATTATGAATAGAAAACTATTATTCAAAAATTTTGAAGAAGTGGTGACAGTTTGATCGAAGTTATGTTGAAGTAAGACAACAATTCTCGATACGTTTTTCTGGATTTCAACCAGCAAGTAGAAAAGGCGTTATAAATTAAATAAAAAAATTGAAGAAAGAGATTCAGAGATTGATTTACCTACCACAACTAGGCTGCTCTACACTTGGAGAAAACTTACAGTTGCAAAGAGAGAATTAGACATTTCTGATAGAAGTGCTTATGAAACCTTAACGTCTACGCGAGGACTATTCTGACCGCCACGTAAAATTGTGTGAGTGGTATTTAATTCGCAACGAACCAGAGAACCAAAATTTTAAAGAGAGTTTTTAGGTCTGACAAGGCAGACCAAGAAAAAAAACTTAAATAGCAGGACAAAGCTGTGTATAAAGAACCCCCATCAAGTAATGTCAGAAGAGTTTAATGTTCCTGGAGTTACAGTGTAGTCCTGGAGTGATAGGTACTGAGATATCCGAAAAGTACAGGGATATGTTGGAAAAAACAGTTGTAGAACAACAGTCCTTTGTTTGAAGGTATTAGGAATAAACTCATTTGGCAACAAGATGGCGCTCCACCCCATTGTGGTAATACTGATCGTGATTTCAAACGACGGAACTGTGTGGATAGGCAGATGTGGCACTGTTGAATGGCCTGCAAGATCGCTAAACATTACGTCTAACGACCTTTCCATGTGGGGCATTATAAAGAATGTAATTTTTTCTACAAAACCTACGGACTTTTAACACCTAAAAGAAATTATTAGTGCACAGTTTCAGCCACAACACAGAACTGTGCACAATAATATGTAAATTTGTTGTGAAACTGTGTTTGTCTGTATAAAGAAGAACAGCGAACACTTTGAGCAGTTCAATAGGTTTGCCTATAAATAAAGTAATATTAATGATTATTGAAGTAAACTCAATTAATAATTTTATAATCATACTATGAGTTCAGTATTTTTATTCAACAACTAATAAACTCATAGGTTCATTTGCGCGGTACTGATTTACGCTGGTAATTTCACAAATAATAAATCAGATTTAAAAAAATTTAACATACCACGTTTTTAAAACGGACTAAAAAGCATAAAATAATTTTTCATGACCCTTCTACAATTTTGAGGGAGGATTGTTATTGGCTAAGGATATATTTGGAATACTTGGAGAGAAAAACGTGGGGCGCAGCCAGTAAATAATACAAGTAGACAATCCGAATGAATTCACAGCTAATTTCAGTGAATCGGAAATGAGATTCACTGTAATTTAATTTATTTACTCCTCCTTAACTATCATAGATTGCCTGCACCCCACGTTTTTCTCTTCAAGTATTCCAAATATATCCATAGCCGCTAACAATCCTCCCTCAAAATTGTAGAAGGTTCATGAAAAATTATTTTATACTTTTTAGTCTGTTTTAAAAACGTGGTAGTTAATTTATTATTATTTTTATTTGATTTATTATTATACTTTTCAGTTCGTTTTAAAAACGTGGTATGTTAAAAAAAAAAATTTATTTGATTTATTATTAATCCAATAACTCTCACAAGCCATGAAAAATTTGCCTCGTCCTACTTCAATATTCCGGTTAACATTCAAAAGCGATAACGCGGTTAAAAAAATCTATATCTCATTGGCCAATTTTTATTTGTTTAAATAACTATTGTTTAAACAAAAATGTAGAGACAAGAAACCAACTGAATATTTTATTGTCATCCAATTCTGACATATGTTCAAAATTTCAGGTCTCTAGCTTATCGGGAAGTTAGTTTAAACTCGATTGCAAAATTCCACCCGGACAGACAGACAGATATGACGGAAACCGAACTAATAAAAACGTGGTAAAATGAACTATAGCAACTTATCTCCGGTACAACATTCATGAAGGGGGCTCAATTACAAGTATAAACAAAATTACATTTGTTTTGCTCACGCGTAAGTAGTATTAGAGATTATTTTGGTTAGCAGTTCATTTTGTGGTTGGGTGAATGGTAAAATTAGTCCCATATTTTTGCTTCGTTTATTTATGTGGATACCAATATGCAAAAATTACTCAAGTCGCAGCATCCTGACTTTTTATCACGAGCAACTTGTACCAGTATATTATAAAAAACCAGAATGTGCAAGTATATAGGTCGATTATTGTCAACTCCTTAACAGTGATATATATTCATACTTGTGATGGAAAATATATAGACTACAATCAAACAACATTTCAAACCGCCATTTTCTTGTCACTCTATGTGGCTGTTTACCGTAAGTTTTACTTTATAATTAATATTTATAACTAAATAAAATATAATGACTGAAAATATAAGACTGAACCATAAAAATCGGATTATCTCAAAATTGTCTCCAACGATTTTTAACAAAATTTTATGTTTGTTTATCCGTCTGCAGTGATTTTTTTACAACCACTTCATCAATTTTTCTTATAATTAATACTCATAGGTTTTTGATTTATAATTAAATTATAATATAATCGCTGTAAAATATTAAACTGAATCACAAAAATTCAGTATTTCTCAAAATTGTCTCCTACGATATGTTGGTACGGAATTTACCAGTAACAAACCTAAAATGGCTCTATTACAAAGGGATCATTTCCAAAAATCAGTTTTCAAAAGACAAATTACAGCGTTCTTAAAATTATACAACGCTACGTTCTACAAAATGTTTCAAAATACTAAAAACAAATTTTTGTTTCAATAGTTTTAGAAATGATCATATTATATTCTTGTTGGTACACGCCTAGCAGAAAGGTTTGTAGTTAGTTCATCATTTACTCGAAAGGCTACCCGAAAAGCAGATCTTTTACTTTACTTGAAACTCGATAAAAGGGCAGAACATACAAAAGCATCAAGCTCGTGCTCGCTTGAGTTGTTACTGAAGTTTGGGACATCACGGATACGGGCGTGACAATCCCTAGGAGTACTCGCTGGATCTACACTGACCAATACTAAATTATTCGAGGGCTAGGGGTGTTTGTTTTATTTTATAAAGCGACGATAGTCTGAAAAGTTTTTCGCCTTTAAACAACAATAAAATAATAAATATAACAAAAGTTTGGATTGTATTAAGGGAGAGATTTTCATCCATGTAGGTATTTCTTTGTGTCATTTTCCAATTAGCGTTAATTTAATTAGTGCTATAGTACGTTATTTTTTATCTATGTATGTTTGTGTATTTGTATAAATAATAAATAAATATTGTGTATTGTAGAAAAATTATTTATATTTTTTTTATTGAAGTTAAGTGGAAGAGAGAAATATTATGGACCTAAAATTACCGAGAAAATTAAATATTTAGTATTCTATTTTTATGATTTTGGTAAATTTTATTGAAATACAAAGATTAATAATCCAAAACAGTGCGTCAAATAGCAACTAAACAAAATATTACGGTCTTATAAAAATTGACAATGGATAATATACCTTGTTCACTGTCATTAATAACTTAATTCCAATCAAATTACTCTCTAGTACGTCACATAGTTTCATTACAAGAGTGTTAGCGAATGGAAGACTTAATTTAGAGTTCTCCGCTATCCAGTAAATAGATACAGTACAGTAAACAATAAGAGTACAGACTAATCCAGACTTTGAAACTGCACATTCTAAGTTTACTGCAAGGACGACGCCCATAATTTTGTCTTGGTTGAGCTTGTTCATAAGACAAAAATTTCACTCTTACAGGAATATTATTCAAATAAGAAGGCCTGTTAAAAACAACTCTTGTCCTTTTAGAAAATAACAATTTTTAGTTACAAGGAAGGTTTCTAAAAAAAAGTGTAACTGTTTTTAGAGTAGATCCTAGTAGTATTTTGTTATAAATTTTGGATCAGTATTAAAATTTAGGACAATATTGTTACTTTAATAGATCTCGGTTGTAATTATTTTTTTTAATTTTATGTTCACGTACTGAAAACGCATTAGATAGTTTGAAAATAAATAAATCTTTTTCGTTGCTCCATAAATGTTTTGCTTGTAATAATAAGATTTTTGATATTGATTTTAAATATACCTAGGATGACGACTATTATATTGCATGTTGTTAGTTTTTTTAAATATGAATTTTATTTTTATGAAACTATTTTCAATAAAAACTTAATGTTGAAGAACGTAACAATGTTGAATTATAGTTCTAAGAGAAATTCACTACTGATATATAAAGCCACTGATACAAATATAGTCCGTTATATACCATTAGTCAAAATATCAGTCTGTCAGTTTGAAATTTGTTGTAGGCTTAGAGTGTAAAAGATAACAGTTGTAAAACACCACAAAGTACAATTTTTCTTTCTTCTTGTTTAAAAGCAAAAACCTCTCGGTCATCATCGCCTTATGAAAAAATAAAATAAAATAACATATTTGTGAATTGACTATAATTTAGCATCTCCCCGAACAAAATGTATTGGTTCCCTATCACTTATACTGATTCGGGGTTACCGAAAAATAAACAACAAAAATGGAGCTAAAAATCTAATTTTTCAAATACCGATAACATTCAAACTGTGGTGTGATTTTGAAACTTTAACGTTTATTGTATGACAAATTCATTATTTAAATATAGCTTATTTAAATTCAAGATCATTTCCATATTTCAGAATTCGCAAATTTCAGACAGCTGAAGGTCCCGGACTTCATAATTAAAATATTTCGCAACGCAAAGGGGCCTTCCCTAAGGCTGCACAAAATATCTGAATATAATTAAAATTTTTAACCGGAAAGGATGTTGTAGATAAACCGGTTTGTACCGGTTCATGAAGGTGGATAAATATTCCGATTAATTTTAATCCCTCTTCCCATCCCAAGCCCTTAGAAGCCAAAACCCGTTTGCTTTTAACTATTAAACACAGAAAATGTACAAATATCACATTTACAACCAACAAAAAAAAAAAATCTTAACCTGAAATATCGAGCGTTTAAATATTTGCTGAGAACTTTATGAAAACGGGATAAAAAGTGTGATCACCTTAATTAAGAATACAAAAATTGGCTAAAATCCAATATTTGATCTTTGAACTCACTTTTTAATCTATTGTAAAAAAAAACACCAACAGAAAACAAAACAAATTTAGTGAAATCAGACACGAATAGTGATCGCTGAAGCAGATACCTCATACAAAATAAATAAATAAATTTAAAAAACTTAAAAGCAGCATTTCCAATACCGAGATATTTGTTACGATTAATGAACGTATTCAAGCAATTTTTACAAACAAATATTATACCAAATTTGGTGAAAATAGCAACCAATAAATAATTTTGAAGAAGTGTTCTAGAGATCATGTTGGTATTGCCACGACAAGGTTGGCTTCACCAACAAATACCACTACTATGTGACACAAACAATCTACTTATTATTGCCAATTATACGTTACGCAAGTGCAATTATTTCCGCTAGAGTACACCACTAGTCGTAACGAGTAATCAATGCTCAAGGATATATTATACAATTCTCTAGTCACAGTTCACTAGACATCGTATTTCAAATTTTCTTGAGAAATCCACCGTCAGTGGATTGTATTTAAAAGAGCCCCGATACCAAATTTTCAATTTTTTATACTTAAGTACAATGAATACGACTGACAACGGTTGTTTTAGATCTCTAAAAACTGAAAGCTCAATTTAATTGTTAAAGCCTATACTTCGTATTGTAAATACAAATTAAATTCAGTGGTAGTTCACTTTATATTATATAATAGTTAATAAATTACTATTAAAAAAAAAAAAAACCAATGTTATTTTCAAACTCACTGCCTTTGTTGTAAAAATTAAATGTAAAAAGTCAATACACGTTTTAAACATTTTGGAATTATATTTTATATTTGGTGAATACAGCTGCCAGAATTATAAAAGACGATGTCAAATTTAAATCAACTTTCCAAAATACATACATATTACTTTTTTTCAACATATAAGCAAAATTTGTAAGGTTTTTATGTTTATTGTATTCACAAAATTTGGTTTTGATAGTCAACAAATGTGGGGAATCAGATACAGAGAAATCCCTTCTTTCATCTTTCCTATCGGGTCTCTCTTGACCAAATCTTGTTCCTCTGGCGCTGCTAGGTCTTGATTTTATTTTCGCATCTTCCTTTTTCATTTCAGGATGATCTACCGAAAGGTGTATAATTTCGAGGTGAAAAAAATTAATGAAACTATTGTCTATTACATTAGACCACAAATCATAATCCACTATTTCGACAACACTGTGGAGCAAGCATTGCTGATGACGTAGATAAAGTCCTTAGTTTTACTGGTATTGTCATTAACAGACTTATTAACTAATCGATATGTAATAAACACGATAACTTTCGTAAATATCCTGTTTGTGTTTGCTTTATAAATGCTTAATCTGGAGAATCTATTGTTTTATTTTTAGCATCTTATAAAAGTCCAGTGGTTTTAGACATAAATAGAAATAAAATTCGAAAAAAATATGAATTTTTTCGTAATACCCGTGTTATGACTAGTAGAAAAATACGTTCGTGGTCGGTCGATTAAGACCGTGCATATTGAAAAAACATTTTAAACTGTTGCTAAGTCGATACGTTATCTGTTTTGGTGGAACAACTTAGAGTAGTTGTCAAGAGTTTATTTTACATGTTTTAAATTATATTATGATAACTAATGTTAATATCATATGTTTTAATTACAATACATGAAATTAAAATCAAAAACATTTTGGAAAATAAAACATTATAAACAATTCAAAATTATGAACATATAAACGAACTATTAATTTATGTTATTGTTCTATACTTTTTTCCTCGAAAAATAAAATAAAATAATTTCAAATATTATTTTTTTTAATATCCACATTCCACATACATATACAGATTTTTCAATGTGCTATTTTATATGATAAAATAATAGATAAAAATAAAATTTGAACCATTAAGACAAAAAATATAAAATTAAAACACATTTTAAATTTTTTATCATGTATAAATCATTATATTTTAATTTGCATTTTATTATGATTATTGAATTTGACTATTATTTATTATATCGTTTATACATCTTTTTTAAAATTAATATGGATAAATCTTAGTGTTTATTTGAAATAATTACCTTCTTTTTTCTTTTTGTTTCATTTTTACTATTTGAAATAGAATTTTCAGAATAATTTCTGTTGATTCTTTTGTTTTGTCTTCTTTTAAGGAAATAAAATCATTTTTCTAAATAAAAGCAAGTAAATTATTTTCTATTAACAAAAATTAGTAAAACACGAAGTTTGTTCCACCCTCCCCCCCACCATTTCGAAGTTTTTCTTAAAGTTACAGGAGACGTCAATTGAAAAAGAAACTATATAATAAGAAACTTCTTCATTTAGAAACAAATGTATTCGATAATTATACACTCTAGGTTAAAATATCTTCAAGAATTAATGATGTGGCTATATTCTTCAGTAGGTCATATTTATTTAATGATTACCCCCCCCCCCTCACTTAGAAGGGAACACGAGGTTGCCCAACAAAGCAACTCCTGCAATCTACGTTCGCTACTTTTGTAAACGGATAACAAATTTGATTACCACAAGCAACTGATTTCTAGAACAAAACTATAGATATACCAAACACTAGAGCAACTCGGAAATTACTACACCATTTTGTAATGTCTAAAGAAATACCAACCAGGAAAAATTATTTTCCATTCAAAGCAAAACAGACAAGTTGATGAAATGACCAATATCAAAATAGGGGAACATAAAAAAAAGCTTTTTAATTTATTGTTCTCTGAATGTTTTTTATGGACAAAAAGTTTGTAAGTTTGCTAAATTATTCAAAGGGTTACAAATTGAACATAAGTTTTATAATCTACTGCAAATTTATGAAAATAAAAATATTTATAAGTAACTTAAGACTAAAACATATAGGCTATGTACTTACTTAAATTAATATCGGAAAAGTAATAACGTCCCATACCTAGAAACGAAAAAACAAAATTATTAATATTTATACAAATTTAATTTTAAAATAAATAATACTATTTATTATAACACTTGTTATGTTCTAACTAATTCTAAATAAGAAATAAATAAATTGAAAAATAATTATTGATCAAATTTGATGCAATGGCAATATTTATGTTTACATCAGTTTTATATGAATGTAGACTCATCAGGAACTCCCATCTAACTTCTTGCTAATTCCTCTCGGATATTATAACACAGATTTTTTTCGTCATACTTTATTCGATCTTACTGGAACTAATTTCTTTTGAATGGTTATTAAATTGCGGATGTGGTCATTATTTTCTTTTACATTTGTTTCAGATATTCACGGTTTAAAAGACAACTCGCACAATACCCTTATAAAAATAACCGTAATCGCCTTTATAATCACTTCTTTTAAATTAAATTCTGTGTAAGAATACACTCTACTTTAGGGCATGCAGACGTTATTATTATCGGTTTTAATAACAACATATTAATTACTGTTACCGATATTTTTCGAATTTCAGAGAAAAGAAAGTAACCCAGTGGTTCCCAACCTGTGCGCCGTGGTGCCCTGCAACTCTGTGATTGGCTTACAAGGACATCTTGAAATATTTCAATATTTTTACGCAAAATAATAAATCTAAAGTGGTTTATAATAATTATACGAATATTGGTATAAATTATTCGAATATTGATTTTTCATGGCAAGAGTGAAGCGAAACTTTAGGCACTATTCTCGGTTCCACGTTCACCTTTTAGTTACGGTGTCAAGTGGGTTGTTTCACAGAATAATTGAAGGCGCCAGCTAGGCAGTAGCGTAGCTAGATCTTTCAGCACCCAGAGCAAGACGGAAATGTGAGTGTAAGAAAATAGTTTTCCCATAATAAATATTAAGAAGTATCTACAACTACTTTTTTTGAAATCTTTTTCATAAGTAAAAATAATTATTAAAAATTATAATAAAGTACAAGTGAATCCCACAAATCGTACAATTTTGTAAACACGTTTCATTGACAATGTCATCATCCTTAGTAAAATACTGCAACGTTGTAGTGATTAAAATACGTAAATAATTTTTAAAACGTTTCACTGATTACACTGTCCATACGAACAACAAGGATGTAAGAAAATAGTTTTTCCATTATAACTATTATGAACTATATGATGTACGTAAAAACACAGAAAACTATTTTTTAGAATCATATCCAACACATTAAAATAATTACTAAGAATTATAATAAGGTAACCGTAAATCCTACAAATCGAACAATACAATGTAAATGCGTTTCACTGACAATGTCATCATCAACCAACTTGGATTAAAATAAATAATCTTTAAAAGTTACAAAAAATGTACTTTCTTCAGTTATGTACATTGATAATAACAAATACAATAAATGTTTCCACTCATGTATGTATAAATTTTGCATTATTATGTTTGTTTTACAATTACAAGGAATAATTTTATTTTCATTATCAAAAGTACTTATAATTTACTTTTATGGTATGGAATTCGTAGTAGGCTAGAGAGGAAGTATTCCCTTTTTAATTCACAATATCCCCAAATTTTGGATAGTTTTACTTTGAACTTGGTTGAACGTAAATAAAATCAATCCTAATAGCTGTATATTTGAAATATACATTAGTTTAATTATAAACAAGTAATCTACATTAAGTAACTCTTTTAGTTGTGAAAGAATAAGTTTAGCGGCTTGTGCAAAAATAAAAAATTATGAATTTTTTTTTAACTATAAATAGTATATTTATATCAACACTAGGACCAAAAGTGAAGCTTTTCAATACCAGCTCAAGTTTAACGAGCTCAAAGAAAATGAGCGAGGATCGAAAAGCTTCTTTTGGTCCAAGTGAACTATATTTTTCGTTATACTGCAAAAAAAAATGTTTTTTAATTCAAAAAATAATAAAATGTTATAACCTTCAAATCGATGGTAACAGCTGTTTTAACGGTTATTTACAATCGAGAGTATCGTTTGTTTTTATGGATGCTTTACAATCGTTAATTAATTCGTATAAACGAAGTAACAGCTGATGACCTCGAGCTCAGCTGATGTTTTTAGGTCCTAGAACTAAAAATAACAACTTTATCATCTCAATGCATCTATTGAAAACAGCTGTTTTTGAAGCAGTATGACGAAAAAAATATCATCGGGAAAAAACCTTGCGACTATTAAGAATATTTTAATATACATTTAAAAAAAAGTAAATAAACAAAAATTGACTTAGTCGGTAGATTTTTGTTTAGTAGGAAGGCTCGAGTATGCCAAATATTCGTGGAAACAGATGTACGTGTTTGATATCTTTGAAAAGGTTGAATAGTGAGTCAAAATACACATTTCTGAAATATTTTAGAAAATACATACATAATATTTCAAAAAAGAAAAAAACATTACATCTATACAGAAGAATTTTTTTGTATGCGATCAGTTTGTAATATCCAATGCAATTGGTTTCTCGCGGAACATCTATTTATGAAGAACACTTATCATAACCTTTCAAATGATTACGCCTTTGAAATATGTTACGCTGAGGGTGCCGTAAACTGAAAACGTTAGGTTAACTTAGGTTAGGTTGATTTACGTTCACACTTGGACGGGCGACGTAGAAATATGATACGCCAAGGGCGCCGTAAACTGAAAACGTTAGGTTAGGTTAGGTTGATTTACGTTCACACTTGGACGGGCGACGTAGAAATATGATACGCCAATGGTGCCGTAATCTGAAAATGTTAGGATGATTTACGTTCAAAATTGGACGGGAGACGTAAAAATGTGATACGCCAAGGGCGCCGTAAACTGAAAACGTTAGGTTAGGTTAGGTTGATTTACGATCACACTTGGACGGGCGACGTAGAAATATAATACGCCAAGGGCGCCGTAAACTGAAAACGTTAGGTTAGGTTAGGTTGATTTACGATCACACTTGGACTGGCGACGTAGAAATATAATACGCCAAGGGCGCCGTAAACTGAAAACGTTAGGTTAGGTTAGGTTGATTTACGATCACACTTGGACGGGCGACGTAAAAATATAATACGACAAGGGCGCCCTAAACTGAAAACGTTAGGTTAGGTTAGGTTGATTTACGATCACACTTGGATGGGCGACGTAGAAATAATATACGACAAGGGCGCCCTAAACTGAAAAAGTTAGGATAGGTTAGGTTGATTTACGTTCAAACTTGGATGGGCGACGTAGAAATAATATATTACAAGGGCGCCCAAAACTGAAAACGTTAGGTTAGGTTAGGTTGATTTACGATCACACTTGGACGGGCGACGTAGAAATATAATACGCCAAGGGCGCCGTAAACTGAAAACGTTATGGGACCACTAAAATAACTGATACCTTAGAAGATTCTTTGATGGAACCAGAATATACCGGCTGTTGTTTTTAAGAATCGCTCATACGATTTTCACAGCTTTGGTTGTTTGAGCAATTTAACAGTTTTTTTCAAATACATTACAGTTCTCAAACTGGTAAATTTGTCCATGAATTAAAGCAATATAGCAGCAGCCTATATGAGGAGAGAAAGACAGTGACAGAAGGAAACCCGGTTATGTATGTACAACAAGACAAAGTGTATTACTACCTAGAATAGAAGTTTGAAGAACGTTTGCAACTGTTGAGATATTGATACTAAGTAAAGGTCATCAACTGTTATTTATTAGCTAACACTCTGGTCTAAGAAACATTCATTGATCTTATTACCATGAAGAATAATTATGAACCATTTTAGGGTCATATTAGACTTATAACCTCTAAAAAAACTACTGAGAAATTATAACAGCTAATTATCAATGTCTTGGTAAAGTTTTAGGTAATATTTTCTCTACATGTAGCCTATGTTAGTGTGATAAAGTGGTTAGGTATGGCCTTTCTTTTAATAATAAAATTGATTGTCATTATTTTTAATAGCCTAATTACGGTACTAACACGCCTTGTGCTCGCAAACGATAATTTTATTTTACGTGCTGTTTGGCACGTTTGTTTCGGTAATAAACTTTCACATTTCACTAAAAATTAATTGAAATCATTTAAATTATTTTGAGATATATATACATTTGGCGTTCTAGACGGTGTCCTTGGTTTATTATCACTTCTTGACTTCAAGTCTTGATAATTATTTGAGTTGTTACAAACTATATTTTAGGAAAACAAAATCATTAAAGCCTATTTAAAAAAAAAATGAAATATTTGTTTTGGTCTTACGACAGATTAGCCTAAATTTAAAATGAAAAAACATCCAGGAGAAATGACTGAAATACAGATATATTACATTTCATCAAATTCGGTCCATCCGTCTGTGATGTATATACTTACAAACATATTTCAAAACTTGTTTGAAATCAGGAGACCTCAAACCGAACATAACCGTAAAACGCCTAACTTATCTTTTTATCGATCGCAAAACGTTGTCTATACTATTTATAGGCTGTATGACAAAGTAAACCACAACATTCCGATTTTTTCAAAATCACCTTCAAGATTTTAATAAAATTTTCTACAAATGTAGCCTATTGATGTACGAAAAAAGTATTGTTAATAAAATCACTATTCAGGATGCAACGCTGAAAATAAAAGTGTCAAGCGTGTGTGTTAAAACCACACAACTAGAGTCCAAAGCAATATAGGAACAGTAATTTTTATAAAGCCGAAGACTTTAGCGGCCTAAAGCCAACATATTAATTTCTTCGTCAGATAAATTTGCATTTCGTAATGAAAATATCTGTTATTTTATTTGATATTTCCACGTAATATTTTTTTAAAAATTCAACTCGATAGTTTTCCCCCTTTAACTGCCCCAAGGTTTTTTGTTTTTTGTTACCGCTATAGTTTTTTCTATATATTATGCAACAATACAAAGAATATAAGCTAAATACAAATTTTGAAATAACAGTGAGTCAGACATTAAGCAAACCCTATATTCGAAAACATATTGTACCGGAAAATTTAGCTTCTAGCTGGCGGGAATGTTTGTGTTGGCAACGGAAGAACTTGTGGGAGACGCGTAGCTTTACGATACCCAATCAATATCCCTTATTTTTTATGTAAGTGGTGAGTTAGCTGTATGAGGACAAATATACGGTTTTCCCAAGCTGAATGTTTGTTCATTCTTGAAAGTTAACTTAAATCGCAATCATTCTTAAAATGCCAGGAAGACTTTAGGGTAGCTTTTCCTGAAACAAGGGTGTCTAATAAATCAACAATTTCACGCGTAGTCGCTCTTTTCAGAAAAACTGGTAGAATGAATGATCGTAGACGTTCCGGGCGACCTTTGGCGTAAGTCATGCCTCAGTGGAAAATATCCGAGCATCCTTGCTACGTTCACCAAGAAAATCAACTGTGTCAGCAAACCAGTCTTACGGGGGTGTTTACCGAGCCTCAAAGACGCTGAAACTCCGTTCGTATCGCATTCACGTTGTGCGCGAGCTTCAAGAACCTGATGGGGAAAAGACCTACATTACTGTCAATGGTTTTGCGTTTTATTTGCAACAGTGTTCATTCAGGTGTTGAATTATGTTTCCACTCTGGTGAAGAATGGTTTCATCTAAATGGCTATGTGAACAGCCAGAACGACAGATGAGTTCAGACAACCCTCACTTTTTCCATGAGACCCCATTATATTCACAGAAGGTTGGAGTTTGGTGTGCAATTTCGAGTAAAAGAATTGTAGGCCCAACTTTTTTTTCACGGAAAGTATAACAGCTGACCGTTACCAGAACATCATGATGCAATTCGTAGAATTGTTTGAGGCTGATGAACGAGACTGCTAGCTGCAGCAGCAAGATGATGGCAACATCTCACCCAGCGAATAGCACAATGATAATGCGGGAGTTCTTTGTCGGATACATCATTTCACGTGGAATGTGGTCGCCTAGATTTATCTCCCTCCCCTCGACTTTTTTCTTTGGAGACATATGAAGGGTAACGTCTATAAGAACAACTCTCACACAATCGACCAACTGAAGACGAAATATCCCGCATAAGAACTAACATGAAGAAACGTCTTGAGGAGCATGTTGCAGCAGATGGAGGACATTTTTAGCAACTATTGTGAGAAAATTGTGAATATGTTATATATTACATTGATAAAGATTATTTGAGAATATTAATTACTGGGATGCGTAATTTTTGGCTCACCAGATATATACAGTCTTGCCTGTGTAGACTAGTTACGATTTACAGTCAGACAGACAGACACACGCGTGAAATAAACAAAGATCTTAGTTTAACCAACGGACACCCCCCCCCAGAGAAAAAAATACTATGAAACCGCCATTAAAAACAGAATTTATCGAAATATGATTTAAATTTGAATGGAGATTTTACTTCAGAAAGAAATTTGTAAAAGACAGAAATTTTTTTAATCAATTTCGACCTACGTCTGTCGTGAAATCATATTGTTCTGTAAAAATGAATAGTTACGTTTCCGATTATTTTGACATATATGTACAAGTGATAAAGATTGTACAATGTTAATACTGTTTTTTTTTTTTTTAGTTAGGAGGAAAACATTTAGATATTTTATAAATGGTTACAATTTTCCTTGTTAAAAAATTCATCAAAGAAAGTAGACTACATAAATGTGTTTTATATAACTATTGATTAACCTTTGGACTGTTAGACTGTCAAAAACATTTGGAACGACTTCTACGAAGTAATATAAGATAAACGGAGCCTGTGTCGGTCTTTCCTGTTTAAATGTTTATAAACAACTCTATTTGCAAACGTCAAGCATCAATTAATATAATTTGTACGACACTTGCGTTACCACTGTTATCAGCAACTCTGGAAAATCCGTTGAAGGAATTTGCATTCCTAATTTCAGTAGACGTTTGAACTGGGTGGAGTAAAGATTACAATATGGAATTACCTAAGTAGACAGATTGTAGTTGCGTTTATATAGAAAGAGAGTCTGAGAAAATTGGTACACGTTGGTAAACTGTGGTATTTTTGTGTGTCCTATTATAATATCTCAACAACAAAATGGTATCATCCTACAAAATTAAAAACAAATTGTATCTCACAGATCTAGGAACTAGTGAAATCCGTTCATAAGTTTCAAATTAGCGGCCGTTCAAAAACGTTAATCAAGAATACATGTCCCGGTTGTCTTTGATATTTTTAACCCAAAAAGTCAAAGGGTTCAACTATCATAACTATCAAGCTGTAATATTTCTTTTTTCTTTTCTAAACCTATGACACACGTTTACCTTGTGACGATGTTATAGAGTTCGGGACCGGAAGTTGAAGAGACCTACTTCAGCAGCGTCCTTTTTGGCAGCAGTGAACAGTTGAGCGGAACTTGATCTGTAGCTATGTTGAAGAGACTAAGCTACCGAAAGGGTGGCACGAAAAATGCGTACACGAGGAAACAACTCCAATTGACGAGGGTAAGTGGTAAATTTTATAAGCGAAATATGCGTACAAACCAGAGAGCTTCCAAGAACCCCAGATCAGCCATCCCTTCACGCGGGCCGAAGCCATTATTCCCAAGAGTGCCAACTCCGGATGCGTCACTGGGTCACTTCAGTTGCCACTTTGTCTCTAACTGTCGTGGGAATAAGGTTAGTTTAGGTTAGGTTAGGTTAGGTTAGGTTAGGTTACTTCCACTTTAAGAAATGTGGAAGTAACCCGTGAACGCCTAAAGGTTGTACGCGTTTTTCGCCTGTCAAAATGTTCTAACGTCATAGCTTACCCTCGTCATATGTCAAAACTTGACCCTGTACGCATATTTCGCAGTACGCATTTTTCATGTATTCACTGAAAGGAGGTAAAAGAACTCGTCCGCTCTCGGAACTAGACGTGGTGTTAAGTGCTGGTCTTTTTTAATTTATGTTTTTATGCTTTATTTCCAAATTAACCTTATTTAATTAATTGGAGTTATGCCCTTCAGGGTTTTTCCGGGGACTCAATACTCAACTCGAACGCGTTGTTTTTATTTAAAACGAGACGAGTTTGACAATGGACTACGCCAAACGTCAGCTTGATTCTTAAATTAGTGTTAGTGTTTAATTAGTAATCAGCTTTAATTAGGCAATGAAATATTAATTAAATTAATTTCTTCAATGTTGGGTACTCTATGATGCATAGGTCGACATATAACGATTTAAACCACAAAATGGTCTAGGGTCTAAACGTACGTTACTGTCACAAATTGGTTTACAATCGTCAAAACCTTATTATATATCACTTTCTTCAGAAAACAACATAGATTAAAACACAAACCAATAAACAAAGTTGTTAAAGAAGATTTACTCAAATAATTGAGAAAAAATCTAATATTATTTAGTGCTAATGATTTTTATTATAATTTTAGTATATCTAAATAAAATGAAAAATAAGAAATGCTTAATAAATCCAGCAGATACAAAACAACAATTCATGCTGTCAATGAGGGGAAATTTGTGCAATATTGTACCAAAAAAAGAAATTGTCTGTTTATACAACACAAAAACAGTTTTTAGTTGCAGTATTTCATCCTAAACTAAATTTGTTAGTTTTACCTTTCTCCTATATATATATATATATATATAGCAATAGAGAAAGTTATGTCAAAAATGCGATGCTAGTTTTTCGTGGATATATCCATTTTAAAGTTTCCTTACTCCAGAGACCTTTGGAATGATATCTGCCTCTGGCGTCTGTAGTCTGTGCAGTATTCTAAAGTCTAAACGTATAAACCGATTATGATCAAGTTTGGTATATCTGCATAATTTGACAATATCTCCCCCCCCCCCATTAACGATTTAGCTCAAATGTATCGTCTAAGGGCACAAACAAGACGTATTGGTCGCCATCTCTCAAAAATCCTGCTCTGAGTTATCGATAAATAAATAATCGACTATAAGGATGTTGTAAAAAACGTAATTTCTCAAAATCGGTTGTACTGATTACGTTCAAATTTTAATGAAATGTAAACATTAGTTAAACAAATCCTTGTGTAAAATCGCAAGTAAAAAAATATTACAGTTTAAGAATAATTACCAAAAAAAATAAACCTTGTATAAAAGTTAAAAGTTAGATTTTAATCAAATAAGAATAATGATGAGGAAGAGAAGCAAACTTTCCTATTTAAAATTTTGGACGGCGCGTCTATAGTTTATAACTTCTAGACTGAAAGTTTGTGTATCGTTTAGTTTTATACTATAGAAACAAGTATTAATGATTGCATTTTCCTTCTATGTAGTTTAAATAGGATTTAAAACCAAATTTCATATAAACCAATATAAAAACATTCATTAAACTTGTTTACTAAAAAAAATCTTTTATAATTTAATATGGAAGCAAAATGGTAATACATTGAAATTAATAACTAGAATGTGAAAACCATTATCTGCATTGAATGTTAAATTATAGTCTAGTACATTGTTATTATGTTACATAGTAAGGCCTGAGGAACTCGAGCTATTATATAACAAATTTAATTATAACTCTTATTAATTATAACTTATAATGATCACGGGATCATAATAATACTACAAAATTAAATAGTTTATCTGGTCAACGCTTGATTTTCAAACCGCTTAGGTAAAAACGCATATGGGTGCAGGTCCCTGATTCCCTACGTCCAAATGCCTTCGCTTAATTTCATAACAGACAGACTTTTCACTTCCCGGGTTGACGGTTTCATTGGTAGAGGCCATAAAAGGCTTAACTAGCGCTTCGTGTTGGGCGGTTGTAGATGAGACTTTGGGAACGGGTATTCCCTTGGATCACTTTCGATCATTTTCATACCCCAGAACTCTGGGGCCCAGAGTATCCTCTTTAACCAGACTGGATGGTCATCAGTCCAGACCCGCGTCTGGAGAGGGAGGATCCGACACCTCTCCCATCACGAACACTTCCTGACCAAGGACCGAAGTGGTTGACTACTGAACAGAAACCGTGCATACGTCATCGGCATAGCAAGCTCACATCAGCTTACCAGATTCAAAGGTTGTCATGTTTTGGTCTGGTAAACACTCCCAGACGCGCTACGGCTCTGCACGCTCAAAAAAAGAAACTAATCCCTATATATGAATGTATAGTGTATATTTATCACCAATGAATCGTGTAGTGTAACAGCCTTTACGAATTGTAAAATATGTATGAGTGTTGTATGTGTGTGTATATTTGGAGATGTTTTAATGCACCACTTCTGTATAGCTAAGGCTCGACGAGGGACGCTAAACCCCTCTCATAGATAGTCTGCACCCTCTGCAATGAAAACCCTAAGTCAAGAGGAATGTAAGATACTGTATATAGTTGAACAGTGTATATGTCTATGTAGATGATAGTTTATGAGTTGTGAGTGATTGGCGATTGTTTGACTGGGGACCGCGAGGGACGCCAAGCCCCTCTTATTACTGATGGGACCATTTGTCTGTGCGCGCGGCTCTGACACTACTAGCCGTTCTCTAAAAGTAGGGCTCGCTCACCCAACTATGTTTGTCTACCTTTCGCGACACATAATTACAGTTTACAAGATTTGTAGTGCATATAGAAACATGATGTTTACAAACAACTCGAAGCTACATTGAAGACAGGTGAATAATCTACGTCCGGCGCGCCGCGCGGGACCACATGTTTTTGGAAATGAGCGATAACCACCCCCCTCTTCCCCGCCGTGCCATAGCAAGCCGCGCGCACAGACAAATGGACCCTACAGTAGGTGCAGCTAGTCTGCACCCCCCTGCGGGGCATAGCATTAATAATTACCGATCTATTTCTATACTACTAGTCTTCAGTAAAGTTTTAGAGAAACTTTTTTTGAAGAAGCTGATGAGATACCTTCAGAAATTTCAAATAATCACAATAAATCAGTTTGGTTTTTTAAAAGAAAAGTCTACAACTGATGCTATTGTCAGTTTGATTGACTTCATATTGCATGGTTTCAATAAACATAATAATATTCTAAGTATTTTTTTTGACATCTCCAAGGGTTTTGATTCAGTAATTTTTTAATTAATTCTGAATAAGTTAGAGCACCTTGGAATGAACTAAATCGTGGATAAACATATATCTGTCCAATAGGACGCAATGTGTACAGGTTTGTATAGGAGGGCTATCTAATACAATACAAATAAACTATATACTCCCACAGGAATCGGTTCTTGGGGCTGTGTGGTTTCTTTTGTAAATAAATGATCTACGTATGTGCGAAGTATAGGGTCAATAAGTTCAACCTCCGTTTTTTGACAGATTTTCACGTTTCTTGGCATCAGGAATCCGAAAAAGTGATTTACGACATGCAGTCCGTCCGTCCGTCGTCGTTCATTTTGTCCATATCTCTTCATAAAATAGACGATCTACTTACATTACATTGTATATTGGACTAGGTAAGTACCATGATAGCGCCCCATCAACTTTATATACGTAGTAATAACTAAGTCATCTCCAAATAGCCGAATAAGTTTCAAATATTAATCATCACCCTTATGTAGATGTCGTTAAAAAAACAACATACTTCTTTTGTTATAATAAATATATTTTCTTGTGAAACTTTTTGTGAGAAAGGTTTTGTGGAAGATGACAACATTTAAAAGAGGAAAACAAACAAGAGGCCTGTTTGTGACATAACAGAAATAATAGAAGGCAATAAAGAATTTAACATTAAACACACATAAAACTGCATCAAATATAGCCTATCACTGGAGATTCAAATAAGTTGACAATAGATGTAATTGTTGCATTATGGTGATAGCCCTATATGTTAGGGTATGTATTTCATAACTTACCATGTATTGGTGAAAAATCTATAGCATTTTTATTAAATAGTAAGCATTAATTTGGCTCAGATATTACATAAAATTTGATAAATCTAAAAAGAAATTTGAAAATCGAATTAAAGTAAATGTTGGAAGTGCTCTCCCCCTACATTCAAAAATAATTCCACCCGTCGCATTTTAAAAATATTCTGAAAAGCGCAATGACGTTAATATTATTGATTTCTCGACTTATATAATGTCGAATATGTGCAATTGTTCTCGGATGATCTGCTTACACTCTGTCCTTTAATAAACACTCCAATATAAAAATCAAAAGATTTGGATATCCACAGAAATAATACTGTCTACAATCTGGTTGTGAGAACCATTGAAGCACAGGATGTGTGACAATTTACACCATCATGCTGGATGTAGCCTTATCATCAAGTTGTTCCATAAATCCCACCGTTTTAAGAACATGGCCGACCAATCTTCATGGCAGATAACGCGCAATAAATAACCAATCTTGTCTGAACGCAGTGGATGGTTCATTGATTGCATGTGTGTTTTCGGCCAACCAATTCGCAGAGTTTTGTAAATTCAAATATCCAGATATATGAAACTACACCTCATAAATAAAGCATATTATGAAAAGAACGACATAGCTCTACATTTAATAAATTTGGAACTATTGGCAGCACCAAACCCTTTTCCGGTGTGTGCTCCTATTAGCTGCCTCATAGAATGAACTTTGTAAGGCCGAACTTTGCTTTCTTGACACCTCGTAAAATATATAATAATAAACCATTTCAAATATCATCACAAGCTTGGCACATGCTATTTTTTCCACTTTAAATAAGGAACAATTCAATTGTTTCCAGTTTCCGACTGATCGATAAAATTATTGGCTTGCTTGGAATGATCCGAACACCAAACTCAATCTGAAAGGCTCCTTGGGCAGTAACCATCGAGTTCGTAATCCAGTAGGGTTTTTGTAATAAAAACTCGGTATTCTTTAGTACACTGCTTGCTTGCCAACTAACCGCCACCTTAAAGGTAATTTAGAAAACAACAAAATACCATAGCATTTGCAACAATGCCCGCTGTTTCGAATTTCTACAATTTGATTCAGTTTTATATAATTTGTGTGCTTAATAAATATTTAATGTTAAATTAAAATGTAAAAAGTTTTCTAAGATCACTTTGTATACATTACGATGATCATATTTAGTGGATCTTGTTACTTGGTATAATCTCAAATTGATTTTTTATAGTTATTATAATGAATCAGTTGTTATTTAATTTGAAAAATTGGTTGTTATGGTAACAAATGTTAAAATAATTTTTTAAACTTTCAAGAAACAGACAGCTGATTTCTCATAGGCTTAGTGTATTTGAAAGGTTTGGTCTTTTAGAATTTTTGATGGAAGTCAAAAATTAAAAATTCGCCTTTACTAAAATCGACAAACTGTAGAATTCTGATTATGTGAATAAAAATCGTGTTTACAGTCGAATAGTTTTTTAGTTATAACGTTTGTTACATTTCTATTTTAACTCACTCCAAAGGGTTAGCTCCAAAAATCTACAAAGAAAAGTATACACAAAGGGAGAAATCAAAGCTCTAAACAATTCTATTCGAAATTTTATTAAATAGTTATACTTCAAAGCACTTCGTAATGCTAGCTCACGCTCTTAAAGTGCCTTTCGTTTAAAAAATCGATAAGAGAGTCCAGACACATAGATATTTTACTAAAACATTACTCTAGCTTGAATTAACATTAAAACAACGATTAAGAAATTGTAGACATTTTCGTCTTCTTTCAAATAGCTAAGCTTTCCTGTCGCTCTGAATGAGAATTTATTCCTTTTTAAACTAACTCGACCTTTTCCATAAAGAACCCATTAACTATCACAGATTTCTCCTCACTGATATATATATATAATTATTGGCAATATTAACGGTTTCCATAAATTACGACTCTACCTATTATAGCGACAGAGTTCGTATTTTAAGCTAAATATTAATTTTACAGATTATACGATGCAAACAGTATTAATATTATTCTCCGAGAGAGTTACATTTATTTTCCAACTTTCATATCAAAATATTTTGTTTCTTTATATTTTCATTATGAAACTATTAGAATACCAATTATCATCCAAAGATATACAGCGTTTTATATAATTGAACTGTAATTTCAAAGTACACAAAATAATAGGTTAACCGGCCTCCAAGATCGAAGTACAACCGGGTGAATTATTTGAAAACAAATCGTGTACCGACTCTAACTTTACACTCTCAAATCATACAATTGAACTACAGACGGCAGTAAATATTTTTAGTTTTCTCTTAAAAATTACATAGTAGCTAGTAATAACACTGTTAAATAATTTAACAAAAGCAACGCTAGGGATAAATTCATTTCTAGTATCCACTACGAAGTCATTTCATAAATAGTTGACAAAGAGAAAGAGGCTTTCTATTTCTACTTTTTTCTTACAGAAAACACACGACGAATAACTCACAAATAAATGAAAAAACAACTTTTTGTTTAAATTGATATTCCCTTGACAAATGACAGCCTGAAAAAAAAATTGCCACTAAAAAACATTATTTTCATTTAATTTCCAACGAAAAAAAAATATCAGCACTTATTGATCCTGATGATGCATGTCTTATAGAATAAAACTACAAATATGAGAGGTCATCGTTTAATAAAATTTGTCGTGGGTTTCATTTTAATAATTAAATTTGCGATGTTCGCAATTCGACAACCCAAGACATTAAAACTGTTTAAAAATAAGTTAAACTATTAAACGATAAACGGGCGTCCGGTTAACTTCCAATGCTAATATGGATACGCTCTTAGACAAGTCTAAAACGAAAGGTCAGCAAGTTTTTACCTCGAAATTTTAATTTTCTACAAACGTAAAAAAAATGAGAACATACGTTGCTAGCAGTTCGTTATGTAAATTCTACTTTTAAAAAGTATTACACCTTTTGTGAGAAACGTCGACAATTAGCAATATTTTACAGCAGCGTGTTCAAACCAATCAACTCGCAAGGACAAAAAGAGTCAAGATTATAATGATAATAAAATATAAAACTCCTCCGCCTTTCCAATTAAAAGTCGTTGCTCTGCCAAAGTCAAACTTGACCTCTAAATCTTGACCCAGGAGTAACAAAGCTGATTACCTTGGAATACCGGCGAATTGGTGCACGTAATTTTTAAAATACTACTCAGCTGACAGTTTATTGTTCTGAGGAGAAACACATTTATACAGCATAATTTCAAATAACACACATACTAGTTTATTATTTTAAGTTGTTACTTCAAAATATTTGTTGTGCAATTTCTAACGCCCATTCTAATAGTTAAATTGTTATTATTCTTACTTTTCCTGAGCTACAGTCCTCCATGAACTTTGGCTTTCTGTGCATACGTCTATCAGCAGCAACAGATCTCCAGTTCCTCACCCTTTGCCTTCCACATCCAAGTCCACACCATCCTTCCATTTCATTCTCTGTCTGCTTTTCTCACTTTCTTTTGCAGGCCTACAATTCTCAATTTTTCTGACACTTTTTGATAAAGACTCTATAAGGTACAAATGACCAATTCACCTAATTCCACCGAGGCTTAAGAAATGTCACTATATTTGTTTGAAAATAGGTGTTTTTTTCGCATCATCCACGAGCCATTCTCATTTTTGCACGAGTTCGTAAATCATTCCCATAACCTTCTTCTCAAGTATATTTATTTTTCTTGTGGTTTAAAGGCAAAAAACCTCGTGATCGCCATCGTCTTAAAAAAACAAAAAAGAAAGAAAAGAAAATACCCCTAACCCTCTAATACTATAAACGCTTCAGGATCGGAAGAAAACAACAGTGATCAAGAAAGACCTTATAGGAAAGAAGAAATAAAAGGATCTTACTCAAGACTACATGTAGATACAGCTAGGGCCCATCGGGATTACCACACCCATACTCGTTATAGGTAAACAAACATAAACAACAAAGACCCCTGGCCCTCGAATACTTTAATAGCATCAGGGTCGGAAAAGCACAAGAACAGATAGGAAAGATGAAAGGACTTAACCTAACATTAGTGTAGATCCAGGTAGTATACCTCGACATTGTCACGCTCGTACTCACTATAGTGAGCCTCTGAGGGTACAAATAACCATATCTTATTCGTTAAAGTCACCTCAATTGTAAATTTCTCACTAAAATCGTTATTTTTTAAATCAGTAAAAAATCCCTGTTCTTTATTTTTCTATAATTTTGAGATATTACCGAGCGTGAAAAAGTACGTAATATTTTCTTCTTTTTTTTTATCTCCTTAAGCGTTGCATTTATGAAAACACTATTTATTGGTATAAATAGGCCTTCTTTTAATACATCAAAAACCCGTCACAAATTTTATTTAGGAAAGTTCCTAGAAAATCAAGTTGAGGTTTTTTTAAAACCTAAAGTATGCCTAGCGGTATATCATGTTATAGTACAACACAAAACCGTATTATTCCAGTTATATCCAGCTAAGGACAGTTAGGGGATGAGACGAAGGCAGTATACACTAGTAGCAGGTGTTGTATTGAATATTCTTCTTCACACTGTCAAACATTTTAAAATGGTGAACAAATATTGTACAAACTTTCTAACGCAACCACACGACAAAAATAAAGCCTAAACAAACTAATCCAGTCAGAAGATGTCGGTTAAAAGTAAAACTGTAACATTGACGCCAACTTAGTAGATTAAGTGTAGGATGTCTACAAAAATACGAAATTCTAGTAATGCCAATAAAAATTCCATTATCACACAATAATAAGCATGTATAATATTTAATTCCATTTATCAAAGAAATGTATTTTGTTCAATATTTTTTTCTTCAAAATTTCATATTTTTTAAACATTTAAAAAAATCTGTTATTATGAACTAAGTAAAATTGAATTCATTAATTTTAAAAAAATTTTAAACACAAGTTTTTGGCGCCACAGTGGTGCTTACACACCCCAACATGCAATGTACTACAAAACAGATCCTCTAAATGTAAAAGATGTTTTATTGTGCCATGTAGGAAGTATTAAAAGTATTGGTTGAAATAAAGAGATCTTATTTTTGACAATAACTTCACTCTTTCTCGTCGTAGAAAAATGGGGTTTGTACAAAGAATTGAAATCTGCAAGTTTTTATGTAATTCAATAACACACAAGCTATGAACAAATAATTGTTTAAATTAGCCACCTTTTTGACCTTTTTATTTCATTTTTTGTAAATTACAATAGGGTTCTACAAAGCACACTAAAGGTCCTCTATACCAAATTTGATGTTCTCTCTTCATTTTTATGGCGGCTATCGTGCTTACGACGACAACGACGACGGATGGACAGCAGTACGAAAATCACTTTTTCTGTTTCCTAACCCATGAAACGTGAAGATCAGTCAAAAACGAAGGTCAATGTTTTTGCGATTAGCAAACTTACTATGTTTCGTATAATGGGTAATATAAAAAAAAAATCTAAAAGTTTCCATTTCGCTCCCCAAAACAATAGTTACACAGTTTTTCCTTAATTTCAGAAAATAGTTTGGTTAGGTGTGCAAAAATTTTATTTATTTTGCTTAGAACTACAAACGCAAAATAAGACCATGGCTTCATCCGATCTTTTATAAACACGAATTTTTATTTGTATGATAAACCAACTAAATGGCTAAATAAAGGACTAAACTATCACACATTTTTGAGTAAATACTGAGGTCCTCCGAGTTACAGAAAGTACTCCTGATATAATCTTTATGATTATTTCATGTAGAAAAATATTAACTGTAAGTAGTTAATATTTTATAAATTGAAAGTTAGCCTAATAAATACTTTTCAAAGTAAGTTTTTCCCCCAAAATCTGATTCTTAGTAAACTATTTCCATTAAAAACTATTCCAGTATTTCATTAAAAATTAAAATCTATTTTCTGTTTTTAAAAAACAGTGTAAGTTACGAAGGCTTCATTTGGTATTTTACAATTTACGTTTGAAACGTAAGTTGGATATTGGTAGCGTCACCATAACATAATCGAAACGTAGTAACGATGAACGTAGATCCTTCTACGTAACGTAGTTTTGGTGATGTATCGATTTGTGTTTATTTTCTCGAGAGATTCAGTAATAATTGTAAGATTAAGTAGTCAAAATATAATCGTATAAACTATCAAACAAAATCCATTGGTCACCAAAATACAGGAGATATCAGTCAAAAAGAGAAAAGTGATAGATGCCGTCAGAGATGAAGTTCCTGAATATCTCTGACAACTAGTATAGTGGTACAATCAACAAATGTAGGATGGGTCTCAAGAAAGCTGCAAGGGTAATGCTGCATCTATTAACCTGGGAATATTCTTCTCCATGTTTTGCAGAAATATTAGTTTAAGTCACCCCCCCCCCCCCAATGTCATCTGTCGTCTTCAATCTTGCAGTGCTCTACAATAAATTGTCAATTTTCATCATATTTGATTTGTGGACATATTTCGGAAATATTTGGAAGCGTTTTTTTTCATTTGTTGAATAATTATTTTGTCCTTAATGTTTAAAGGCGAAAAACCTCTCGATCATCATCGTCTTTAAAAAAAGAAGAAATGAAGATAAAATAAAGACTCCTAGCCCTCGAATATTCCAATAGCGTCAGGGTCGAGAAAGAAGAAAAGTTGGTCAAGAGAGATGGAATAGGGAAGGGGGAAAAAAACTACATGAAGAAAGGTAGGGACCAGATGGGACCCTCGAGATTCCTAGACCCGTAGCACTATAATGAGCCCCTAAGGGTAGTTGTTGGATAATTAAATTTTAGGGTACGTGCCATATGTCCTAAATACAAAAATTGGTCAAGAGAGACCGGATAGGAAAGATGAAAGAGAAGGGTCTAACCCAAGACTACATGAAGAAAGGTATAGATCCAGCTGGTGCCCTCAAGATTCCCAAACCCGTAGCACTATAATGAGTCCCTAAGGGTAGTTGTTGGATAATTAAATTTTAGGGTACGTGCCATATGTCCAAAATACAAAATTTTGTATTAAGTTTTTGGTTTTGTGTATGGGTGTGTAACAAACCTAGTTACAATGTTTGAACACATGTGTCATGTAAACTATCGTAAACGTTCCACATCTTACAAAGTAAACATTTACAGAAAATTATCGATTTCGAAGTGTTCGCTTTATCTAGAATCTAAAGTCTAGAGCATAAATACTTTAAAATTTAGAAGGAATCAGAAAAGCTGACAGTAACATTTTAAATATACTGTGCAAAATTTGCCAATTTCCTCTCCCTATCTAGTTAATTACGAAATACTACAAAATGTTACAAATACAATTACTGTTTACAGTTTTTTACAGCACAAAAAAAAAGCTGGATAAAAGTTTGCTATTAATAATAATAATAAACGATTTAATTAAGCTTCCTACTGTAAAATTATATCTAAAAAAGAATGCTTATAAGAAAAGTTTACAAAGGTCAAACGAACAGACGTCTCGTTATTTATGTCTGCAACGAAGTTCTGTATGAGTTCACGTGGTGTACAGTTGTAGACTTGGAAAATATTTATAGTAGACAACACCCACAGAACTGTGGCCTTCTGTTTTGGTTATTTACCAACTCCACGTGTTTCAGTGATGTTTGACATAAGTTGTGGGTGACTGGGCAGTTATAATCTGTGACCCTTGAGGCAGTCTGGAAACCCAAAATAAACACAATCTAGTATCAACAAGAAACATTTTATGGAGAAGGTTTTTTAGAAAACAAAACACAAATAACCGAGGAAACCATTTAAGTTATGGCTTTTTTTTCTCGAAATACGTACAAACATTGTAAAGCGTCAATAGACACGAGAAAAGACAATTTTATCAACGTAAATATTCATTTGTTACAATTTCTTATGCGAGAAAATTATGTCTGGATGAATATTTTTTCCAACGTTTCGTTGTTAGGGTGTAGTTTTATTACTTTTTCTGCGAAATCGGGTTTGACGTTGTACCACAAACCATCTAATAAAGAAATTTATTAAAACGGAATAAAAATCGCTTTAGCCGTTTGGTCTGTAGACACAATATGTCCGAACATCTGAAAACTTTAGAATTTGTTTACGGTTTTAGACTCTGATTAGGTCTAAAATGAAAAAAAAATATCAAAATTCGATTAACCTCTTTCTGAGTGATCTAATCGTGCGCAACAAAGACCGATCTTTTCATTAAAAAAATATAAAAACCCTAAAAGAAGTTATAAAAAACTACGAACAAATTTCACAATAAGTGAGTTAGCGGAAGGGATACTCTTCTACACTTTTTCACCTTCAATGACAACACATGGAAATAAACTAGGAAAATTAAAAAAAAAATTAGTTTTCTTTCTCATACACAGAGTGAAAAAAAAGTTTCTTATCCACTATTTTTTTCCACACTTTTCGTCTATCAATTTCGGACTAAATAAAGTTTGCGTGATGCGTTAAATTTTTCGGTCGCCATATTGGATTTGAGTCCTTATTTTAATGGCCACATGGTGTTTTTTGATATATGATTCAACATCGTTTTTCGTTCAGTGGCATATTTTTTGATATTTCTTACTTGTCTCCAGTTATTCACGATAAACCCCAAAGATGTATGAAATTTGATAATTTTTCAAATACTGCAAATTTAATGTTTTAATTGTGCGGAACCCATGTTATTGCACTAGACTATAACATTAACACTTGACCTCAATGGAATGGTCTTAAACTGCTTTTTGAATAAGAAACTAAGACACTCATTAGTACAGTAATACAATTATACTTATCTGTATTTCCATAGATGTCTTGATAGGTGAGAGATATAAAAATTAAAAAATGCATGCCACTGAACTCAGGGTTGGACAAAGATCATGTTTCAAAACAAAATGCTTCCGTTAAAAAAAAATACTAAGTCCTTCATCTCAAAATTGATTCAAGATGGCGGCCAAAAATATAACACATCACGAAACTTATTTTAAGTAATTTATACAGAAACTTCATTTAGTCGGAAATCGATGACAAAAACTGTGGAAAAAGTAGGAGGAGGAGGGACTTTATTTAGATTCTGCATATATAATAGACACACAAAATAAAGTGATGGGTCAATAATCGATGTCTAGTTTTTTTGTAGTAACCTCTAAGTATGTCGGTCATCTCTGCAGTGCTTTAAATCTCAAACAAGAGGATCAACTTCGGTATGTAAGATTATTTACCTATTTATTTCCAGGAGTTTTTATTATTATTTTCTATTAGTTCAGTAACTAAAAATTTTCAAATGATTCGTTTAGATTTTTCAAAATTGCTCATGAATTGTAATTTTCTTTTACTTGCGATTTGACGCATTGGTTTGCGTCATAAATACTTTTACATCCAAGATTTGACCAAAATCACTTTCGCTGAATTTTAGAAATTCAAGCATTTACGCCAATAGTTCATTTAGGTAAAAACCAAGCGCCCTTATAATTTCCCGCCCGTGTCTATCCGTCTGTAAATCGATTACCCAGGCAAGACGACGAATCCTATATATTTCAAATTTTGCATTTATACTTTTTGTATTGTCCCACATACAGGAAAAATATAGCGGTAACTAAAAATGACCTTGGAGTAGTCAAGGGGTTTAAAACTATCGAGTTTAAATTTTTGTCCCCGAATTATTATGTGTAGGGAATCAAATAAAACTAGATGTTATTCTGATTACGAATATGTATGGTTACTTCATGAAAAAAAACGTGTTGACACTAGGCCGCCTAAAAGACTTTAAAAAATAACTGTCCCTATATGTCTATGAACTCTTAGTGTGGTTTTAGCACATCTTTGACCCTTTTAATTCCTTTATAACTAACAAACAACAGGAGATTTTTGAGGAGATAGTGACTATTATGTTTAGTTTGGTTTCACACAGACTAGATTTTAGCAAAGTTTGGTTAAAGTTAATAGCTTTGGTAGCAACCCTTTTAATCTAGATTAGTATTTTGTTTTGTCTACGGGTATGTGAAACAGATTGTACAATATTTGGGCACAGTGTATAACTGGTAAATATAGCTCTTCCCATGACTCTAATCTCTGAAAAAAAAGGGGGGGAAAAACATTTCTAACAAACTTTCCTACATTTTTCATTCCTAGTGTACAATATATCCTCATTAATTCTTAAATGTCAGCTTGTCTTCTTCAAACAATTATACTTGAGGAAACTTAGCAATCTGCAATCGTGAAAAGATTTTATAAAATGTTATCACTTGGTTCATTTCTGGTAAACATTCGTAAATTATTTAATGACAAACATGACTTTCCATTATTTAAATAAATTGTGCGTAAACTTTCTTACTCAGAAACATGAAAATACATTTTTAAGTAATTTGATACAAAGGTTTTACAACAACGACTCCCCTTCCCAAATTCAAAAAATATGGATTTTTTTTTGTTTTAATCTCTCGAGATAAGCCAGAAATATGAACACACACACCCAAATTTTATCAATTTATCTACTCGTTTGTAGAGCACAGAGTACTGCATAGGAGGTTATCCAAGGGAGATAATTTCGTGAAAAAATCTTCAAAGATTTGTTTACCCATTAAATAACTTTCACTATAATACGTATAAGTGATGATGTTCAAATTTCTCATAATAAAGGTTATATTAATGTTTGCGACATACAATCGATGACAACATATTTTAAAATTAATATATTTGTTACGGAAAAGGCTAAAACAATATTTGTTCGCAGTTTATTTAATATTTCAAATTATTTAAGGAATACATATGAGTAAAAACTGAAAACTACTTATTTCGTGAAAACCCAAATTGCATTATTAGGAAGTAACGACCCACCTATGTTTCAGTGAAAGTGGCATGTTTCTTTGTAGAGATTTCACTAAGCCTACCCTTATTTCAGCAGCAAGTAGGAATGTTGACCACACCTGAGAAATAGTTTCTACACGGAAATGTTTGATAAGGAGGTGTATTGACGTCATCAGGAAGGTCTACGCAACAGCTGATTATAGTATTGGGAAACAATTAAAATACAAACATTTGGAATTTTACTTTTGCTTAGCTACATCCCATATTCCAACTTAGTCGACAAAAAATTTAAACAGAAAAACTTGAAACGTTTTAGTTTAAGATTTATAAATACCAAATCCAGATCAAAACAGAGGATATCTGTACAGCTGAAACGAGGACCAATATTTCGTAATTTTTCAACATTCTCTTCGTTTTATGATGTTCTAGTTGTACTCTACAAAGCAATTTAAAATAAAACCCCATACCTATTCGAAGCATCGCAAATATTTTCGTAAATAATGAGGATTCAGGATTTTTATACGTATATACACCTATAAGGGGGGAAAAAGGAAAAAGGAAAACTAAACTGACATCAAAGAAGACGATTTCCATTCATAGGAATCATCTACCTGTACAGCCTCACACAACTGGACCGAATTTCGTATTAATAAAAATAAATATTTTCCTTCAGCAGTATAGTTGTGATATACAACGTAAAAATTAATTTTAAAACACTGCACTTGCTTCGAAAGTTCTCAAATATTACCGGAAAAGAGTACAAGTGATATTTACATTATATATCGATAGTAAGAACATGGCGATAATTCAAAAATCTTTCTAATACTACTTATAACAGAGAAAAAAGAGGGAGAGAGGGAGAGAATTGACTTACTGAGTTTTCTCCGTGTATTTCTTATATAACTTATAAACTTTAAGTGACATATTTTACTCATTTTAAAAGATATTAATTAATTTTAACAGAGTATAAAAATGCTTGATAAACTCGTAATACCGTAAATCAAATTTAATTGAAATCATGTTTTTTAAAATGAAGTCAATGTTAATTTTCGTTTTTCATCAATTATTCCTTATCTGTAAGGATCCGGCTTCACAGACGACTAATAAACTTAAATGCAAAACCACTTTTTGGCCTCAGGGAACCTGAAAACGGATATTTCCAAAACAAAAACTCTACGTGAGTTTTTGTGAACCATCGCATAACTTTATCAATCCTATAAATATGTAAGAAAGTAAAAAAATTGATTCAATTTCCCTCAACGATAGACGAAGAGAGTTTCAGTCAGGTAAGCGAGTTATTACAACACTTCCCTGTGAAATTGATACATTGATTCATCATAAGTCCTAACCCAAACAGTGGTTTCTGAAAAAAACTCTAAACAAAATTTATTTGCAAAATGACTCAAAATATATTTGCACATATTTTTTCTCATTGATTTAAGCTACTTTTGCGAAGTGAGGCATAACTCCCCCCCCCCCCCCAGTACAAAAAATAACCTTTAATTCGACAACTGTTGATTCGTTCATTTTTTCCCCCTATTTTATACTACCGATTTAAGTTGTCCGGTGTCATTAAGTCAGGAAGTGTGTGTTTCTAAGAACACTATAGTGAAATTTTTGAATCGTGATTTAGTTATCTTGGGTTTTTCTGGGAGGAAATCTGTTTCCAATTTGCTGATATTCTCAATTAATTCGTCCCTAAATTATTATTGGTTGTCTATTAGATATGAAACTGTGTCAGACCATAAGAAAGCCTAATCATGACGCAATTTGAACAGTGTTCAAGCAAAAATCCTTGAGATTATGTTTATTGCTAATTAAATTAAAATGATTGTTATAATTACATTGTACTTGTGATACTTTATAGGATCGGCAATTGGTTGATAAATATAGAAACATTGACGTCACATGTAGTCAGTATATACTTGATAAAATCTAATCTATTGGTGCAATGTAATGATCGAATTAATTAAAAATTTAAGCACCAATCACCTTTTTAATGTCAAAAAAATGTATGTAATTCACGAGCTTTTAGTGAGTACAAACGTTTTCAAGACCTGTCGAGTTCAAACCCGTAATTTTTGGAATGGTGTAAGTACGGTCGCCTGTCTTCAAAAGTACACGGTACACAACTATCATGAAAGAAAACAGATTTCTTTTGCTTTTTTTGTATGTTTGCTCGACTACGTCCTCGAACTTGATAATAATATTACAGAATGATCAACTTAATATGGCCACCAATTATAACAGAATAAATTACCTTGATTTCATATTCCTGCCTTTTATTTTTCTTTCATATGACGATCGTTTCACCTTTTCCTTCAGTCATTATCAAACGTAATATTTCTTGCAACTTGAGGCTCGTCAAGCATATAACCTTATTATTAGTTATTTTAGTTTATAACCTTTCGTGGAATAGTTTTCAGATTTTTTTCATTTTTATAAAATTCTTGCTGAAATATAAAGTTGGAAATTTTGTGATCAATTTTAGAAATTTTACGATGAAGAATTTAAAATTTAATATTTACTCAATTTTTAATGGGTGCTTTAAATTATTTTGTTATCTTCAATTTGGGATAAAAATATAATTTCCTACTTAAAATATGGCTATTTGAAGAAGGTGTTTATTAAATTATTTCGTTTCTAGGTATTAATCTTCTATAAGAGATGTTTGCATGAAAGCGCTTGCCTATATTTATACTGAAAATTCATTATAAATTCAGATTTTCCTTATTAAATTGATGACACGAAAATAATTATAAACACCCACGAAAAATTGAGTAAATAATAAATTTTACAATCATTCATAGGGCGTAGATTCTAAACGATTAGGTTTATAAAAATATACCCAAACAAAAAAGTCTTAAAATTGCATGATATAGTAAAAAACAGCACAATGGTGATGCTATTTAAAAAACTAAATTGGCCGAGAGGCGATTTTTCAAAATTTGGGTAGCATATTTTCAAATCCCGTAAAACGTAGGGAAGATTCTCCAATTAAATTTTTACATATCTCTTATACTTTTATATGGTGGCTATCCTGTGTTGACTAATAAACGAAATAAAACAAAGCTCAAGGCTATATTAAAAGAAACACTGAAACAGTGTTTATAACTGCTACATATTGACGTTTTCCGATTATTTTTCCAAACACAATCATTGTATAATAAAACCCTACCGTGTTTCTTAAATGTTACTAGCATTTCGGAATAGTAACAATTAAAACAGCTCTTGGCTATTATTGTGACTTTTAACTTTGATGTTATGTTTTTTAACAAATTTTAAATTTCGATCTTGGTATTAATATAACAGATCATCAAACCGTAAAAGATAGCAAATTCAACCTCAAGTCCTAGATTAGAAGTAACTACTAAAACGTCCGCCATTTTGAAACTGTAAAACCATTTCTTTCGAATAATAATAATATTCAACTAACAATAAATCAGCCTACTTGAGAAAATCGGTTTAAAAAAATCATCTTAAATTCTGAGTTTTTTTGACTGATATTTATAAAATTTTGAAGTTATTTTTTTTATAAATTTGACTTCTATTATAAATAAAACCTCTATTGAAAAATAACAAAAGTTAGAGACCTGATAGTAAAGTGAATGAGAAGGATCTAACCCAAAACTTCCTCGGAATTGCCAAGACCGTACTCACTAAAGTCAGCCCTGAGGATGTAGCACAATTAATTAAAATACTTTTATTTGAGACGATAGGGGAAAGGAGTAGCTATTCTTTACCGATTATTACTTTATTATCACCAATTGCAGGGTCTACCTATATATCAACACTTGCAATTTGTTCCTAATCCTTATATTATTTAAAAAAACACACAACAGCACATAATATATGACTATGTACCAAATTATATATTTAGGTAATTAAGATATAACTTAATCTATACTCATTAGCCACCGTCTTGGTAATCTCACAAATTTATTTTCATTTTATATTTGGAGGAATGTTATTGTATTATCTTAGTGCAATGTTTTAAAAATGCATAAACAATATTTTTTTTCTTTTAGCTTTTGATACCTTTGATACTCTGATACTCTTGTATATATAGCCCTACTGTATTTAAACTTTGTTGTCAAGTTAACATTATCACCAAATCGTAAGTAATTATATATAAATATATCAAAGATATAACTACCTAAATACTTTTAACGAGTGCTCTAACATCTTTTTCTTAGCAACCAATCCAAATTATTTATCATTGAATCAAGATTATATACCCCCCCCCCCATATCAAATACTACTCTATCCTACTTTAAAACACGAAAAACTGAATGTTTCGCATAATGCGTTTTAGATATAAATTATTTAAACAAAAATAATAAAATTAGGTTCGTTTTCAATGTTAACCTACTCTCCTCCAACACAACCGCAAAGTGTTTGCAGAAACCTGTCTTCAACAATTTGACACGCAAATTCAGACTCATGTCATGTATTGTATTATGCATTTTAGTATTTTTTAATTTGCGTAAGCCTATAATATTTTGCATACAGTTGCTTTACAATGTTGACTTTTTTAAATGATAAACGGTTCACGAAAACACCTATTGCCTACAAGCTACCCTTTCCCGCATACCAGTGCGCTTTGCTGTTTTTTCTCACACCACAGGTTCCCATGGCAACAACAATAATACATAAATGTTCTAACTTCAAACGTTGTTTCTGAACTACACAATCTAAAATAAGTAAATGTTATAGCAACATACTATTTCTTATGGTATGTAACTTGTCTTGATTTTCCACCTTTACAACTGCATCTGTGGGGAAAAATTTGCGTTGATTCGTGCAAAAATTGGCATTTCTCAACTTGAGAAAATTGCCGTACGCTCGCTAGGCGTAGTGCGACAAACTTTTTTCTCGTTTGGAAAAAAGTCATTTGCACATTTATCACACAAACATCTATTATAAGACTTAGTCATTTAATGTTTAGAAAACCATAACCATAATGCATCAGTTCCCGGACTGCATCACGTTGGCCACATGTCCCGGATATAATAAACCGCGAAATCGTCTGCAAATAAAAATTCATTTCCCTACAGTCATATACTATTTATATAAATATACAGAGTGAATCAAACCACCCGTACGGTATGTAGCCACTGAACCAAATGAGCTACAGCCTTCATTTTAACTTAAACCACCCCTATTTCGACCCTAGAGAATACAGTAAAAATGTTTTCAAATATCAAAAAAACGAAAGAACTATTTTTGGGGTGGGGGTCGTTTTGGATTTTTTTAAAATATAAAGGTATGTCGAGTGATACCTCATTTTAAAGGTCTCTATTCACTGATCATTTTGGGGGGAAAAAATTAACTTGTCTTACTGCGTATGTACAGAGTGTTCCAAAACGACAAAAGTCGTGCTTTACAGTTAGTTTTATTGTTACCACATAACATGGCCTACATAAACCAAATTTTTATCCTAGGTTCATAAGAAGATACCCTTTCCAAAAATGTGCTTACGTTGCTCCTTACACAAAAATTTTCAAATTTTAAAAGTAGACTACATAAAATTGGGGGGGGGGAACATATTAAAACTCAAAAACTCCAAATAGTAACGTTAGTCGTGAAGCACATCATTGAAAAGGTCTTTCAAAAACAAACTTTTTTTTATATTTGACTTTATCGCTAACCGTTTCAAAATGGTGCCAGGGAAACTTATTTTCCAACACTCTTTATCACCTATTACTCAATGAGATTTGCCATTTTTTGGTGGGTGGGTAGTAGGGGGGGGGGGGTGTTGACACCAGTCTTTCCTATTCACATTACACTTAATCAAATAATTTTTCATTGAAAATAAGCAGTGCATTAAAAATGTGTAAGGATTTTAAATTTTCCAAGTACGATTAAAAATTATTTAGTAGCTTCCCTACCTTTAAACAGATACAAATTGAAGTTCTCAAAGTTTTAGTTGTGATTTTCGTAAGGTCGATAAGAGAGGTACAGCCTAAAAAAAACCGTCTTTCACGCGTCATTGTGAAACGGTTAGAGATAAATACGGTCAAACTTTAAATACAAAAAAAAAGTTTTTTTGAAAGACCTTTTCAATGATTTGCTTCACGACTAACATTACTATTGGAGTTTTTTGAGTTTTAATCTGTTTTCCCTAAAATTGTATACATTTTTAAAATTTGGCTTACGTAGGCTATGTTATGTGGTAACAATAAAACTAAGGTGTAAAACACTACTTTTTTGACGTTTTGTAACACCCTGTACATATGAAGTAGTTAAAACTTTATTTCCAAAATGATCAGTGAATAGAGACCTGTAAAATGAGGTATCACTCGACCTACCTTTACATTTAAAACTACCTTTTCCAAAAACGACCCCCACCCCCAAAAAATCTCTTTTGGGGTATTTTTGATATTTGAAAACATTTTTAACGAATTCTCTAGGGTCGAAATAGTGAGGTTTAAGTTAAAACAAAGGTTGAACCTCATTTGTTCAGTCGCTATACATCCCGCACGAGTTGTTGATTCACTCGAGTATATATATATATATATATATATATATATATATATATATATATATATAATGATTTTTTCGTAAATACAAATGTTGATAATATTATTCGCTATACAATTGATCTAATTGGATAAAATGTTACTTCTCAAAATTCCTCCACCCCCCTTCCATTTTTATCTACTTTTGTTGTTAAAAAGAATCTAATTTCACGACATTTCTAATTTGTGTGTTAAATGTATTAAAGATTATTATATATATCTTAAAACTCTCCAAATGGTAAGGTAACGATTTCCCTATAGCCTGTGATACTTCTAATCCAAGGTTTCATTACAAAAATACGCCTCTAGAATTACTACCATCATGTTACGGTCGGAAACAATCGATTATTGAACAATCGCAGTGATTATCGCCAGAAGCCAAGGTCCTAATCAAACAATGTAATAATTACATAACCAAACAACACGCGGATACCATCCGAAGAATACTCTTGTCGTGTTTTTAACTTAAATCAAATCACAAGATTAATTGGTTAGACTAATACAAATATGTTCGGATGAAACAGTAAAAACTGACTTCTTCATAATGATAATAATACATAAGTGTTCTAACCTCAATAGTTGTTTCTGAACTACACAATCTAATATAAGTAAATGTTATAGCAACATACTATAACTTATGGTATATAACTTGTTTTGATTTTCCACCTTTACAAAAAAATATTCTTAACTTACAGTTCATAGTTAACTGGTACATATCGCAGGTATTATCAATTTTGCTTTGAAATATCCTATCAAAAGTTAACGAAAAAAATCTGGGTTTGAAATTGACCTCCCACATCTATTTTTCTTCCGTAAAGACAATCGGGAATAAGTTGCAAGAGGAACAAGATGGCTGTACATCTAGATTACTGGACGAGGCTATAATTTTCATTACAGATTAAATTACAAAATATGTTTCTTTAGTGCCAAATATTTCTTCATGATGTTAATTGTTAAAAATATCAGTTTTATAAATACAAATAATTGTTTTAATTATGAGATTTTCTTGCGAAAATTTCTTATGGGAAAAAAGTAGGTACAGAAAGCCCCTATCCCTTTAAAAACTTAGTTTGGAAGTTAAAAACAAATATTAGGTTTCGGTTTACACAATTAGACAAATCTATGAAGGGATTAGTAAAAAGATCAGAATATTGGTACACCTGTTTGTGGAATGTAGAGAGTATACATTCGTGCATTAGCACATCCTCTGATAAAAGGTTTGAACGAAATTTATTTCCCGATTTTTCTTTTAAATTTAAAAACGTAATTTATAACCTTAAAAAATGGGGGGAAACAGAAGATGTTTGAATTTTTCACTCAAATACCGTATCTAAATAAACTGTAAAAAAACATTGAACTTCCTCAAACACCAATCTACCAAAACAAAGCACTAACCAAAAATCATTTTTCAATTTTGATTATTTTTTAAATTCAATGTTTGTATGAAAATTTTAGAATAGCTGTCATAAGACCAAATCCTAAAAATACGTTTATCTCAATATCGGCTTTAATGGTGTTGATAAATTATTTTCAGTCATATATTTTCAAAGACAGAAGCCGAAATAAAAGCCAAAAAAATGAATTTTATAGACTATATTATTTGTAAGTTCATCTTTTGGTGAAATCATATATATATATATATATATATATATATAATTTGTGACCTTTTGTAAATTTGAAAAATCACAAAATTTGTTAAATGACCACCATAGTTATTTAGTGCACATTTCACGGACTTCGGTCTAGCTATATCATAACCGAAACTGTATGAGTTTTATTTTTTAAATTAAAACACAAACAAATATTTTAATAGGAATACCGCAGCTGTATAAACTAATACTGTTTATTGACTGTGGTATATCTTGAAACTACGGCACAAAGCTCAAATAATGGAAAGCGCCGTGTGTTGATCGAGTATGCAATTACGCACGACGGTACTGTTCAGCATGTTGCTTATACATTCAGGCTCTGTCTATTACGAGACAATATTCCTACAAGACACAAGCTACTCAATGGAAAATAAACAGGACTTTTAAAAAGTAGTTTTTCTTTTTCGTTCCCACGTGAGCCTTGCAATGGCGTAGTAATAAGACAATTGTGCTTGTGCGATAATTTTTGACATTTAAAATCAGGTAAAGATTCTTCCTGGGTGCTTATTTGTCTGTGGCTTGATTCTCAAAGATTATTTCAAATCGAAATATCACGACGTTCATACGACTTAAACTCTTTGTCTGCCTCCTTGTGTACGTGTGTGCGCGCGCGCGTGTGTGTGTTTTATATGTTATGACATCTGAATAAGTTAAAATAGTTTACACAAAATAAAAAAATCTTTCGAAGTTAAAAAGGACACAATAATTAAATACTGCATATATATATATATATATTATTATATATATATATATATACTTCATTTTTAATTAAAGATATTTTAAAAGTCATAAAGCCAAAAGGATTGAACGTATGGCTGCCTTAATTTCTATCCCACCTTACCTTTAAATTTTAATAATTTTATAACGGTTCTTCAAAAAGCGGTAGCGATAGAGTTGCAGAAAAAAAAGTCTTTCTATCATTTCGTTTTTATATTATTGCTAAAATTTGTGTTTTGTTTTAGAGTACAGTACCTCTCCCAACAAGCCATGGTAACTTATATAAACTATAAACACAATAAAAAATAAAACAAAAAGTTCTCGCTAGTGTTGTTTATAAATAACAATGAACCTAATGGCGATTTTACAGTAATGGCGAAAGCATTGATTGTTACCGAGCAGTCACAGAGATCTTAAAACGTAATTAATCACCGAAATCACTGTTAGAGAAATGATAACAGTGCACCGGAAAGAACTGAAATTATTCGAAAGCGGCAAATGGCAAGAATCACGTCTCAGTGAACGATGGAATCACTATTTATTACTTTAGTGATTCCATCGTTTACTTAAGGATAATGACAATTTTACAATCGCCGAGAGAAACACAGATTTCTGAATCACCGAACATCACAACTTATAAACAGTACAATCCCGTGTCCGCACTATTGTAAAGCCAAAAAACTGATTACAAATAATCAATAAGATGATTCAAACAGTTATATTTCGCAGGTGTTTTTGCATGACAGGGATAAGATTCTGAGTTTATACAATGTACACACTTACAAATGTTAAGCATGCCTCTCATATTCTGACATGATGGGATGCGAATGAATTTATTGTTGTTTGTGTATAACGCTCGTTTTCCACCTTCAACATTGTTATTAATCTCTAATTATATAAATCTGAGAGTTGATATTTTGAAATACAATTTCTCAATGATCATGTACACTACTGACAATTCTATGATATCATTTTGTTCATCTCAAGAAGAAGGTTCTAACATCTTTATTTTCAAAAAATATAATAGACAATTTATAAAAGTTAATAATAATTTTAAAAGTTAGATTTAGATTTCTCCTATAAGATTAAACATCTGGGCAATTGGCAGCGAAAACACATGTTTCTTGAATATATTTACATTATTAGCAACCAACGTAATAAAAAAGGCTTGCCAGTTAAAATTCAAAAAAACAGCCGCGAGATGTCGTAGCCTATCCTAATTATCTTCGATTCCCGTCAAAAATATTTTTTTCGTCATACTGCTTTAAAAACAGCTGTTTTCAATACATGCATTGAGATGTTAAAGTTGTTCTTTTTAGTCCTAGGATCGAAAAACATCAGCTAAGGTCGAGGTCATCAGCTGTTATTTCGTTAATACGAATTAATTAACGATTGTAAAGCATCTATAAAAAACAACCGATACTCTCGATTGTAAATAACCGTTAAAACAGCTGTTACCATCGATTTGAAGGTTATAACATTTTAGTTTTTGTGAAGTTGTTTTCTTATATTGTTTGCAGTATAACGAAAAATACAGTTCATCACTTGGACCAAAAGAAGCTTTTTTGATCCTCGCTAATTTTCAAGTTAAACTTGAACTTGTATCGAAAAACTTCACTTTTAGTCCAAGTGATGAAATATACTATTGTTGTTGTGTATGATTCGTGTTTCTATATTTAATTTTTAAAAACAGTATAATCTGAAAGTTTTTTTTAGAGCTACTATTTCCTTGAATTTTTTTTAAATGTATTTAAAATTTATTTATTTAAACAGCATTATGTTGTGAATAACATTGTTAACGGGATTTAAATATACCCAACTGAACTAGGGAATATTCTTAAATATAACCTTTAACACCTACCATACTTGAAACTTCTACATACATTTCCTTCTTGAGACTCTACTTTGTGTGTGATTTTTTTGGTCTACGTTTTTATACAATCTATTTATTTTTCCTGACTTACCTTAATTCATTTATTTATTCTGTTTATTTTTATTTTTTACCATTGACTCGGTTTTCCTCGATATTTATGGAAAAAATATTATTTGCTCTTCAAAATGTTCTGTTTTTTTTCTCTCTCTCTTTTTTCCCTTTCTTTTCTTTTTTTTTCTTCAAAAACCTGAACAATACCAATCTGTTTATGATATAAAAAGAATGTATGATTGAACTGTGGAACAAACAATTGTTGGCAGACCATTGCATTTGGATTTATTATCCTCATGTGATGAAAACTGTTGAGATATAGGAGTATAACAGTCTTAATCGATCTCTTAACTTATTTTGTATCCCCCCCCCATATACTAATAAAAGACCACATACGTCAGCCAGATTTATACTCATGTGGTATTTTCACAACAGCTTTTGCCACGTATTTGGTTTGGACAGAGATCCAGCCAAAGAAAATTACCCTACTGATACAAATAATGTTTGTTTAATGTTGAATTTGGTTTAAATTTTAAACACAAGAACTCTTACTCCATTCCCAACTGTCATAACAACAATTACGACATTTACAACTACTTCGGCATCTAAAATAATAACTGATCGACTAAAAAAATGAGCAGGCCTAATATGTAACAACTAATTAAAAAGCGGAAATCAGTAATTGGTAGAAATACTGCAAACAGAAAACAACGAAATTCTATACTTGATTTAAATAAAGATAAAGTAATGATAATAGGCCTACAATTGGACAACATGATTGGAGAAAAAATTACATGTTCGAATATTGTTATAATTAGCAAATTATGTTTAACTTTGGAAAATTTGTAGGTAATATGTGTTCACTGTTCAGTTAAAAATAGCATGGAGAGAAATATTCAGGAGATATTATTTTGCACAGTTATAGAAGTAATCTAAAAAGAGGATCAATGAATTCCATCGTTCATATGATCCATTACAATATCCGATGTTTCCTTTTGGAGATGATGGATATTCAATAGATATTCTTCATGTTTTTAATTTGAATAAAATTGTTTCGTCTGCGTCATTTTATTCTACAGACTAATGATTAGAGCTAACTCATTCAATCATAGTCATTATTACATCGATGCTAAAATTGAGTCAGAGAGGTTAAACTACCTAAAATATAATCAAACAAAATTAAGGCCAGAAAAACATATTAATTAAAGGACGCAATATCAGCAGACATATAGAACAAAATGTTATTTTACCAGGTACTTTGGAGGGTGACCGAGTTATTTGCACGAAAAACACAATGTACTTTGTGTCATGTTAGGAAATTTGGCAGACCAGACCTTTTTAATACTTTCACTTGCAATCCTAATAATTGGTCTGAAATAACTACAAATTTATTAAAAGTCAAACTGCCTAAAATAGGCATGAAATAATTGGCAGGGTTTATCATTTGAAACTAAAAAAGTTATTAGATCGCCTGATTAAGAATATTTTTTTTGGTTTCGTTAAATGCTACATGTACACATTGGAATGGCAAGAAAGGGATTGTCCATCCCCAACTTTTAGTATGATTAGATGTAAAAATTCAACTATAAAAAATACATTCAATTATTAGTTCGGAAACAGCTGACACAACTTTGGACTGTTGTAGTGAATCACATGGTTCACGGTCCATGAGGATATTTTAATATTAAATCACTTTGTATTTAGTAAATGGGCACTGTTCAAAGAAATACCCAAAACAATTATTAAAAGAAATTATTACATATGATAATAGTTATCCTCTGTATCGTAGAAGATCTAAAAAAGATAGCGGTTTTCCAATATAATTAATGTGAAACTATAATCAGAGACAACCGATAGATTGTCCCACACTGTCCTATTTTGTCCAGATGATTCAATGCTCAAAATTAATTGTATGTCAGTTAAAGCGATTAAATATATTTGCAAGTATATTAATATGGGCTCTGATCATACATATTTTTCGGTTTTAAATAATAATGACGAAATCATAACTTATCAAACAGGTAGATGTACTGTATAAGAAACTATATGGAGAATTTTTTATTTTGACATAAATGATAAGTATTCCGCTGTAAAACATTTATCTGTTCATCTTCAATCTAGAAAACATAAAAGTAAAAGTTTATACAGGATTTTTCGATTTGCAAGAAGTTTTTAATATTTTGAAACCCTATTTTACTATACATGGAATAGTAAATAGTGGACTAGAAGGGTAAACTGAGTTTCTGTGAAGGATCTTTACAATTCATTGAATGTTCGGGATCTCTTTCAACAAATTAAAAACCGTTAATGGTGTTACTCTTAAAGAATTCCAAGCAGCTTGCCATGCCCCAGGCTTGCTACAAAACTATCAACATTGGGATGATTGTCATAGTGAATCTGTTGCTTGTTAGTCCGCAGTTCTTGTCTTGCATTATTATTAAATTGTAAAATTATCAATCCCAAAAATTTATGGCAAAAATATAACGATATCTGAAGACTATTGAAGAAAAGTAATAAAACTTTATCCTAAATATTCAGATTGTAATGAGATATGTTATACTGGAAACCAATTAAAAGTAAAATTAAATCTTTAACAAATAAATAATCGGCAAATTTTTATATGCCTTCAATTAGTATGTCACTGATATCTAGAATAAATTCTTTTTACGAGAAACCTCATGTAAAATCGCCAAATTTGAAGACTATGTTAACACTAATGAGCCACTTTCAACTGGAGCAACATCTAATGATGTTGCTCCAACGTTAGAAGCTCTTAACGTAACTTACATTGCGATATATTTGTAACTCGGATCAGTTATGGGAGAAAAAACAACTACCAGTCATTCCAAGAGATATTAGAGCTGACGAGATTGAAGCTTCTTTAAAATCTTGTTAATTATGTTAAAAAGTATTTTCTCTTTTAAAAAATAGGAGGTTAATAAAATCTAATGACGCAGATAAACATACTATTTCTGAATTTCCGTTATCCATAGGAGTTGGTATAAACCTCGTATAAAAACATAAATTTATTAGCCAATTTTACTGAAAATAATATCGTTAAACTTTTTAATTTATTCATTCAGAACATTTATCCGGACATTCAAAACCTTTCTACTACCGCAAGCTAAATGGTTTTGTGAAACGGCGATCCTAACTCCAAACAACGGCAGAATAAATTATATTAATAATTTGATATTTGGAACTAATTAATAGTGAGGAAGAAACAATCTACAAATCAGTAGATTCAAATATAAATGAGGAAGATGCTGTTGATTTTCCAATTAAATTTTTTAATTATTAAGAACCAGCTGGGTTACCTCCGCACTTATTGCATTTAATTATTAAGAACCAGCTGGGTTACCTCCGCACTTATTGCATTAAATTATTTTAGAAATTTGGATCCACCGCGCTTTTGTAATGATACAAGACTTCAAAGTTACGCCCCTGAAAAAATATCCAATCAAGGCCAAGATTGTTACTGGTGTTAGCGAATGTGAAACTCTAATTATTCCAAAAATTGTTTTAATTCATTTCAATTTTCCAATTCAATTCAAAAATTCAGAAGGCTTCAATTTCCAATATGAGCAGCTTTTGCTATGATAATAAATAAATCGCAGAGGCACACTTATTGGCGTAGTTGAAATGTTTTTGCCAGAGACCACCTATTACTGTTAGGACCCATGACTCGGCTCCGCATGTTACCACTGGTCTGACCACCGTTTTGTAGATTTTTTCTTTGTTGTCCTATTCGAAACTTTTAAATACCTATGCAATGCATAGTAACTTCGGTCCCCTGCTGAGAACTTTACTTCAATCTCTTTTCATATGGAATTGTCATTTGTAACAAGTGTGCCTAAATACTTAAAATGGTCCACAAATTTTATCTCGTTTAACTATTAATTTTCCTTTCCTTTTGTCTCCTTGACAACAACATACATTTCGTTTTATCCTTGATGACCAAACATATTCCCTCCACGCTTCAGTAATAATCCGTTTTAATATATTAGATTTAATTGTATGAGTGCGTGTGTAAAAGTGAGAATAATAATAGAATGTTGTGTTTTAAATTAGAATTTGTAAAACTCAATAACAATTTAATTACTCCTTGTTTATTGGAATAATCTGCACCACTTGGCAAGTCAAAGTGCTCGTGGAATGTTCACGTGAAGGAGGTCAGAGGATTTTATAGTAGAAACTACTTTTAAACTTCATTCGATACAGACGTTGAAACTGAGAGAAAAGTGAGACAAGCAAAGACGTTAAAGTTAAAAAGTTATTCTAAAAATGTTTAAATACTTGAAAAATAGGTGACATTTTAAATTTACTAACATATTTTACTATTTAATGAACTAGTTCAACGATTATATACAGTGACCCCAAAAACTGTACCAAATTATTGGATTGTTATAATTTCATAAAATATTAAGTAATTTTAAATTGACCGAGTTAACAAATTAGCCGTTAATAGTCCTCTTCGGTCATCAACCTTGAAAGGAAATTTTGCATAGAATACCAAGATAGTATTATAAAGTAAATGTTACAACATACAGTATAGAAGGAAGAGAAGTAAATAATTATACGATATTGAAGGTAATGACGCCATACTGCGTTGTAAATCTATACATCTGGACAAACTAGTCATCTATCGTTCTAACTCTGAGATTAGAACACTATTGCCAATGAAATAGTAGACAGATTCCATCGCCACATTGCATTATTACCTTTCCAACACACCCATCTACAAAACCGAATATAATATCTGTTACCATCAAACAATTAGTTCACCCCCCCCCCCCATATTGAATCAGACATATAGGAGTTTGAGTCAATTTCTTAAAATATATAGATATAGATTGTTTATGTTCCATGTCAAACATACATAAATATAACAACTTTGTATTTGCAGTAAATTTACAACAAAATAACAAATAAATTATAATTCTTCTACATAACATAGGAATTTTTAACTTATTTAAAATTGTTTCAATTGTTTTTTATTTTAACATGGAAAATTAGGAATCCTTAGGATAAACCTGTTTAGGATCTACCATCATGAAAGAAAAGAAGAAAAAAGAAAGGGAAAAAACTAAATCCTTCTGAGATGTCATTTACACTTAGGAAAATAATAATAATTTTTAAGGATGTTAATAATATTTCAAAATACACATTACAAATTAACTTCTTGTGCAAAAAATAAATAATAATTAATGAACGTAACTATCCGTAAATGATAACATAGTGTTTTGATACATGATTTTAACATCGTGTTCAATCTCAGCTCAGTGGCATAAATATTGTTTTTATATCTCACACCTATCTCCAGTTATTCACGTAAAACTATTGGAAATGTATGAAATTTGCCTTTTTTAATGTGCACGTTTTATGTACGAGACTAATACTACCACATTATACTTTGATTTTCACCTCTATGAAAGATTGTAAAACTCATATTACATCAGAAAACAACTTCCAAATGGTTTATAAACTGATTTTTAAATAAGAAACTAAGACGCTAATTATTAATGAAAAATGAAGTTTATACTGACCTATTTCAGTAGATGTTCAAACTGCGATCCCCCCGACATCTTAGCAGTAGTACAGTAGATGGGGTTTATAAAAGAATTTCTGACATTCACATATTTGGAGATATTCTGTGAAATTATTTTACTTATTCACGTAGAAAGTTTTCTAATTGGATTGGACGACAAGGTCACCGGATTTGACGTAATTAGATTTTTTCAATGGGAAAACCTAAAATCAACAGTTTACAAAACTAAAGTTCGAGACATCGAAGATCTTTAAACGAGAAAAGTAAAAAAAAATATCACAAAATAACCCCAAATACGTTTGTGAATGTCAAGAATTTCTTTTTAAACCGCATCTAGGTCTACTACTGCCAAGTGTAATGTCGGCGGATCATAACTAATTGTACAACTTTATATATCATTAATAATGAGTATCTTGGTTTCTTAGTGTAAAAGCAGTTTTAATTCATTTTGAAATTCTTTTATGATGTAATATGAGTTTTTCAATGTTCCATTGGGGTGAAAATCAAAGTTTTACGTATCACATAATTAAAACATTAAATGTGCAGTATTCGAAAAAATCAAATTTCATAAATTTTCTTTAGTTATTCGTGACTAACTTGGAATATTTATGCCAGTGAACTCAGAGTAGAAAATTATCAAAACGCCATGTTGCCATTTAAAAAACTGACTCGAATCTAGTACGGAGGATTCAAAATTGCGGTTGGAAATTTCAACATATCACAAAACGTAATGTAAATCATTATACACAACCATCATTTAGTCCAAAATCTTTATGGCGTGGAAAAGAGTAGTGGGGCGGGAAGACTTTATGGAAACTCTATACAATATTTACACACGAGAAAAAAGTGAAGTGTTTGATTACCGAGTTATTTCACATAATTATTAGAGGAGACAAGTTGGTATACAAAGTTGATATGCCTTAATAAAAGATAGATTCCACCTCTGAATTTTCAACTATTTGTGGAATTTGTATTTTACTTTTTTTTTCAATATATTGAAATATATTTCAATAAAGTCTAAGCTTGCTTTACTTCTGTCATGAAGCTTTAAACTTATCTAATTGAAATTGAGTTAGAAATGTCGAATATCAACGATCATTTGCGTTTTTTGACAGTTATTCCTGAATGGATAGGTTGTTTTATTTATGATTTTGAGCTACAGTATGGCATATTCTTCACATCGCACTAAAATTTAAATGAAATCAGCATAGTCGATACTTAAGAAATTACGTCTTTACTACAACACAGCCGATATTTTATTAAAAAATTCATCAAAATCGTTAGAGCCGATTTTGTGTTTTGTTTTAGGCACTCTAAATTTTTGAATTATGGAAAAAATTTAAAAAAAGACATATCGAGATATGGCCACAGTATACTCTACACCAAATTTGATCAAAACGTATCAATTTGTTTAGGCTTTACAACAACTCCACAGACGAGAGACACATAATTACATAAACTACTTCATTGTGTTTAAGAGGACTTTAAAATGGACATATCCGCTAAAAACTCAACATTGTCTTTATTTACATATCCCATAACTTTCTCTATACTATAATTAAGAAAGTAAAAAAAATAAATAAATAAATTAAAAAAAATTGTTAAAAATCCTTCTTTCTATTTTAGAATCCCCCTTGATAAATTTCATTAATACTGGTAAAAAAGAAATGTTGTAAAAGTTTTATTTTGACCAAAGGAAATTATACAAAAATGCAGCTAATTAAAAACCATAGGCGCTGCTATTTTCATCTGTTTTATGTTTTTTGAGGTTGTGTATTAACTGATTTTAATGGAATCGGCATCAAGATTTTCGAGATGCTGATCAAATTTGGAAAGTAGACATATATTGGCGTTTTATGATTTCATCAAGTCAATAACTCAAAATTTAGGAATAGCTGCATAAGACGAAAACTTAAAAATTCTGAATTCCTTAAAAACAGCAATAACGAATCTGATACAAATTTGCTAAAATAAAATCGTTCCTCCCCAAAAATAGCTCACCGATTTCGTTTAAATTTTAGTTAAAATGAAGATTAATTACCTAGTGTTCCAAACTGCAATTAAGATAATTTTGCTGAACAAAACCTCCAAACGGGTTCTGAACAATTAAATGCGGACAACATATCGGACAGTCGTACAAAAAGATAGATTGTTTTGTAAAAATACGCTTTTATTTAACACAAGTTGCACACAAAACGAATATAAATAGGAAAATCTTAAAATAAATTTTTGTTTTGACAGAGAGGGAATTGATTACGAACAGTTACGAATGCCTAACATTCCAAATATAGTATTGCATTCTGTAAACAATTGTGAAAGCCATCATTGAGAAAGCACTGGGTGGTAAGGAAGGAAGTTAGTCACACATCCTCTTGTGCTTGTGGGTTCTCCCGAAGTTATTTCTCGCGAACAATTACAAATATTTCAAAGAATCAATTGTTCGGTCGACATTCTTTCAATCAGCGAATTGTTAATAGATCGACATTCCATTACGATAATCCTCGTGGAAATATAAACGGATCTTACTGAGGAGTAGATTTAGCTCTATGTTACATTGAGTAACTAAAAAGTGTCACAACTTACTTTCATCCAAAATTTGTGTCATTAATTTGGAATCAAATGAATCAAAAGACACTTGGCATTACATGAGACTTCAATCTTTGTCAAAATCGTACCTGTTTGTTAAGCCATTTAAGCTTATAACAATTAATTATTTCAAAATCAGTTGTTTGAGGAATAAGAAACCAAAGTTCTTAGTAAATAATTTGTACAATTAACGGATTTATTTCAAACTATAATCAGCTGAATTCCCATGAAGTATATAGTTACCCAGTAGTAAGTTTTATATTTAAGTGTTCTGGCCGACACCCTAATTTTGAGAAAATTTTTTTTTAATGGGAACATGATCGTGTACTATACGACTAAACGCTGAGTTCCGAGACACAATCTGTTATTTTTTATATCCATCTCCTATGTCCAGCTATTTGAAAATTGGCGAAATTATATTTTCGTTAAAAGTACAATTATTGTTTTAAACTATCCGTGACACTTGCCAAAATTGTCAAAATCTAATCTGTTTTTTCACTATCTACTTTTATTTAAGCCATTCAACCTTATGACAATTAATTATTTTAAAATGAGTTGAAACAGTTGTTTGAGGAATAAGATACCAATGTAGTATTCTTAATAAATAATTTGTAAAATGAACGGATTTATTTCAAACTATGATCAGCTGAATTCCCATGAAGTTTCAAAACGTTTTTCGTAAATATTTGGTGAGAGGAGACAGATTTAAAAACCGATTATATCATTGAATCAACTTCCACGAAATTGTTACCACTTTTAAAATTAAGACAAAACCAAGATGACAGATCGAAGATGGATACCAAATTTTAACAAAACCAAATGGAAAAAAAACAATTTCCACATTTTATTTGTAACACGACGTTTCAACAACTATCATCTTCTATTGTTACATGTACTACACATACTTTCTTAGTATTGAAACAAAATGATCAAAGTGTGTTGTTTTTTCGTGTAACAACTGAAGATGATGGCTTACTCATTCCACAAGTATTCCTCATTCAAATAAATCATAAAACGTAACGAGGGATAAAGAATAAAATTCATTTGATCCCAAATTGTGGACAAAAGTTTTTTAGCCACCTAGTATGTATATACACAAACACCCGTATCAATTGTATTGCTGGCAAATGGATTGAGTTAAAAAGTTAATTTAAAATTTTATCTAGCTAAATCGCTAATGAAGAATTATAGAAAAACATTTTTACTTTTTCCAAATTTTTTAAACTTAAACAAGAGTCGATTCTCGTCTCTCATTACATATATTGAAAAATACAAATAACTGTTTTTTAGATCAAATACCGTGTAAGGTTTTTGTGGTGGCAGATTCGATTTCTCAAATCAATATCGCTTGGCCGTGATAGGATTTATCTAAATAAGTACAGAGACAAAAATTAAGTGATTCAAAACTATTTAAACATTATCGAAACATAATTAAAGATTTACAATATTTAGATGTATATTTTAAAATTTTATTTCTAGGTTAAAACTATGATAGAAGACTATACAATATTTAGTTTACAGTCTTCCCAATATTTACTTTTATAATTTTTATTTTTCCTAATTTATTACTTAATTAACTAAATACACAATTTAAATTACTCACTATACATAATAATTATTTTGATTTAATTAAAGAAATATTTTTGGCTCCCTCAAAATATTATTTTCTCTTGGGAAACTTAAGTTGAACAACCGTTCTGCCTTTACACGTGCAAGCTGTTACTTGAGACTGTTCTGCAGATGTGTAGTTATTTTTATACTATCAGAGATAATTATTTTTTAATATATCTCTGACAACCGTATATTAGATTTTCGCTAATGCAATAAATTAAAATTACTTGAATGGCAGTTTTAATTACCTGAATAGCTTTAACCACTATACAATATCTCAAAATACTTCCTATATACCCTTATAACACCTTACATCTATACTTTGTCCTAGTAGCCATAGCCCTTGAATGATGAAGAGACCCCATTGGCCTGTCTGGTCTAAGTCACTTAATGGGCATTCCTAATTTTTGTTTTATTCAAATAATTTGATTAAATATCTAACCTCCATACAAAATTGACAAAATAAATTCCAACACGACATAATTGTGAAATGCTAAAAGCTAGCGGTGAGATTTATATAATTTTATTGAAATTTTGCCAACCGTATAACATTTTTAATGCAATCGAAATACAGTAGTTAACAAAGCGAAAAATATTCAAGGTTACATAATAATCTAAATAAAAAGGGATTCGTAAATATGGTATGTATGTTATAAACTTAAGTACATTAATATATATACACACATAAATATTAGATTAACTCAAAAACATTTTATATAATAACATTTTATAAAATCAAATAATTAAAGTAATTTCATTGACCCAAGAGTAAAACGTACTTTGGCTGTTAATTATTTTTGGCTGACACTATTCTTATATTTGTCAGCCATAAATAAAAATTGTAATAGACATTCTTAAAAGCCTTAATTAATGTAGGAATTGCTTACTGTTTGGACTCAATAGATTAAATGTGAAATGTTGGTGTTTAGTAGTGTTACATCTAGCAGGTGACTCATGAACGAACCATGCGGGCCAGGTGGTTTGCAGGGTTGGTATGTGAGTGTAGTGGTAGGGGTCGCTAATCCTTTACAAGCCACGACTGCCTGGACAAACTTTAAAGGATACCGGGATCAAATTTGTTTAACGAAATGATATGTAAAATAATATTTTAAAATAAAATACAAAATGTTTTTGTCGCCATATCAAAAATGGGAGTTACCAGTAAATAGAAAATAAAAACATAGTGGTGCTGTTATGGCGGCTATACCAACTATAAATCAAAAATTACTATTCTTTGTTAATGAGTTACGCTCTCAACCCTCAAACAGGTATAATGGAGGGGAATAATGGGAAGGACGACAAAAAGGAACCTACAAGCTATTACAAGCGAAACTAGAGCAAGAACATTGTATTCACATCAGAATCTTTCCCCCACGTCCAAATCAAAATTTCCCCCCTTTTCCCCTTACCTAATTCACAATTTAAACTCCACCTTTCATATTTACACTCCAGAAGTAAGAATTTTAATTTAATATGAAAATAAACATTATTATATGCCACACGTTTTTTAATGCCTTTGACCTTCTTCTTGTAGGCATTTCTCCTGATTTATTTTTTATTTTTTTTATTGTTGGTTATAAAATGGATTTATAATTTATGTCTCCCAAGTCCACATTAAAGTCTTGAACGTCGCATAACTGGAGATGAAGAATTCAAGAAACATTTAAATGCCCTGAATAAATGCCATATGCCCACTGTAAATTGAAATGTGTGGACAACATACATAAATTCAGATTACATGCTTTTGAAGTGTAATGTAACCCTGATCGTCTGCCCGTCTGGTATTCCAATACAAAAAGAAAACCTTTCTAAGACTCATAGAAGTGCTTAGAACTGAACTCGATCGACTAGGATTGAGAAAATTCAAAAAATTCTTTTAGGGTGAAGTTTCAGTGGTATAAAAACCAACTACGAACATTTATATAAAAAAGGCGTTATCATAAAATACGTAATTTCTCAAAATCGGGCTTTCTAATTTCGATAAAATGTCGGTGAAATCTGAAAATAAATAAATTCAAGCCAATATGTCAAATTACAAGAAAAAGTTAATTTACAATTCTATCTTTTAGTAACTGACAAAAAAAAACAAATTGAAAAAATCTCGATTTCAATGTTTCAGAAGGTAGATTTACCCCAGTCTACGGTGTAGACTATCTATCTAACTATCCAAATGTTTGAATTTAAATACGAACAACTGTGAAGACAAGAAATACAGAATAATACAGACAGTCTGTCTCAAAAATATTATGGACCAGAAATTTGATGTAAAGTTTTACCTTACTAATTTTCATAAAAAGAATTTAGAAAAAACTTTTTTTTCGAATTTCGACATCTCAAAGGGGCGTAGATTGATATTTTTAAATTTATTTGAAAACCAAATATTTTGGAATAAAATTTTTCTTTATCTCTCACCATTGAAAATTTTTTTCAACAGATTTAAAAAATAATGTGCCACATTACTAGTTTTATTTAAAGATCTATTACTAAGTGATCTAAAATTGCCCCACATTAGCAGATAATTCAAACAATTTGCCCAAATCCCGCAACTCCAATTTTTTAAAGTAACCATTCCTAAACATTTTTAAATAACAAAGCTCGAATTGTAAATTAAATGAAAGGTCTTGTAAAAGTGAACCATTTTTATACATAGGTTATTATGATATCGTCTGTGGTTTTTAAAATGGTGGCCCAAATCCCTATCTACTGATATTTACAGATATCTTTCACCAAAATTTGACAAAAATATTTAAAAACGAAATCTCTAAGGATGATTTCTGTATCCAAAAGAAGAAGCTAATGGAAGTTCTTCTTACTTTTATAAATTTTTTACTTGTTTTAAAGTGAAAAACATCTCTATCATCATCGCCTTATAAAAGAAAATGGAATAAAAGACCTCAAAATAAATACCCCTAGTCCTCGAATACTCTAATAGCGTCAGAGTCGGAAAAGAACAAGAGTTGGTCAAGAGAGACGACAGGAAAGATGGAAGAGATGTATCTAACCCAAAACTACATGAAAAAGTGTACATCCAGCTACTTTCCATCGGGATTCCAAACCCTTGAGAGTCTACGTTCTTACAATGTACATTGAGAAAACAATTGTCGGTTTCTTGAATATATCCGTTTTTATGCAAGAGTGCTGATATTCATACAGTGTTTGGATAAATAAAACGGCCCTGAATAAAAGTATTGTTTTCGTCCAACGACTTTGGAAAGCTGGAACACAAAATTGAATTATTTGACTACGCCAAAAGCTTCTTGCAGAAAGCATACTACCAAGAAAAACCCATTTTCAAGACGTTTATTACTCCTTTTGTTAACAAATCGCACACAGTGTAGTTTCTAGGATAATTTAATATTCTCAACTTTCCAATCGTCTTGAAATCAACACAATGGTTATTTTGTCTGGCTGGAGTTGTTGCAGCTAGGCGAAGGGACCACGTGATCTTTGACGTCAATAGTGACCTCCAGCTGTAGAGGCAAGTCGTTGACTCATTCCATTCTGTCCGCCCCAACCTCATTGTTTGTTTACTTCCGTCTGTAACAAATACTTTCATCAAGCTTACCAACAAATATATCAAAAATGTAAGTCTTTCGTCCTAACTGTGCCACCCCATAACTACTGTATAACGAATTTGAAAATTTTAAATTATCGGTAATACGATATCCTTCATGAAAACACCCTTCTGAAATCCAAAACTATAAAGTGTAAAATACACACTACACAAATAATATGGAACATTTATTGGTTCACTATGTGTTAAACACCATACAGGTAGCAATTTGTATCCAATTTGATTTCAATTTAGTATAAAAAGCTCGATTTTAAGGAATTGTTGTGCAGGTAATTTGAAATATTGGTAGATAAGTTTCAACTCTCGGCTAATTTATAAATGGCAAAACAAATTCACAAATAACTTTTCACTTGTAGTGTTATAATGTTCCAAAAAAGTACGTTGCATGTAGCTTCAGTATGATGAAAATTAGAGCACAAAAAAAATCATTACAAAAGCTTTAGTGTCTAAAATTATAAACATATTTTCATCAAATGAACCACCTTTTATTTTTTACTATAACTATAGTTTATTAAAGTTGATACTCAAAAATAATAATCAACAATTTTCAAAATGATGATTCATTTGAAACGCCTTTTTGATAGCTTCATTATTATGATTGTTGCTCGGCAACCAGTTCGTGAGTGGTTAGTACACGAACAGATAAAAAATATTCGCTACAAAAACATTGCACAAACTTTCTCACTACACAAGTCGCAAAAGTTCGTGGCGGCTGAGAGCTTAGTATGGTTGGTCGGGCATCACCACCCCAATTAGCCCTCGCCCGGCCGCTCCGAATTAATTCTAGTTAATAGTCAGCAACTGGCCTATAGGTACAGTCAGTACAACTTTTTTCAATTCGAAGTATATAGTCATACAAATATTATTGTCGTAATCTGCATTATATCACAAGAAAATCAAGCCTAAGAACCACTTAGCTACGATAATATTAGGTGTTCAGATTAGTTTTAAATGTAAAGATGGTTAAGAGGGGGCTCCAGTCATTCTGTAGTAGTCCCAAGTAGAAGACATTGGCTGTTATCTTTTGGAATGAAAGGTAAATGCATAAAGTTCATCTAAATAATTTTTTATGGTTATAGGGATTTAACTAATTAATTTAAGACGTATACTTAATTGTATTAGCCAAAAACAAATAAGTTATTTGTATTATAGATGTTTGTACATTATTATAAATGATATAAATGTACATACAAATTGTGTCGTAAACACATCTTATGCCTATCTCATATCAGCATGGACAACTACTTCTTACCAAAGATATTACCTGATTTAAAAACGTTTACTAATGCAGATTACAAAAATAATATTTGTATGACTATATACTTCGAATTAAAAAAAAATTGTACTGGCTGTACTTATAGGCCATTTAGTGACTATTAACTAGAACTCGGAGCGACCGGGCGAGGGCTAATTTTGGTGATGATGTCCGACCAACCGTACTAAACTCACAGCCGCCACGAACCATTGCGGCTGGTATAACCCATCCCCAAAACCAAATAAACATCAACCAAAACTATTCCTAACCAATTACGAGTTATAAGCCAAAAAGTAAAATGAAACAACTTAATATTTATATATTTAAATTTGACGTAAACTTACTTCGTTTAATGACGGCGGTCAACATCAGTAAACGATTCATCATATTCAATTGTTACATGTAAACAAGTCATTCTAACTTTGTCTTGAACAACTAAAGTGGTTATTGTGACATTTGTTAGAGGATACGAAAACACGAACAAGGGTTAAAAGATGCAGATTGATATTACAGATATTGAAAAAATAATAATAATAATAATAATAATAACTTCTAGATTTCATACAAAACAAATATGGGAGCTCTTCTTAATTGAATAATTATAAAGTTGTTGAATGGGACTTTTTATTAGTTTCGTGTATAGCTCTAAAATTAAGTGTCATATTATTTACAATTTCTCAAAGTAATCGCTATATGGCACAGTTGGGTATGCGTATTGTATGAAATGATATGTCAAGTTGTACTTAAAAAAGAAGGGAAAAATGTATTTGTAACCATCTCCTCCTAAATGACAGTTCTGTAGTTATCAGTAAAAAGAAAAGAAAAATACCTAAGACAATGTAATGGCGACTTAAAAGTTAACAAAAATAAAATTCCTCATGCCTCAAACTGTAGAATTCCCCACAAAGGCTGACAAAGAAAAGAACCCCACCCATTACACCTCTACCCATTGACGTAAATCCTTCATTTCCCTCTACACTAACTCAACATTTAGGGACCTTTAACATTTACACGGTAGTAGTTTGTTCCTCTTCATAAGACTAGGTTCCATATAACAAAAATGTCGATGTCCGCCCGTTAGGTGTCACCAAAAACAGTCTGCTTTTCAGAGGAAAACTCGGGTGACAGTACTCTCATTGATACCCATATTTTTCCTTCATTTTTCATCCGATTTCGTTGATTTTTTTTGATTGAAGAGAACAAACTGCTTTCTGTTAACTGCGAGAAAAATCCTTCGTATCTTTAAAGGTACTTTCTTAAAAAATTGCTAAAGTAAAAAAATGTTGTTTTGGTTTTCATGTAAAACAGAAAAATATATTTTAAATTTGGTTCAACAAAACACATTTATCTGTCAATACCTTTCTATTGATACCTCATTTATATTTATATCATTAAAACAAGGAATTTATGGGTATTAATCTATTGTATTAGTCTTATGGCAGACGGCAGACGGCACCGGCCAGCTAATGGAGCCTACTCTTAAAGGCATATTTTTTGAAACTGTAACTTTATTTATTTACACCTGAACCGTATTAAAAAAAAAATCACGAGTATCTGAATTATTAATCTTCACTTACCATAAACATTTGAACGAAATCAGTAATGCTGATTTTGAGAAAGTATGCCTTTATAATACCCCTTAACCGAGTTTTTTTTTAACTATAACTCACGAATTATTTTGAGAAGTAGCAACCAATACTGTTTATTTAATACTTGGAGGCTACGTTCGATGAAAGTTTTATCTAAATTGCTAGAGTAGATTTTTAGAAAATCGTAAATTTGTATGTTTTTTTTTTTTTTTTTTTTTTTTTTTTTTATAGCAGATATCCCCGTTGAAAAAATGTCCAGAGATATGGTCAAAATATACCCACATCCCAAATTCTATTAAAAACTCTCTTCGCGTTCAGGTGAGTACCTCACACACTCCAGACATCATTTGGACCCAAAGGACCTCAACACGGAAGGTCCAATGTTTTGACACATCAAAACGATTTTTTACCCGTGCCATCTCTATAATGTACTAAATAAGTAAAACAAGAATTAAATATGATTTAGACCAAAAAAGGAATTTAACTTTAAAACTAGTTGTTTTTCCCATTTTCAAATTATGAATTTTTAATTTATCTTTTAACCTAAAACAATTTTAAAATATTGGTTATGTTCCATATTTTGAATTTTTCATATATTTATCTAGTTTGGATATCCCTCACTCTAAAGAAATATTTTGTTCCCATCACAAAACTCTGTACGAATGCATATATGTTAGTCTCGTCAACACTGAATATTTAGAGACCAGTGAACCAACGATATTCAAAATTGATATCTATGGACTGTTTTGACTTCATATGATGCACTTTAAATAAAACAATCGTAACTATAACAATCGGCTTCTACGAGCTAAGTTTAATTTGAATTCTGTTCGACAATCCTACGAAAAGTAACAATAAACTCTTATACTCATTATTTTAAATATAAAAAGACTAATTTTGCAAAATCGATTCGAATTAAATAGAACTAATTTTTGTTTAAACTATGAAGATCAACAATACAAACATGTACAAAAACGTAAACAAAAGAAGATTTCGGCTCAAAAAAATAACTTTGGCAGTCAACATTTCTAAATAATCAATCTATTACGATGAGATCGTCTAGGTATAGTTTCGCAGTGAGTAGAAACTCTTTTTACTTTTCAAGCTACATATAATTATTATAAGTTTTAGTCTCTGACAAGGGCGTACCCAGGATCAAAACTAGGGGCGGGCAAGCCATGGTCATTCAATATACAATTGATTATTAAAATAGTTATTTCAAGAATTGTATTAAATTCCAGCAACAAAATGTATAATAAAGATTTACTTTTTTGCTTCCAGGGAGGCAGCTGCCCCCCCCCTGCCCCTTGCTGGGTACGCCCATGGTATCTGACTAGTATCTTCAAAACCATAAGTTTCATTTTACAATATTATAAATTTAGTACTGCCAGTTAACAAACAATTTTAGATCTGAATTTATTCTTTTACTATTGGCTTGGTTACAGCTCACCTCCTCCATCCTTATGGGGGAAATTGAATGCCAAAACACACCCCAGAACAACTTTTCTAACTACATTTCTTATCAAAACGTTTATGAACTTCCTTCACGCCCTGTAAATGTCCCAAGTCTACATTTCACCATGACAATGGTTATAATATTTCTTCGGTTATTTTTATAAGGCGATGATGACCGAGAGGTTATTTGTCTTTAAACATCGAGAAAAAAAAAGAATATTTCAAATATTGAAATTAAGTAAACACTATCTTTAAAGAGATCTCACAATATATTGTTTTTCTTGTTGAGAAAAACAAACATTTATTTCCTCTAGTGGAAGGTATTATTATTCTTGTAATAGTCTAGAACCATTGTCTTTGTTAGGCCTGCAACGTATGATGCAGTTATCAAAAAACAAACAAAACATCAGTCTTGTCATTATCTTTGTATAAAACCGCCACAATAACTGTTTCACGTCACAATAAATAAGTTACGGAGGAAGTATGTTTTGATAATGTTGTAACTTAATGTGAAAAGACGTTAATCTCTATAATTTCTAATTTAAATTTAATTATAAAATCATAGATTTAGCATGAAAAATATAAGCATTGTATTTGTTGTTTAATTCACAAATAATTATTCCCCTATAATTAATCATGGATTACATTGAAAACCAGCAGAATAGAATTTATTATGCGTGATAAGTACATTGTGCGTCGTAACAAAACTTGTTTTCGTGTTTCACGTATAACATATTTGAATTTTATATTGTTCTTATCTAATTAACATTATTAGATGGTGCCGATATAGAACATGTCAATCAATTTTGTTATTTGGGAAGCTTGGTCGGCCAGATGGAAGCGTCGCAGCAGAGTTGAATGAATGAAGTTAATGACGTTATTACGTAGATACGGCTGACTTGAAAATCTGCCTAAATTCGTAAAAATAAAAGCTTAGTATCTTGATACATGTATGTGAGAGATGAAAACTGAGTAAAGAGATTATCAACAACTCCAGTTTTTAATTAATCGGTATCTAAGTTACATCTTGAGAAGATGGTGGCCTAAGGTTATTTCCAGTAAAGATCTTTGGGAGGTCTTTACCATCACGTTGCTGATTCTACGAAGGAAATGGAGATCACATTCTCCGGAAGCTGACAGGTACCTAATAAATGCATTGGAACCCGCAAAGAGTTTAAGAAGAAGTAGACCGATAATTACCTGGAGGCCAAGTATTGAAAAGAAGCTGGCGTCTATTAATACAACCAGGAGCATGGGTTCTAACGTAGAGTAGTAGAAGACCATGGCGCGATTTAATTGACTTCCTTTGTTCTATTTAGGAATTCAATAAAGTATGTCGAACTCATAGATCTCTTATACATTGTAAACAAATATGGAAAATATTTTATAAATGAACAAATAGCAGATGAAAATAAAGAACCTTTTCGCAAACCCAAAAAATATGTCATCTTTTCCTCAGGCTGTAAGTCAAAAATATGCAAATGTAAAGTATATTTTTTTGCAAGATTTCATATCAAATAAAATGTTATTCTTAGTACTTTTAAAAAATATAAAACCATTTAAGAGATAGTGACTGCAATATAAGTTCATCTTAGTTATAAATATATAACCTAAAATCATCCCATTTTAGGATTTCATTAAATTCCTCCATCCCCACCGTTTCAATAAGATCCTATTTTAATAAAAATCTTTTCTTTTTTTTTTAAGTCAATATTCTAGGTTTGATAAATTTTTTGTATAAACAAAACAATTAATGAAGACATTCACAAACTTCTAGAGAGAAAATAGATATTAATTATGTATAAAATACTGAGATTAGAAACAAAATTCAATTCTTAATACTCTTTCATAATGAGACAAGTGCACTAAACTCCTTTCCATTAACTGTGGGAAGTACACTAGAGTAGTTAAAAACAGACAATTGCCGTAATGATTTTCTAATTACTACGAATTATAAAATGGAGTTTTCTTCCAAATTTGTGTTGCATACATTTGTCTAAAATTAAAAGTAAGGTTGCCAGAGGTTGTGCGTGATATTTTATCTTTAGGTACTGACGTTGACACCCGTCAAGATAATGAAATAATGTCCCGCATCCCGCAGTCGAGACGATTGTCCCAATTTTTATCTTTCAGGCGTAACATACTATAGTACGTTTTATTGTTCATACTCACAAAACAACAACTTTGTTGAACTGAAATAAACAATAATGATATGATTACAACGATTATATTTTTAAGGCAAAACTGATTTTTAAATTTACAGTGTGTATATTTACAAGAGTGTATATGAGAAAAATTAGGTAAAACTATAGTTTTTTTAAACTTATCATAACTCTAAGTGAAAAACTTGTTTTCATTTTAGTTTACTACTCGTAAATAAATTAAGCTAATTTAGTTTCTTCGAATCTTTTAATTAGGCTATATTTTGTTGTTTATTGTAAATGCTCATAACAAAATTATGGGATGTTTGACCTTATAAGAGATACGAAAATCTTCTTTATTTTTTCTCGAAATTAAAAATACAACTTTTTGGATATCTTTAATTAAATAGTATAACATTTTTTTGACAGAACACATAATTTTTAATTTTTGGTCTGTCTTTCTACAACCATTTGGAGTTACAATTTTAACACAAATATCTGTAGTACATATTCTGGAAAACTGTATTTTTTAATATTAAAAAAAAAATTTTGTTTGTTTGATGGCAAAAAACCTCTCGGTGATAAAAACCGAATAAAAAGAGAAAGAAAAGAACGATTTCTTAAGATGAAACTCATTTTCAGCACACTACTTCACCCTCTTTTCCCCCAGTCAGTTCTTTCCACATTTCAATGCCGTGTAGTATTGCTGAGATACTAATACTTCCATTGTTAATTAAAAGGAGAAAGAGAAAAGAACGCCGATTCAATGTACATCCTATTTTAATGACTCGCAAAGACAAAGGATTGTACCACACTTTGTTCTGATGAAAATAAGTATTTTTAAAATTATTTTCAAATGTCGAAATCTTCATTTGATAAGCTGATGGGTTACCTAAAAGAAGACCAGACCAAAAAGAACACCGTAATGACAGAAGGTGTAACTTCAAAAGAAAAACTTGTCATTGTCTGAGGTAAGTTGCAATTTAATTTTTATAAAACCCAAAGAATTAGACATTTAAAATATCAACACCGATAACTTTATAATAAAAACTACTTACTACTTAACAAATTATTTTACAAAGATAATACGAACAACATAATATTATCTTTTATCTATATAACTACATTGTCAGACACCTATTAACATATCAAAATGTTATTTGAAACCTTCTACAAAAGTTATGGAAAATGATACCTGACTTACTTATTCAAGCGGAGATACACCCAAGTTGTCATCCGCAAGGGACATTATTGTACTTACTGTAAAATAGTTATTCCTATTAAATTTATAGAAATCATTTGTATTAACTTTCTAAAATACTAATTTGTCTGCATTACAACTTTATAATGTAAAAATAGTAATGTAGCCAAAACGATATTAAATGTGCTGACACCAAAGACTAGTTTGGTATCATTTTTGATAACTTTTAAGTAGGTTTCAAATAAATGATAAAAATAATCATATTATGTTATATATAAAAAAATATATCCTCGTAGTAAGATAACAGTAGGTGACTCAATGGCGAAACATCTGCAGGCCGGTCCGATTCGGGTAGGGTTTATTGGGGGTGGCTGCAGGTAGTCCCGGCGGGAGTTCTTCAACCCGGCACCATTCATTATATGTTATAAAAAAACACGTCGACCCGGCACTGGTCCCTTCACCGGCCGCCATGACAGTATGTCAACCCGGCACCAGCCACCCCTCTTACCCATTCCACCTACACTACTCCCCCTCAACCCCTCCATTCTCTTTTTTCTTCTCTTAATCACCTCCTCTTTCTGTAAGGGGATTGTAAAATGAAGGTAACCTCTCTCGCTGCAAATTTTAAGAAATTAGGGGACGAGCTTCACTAGACGAAGGGATAGACAATAACAAAAGTGTGGCCGTTTTTTTTTTATTACGATTATAAATACTTTAACAGTTATTATAGAAATATGTTAGGTTATGTTAGGTTAGGTTGTGGAGGGAGAACCTCGCTCGCCTACCTTTAAATTGCCTCGGTGCCGGGTTAAGTTGTGAAATTAGTAACGCCTGATTAACCTTTTAGTTGTGGTCAGATTTGGTGCCGGATAGACGTGCCGCCGTCCCGGCTTCCTTCAGAGTTCAATCAGACCTACACATAGTATAAACATTCCTAAAGAACGAGAATAATCTACAGACCTGGAGAAGGGTACGCCTTTCGTTTTTGTCGGAGATGAAGATTTCACACTATCAACAAACCTTCTCAGACCCTACGCAGGTAAATCCATCAGTGTAAAGAATCCATATTTAGCCGATGCCGAAGAAACATTGCATGTTCATTTGGGATACTACTCAATAAATGGCGCACTTTCCATAGACCATTGAATGTCGACATATCTCTCAATGACGAAATCATAAATACGTGTTGTGTGATACACAATTTTGTAAGAGAGATGGCTTCCAAATAGAAGACACACTGACCATCGAGGGATTCTATTAAATGGAGAATGCTCCAGTTGAACCTACTAGGAAAGTTACAAGATTGAGGAACACGATTCCTGATTATTTTGTGAGTAAGGAAGGTGCAGTGCCATGGCCCTGCACGACCCTTTCACACAAAAAAAAATGTTCAATTTTTGTTTGAAACAAATAATGTATTAAATTTTTCAATATAATAATAATTTCTCAATACAATAAAACTCGTATTATGAGTTTTATACTATTTTTCCATAATATTTTCTCCCATATTTAACATTCCTAGACGATATAATTTATATACAACAATAGGCAATATACTATAAATAATACTAGGCCAATATAATAGCTTCCACTTGGTGACGTTGGGAGTGATTCTTGGAATAACTAATATTCAACTCACTAATTAATTTTAAAAGGAAAGCAGTAAAAGTAAATACGCCCGTTTCAAATCTTTGCATATTTATTTATCCACCAGAGAGGGTAGGTTTGGTTATGTTAGGTTAGGTTTTGGTGGATCTAACCATGCCAGTACTCACTATAAGTAAGCCCCTGAGGGTTGCAACATTTCATCCTGAACCCCCCCCCCCCCCAATGTATAAAATGTAAACAAATAATTCCGCTATTAATATAAAAATAAATGACGCTGGAACAAAAACAATCTTTCAACAAACTTTTAATGGTGACGTTTCAGTTCTTAAATCTCAGATTACGTTTAATGTTTCATTTTATAATTTGAAAGATATACATCAGGAAAGCCTGTTACTTATCAGTGTTTTAAGTTCAACATCTGAAACTATCTACATTACTTTTCAAAGCACTTATTGGTTAATTTTTTTTAAATTTTACAATAGGAGGAAGACCCCCTCCTCCCTTCTCTGGTACTTATATTTTTCGTCTAAAGGTGACAACCTTTTAGGCACCACATCTTTCAGCTGCTTTATTCCTGTAGGAGTGCGAATACAATTTTACTTGTAGAGCCTACCTGTACAATGTAAACAAATTCCAACTAATGGAGTTATTTTTTAGAGTTCTAATTTTAGGATATACGTTAAAGTTTCTTATTTTGTTTTAATTATAAAAATAAATGTGGGTTACAACAAATGGAAATTTTAAAGCTGCAAACAATGAGGTACTGAGCGCGTCATTTAAATAAAGACAAATAAATATCTCAAAAAACAGCAAGATTTTAAATAAAATGTTTCTTACAAAGGATATTTGGAAGGTAAAATCAAATTTCATTATTAATTCTTTTCTAGGTCTGGGTTTGCAAGGCTTTTGATGTTTAAATCAATTTAAAAAATATAAACTCTTTATTCTAAAAAACTAGAAACATTTTTTTAATCCGGGCTTAATTTTTGGAGTTATTTAACATTATATTTATTGCTTTTCTGACCTAAATCATTTGATCCTCGAAAAAAAATAGTTTTATAGCCAAATTAAAAGAGATAAGTTAAGGTAAAAAATTCAGTAAAGATCAGATTCAGAATTTTCATCAATAATTTCGTTGCATTAAAAAAAAAAAAATTATCAAAGTGAATATTGTGAAAAATTGTCTAATAAACCACTTTTGTCTCATACAATTTTCCCATAGTTGCAATGTGTTTAAAAAAAACAAATTTCTGAAGGTCAGGATATCGTTAAATGTAAGGATGGATTACAAAATGTTTTTAATAAATGTTTCTCATATTTTACAATAGAAATAGAATGTACAAAAATAAAATATAGCTTTCTACTTTTAAAAATTGAGTTGACCTTAAAAACACAAACAAAACAAACAACGTCATTTTATTTCCTCCTCCATACCAAACAACTTTTGAAACATTTTTATCCACGTGTCTCAATTTAAATGACGCCCCGCATCATCTAATTTGAGTGGCATTTTTGGGCAACTTAAAACTTAAAACATTTAAGCCAGAACTTACAATTTCACCATATTTGTAACATAATCACTCTTCTGTCAACAAGCTAACAGGTAAAACCCCGATCTTCCACTGCAAATGGTAACAAATAGCAATAGAAAACATATTAGGAGCGACATCAGCTATTATACATTATAGATTACCTGACACTCTGTAATTGATTTCACCGCATGGATCAAAAGATTATGGACGCTAAATCAAAAGTTTTTATCTTAAACCGGTCTCGAGTTACAGTTTTTTGCAGACTTTTAAATCAGACATAACCTTGGCGTCAAAGTATATTCAAGGTTATATTTAATATTCAATTAAACACCTAAACAGCCGAGTGATCAGAGTTAAGTCTTGCCAACGATATCTATCAATTAAATGTTGCACGTTCATACTATAAGACCAAAAACATTATAACATCTTTAAAAATGTCAATTCAAGCGTTATAACGACGAAAATGAAAAATGAAAATCTATTATGCTCAAATTATGATCCAACATGAAAGCTTACAACATCGCTCAATCGTTCTATTTTTCCACTAACCATAATTTTCTTATACATGCTTAGAACAATGTTTATATCACGAACATTTACATTCCACAAAATTTAAAATGAAATTACTTGGGTCAGTTTTAGGCTGTTCAAACTCCTAAAACGGCATCTATAATTCATTTTAGTTTTTTACAACCTCAGGAGTGAACTATAGTGAGTATGGGCGGGAGGGCTGGAACTGCACTCACGGTCAGTCCCTGGTCCTTATCCAACTACGGAACTGCACTCACGGTCACTTTGAGCCTTTCTGGGGGTACCGGAACTGCACTCACGGTCAGTTTTTAATTAGCCTATATCACATTGTGCAACACCATGATTGAATTGATTAAAACTTATTAAATTAGTATATAGAAGTATATTTTTGTATACTTTATGTATATTTCGAGTTTAAACTCCATTTTGAAAGGGACTTATATGAGTTTTGGGAGATGGAAGAATCAAAGAAAATCGTCCAAGTTTTTGGCATCTAGGACAGGTTTTGCATGTCAAAGATATGTATTTTTATATATTTTCCGTAGACCGATTTTTGACCGTGAGTGCAGTTCCATATGGCTTAGGCGGGCGACCCTTCCAACCCTTGTAAATTCCTTTCACCGTGAGTGCAGTTCGTTGTCAGCCGTATGGGCATGGTAATCTCAAAGAACCTAGCAGGAGCTACATCTTCGTTCATATAGTCTTCGATTAGATAGGTCCCATTCATCTTTCCTATCAGGTCTCTCTTGACCAACTCTTGTCCTATTCCTACTCTGCCTAATCGAGTATTCGAGGTCTATAGGTCTTGTTGTAAAGTGATTTTCTTCTTTCTTTTTATAAACAACAAAGGGGGATTTAGTTTTAGAATCTACAGGTTTCTTCATGTAGTCTTGTGTTAGATACCTATCATTCTTATCTGTTCTTTTACACTCTGGTGCTATTAGAGTATTCGAGGGCTACATGTCTTTATTTTATATTCTTTTCTTCCATTTTTAAAATAAAACTATGACCGAGAGGTGTCTTCCCTTTAAATTATAAGAAAGAAAGAAAACAGAAAAATATCATTCGAATTATGATGGAAAAACCAACTCGTAAGCCTTTCTTTACCTCATTCCAGAGCCTAAATGTCATAACCTCTGAAACATTTATATGTTTATAAAGTTCTACTAATTGTATTTATTAGATGAGGTATGAACAATAATGAATATTTCTAGAGATGCTGTTAGTACCTTGCTCCTAAATTTTACAACATATTTAATTAATTAACTACATCATATAATAAATTTAATTTAAAAGCATGGTTATTTTCAAACGAAAATACGAAACAATTCTTATTTCAAAAATAGTAAACTACGTTTGAATTTTGAAAGAAGGTATGTTGACTGTTTTTGTTTACTTAATATTTTTAGTTTCTTAGGTATTTAGTTATCTTATTTACATTTTATAAATTGTCTGTCCCGTCACATCACTATCAGCACTGGCGTCATTAAAAATATATTTGATTGCTTAAGTTATGGTAATCCCAATACAGGCTAGCTCATATTTTGGGAATATTAATAGTGAATTTTCGTAATTGGGAGGTAAGGTTATAATAAAAGTCTTTCAAATAACATTAACGTAAAGTTAGTTTTTTGCACAGATATTCCATTCGTCGTAAAACAATCAACGTTTTCAGAAATGGGTACACAAGAACCTAAAATTAGTAAAAATTGTTGAAAATAGAATTTCTGCTATAATACTGTTGTCTCAGTTGTGTTGAGTTTAAAAATCTATATCCATTAATATTCAGATTTGTTTTCTACGATATAAAATAAGAAAGTTATGTCTATAACTTTATTTTTAATTGCTTAACTTCAAAATAAGAAACAACAATAGTTATTGTAAAGGATGATCAAATAGTCTCCGTGCAAAAATACAGTACTGATCATTATTGTACCGAAAACGTACAAAAATATTTTTAATGTTGCTTCCAAGTGTCAGTCAAATACTTACTAGTAGTTAGAATTAGAGTTAACAGATGATGTTAATGTCCTCTTTGACATTGGGCCAAGCAGTGAGGCGAGAAAGACGGATGCAACATATGTGTTTCGATGTGTTGGAGAATACACAAAAGTCTAACGAAGATACCAAACATCGGTTCCGGAGACCAAAGTAGTACAATTTAATAGAGTGCGCCAGCTGAACTGCTTCTGTTTGTGACGTTACCACACCTGGAAGGCCGTCAATACTTACAGCAGAAAGTGTATCTCAAATGTGAAATACATTTATGAGGAAATTATTCCAATTGGCTGGTGTCTCATTATGGTACAGTCCATAAAGCTTTAAAAAGTCTAGTCGTACACCGTACTAACATAAGTAGAAACCTGACGACAATACCTCAGTTGATTTTTAGAATTTCATGAGTGCGGAGAGGATACTTTGGCCTTCACAGACAAAGCATGCTTCACATGTCTGGTGTGCATACAATTCCTTTGAATAACCAATGCACGACAAAAGGAATGCTGTTTGGATTGAAATATCACGTATCTGCATAGTTGGATCCATCAACGGTATTGAACGATTCTTGCATTGTTATAAAGGGCTCATAACACTGTACAACTGACAAAATGAAATTGTAAACGTGTACTTTCAGGAAATTGTCGCTATCCCACATACAGTTCATACGTCTTGCACTTTTTGACAATGGATTTGCGGATTTGCATTTCTAAAACTATTTGGGCTTCAAGTATTTTCTCTGCCCGATTTTACTTGCCCAGTATACGAAGTGTAGGCTAAATTTGATAACTGTCAAAAACTCCGACCTTCGTTTCATGACCACAGGAATCCGAAAAAGTGATTTTCAACAACCTTACTCTCGTCGTCGTTGGCATCAGCATGTGAGCACGATAGTGACCACAAAAATTAAGATATGACATGAAGTATGGTATAGTGTGTTCAACAGAACCCTATTGTTTATAAACAGTCTTTTGTTCATATCTCTTGTGTTAATAAACTTATAAAACATCTAATAGTACCAAGCCCACCTCTCTACGACGTAATCTCGACCCTGGACATGTGATATTGTTTTAGTTACGAGATCCAGCGAGACAAGTGCGTAGCAAGTTGATACATTTAATATAAACACATCTAAGAAGTCCTAACCGATGTCAAGTAAGTAGTGATATATAAGTTTCAGAAAACTTGTCAGTAACAACTGTTCTACAAACCCCTTAACCTACCAATACAATTTAACATTTTCTAAAAGGCCCAAGATCAACTTTTGGACATTAAATTTAGAAGACCTACCTGTATTACATTGTATGATGGTAATGGTGACGATGAAAAACTCGTGTATTTGAACATTCCTCAAACAATGATCAATAAATATAAATAACCATCTTGAATGTAGACCGTGCTATGCCGTACCAGTAAAATAGAACAAAATTTACAAAATAAATATAAAAATACTTTATTTTACTCAAACTTTACACCGGAGTTGGTGATAACATATATTAACATAATCAGAAAGTTCTAGTTCTGTAGGACATGCAGGGGTAGTTTGGGTTGAATTTAAGGGAGGGGAGGGTGAAATTATATTTTCTTGAATATTTAAATACTAAACAAGTCATAAAAAAAAATTAAAATGCGTAGAGAACTTATTTAGCTCCTTGCAAGATGTTCAATTTTTATTTTTGGATGATCTTTCAATAACAAATTTACCGAAAAATCCTACCAAGAGTTTTTTAATGAGCGTCTAAAAAAAAAAAAAAAAAAAAAAAAAAAAAAAAAAAAAAAAAAAACACTAGTGCAAGCGGTTTGTTTAATTACTCAACAACTATTTATTAAAATACGTGTAACGCACTTTTTTATTATTTTGTGGACAAATTTATTTCTTTCTTTAAATCGTTTCTACGACAAAAACTAAACGAGTCCTGGTCGTTGAAAGTTTACGCGGCAATCTACTACAAAAAAGTGAGTTCTCTCAAATTATATTAAATAACTTTGTACATTATAGTCGTAGCGAAAAATAGTATTCCAAATAATTTTTCAGTCTTTAATTTTCTTTTTTTTTAAATTTATGCAGTGTTGATTGTCCTGATGATACAGATACCGAAACTGTAAAACTTGCAATAAAAAACTGATGAAAATTTAAAAAACTACAGTAGTTGGTCAAGATATAAATCTAGTTGATTTACTAATAGCTTTAACTCCAGAAGAGAGAGAGATAGTGTTTAAAAATCAAAATTATTTTCTTTAAAAAAATGCAAAATCAGTATATTGAATTTTTTAAAATTCATTTTACTTACCTTTAGCAGATACCTGATACCTACAAATGCTGTCACATAAATTATAAATTTATTTAATAAACAAAAATGTTTAAATTACTGTATACAAACATTTAATAATATAATGGTCACTAAGGAAAAAATAGAACAGGGTGGTGAAACTATTTTTATATGTTGCATATGAAGAAATGGCACTATATAAACATAGTTTCAAAACAATTTGAACTAAAATACTGCATAGTTAGAATCCTTGTCACCTACTTCAGCAGCAGCAGTACAACATTTATTTAAATGCCTCTATCAAATTCAATAGTGGAAACAAGAAAAACCTTGAAGATACGGCTAAAAATACAGCTAAATACGGTTGAAGATTCAGGCTGGAAGGGAAAAAAGGAAGTTTTTCTTAACTTCTTAGAATGTCGTTAGGTCCTGCACCGTTAACCATTTTAAATTTAGTATTTTGGGGTTGTTTGGCCCCAGTGTTGGATTGTTTTATACTAAAATGTTCTTCTTTTGAAACTGGTCTGAAGTGTTAATTATGTGAAAAACATGCCAAGGATCTGAGTGTACGAATACTGAATTAACACAGAAATCACACATTTATATGAGGATAATGATAGTAATTCTGAGGATAAATTAATTATTAAAGGTGAAAGGCAGGCTGACTTAAAAACAAATTCTTGTATAATACATATTTATTATGAATTAAATTTAATACTTAAATAATTATAATTTCCATAATGTAATACATATGTATTATTAAAGTATTGAATTGTATATAACTATATTTTTTTTATTAATAGGATTCTTAGTTTTGAACGATAGACTTCCACGGTCACAAACAACATTATGATCTTGTTCTTCTTCGGGGTTCGAACAAGATCATAATGAGGATTCTTAGTGTTTTCATTCTTAATAAAACTTTGATTAAGTACTATTTCGAAAAAAATTTTACCTAAATTATACAGATAAAACAATAATCATTATCAATTAAACGTCAGGTCAGGCGTTAAAATAAAATGTTTATCATTATTACTTTTTAACAAACAAAAAATTTAAACAACGTATACAAATTCGTAAATAGATAGAAAATGAAAGAAATAATATATTATAATTCACAGTAATAACCATAAAAATTTAAGAGAAATGCGTTATTAACGATTTTTTTAAATTTTTATTATTATAACGTAAAAGTCATGACCTTCAATCCCCTCCAACTCATGAAATTTTGGTGGTGGGAAAAAATTCAAAAAAGAAAAATAAAGTATTTGAAAAAACTGAAAAATTATGAGTATATCCATTTTTCGTTATGACTACAAATAACAGATATATTTAATAATCTTTGAAAAATATCACTTTTTATAATTTTTTGAGAGCCGAGTAGACTTTTACCGGTTAGAACTCGTTTAATTTTTATCGTAGAAACAATTTTCAAAAATAAAGCTCTTGAATATTATACTTTGTTGAGTAATTGAGCAAAAAAAACATGGTGCCGCTTGCACTACATTGTTTAGACGATCACTCAAATTCTAGACAGTATTTTCTTGGCAACTAGGTCATAGAAAGATCATCCAAATTATCAAAATTGAACATCTAAAAAGAGCTGAAAAAGTGCTCTACAAATGTTTTTATAAAATGCTTAGATTTTTAAATAATCAATAAAACAAATTTTCACCCCTTAGAATCACCCCCTAACTATACGCCTTGACGCTATACGAGACTAAAACCATCGGATACATTAACATAATATGTTATCACCTACACCTGTGCAAAGTTTAGTAGAATAAAGTATTTTTTATGCCTTAAAATGCTACTTGAACTATATATTACTCCGTTCGGCTTGTCCAGAAATCTGAGAATACTGTTAACATTGTAACTATGTGATCGTTAAGTGATTTAATATATTTTGGTGCATTTTTCTGTACTGTAATGGGAAGGAACCCAGTAATATATTTTGTTTATTCTTTTTAATTCAATCATTATATAACTTTGACTCGCTCCATATACCGTTGGCCTCGACATGCCACCTATCTGATCATGTAACACTACCAATTAGTATATTTATGTATATAGGAACAAGTTATGTAACCTTTCGTTAAATATCAACAAACAACCTTTTCCTCTCAAAAGATAAACATTTTAGAGTTGTTACGATAAACATAGTACAGAATAAACGAACAAAAAACAATGCACTAACTTTCTTTCACACAAATCCAAAAATATTCGTTGCCAACTCCCTGAAAATATCTCATTCTACTTAAACGTGATCAATGAATGAAAATAATAATTTTCTTCATTACTGATTTTCTTATGAGAAATAAGTTGGTGTAGAAGAGACTCACCCTCATCAACTTAAAAAATAAAATAAAAGTATTGTTGGTATAATGCGATGTTAAGATACTCGTGGGAAGAAGTCTTGCAACCCGTAGGTAATTTCTAAAGGAGTAGAGATGAAACCTTCTAACTTTTGTCAAACATCAATGTGCAAGCCCTTTCACTTTTTTGGGGATAAACACGTTTTTTCCTGCTTTTTAAGTGGGTCCTTAAAGAGGGACCTTAAAATTTTCAAATATCAACGCCTATCGTGTGATATACCATTTATAAGGCCACAAAAAAGACAAATTTTAGTCTCTTAGAAATGCCTCTACAATAATTCTAACCAGAATTATGGGGGCTTGAAGTTTCTCATGGATATTATTATTTTTTTTAAATAATATGGATTAAATTTTTTTTAACACAAGGCTTCTATAATAAATTAACACACTTTTATGTATTTTGTCCTATTTTAGCAAACTAACCTCAATTTTTAAAGGAAGGACCCAATGAGGCAATTTTTTCCCCATCATGTGACATATCATTTTAAAGGGAATTGTCAGAGGTAATTGAAGAAGTATAGAATAAATGTATACAATTTCTTTAAAGGAATTAAGGTCTTATTTGAAGCTTCTTTCTTGTTAGGTTAGGTTATTATTTCAAATTAAAGTAGTCATGGGTTCTGTACATCATCAGTTTGCTCTTACAATTCCCTGTAAAAATATATATCAGATGTTGAGTAAAAAAACCCCCATTAGTTCCCTCCCCTTCAAAAATTAGTACCTGTTTGTTAAAATAGGAAAAATAATTAAAAGTGTTAAATAAGTAAGCTGTTAAGAAATTCAATAATTATTTTGGCTTTACCCCCATTAATATCCATGACAAATAGAAAACTCTCAAAATTGCTTTTTAGTCTGCATAATTCCGGTTAGATATACCCTAAAGACTTGTTAAAAGCATTAAACATTTTTGAAGTGAAAACTTCTATTGGCGCGTTGGGTACTTTGTGGGATGGACTTTTTCAATAGAAATCGCGACACGCACACTACCGTAATCGCGTCACGCACCGTACCGTACCGTAATGCAACTTTAATATATAGACAACGGATACGCGCGCACAGCGTATATATAAACTCATATATCTACGAAAAATATTGCACAAACTTTCTCACATACCCATATATATTAAAACACAAATCTACGAAAATTATTGCACTAACTTTCTCACATACCCATACGTATTAAAACTAAAAATCTACGAAAAATTATTGCACTAACTTTCTCAAACTCATATGCACAGTCAAACTAAAATCAATGCAAAACTATAGCACAAACTTTCTCACATACCCATATATATTAAAACAAAAATCTACGAAAAATATTGCACTAACTTTCTCCAAATTCGCATACATAGTTAAACTAGTATAAATGAAATAATATAGCACACACTTTCTCACATACCCATATATATTAAAACTAAAAATCTACGAAAAATATAGCACTAACTTTCTCAAACTCATATACATAGTCAAACTAAAATCAATGCAAAAATGTTGCACAAACTTTCTCACATACCCATATATATTAAAACAAAAATCTACGAAAAATATCACACTAACTTTCTCAAAATTCACATACATAGTTAAACTAAAACCAATGCAAAACTATAGCACAAACTTTCTCACATACACATACATATCAAAACTAAAAATCTACAAAAAATATAGAACTAACTTTCTCAAACTCATATAGGCTACATAGTCAAACTAAAATCAATGCAAAAAATATTGCACAAACTTAAATTTTCACTTCTAACGTGTGGTCTTAAGCACACCCAATATTTCTTTTTTTGTATATCCTCAAAATGATGACTGCTATCTACTGGGTAAGTACCAAAATGGCGTCCATCAACTTGTTCATTTTAGTTATTTTTATTTTATTTTTTTTTTTTTTACTTTTAGTCGAATAGAAAACGTAATGAAAAGTAACGATTAAAAAAAAAAATTAAACTGTAGTATTCTCTATATCAAATAACAGGTTATATCAACCAACGAAGGTTGACTTCTTTCAGTTTACCACAAATTATCCTACACTATTGGCTAAATTAAATCTTTTCAAACTTAGCAGAGACAATCTGTCGCGTAATAACATTAACCCCAAAATGTCATGTTACTGAAATATCGTGAGGCAATAGAGTTGTTTTTGGATATATTCCAATATTTTGAAACTTTAACGTGTCAGCAACGATTTCAAACTGCGTTTTTAGGATTTATGCCAAAGTAGAAATGGAGACATATGCAAATGTATGATTTTCCTCTTCTTGACAAAATAATTGTACAGCTACTACTTAATTAAAGGTGGGCAGTGTTTTCCCCCTCCCCCGTTATTGTTAAAGGCGGAAAATATTATCGCCTTATAAAAAAAGTAAGAAAAGTATACACACACAAAAATCCTAACACTCGAATACTCTAATAGCGTCATGATCGAAAAATAACAAGAGTTGCTCAAAAGAGACCTAATAGGAAAGATGAAAGAGAGATCTAACCCAAGACTACATGAAAAATGTAGTTCCAGCTAGATCCCCTCGGGATTGCCTAGCTCGTACACACTATAGTGAGTAAATTACTTATTTATTTGTTAAAGTATGTTTCTATAGGCTAAAAACATGTACAGTGCACATTTCTCGATTATGCCAATCAAAATGTGACTTTTGAGGCTCATGTGCGTCAATTAACTATTTCCTATGATTAAGGTTATAACATTAAACTATTACAATTTTGTTATACAATAGAGACATTTTGTCTATCTGGGGACATTAAGGATCTTATGAAGGTTCAGGCGCGACGACTATATACTTTATTACGCCAAAAGAGAAGATGTGAAAGTCTAGGTTGTTCAATCGACACACTGTAAACCAATCAAAGCTGTGAAACACCCGGCCAGGTACGAGAATAGAACGCCTGGGCGATGGCTTCCGTCATGTATCTACGGATATCTATTAACTACTCAAATTGAACATGAAATAGCATCGACATGAATATCCACAAATTCATAAGGTTGTTCCTGGCGATCGAAATTCCTCGTGATTATAGGCCTACCTGCGCAGAACCGTCATCTCGAGAGTGGCTCGCGCACGCATGTAGAGGCGATGGCGGGGAGGGGATTAGAGTGGTGATGGGGATAAATTGTTACATTTTTGCCATAATATAAAGGAATTTAAAACTTATAATTTAATGTCTTTTTACGTCTTTTACTTTGTTAAATATTCAAATTTACTAACTGTAGTTGTCAGGAACATAAACGATACACATTCACAGTTTTTTTAGCGCTGTAGTAGATTTGAAAAAATATTAAGCCCTACGCAATGAAGCAGCGGCCGGGTATGTCTGGCCTAACTCGGACTCTCCCTTCCCACCACAGTTCTACCTGCGCGAGACACAACCGGGGCGTGGTTCTGTTCTAATCGGTACCCCTATAGCGATAACAACTATGTTTATTCATAAAAAAACATGGAATTCCCTCAGTTGTAAAATACTCCGTTGGTAAAGCCAAAATTCGTTGGTGATCATGGAAATTTACCATTTAACTAAACTGTAATTGCATATAAAGATATACATTTTGATGTACAACCTAAATAAAACGTTTTGTTGGTCTCCAATGGATTATTGGAGGTTGACGATAATTTCTAAGAATTGCAATAAGTCTGGCATAGTAGTTTGTCTCCTAGTTAGGGCGTTTAATGACCCCTGTGCATAGCATGTGATTTAAATAACAACATACCTTTAGCGAACCTTTGAAATATTAATGGAGCCAAGGAATGAAGTCTAGTCTAGCTATATTTAGTTCTATTATAAAAGACCTTTTGTGAAAATGGAGATATTTTTAGTTGGTGGAAGTAGGAAGGGAAATACTAAGAACATCCATTATTGCCTCTCCAGCTGTTACTACGAAAATTTTTAGATATTAAAAATGAAGACAAGATGGAGTGTTTCGAGAAATCTGATGTATTTTCAGACTTTAGGTATTATAACGGGATAGTTTAGATTTTACATTCGCACGTTTATAAACTTCAATAGGGTCGAGTTAAAAGCATGAGCTTATCGATTGGAAGCTTGTTCACATAGTTTATAAACATGCCAGGACTGTGACATCGATAGAAGAGAAACGACTAGAGGCTAATAATTATTATACAATGCTGAAGCAGGTACTAAAATATCTTCGTCCAACTTTTTATTACTTTCTCACATATACCATGTGTCCATAAAGTCTCACCCCCCTCTTATTTTTTTTATTAATGGAAATAGACAGATTTGCTTTGGGGAAAGTTTAGATAACCAAAGGAGTTTTTGAAGTATCAAAATTTTCAACTTTTACCCCCAAAATGGGGTAGTTAAGGGGCAAGTCAAGAATTTTAAATAGCAACCCCTAATGAGTGATACCTTATTTTAAAGGTCTTTTCAAAATAAGAATAATGGCGCAAACCAGAGGTCTCTAAGTTTATCTTACCCAACATAGCAACCAATCGAATTGTGAATGTGAACCTACAAACTCCGGTTGTTTTTATTACATTACATGTTGGCTCTATGTTGGTAAAATGATGGTAAAAGCCTTACCTTGTTTTTTTAGCTCATATTAAGTTCTTGAAATGGCTACCATTTACTTTTTGGCAGAAATAGATTCTGGACTCAAAAGCTTGTTGTACATTTCGTAACATTTCCGGCCTAATTATTAACGTAAAATTCACAATTCGATTGGTTGCTATGTTGGGTAGGATGAACTTAGAGACCTCTGGTTTGCGACATTATTCTTATTTTGAAAAGACCTTTAAAATGAGGTATCACTCAATAGGGGTTGCTATTTAAAATTCATACCCCCAAACTACCCCATTTTGGGGGTAAGGGTTGAAAATTTTGATACTTCAAAAAACTCCTCCTTTGGTTATCTAAACTTTCCCCAAAGCAAATCTGTCTATTTCCATTAATAAAAAAAATAAGAGAGAGTGGGACTTTATGGACACGTGTTATTAAGTACAGAGAAAGTTATGTGATGAGTCAAAAAAATCTGTGTCGAGTTTTATCGGAACTATTTTGAGATACTACGAGTCCAAAAAAATGTTGTTTTCAGAATATTTGTCTGTTTATCTATCTATCCCTATGCAGTCCTCTACAGAATAAACGAGTGGGCTGATTTTAATAAAATTTGACATATTGGGATATTTTCTGACAATCTATTGTAACTATTTTGATCAAATTTTACTACAATTTTACCTGAGTTCAATAGTACCCCAAACCTATGGAATCCAGCTGTGGGGCTGTACAAAAAAAAACACAAATATAAAAGTAATTCAAACTTTCCAGAACAAAGTCCTGCGAAGTATTGTAAAGGCTTCGTGGTTCGTTCGCAATGACAGTCTTCATAGTGACCTTAGGATAAACACTGTCTCAGAGGAAATCAGAATATTTGTAGAGAAACACAAGCAAAGACTTCTACAACACGAGAACAAGGAAATAGCTTGCTTGTTAGACAACTCTGGCGAGACCCGTCGCTTGAAAAGGACGAAGCCTCTAGAACTTTGCAATGAGAAAGTGTAACAAATCACACATGAACAGAGTGTGCTTTCATCAGTGAGTGTTACTTCAACAAACAGTGACATTAGTATTAAATGTATATTGCTACATAGGCTCTATTGCCTAGTTGTAATTCTGTAATAAAAATTTTAAAAATAGTACCCCGAAATACACCGTATTAGTCGCCTTCTCTTTAAAAATGCCGGTTCGTAACAAAACAATATCTGTTGAGAAAATTAAAGACGTAATTTCACAAAATCAGCTCTATCGATTTCATTTAAATTTTTGTAAAATTGTGAAGATTAAGTAACCCAAACCAGCGTGCAAAACTGAAAATATTCCAAAATTACCGTTAAGGATTAATTTAAAAAAAAAAAAAAACTTTACGAACGTTAACCACCATCATTTAAAACTTGATTTCATCTTATAAATATTTATGTTTAAAGCAGAGTTTATGACACAAGTGAAGCCAGTTTAGACCTATTTAAATATATAAATACTGTTACAAAAACTACAAAAGCGAAAACGACGTCGACGGTTGATTTTCATTGTTTTTACTGACAACTACCAAATTGTTTTTTTTACGGCGAATTATTTGACTTGGTTATTATTTATATAGTGCAATGTTTTTGTACAGTTAATCTTAAGTTTCGTAAATAAAATTGTCATTTTGAATATGATAGACTTGACATTAGAGGTATACACATTTCAAATGAATTGTCATAAATAGATCAAGGCTAAGAACACTTTCATCGAGTTTTGCATCTATATATGTAGATATCAATGTTTAAATGTTTTTTATTTGCATGTTCCATATTGAAAACATATCTATGCAGCTGTTGTGATAAGACCTTGACCTGAGAGCATGAAATGTGTACCGTTCGTGGTGTAGGTGTAAAGACGTGCGTGCGTTTGTGAGAAAGATAAGTGACAAATATCCTAAATTTAAATCAAATACATTGTTTTATTCAGAAAAAACATAGGTAATTATCGTCCGATTTGTATAGAATTTCGGATAGCCCTAAACCATGGTCTTTTCCAGGGGGTAGAAAAAGATTGTCAGTTAAATAATTTGATGGGCGCTATTGTTACCAGGGGACTTAAATTTAATAAAGGCGGAACCAAAATGGTAACAATGTTTGAAAAGAAAAAAATAAAAAAAGACAAAGACAAATTTAGTAATTAACAAGGCTCAAGTTTATTGAAAGCAGAAGGAAATTTCGGCGCTTCAGACTTTGTCATTTACAACAAAAGACATCCTGACACAAATCATCAATAAAAAAAAAACTTATGATTAACAATATCATAAATTGTAAAAGTTATAAGCCCTTAATTGTAACATATAATAATTTAGAAAAAAAAATTTAATCAACAGATTCTAAAAATTTATCCCCCCTTTTAATATGTATATTTATAGTTACAAAAATTTAACAAAAAAAACAATGAGCACAGCTTAATAATTCACAGAATTATAATTAATCAAAAAAAAAGGATTATACGCCCTTAATGTAAAAGTATAATAATAATAAAAAAAAATTTAATCAAAAGATTCAAAAAAAAAAAGAAAAAAACTTATCCCCCCCTTTTTAGTTTATAAGATGATAGTTTCTTTTTAAACAATTACAGAATTTAACAAAATATAAAAGAGTTTAATATTTTAAGTTCAAAAATCATATCTATAGTTAACATGTTTATCACTAAACTAAAGATACATAATATAACTGGTTTGAAAAATTTCTTAGAAACTATATTGGCCAAATAAATTTATATATTTTAAACAAACAAAAAAAAAGGAATTTAGAATTTTGAAATTTTGTTAATTGACGTCAATTATTTTAATTTGGAAATTAACCTCTTGGAGGTTGTTAGGACCGAAAATTGCATGCAGGCTCCACCCAATAATTGTTTTTTATATATATTTTATAATTAACTACACAGGTCTACATTTAGAAAATAGTCTTAAGGAACACATATTTGCGAAAGTAAATTTAGGCACATATACAAAATGAGTTAGTTAAAGTTCTGTAAAGTCAGCTGTAGAAAAAGACATCACTTTTATGCACTTGAAAATGTGAAGTTACGTTATACAAAAAAAAACGTGTTTTGCCAACAGGACGAAACTTGTTAGGATGTTTCGTTGGTTTGCGCAGTGTGAGACAAGAATTTCTTTATTTCTCCAATTTCTCCTATTTGTCCTACCAGCATATTAGCTGTGAGCAAAAAACATGTTCTTTTAGTGTCTGTACAAAATCAGACATGTTTTAGCATTAATGTTCATCATTAAAGAAATATCTGATTATTTGCCAAAATTAAAGAAAATTGATTGTATAACAGAAATTCGTTAAGATGGTACTTAAAAGCTTCTTAGATTATTATAAATCTATTTATATATATTTTAATTTTGTTTAAAAGAAAGCTTGTATAAGACTTGTAAGATTTTGCAAAAGCTTGTAAAACGAAATTTTCTGATTTAGAAGAAATTTCCTCAATTGTTTTATATTTGACATGTTCATATTCTGATCATTTAATGTTCAACACTAGTTTGCACTTATTTCACAAAAATGTTCAAAACGTAAAATGTGCCTTTGCAAGATTTTGTAAATGATGTTTTAAGAAAAGAAAATTTTTATAATCATTTAGTTTCAAAAGGAAATAGAATATTGAATAAAACATGAAATACATATTTTAAAGAATACATGATAATTAACAAATTATTTTAAAAATTAACAAAATTTATAATATGACAAAATCTGTAAGGTTGAAGTACCTGGTAAATCCTGTCGCAGATCACGTGAGGTAGTACCGAGAAAATGATGGTTAATTTTAACATTTTTGAACCAGATTATTAGACTAAGGCGCACAATTAGTAATTTAACATGATGTTTTAGAAAGACGGTAATTTTGAGAGAAGAAGGAAAAACTTTTAGCTAACGGAGTTATGAAGAGTGTAGACCATGTTGTTATCGCATGTAGACTGTGGACCGGTAATCGAGAAGCTAGCTTGACCGGCCAAAATGTACTTTGGTTTCAAGTATCAGGTGATGCTTGGTTTAGGAGCGGGCCGCTAGATGCCAGCATCTGTCAAGCGACGGAAAGTGGAATGTATATTTACGAAATGAGTTAAGTTATTGCGGAAGTGCTTTTTTGGATTTAAATGCTACAGCTCTCCCCCCCCGAAAGACGGAGTTAGGGTGTAGTCAGAAAAGAGGCCAGAAGGGCCTCCCGCAAAATTTTGAAAAAGGTGCAAAGGGCCAGAAGGGCCTCCAGAAGATTCTAAAGAAGGGGCCAGAAGGGCCTCCCGCAAAATTTTGAAACGGGGCACCTGATAGAAACAACGCTTCATAATGCTTTTATAATCACCACTCTAGGGTGTAGCCTCCTTCGGCATTTACTTATTAAATTTTGAAATTTCTATAGCGTCTCAGCTCTTCCCATCTATCATTAGGACAAGCCCCCGACAGAAAGAGCTGAAGGGTGACGCAAAGGTCGACATTGCTGTGCATGAACTGACTTTGTACACTAAGGTACGTGGGGAAAGGGGTGGAGTGGCACCTCGGGAAACCAAGTGGAGGTGACCACTCCGGGGACCAGGGGAGGGAAAAGTGCATAGCACTAAGGACTTCAGGAAAGGTCGGACTCAGACGGGGGGGAGTATCCTCTGAGCCGACCTTAACATTTAATTACAAAAATAAATAAAAATAAAAGAAAAACTCCTGAAGCCTTTTAGGTCAGATCATGCTCAGCGTCGTTATTTTTAAACTCCTCTTCTCCCATACGAAGAGAAATTTAAACTATTCACGGCTCTTAACAATTTCCGTGAGAAAAAAGAATTTTGAAGGGTCTAAACAAATAATCCATTTGAAAAATAAACAAAAAAACAGTATGAAACGTTGGGGAGTCAAAATTGTTTTAGTGCCCAAGGCAGGGCATGTGGTGTTTGACTTAAGGTCTTATGTATGTGTATCATGTGCCCCAAAAAAAAAGGAATTTAAATTAATCAAAAAAAATTATGTAAAAAAAAAAAAAAATTTCATCAAAATAAGATAAGTGTTCAAAAAAAAAAGATGTACAAAGAAAGATGTATTAAGAAAAGGTGTAGCAAAGTAAATATGTAAATAAAAGGTGACCCATGGTGAGGAAAACCCAACTCCGGTTTTCTCAACCCTAACAAAAAACTAAATCAGGAAACAAACATGTTGACCTGCTAACTAACAAACAAACAAATTAATCAAAACAAACAGGCCAACCATGTCGTCCTATATACAAAAACTGGGCCCCTATAATTTGGAAAAGAAAAAAAATTTTTTTGCATGATTTGGAAACATGATTTGGAAAAGAAAATTTAGCTCACAAGGATATATTATTAAAAGGTGTTCAACATTTCAATTTACTATCAAACAGATGCCACCATCTGCATCAACCAGTCCACCGCCATGATGATAAAATTAAAAAAAATAAATAAAAATAATTTTCCTTTCAAGATGACGAAAACAAAAAAATTCAAAGGCAAGCTCCGTGTTCTTCAACGAGTCCTCTAATCGCAGCAAATCCACTGCCATTTTAACTGTTGCTGATAATTATTAAAAAAAATAAACCAAGTAATTTAAATAAAAATTTCTTTCAAGATTATGCAAAAAAAAGGTGAAAGAGCCAGAGAAAGACTCAAGTATTATATGTAGTGTAGATGTTGTGTATATGTGTGTGTGTAAGTATGAATCAATACAGACAACGAAAGAAAACTCGAGAAAATTTTTGAAGGAGTTTTTGAAATTTTTTTGTTTTTTTTTTTTTTGTTTTTTTTTTTAACTATTTTTGAATTTTATTATTTATTTAAAATTTTTTTTTTTGGATTCCCGAATGACCCCGCTGTCTGGATCAAATTCAGTGAATGAGTCGTGTGCAGTGTATGTAAATATATATATATATATATATATATATAAAAAAAAAATTTAAGCAGACAAAATAATAATTAAAAAAAAAATTTATCGAAATTGGTTTAGAAGTTTTTGTGTAAGTGTTTATAAAAATAAATAAATAATAAAAAAAAGAGACTATAGATTTATAGAGCTTTAAATATTTAAACTAAATAAAAAAAAATTTCATCAGCAACAGTTGTACAGTATTTGAAAAGCTGCAAAACATAAAAATGAGCCTTGTTTAACAAAATAATTTTGAATTTAAATTTAGATAGTTCCAATGCGAAATTTTGAAAATTAACTACGGTTCCAGAATTTAAAATAAACCACGCTCTGCTACCAAAAACATGTTACCAGGGGACTTAAATTTAATAAAGGCGGAACCAAAATGGTAACAATGTTTGAAAAGAAAAAAATAAAAAAAGACAAAGACAAATTTAGTAATTAACAAGGCTCAAGTTTATTGAAAGCAGAAGGAAATTTCGGCGCTTCAGACTTTGTCATTTACAACAAAAGACATCCTGACACAAATCATCAATAAAAAAAAAACTTATGATTAACAATATCATAAATTGTAAAAGTTATAAGCCCTTAATTGTAACATATAATAATTTAGAAAAAAAAATTTAATCAACAGATTCTAAAAATTTATCCCCCCTTTTAATATGTATATTTATAGTTACAAAAATTTAACAAAAAAAACAATGAGCACAGCTTAATAATTCACAGAATTATAATTAATCAAAAAAAAAGGATTATACGCCCTTAATGTAAAAGTATAATAATAATAAAAAAAAATTTAATCAAAAGATTCAAAAAAAAAAAGAAAAAAACTTATCCCCCCCTTTTTAGTTTATAAGATGATAGTTTCTTTTTAAACAATTACAGAATTTAACAAAATATAAAAGAGTTTAATATTTTAAGTTCAAAAATCATATCTATAGTTAACATGTTTATCACTAAACTAAAGATACATAATATAACTGGTTTGAAAAATTTCTTAGAAACTATATTGGCCAAATAAATTTATATATTTTAAACAAACAAAAAAAAAGGAATTTAGAATTTTGAAATTTTGTTAATTGACGTCAATTATTTTAATTTGGAAATTAACCTCTTGGAGGTTGTTAGGACCGAAAATTGCATGCAGGCTCCACCCAATAATTGTTTTTTATATATATTTTATAATTAACTACACAGGTCTACATTTAGAAAATAGTCTTAAGGAACACATATTTGCGAAAGTAAATTTAGGCACATATACAAAATGAGTTAGTTAAAGTTCTGTAAAGTCAGCTGTAGAAAAAGACATCACTTTTATGCACTTGAAAATGTGAAGTTACGTTATACAAAAAAAAACGTGTTTTGCCAACAGGACGAAACTTGTTAGGATGTTTCGTTGGTTTGCGCAGTGTGAGACAAGAATTTCTTTATTTCTCCAATTTCTCCTATTTGTCCTACCAGCATATTAGCTGTGAGCAAAAAACATGTTCTTTTAGTGTCTGTACAAAATCAGACATGTTTTAGCATTAATGTTCATCATTAAAGAAATATCTGATTATTTGCCAAAATTAAAGAAAATTGATTGTATAACAGAAATTCGTTAAGATGGTACTTAAAAGCTTCTTAGATTATTATAAATCTATTTATATATATTTTAATTTTGTTTAAAAGAAAGCTTGTATAAGACTTGTAAGATTTTGCAAAAGCTTGTAAAACGAAATTTTCTGATTTAGAAGAAATTTCCTCAATTGTTTTATATTTGACATGTTCATATTCTGATCATTTAATGTTCAACACTAGTTTGCACTTATTTCACAAAAATGTTCAAAACGTAAAATGTGCCTTTGCAAGATTTTGTAAATGATGTTTTAAGAAAAGAAAATTTTTATAATCATTTAGTTTCAAAAGGAAATAGAATATTGAATAAAACATGAAATACATATTTTAAAGAATACATGATAATTAACAAATTATTTTAAAAATTAACAAAATTTATAATATGACAAAATCTGTAAGGTTGAAGTACCTGGTAAATCCTGTCGCAGATCACGTGAGGTAGTACCGAGAAAATGATGGTTAATTTTAACATTTTTGAACCAGATTATTAGACTAAGGCGCACAATTAGTAATTTAACATGATGTTTTAGAAAGACGGTAATTTTGAGAGAAGAAGGAAAAACTTTTAGCTAACGGAGTTATGAAGAGTGTAGACCATGTTGTTATCGCATGTAGACTGTGGACCGGTAATCGAGAAGCTAGCTTGACCGGCCAAAATGTACTTTGGTTTCAAGTATCAGGTGATGCTTGGTTTAGGAGCGGGCCGCTAGATGCCAGCATCTGTCAAGCGACGGAAAGTGGAATGTATATTTACGAAATGAGTTAAGTTATTGCGGAAGTGCTTTTTTGGATTTAAATGCTACACTATCATGGTATTTACTCTAAATGTTATATTGGTATTCAAGGGGTCTTACCAAGTACTCTTGACCTCGGCTAGACCTCAATGGGGCTCGTAGATATGTATATATTAAAAGGTCTGCACTCGCTCCCCTCGTGTCATGTGGCCTCGAAACTGTACATACGAGATGTGAAGGAGCCTCCACTCGGTCTTGTAGGAATTGTTATATTGTATTGATAGGATCTTACCTATAGGGTAAGTTTGTTGAAAACAATTGCTACACAGTTTTCTGAACCTCGTAATTGTGTATATCACTACTTTCTTGTCCCCGCATAGGCCCCAATGGCCCTCGTAGATGTATATATATTTATTTTGTAATTACATTTAATTGTAATTGTAATGCCACGTGGTGGCCAAACCAACTGACTTATTCAAATTTGTCTAAAATAAATAACACGAATATATAATTTAAGTGTTTCGTTATGTCTCCCAAAAAGTGGACTAATAAGTTAAATAATTAAGACTTTTAGCTCATTTAAGCTCTGATTTGTTTGTTTAATGGTGATGATGGTAATAGCATAAACTATTTTCAGAAATAACGCAGATTGATCCAATTTTGGTTTTCTAGTGGGGCATTCGGCGAGGCGTGACTAATGAGCATAAGTCGGCCGATCTATGCTCATTATGAGACGAGCTTTATGAATTCTAACAATATTGAGTTGGTTATTAGTCAGCTGCAGAACCTATCCTTACTCCCATTCCCAGTTTTATCTAGCTACACGTTAATCACTTCCCAAGGCCTACATACACTCAGTGCTTGTCTGTAAAATCAGTTGTAAGAGGTTTTATCTACTGTCATTGAAATTGTTGTGACAATACAACCATTACAATCGATTGTTTTCACAGCTGTTACTATTTTGTCAGTTAAGTGTAACTAAAGGTTCGTTGTTTTTAGAAATGTTTGGTTGAATTGTGTAAGCCTACTATGCTGTAAAGTATATATTTTTCGAATTTTTTTAAAGATACATAAAAGGAATATAAAATTACTAGAGGTGTCACTTGGGTCAAATTATACAGCTGTGCTGTATTCTAGTAAACAAGACAATAAAACAGGACGAACAAAAGTCTGCTACATCAAAGATTATACGAGACGGACGTAAACTACTGCTTTCATTATTAGACGCACCTTTAGACCATTTGTTAGTTTTATTACTTAATTGCTCAATTTTTTGCCACCAGAGTGTAGATTTATAGTGGTGACCAGTGATTCTATCAGAGCGAATGTAAAATCTCCTTTACTCTTATTGCTAATTGGCTGGACTAAATGGTGATAAACCGTGATTAGTGATTTCATATCTACATTTTAGCTGAGACGTGATTCTACCGAGTTGTTTCCGATACGCTAGCCAACATTTCTCAAACAGTGATTTTGTTGCTGCAGTTGGTATTTTTTCCTTTTGGTAATAAAGTCGATTGAATATTGTTATTCTCCCTTTCTATTCACTCCAGCAGTGATATTGTTTTAAATATCGTTAGACCTACTTGCATTTAATCTAAATGTTATTTTTTACTTTTAGTAAGTTGTAAAAGAGAAACTGGATACTACATAATGAATTACGTACTTAACGGATATGAATTTTTTAAATTATTTATTTTTAAGCTAAAAACATAAATTTTCCAGCTATCATCACCTTCACAAGATCATTAAGACGCCCCAATTTAAAAACCTACAAATTAAATAAAAATAATAACATAAAATTTGAACAACAATAAGACCAAAACTGGTTAACAAACGAAAAAAAATAACATGTTACAAGGCTGTAAAAAGGCCCCACAACAAGTTAACAATTATAAACTATGGTACAATTAAAAACAAATATTTCAGGGTTGTAAACGGACCCTCTAACAAGATAACAAACATAAAATTTAAACAACACAAATAATTTAAACGGATAACTAAACATAATATTACACAGATGTACAGGGGTTTTGCAATAATTGAATCGTAAAAAGATCACCACGTAAAAATGGGGTCCTAGAATCACCGGGTGCGGGGTTAGAGACGTGGTCTGTACGGATGATAATGAAGATAGTGCCGGGAAGGAGTAAGCAATTTCGGCTGAAATACACTTATTTCTGGATTGTCTTCCGGCGGACGATTCGCCGCTCTTGGTTTTCTTTGGGCATCGACCGAGTCGTTTACAGCCACTATAGCCGGCGCCAAAGCATCTACAATTTCCTTTTCAGGAGGCGATGTGCGGGAGCAGGTTGCTGCCGTTGCCCGGATTTCTTCGGATAATTTCCCTTACGGGAGGCCAAGGGGTGACTCTCGGAGAGGCGGCGATGTCGGTGGTAGATTGGCATGAGTTCAGGTGTTGAGGTTTTTCAATGATTAAACACACGTATAGGCTTAACCAGCTGAAAGCGGCAGGTGGCTCAGTGGTCTAATCAGTAAGACGAGTGTGATTCCATGGTAGCGTTCTCTGTGTGGTAGTATGGTGGTTGGTCTCTCACTAGAGGGTAGAGGTGAAGTGAAATGTTGGTGTTTTTTAGCTCTCGTAGCTCGTAGCTAGCTTGGCTAGGACTGGATGAGCTGTCTATTGTGTATGTGCTACGTGATGCGAACCAATCAGAGATGAGGTAAGCTGTGATTTATTCGGAATAGTATTGTGGGGCGCTATTGTTTGTAGACGCGGAATTTTAGACACCCTCGCGACCAACGTGAAGCTGTCGGCCAATCAGAAACAAGTTGCGAGTACGGGACGTATAAGATGATATTGACCGAAGCAAAGCCGTTTAAGGCCGGAGAATTGATGTGCTTGGTCGGCATTGTGTGTTAGCGGTTTTTGTCGTGCGATTGACAGGAAATTAGTCGATTGAACTAGTTCCCGGTTGTGGTGACATTATCAAGGGTAATCCATACATAGCCTATACGTCCGAACGGATAAATTATATTCACAACCGTGAAACATTTATTGCTTTAGTTTAGAACCATCTGTGAAAATAATTTGAATAGATGGATATTCAATAAGTGTATACTGAAACTCCTGACGATACACTACATCAGGAGTATTATACTTGATGAATCTGGACAATGGAAAATCAATATGTGGCGATGGAGAATGGAGAATACTCGAAATTGTTTTAAACTCCAAATACAACTAACATTGCCATTTTGCATTTTGTACAAGCAAAAATTTGCCTCACCACCAAGAATTAAAAAAGCGACTAAGCTATTTTCGGTAATCTTCAAATGTGAAATAAGTAATATCTACTTATTTACATGGGAAATAACTCAAGTAAGGCCCATTTTAATAAAACTTTATACATTATTATAATTTTTAAGTCTGTGAATAAAATGTTGCAATAATTTCATTTTAACTAGAAAATAAGTCGTATTAGGCGGTCTGTGCAACTCGGTGTAAAATAATCTTCGAAATGCGCGACTTTTACCTAAAGATAATTTGGTACACACCAAAGCGTTGAGAAGAGATATTTTCTCAAGTCATTTCATCAGATGTAATCATGAGCAATTCCAATGAAGATGACGTTTTCCTGATATTGGTATTTGAAAAACAAGGATAAAGGAGAGACAGAGGTTTCGGGTACAGTCGTATAATTTAATGAATTTGCGGCGACACAGTAACGCGAAATTAAGAAACTTAAATCTTCAAGAATACTATGACGTCAGCATCATTTGCCACTATGAATTATCGTACGACACTAAGCGAAGAAGTAGGCGGCTACTGCTTACTTACGACACATGTCATGATCGTACTGGTGTCGTCACTACAACACATTTGAACCCGCACTACTGATACCTATCTTATAAGATAATTATCACGTATCGATAACGACCTTATCGTATCGCTGTATTTTCTAATTAAACTTCTGGTTTGTTATTTTTCAATTGACTTGCCTAAGAAACATCGTCCTTTCACAACTGGGCTTTGTATTTGTATACAACTCTAACGGTAATTTACCGGTTCACCAGCATCACAACTATAAATATAAAGACATTTCATGAAACAAGCTACAATAAACGAACATTGTACAATGATAGACATTAGTAGCGCCGGAAGACAAACACGTTACCTGTAGAGACCGGCCTAATAACATGTGGCTGTCAAACTAATAGCTCTGACTAAAGAAGGTGTTAGCTACAGGCAAAATTCATTATCTGATATAATCAGGGCCGGATTTACGCCTAGAATAACGAGATACGTGCCTATGGCGGCAAATCTGGGTATACAAACATTTCTTTTACTAATAATACGATTAATTGATAAAGAGTAAAAACAATTTAGTTATAGTTTGATTGGTGTAGCTCGTGTATCACTGAAGAGGACGACCTTGTCGTTGAAACGCGTCTGATACTTAGGCGTATTTTTTGTGAGAATTATGTTCTGTGTGTTTGTTACAACTGTAAGAGTAAAAACGTTTATCCTTCATGAAAATAGTTTATTTGCAATAGAAAATTAAATTAAATTTAGTTATCAGAATAATAATTAAGTATAATCCAAACTAAGTTGACAAAAATAGTGTAAAATCTATTAACCTCGGTACATTCGTCAACTACTCTTTGTAATGTATGAACACAAATAGGTATAATTATGTACTTTCCCCAAAAATGGATCTAGGGTTCGTTTTCTGCTCATTATTCTACATGACACTGAATATTATTATTTATTAATTTTGTAAATTAAAAATTATCAGAAAGATTAGGTAAATTTGTTGTATACAATGACGAGAACTAGGGATATTTTCATAGCCGTATGAAGGGATATTTTCCGGCAGAACTTGTTGATGCAAATTAAAATAATACTTATTAATGCTTAATTTTATAAGAAATAGATATATTTCCCACATGGCTAACCTGTTGAGGGTCAGAGTGCCCAGCTCTCTGCTCCAAACTGCTAAAATCATGTTCGAGAAGGCGCTTAGATAAAACCGTGGTTCATTTCAGTCCAAGTAATTTTAATAAGCCTATATACGAGTAGTTATTTATTAACCGGCGGCAGTTTTCCCCACGTTCGTGGAGATAAAAAGTGCTCAATCAGTTGAACGAATACTTTCAATACTCAGATTACGTTAATAGCAACTCTTCGGACTTTCACCAATAAATCAACTGATTTTAAATAGAAATACAGTATTAATTAAATTAAGTTCTGTTCACGGAAGATAATATTACGGAATTCGATGTGTCAACATCATGTCACCCGATGAAAACTCGTCAAGCAGGCATAGGCTTAAAACGAGTTGTGTTGAGGATTAAATCGAGGGACAAATATTGGTCACCATTGATTGTTTTGATCCATCACAAAAGTTTCTCTGTTTAAAAAGTCCGAATGTTGGTGTTTTAATGTTATTTTGTATTTTAAGTACGAAACTATCTTGCTACACTCATCGCAATGTCTTTTCTACAACATTGCTAAGTTAGACATCGTTTTATGTACACTCTAAAGTCAACATAAAGATCATGATTATTTGCTTAATCACCGACAAGGTGTATAATATAGATAGATGTTATAATAGGAAATAATTTTTAAAATACCTCACAATATCTTCAAAGAGAAAAAACTGTCTGCTTTACCTGAAACATAACAAACATAGTAATATAATTTATTTTTTCTATCTCTTATGGGTCATACAATAATGAAAATTAATGATTGGAAGTTCTAACCATCTACATCTAGTTTAAGGTGGTTGGTTGTTTGGAAAAAAAGAAGAAAGGCAAAAAAAGAACGAGATGGAGAAAATACTATGAATGCAAAATTCTACTATAATCAATACAATCAACGCTTCATTACGGCATCTATACAGCGCATGTAAAATGCATATAAATATTTACACAAGATGATGAGTTGGTTAGAAGTAATTTACTATCTACAAATTTCACAAAAACTAAAATGTTATAACCTATTTACCTTCAAATCGATGGTAACAGCTGTTTTAACGGTTATTTACAATCGAGAGTATCGGTTGTTATTTTAGGTGCTTTACAATCGTTAATTAATTTATCGATCCGTTTATACAATCGTATAAACGAAGTAACAGCTGATGACCTCGACCTTCTTTTAGGTACTAAGACTAAAAAGAACAACTTTAGCATCTCAATGCATGTAATGAAAACAGCTGTTTTTGAAGCTGTATGACGAAAATGTTGTTTTTAAGACAGAAGTGTATCTGTCGCCCGTACAGTACACTACAACTAAACGGGTCGACTGATTTTGAACAAATTTGGTGGTTCTACATGGCATATTTTAGAGGTATTTCGACACATTTCTAACTTTATGAATTTCTCAAAAATTTGAGATATAGACGAATAATAAAACACTTTTGGTGCTGGATGCAATTAATTTTATTACATAAAATCGTTTTTATTTGTAAATAAACGTAATTTGTTATTAACAATTTTTTTAAAATCCATTTGTTTAACCAATATGAAAAATTAGTTAAGAACCAATTTGTTAATGATTAAATTTAGATGAGTTCGAAGTTGACTGGTGTATTCAGCGAGTTATATAACCTAAAGTTTACACCCGCCTATTTCAAACAATTAACTCTACAAATAAAAATGATTAATGAATTTGAATACAATTTTAGGAAAAGATGGTCTTAAAACATTCATATGGGTAAAGTACGGACGAAGGTGCTGCATGGCGACTGCGATAGCTTTCTGGACGCAATTAAGATTAATAACGAGACTAAATTTCGAGTAAAAATATTTTAAACATAACCTAAAAAACGCATCTTTGTTTTTGAAAAAAGATTGAGACCTTGTTCCTCCAAAACGATTGTATGCCAAAAGGTCGAACACATTTCAATTTTTTTCTAAATTGTTGCTTTTAAAAGTTTACCAAAGAAAAATTTCTATTTGATCCAAATCCACTTGAAACGTGGGCTCCTGTTTTGTTTGATAAAGTTAGCGCAATTTTATTTCACCACCAACCAGACGATCAGGTTCATGTTTATAAATAGCGCAAACCATGTAAACAAACCTATAAACCTAGTACTGTCCATCGATGCAGCCAGTTTATCTGCTTGTTTAGCAACCTCAACCATCAACATTCCACAAAGAAGGTGAATTAAAAATATCACTCATTTGAATTTAAACATCGACGACCTGAAGGCTAATACATGTTCTTCGCATGTTAATCTATGGTAATGGTTCTACCTACCAACGTGTTCGTTAAAATATTTAATTCCTTGTCGCTACTCGTATCTTAGCACAGAAATACTCGCTTCCACCTGCTAAGACTAGGTGAGTTGAATCTCATGAAATGATCACACAACTTAAGTTGCGATAAGACCATGCACAAAAAATTCTACTGTGTTATCGACCATTTGAACCCCATGGATCAATCAGTGACTGTTTTTTTGTATTTTAGTCACGTATTTTTCAAGAACTAGTGGTTCGATTGACTGAAAACGTTACTCTGCAGCGCGTGGATGTTCCTGCAGGGGTGAAAAAGTGAGTTTCATTCATTTCTGAATAGAACGGTGATACGAATTACTCAAAAGATTGATGTTTGAAGCGAGATGTAGGCTCAGATGTCTCGCAAAAGTCAAACTCGCTTTATGACTCGAAATAAAAATAAAGGTAGTCGACAAAAGAACATTTGTATGAATCCTAATTATTGATGAGATTCTTCAATTTTTTGTATTGCAAGCTTTGACTTCGAGTTGTACACACCCGACCTCTGAATTCCTAAAAGAATTTTATTTATTCACTGATTTTTAAGGAGCTAAGTTGGAATTTGACGTTAGTTTTTACACAGGTGTTTGAAAGTTACGTACTGACTACGTCAAATATTTAAAAATGGATAAAATTAATTTCTTGAAACTGTGAGTTTTGTATAATTATCGCTTTGTGGTACAAAGGAAATAAATCGCACGCCTTTTTTAATCTCAACAAACGAATATTAAAATACATATATACTTTTTGGATACGCAATAAATCTCCAAGTTGGTTCTCAAATAAATAAGTTGGTATGCGTATCAAATAAATATAATATTTATCAGAAGGAGTATTTGGTGTACAATGCGACATATCTTGTCATTTAAAAATGTGTAAATATTGTTTTTTTTTAATTATAAAAAATTTAAGTTGTGGATTTAATTAATTTAAAATACCAGTTAATGCTGATTCAGATTTTATTTTTATGTTTTTATTTAAAAAATAGGTAACAAAGGATGCAGAGGAACTTAACAATTTTAGATAGTTTATGCCGTTGTTTTGAAATGGCGAGGGAAAGAAGAAAGATTTATGCCAAAATATTTGGTATTCAAAGCAGTTTAAAATGAGGTTAAACTTGACTTATGTTTACATTTTAAAATCTCTAGAAACAGATCCCTACAACCCAGTATATGTCTCATTGGAGCTGGAAATTAAAAATTTTGTTTTTCTTATAAATTATTCATATTAAAAAAAAAAAAAGTTTTAATAAAAATTGTAATTGAATGCTCCTTTCAAGGTATATTACGATGTAGGCTACAATGTTGTATTTTCGGTTCGATCATAATAAGTGATGAAAACTGCATACATTGTGTATTCTGTTCTTGAGCATTCAGTACAGGAAGACGCCTTTTTGTTTCATTAAATAACACCAATTCTCTAAGAAATCAACAATGGAATGTCTCAACCCCTCCAATTATCTACGTGTATCTCTTTGTATCTACGAACTTATTTTAACATAAACGTATACATTTTAAAAGCCTTACATAATAAAATTGTTAATTCTTTCTCTTTTATCCCTCAGGGTTACTACTGTGAGGACGGGCCTGGCACTCGTGAGGGACACCCCAAGCTGAATCTACATTTTTTCGTGTAGTTTGAGTTAGATATCTCTTTTTCATAATTACTATCACGTCTGTAATGACCAACCCTTGTTCTCTTCCGACCCTGACGCTATTAAAAAGAACATTCGAAAGCTAGGATTCTTTATTTTATTTTCTCTGTTCTTCTCTTTTTATAAGGTGATGATGAACGAGAAGTTTTCGCCTTCAAATAACAAGACAAATCTTCCTACATTAATACTTCACAAATTATCACTGTATTTCGTTAGGTTCAAAAGGGGCATTCAATCACAATGAAGTGTTTGATAAAAACTGATAGGTGTTTTAAAAATATTGCAGAACTATAATGTATTGAATCAACAGAATAATTACATTTTTACACCATTTTTCTCTACTCAGCAATGCCTTTAAAATGATGTATTGAACGACCTCATTACCATTTGTACAAAATAGTATTTTAAATAGTATGGAACTCGAATCTGACCCTCTATAATCAAAAGTTAATACATTGTAGTAAAAGTGTTCTTTTCAGTGTTATGTTATATACCCTCACCATTTAACATATTTAAGCTTCCTTCCTCCCAAGAGAGAGGTAAACAAAGTTATTAAAAAAAAAGAGACGACACACCGATACTAAGATTACCAAAATTTATATTTTGTATCTAAATATTAGTCTAACAATACTAAATGTGAAGCTTTTTATTTTATGATCACACTATATTATATTTAATTCGATAAGGAATTTCCACACCAGTCGCATGTATTCCTTTAGAATACTTTAATTGACAAGGTATCAAATTAAACAGTCTTACCTACAGTTCGCCGAAAATTATTCATTTTCCTTGGAAATATTTATTTTGTAATAAATTCATCATTTAAATAACATGTCTACTCTGAGTAAATAACATGATTCACACAAAAAATAATTTGAAAGAACTGCTGTAAATTCTCAAATAAGTTTTTTGTTGTTTTGTTTGAAAAATTAAACAACTGTTTAAATTATTTTTAGGTTAATTATATAGTGCTTACTTTACTTGTGAGAATTCACGTTGTGTTGTTATTGATTGCTTACATCTCGCAAAATTAAACAGTCTAAATTCTCAATTACACATTATTTTGTTTTGTTTGAGAATTTATAACGGCCGTTTTAAATTATTTATAGGTTAACTCAAATAGTGCTTACTTTACTTGTGAGAATTCACGTTGTGTTGGTAATCGATTGCTGTCATTTCCCAAAACTAAACCGTTTATAGGGCTTATTGTTGTTGCTTGACAATTTGTTCTGGATTTTGTATTTCATAAAAGTTAACAACTTAACTAAACATACTGTATAGCGCTTATATTATGTGTCATTTATTATTTATATCTAGCAAAAGTTAACGGTTTATATGGCGTATTGTTAATGTGAAACAATTGAGTCTGATTTTTTTTACCCAAAAGTTTGGAGACTACTGGATAAAATATACTATTTAGGTGAACAAATGGGTATTTAAATTGATAACTCGCAAAATACTATGATATTATAAATAAGATAAATCTTTTAAATCTAGAAATATATAACAGTGTCACATGAAGAAACTTTGGTTTCAGAACACATCCTGAAAGTTCCTCAGTGGGACACCCGGTATACATAAATATTAGCAACTTCAAATCGAAATCCTTTAATCTTTCGAAGTTTTGATGAATCATAATTTAATTACGGATCACTAATATTTTTACTAAAGTTTATGATTATGTTGAAGCATTGAATCTTACTTTCTCAAATATATGTAATATAAAGTTATGTAATGTGCTGATCACTGTTTATAAACTTACAGAATTTTAAATTTTATTGTCGTATTATTTGGAGGTTATGAAGCCCAAACAGATAGAGACGTCTCGTCTAATGTATGTTCAAATGTGTGTGTAAAAGATTTAAACGTTGCAATTTTTAACCATGTTGCTCAAATTAGGTAATGGTGCTACGAATTGTTGGACTTTTTTTTAAAAAAACAGAAATATCTCCAGGAATTTTTAAAATTACAGTGATTTTCAAATTTAAAATTCACTTTTAGATTAACTTTATAACCTGTAAGATATTTACACAAATTATTAAAAATACCACAATAGTTAATTTTATGTAGTTTCCATATCTGCATAGTCTATAACTATTCCCAAAAGTTTATCCTTCGATCTACTAAAAAAAATAAAACTGACCTAAAAAAATAAAGGGAAAATCTGTAAGAATAACTTAACCATATGACCCCCCCCCCCCCCGACAAATATCTACTATGATTATTCATTTTATTACTATTATAATAATTTCTATTCTAATAAATTATTTTTCACTTCCTTTCTTCATTATAAATCTAATAATAAGAGACTATACTCTACGCCTTCAAATAAAATATTTGTTTTTAAAGTCAGTGAAAACACAAACAATTGCGTCCGGACATCTGTCTTGATGCCCGGGTACAAAAGAAAGATGAGGCTCGTTATGCAACAAACTCAAATTTGGCCAGAGCCTAAGCCTTATAAATTACAAAAGAAGTAACTGTAGTTTTTGTACAAGATGCAAGTACTGAATAACCTAGGTTCATAAACAAGGATATTGTAATGTATATATGTGCTCTATGAGCTGTCGGAAACCGAAACCGGAAGTTGTAGGTAGTGTCCTAGAATATATAAAGATAGGAGGTTATTAAGCAGAGGTGGTGCCAGTTACTGGCATGTATTCAGACGGGATAATTACACATCCAATGTATTTCTACACCATCTACAAAAGATTTTAATCAAGATAAACTTTTATAACAAGAACTGGTAAATAAGTTGATATCAAGGTACTTATCCAGCCCCATTATATAATGTAATACAAGCTATATTATGTGATCCAAAAGAGTCGGTTTTTTGTAGGAACTGTTAAATTGTACTTATAGATCAAGGAGTCTTACCTAGTATATGAAAAGTTTGTTCAAAACAGTTGTTACAAAGGTTTGCGGAACTTCATATCTTGAAGTAGCCAGGATGTGTACTCGCTTCTCTTGTGTCCGTGACTCGGCCCTGCCGGATTTCTTAACTCTACGAATATCACATTTGTCTACAGTTGTTGACAAAGTGGCATTTTGTTCATTTAAATTAGTTTGCAAAACAGCTGATTTCTCGACAGTTTCACTTTGCCCACTACTTTGCTCACCCCGAATGGCAACCGAACAAAACGAAATTTAGGTTAAGTTTATTTGAATTGATTTATTATATACAGGAAGTGTCCCGTATGTAGGTTAGATTAATTCTTACATGTAAAATAACATAAATAAACAACAAAACAACGTTTTAAAGTTGAAAAAAGGAAGTAATTATTAATGAAGATGATTGACAGTGTATGTACATGGAGAGTATTTTTCGTTTGCCGAGTTTTGAAGTTGGCAATCCCGTTTCCTCAACAATACACCTAAGTTATTTGTAATATTCATAAATAACCTCAGTTTTGACGTGAGAACTTCTACTCAATGTTGATGTGTTGTTTAGCACTACTGCTATATTTTGTGTAGTTAGTTTTAAAATATGGACAGTTCAGAGGATGAAAACCTGTCAAATACACCGCCTAAATTAGCGGAAAAAGCTAACAACGTTGTACTAAATCTCCTTCCTGTCAAATCAAGTACAGTACGAAAAAGTACGACCGCCAGTATGAACTGTTTTTATTGCCAAAACCACAACTGTAGACAAAGTATAATGTGCAATTCGTGAGCAAAGTGTCTTTTTTAAACTCGATAAAATTGACGCACTCGGCAAGCCTCGTCCGTCAACATTTTTCTCTCGTTTAAAAAGTGCCACTTTGCTCACTAGTTGCACAAATAACTATTTCTTATTAGGTCAATGCTTGAAATTACATTTTTGACAATAACTACTCTATTTGTCATCGTAGAAAAGTGGGGTTGGTAACATTACATGGAGAATTGAAATTTGCAAATTTGTATCTAATTTAGAGTGTTGTTATATGTTAAATAACATATGAAGACTGTTTAGACACGATTTTTAAACTATCAATTAGATTTTTCTGAATTTCAATAAGGTTCTACACTATAGTTTCCTGTACCAAAATTCATGTTTATATCTTAAATTTTGTAGTCATATTGTATATTGCCATGTTGACTAAATGTAACGCCCAAAATTGGTTTCTTGGGACTTGTAGATCAAGTTTCTTTACCTAAATAGCCTCATAAATGTGCATGTGTACTCGCGACGTTCGTACCGATTGATGTAACTATACGAATATCACATTTTCTTTGGAAATTACGGTTCAAAATTACATTTTTGACAATAAATTCGCTATTTGTCATCGCAGAGAGGTGGGACTGGTACCATTACATGAGGAATTAAAATCTGAAAATTTTGTCTAATTTAGTGTGTTTTAAGTTGATTAACACACAAGATGTGAATAGAAAACTGTTTAAAATTGCCGTCATTTTGGATTTTTCTGAATTTCAAGCACTCTATATATCATGTTGCTATCTTAATTTTTGTAGCCACTGTGGTGCTTATGTACAGATGACAACGACAAGGTCGGACGGCGAGTCGAAATTCACTTTTTCTGTATCTTGAGGTGAATATCGAAATTCTGTGCGATTGCCAAGCTTGACTTCGTTTACTGGCTAAATAAAACCAATACAAGAATTACTGAAAAGACTATTGAGAGCTTCCATTTGCTAGTACCGTAACCGTTCTAGATATAAAATACTTTATGAGAAGAACAAGCATTATTTCTGTTAGAAATAAAATTATGGTAACAAATTTATAGAAAATGTTTTTATTTCAAAATGAAGTATTGAAAATTTGTGTAGTGATATTTTTTGAATCGATGGCCGGTGACAGAATTTATTAGACATGTACACTATTTAATGTTCATATTTTACCCCAATTCACATCGATTCATATGTTGATTCATTTATGCACAAGTTACATAAAAGCTTCATCGTCTTTTAGTATAAATCTCACAAAACAAAGCAATGTAACTGTTATGTAAATAATAATGATTTGATATTTTTACAATCATACGAAACTCGAAAATGTTTTAATGCAACTAAATGGAAACCTCTAAAAGTAGTGAGTGAGAAAATGTTTTAAATTTTATTGTGGGAAAGTTTAGAAAGCAGTTCAAATCTCATTTTTCAATTTATCTTTTCTGTGCGACTGTTTTTTTGCCTCTTCCACACCCATATACATTGAAGCATGACCTTTATACTTGGTCGAAGCACTCGGGTACTGTACAGTAACTGTTTGTGAGTGGCTTCTATTTTAAAACTGAAAAATACAAAGTAAACCCTTAATACATGGTTTGACTTCATTCCAAAGCACCTTAGATGTAAGTAAAACACTTCCAAGTTTTATTAACGACTATTCGTAACGCCTCTTTCACACCATTATATTTAATACTTAAGAGCCCAAGCTGTGTATGACTTTTTGCAATAGTTGATTTACTTTAAAACGAAAAATTAAATTTAAAAAAAAAAAAACATCACATACATCATTCGGCCTAGTTGCAAACCTCATTATCAAATAGCAGAACGATTGGTGTAACAGCTACACCAGCGTCCATTACACAGTGCCAAAATTATCCTGTAGATGATAGGTACTTATTTCTTTAAGCTGAAGAAAGCTCTGCTGTCACTGTGACATTTGAACGGTATATCAATAAGCTAGACACATATTTGCCACCACGACTCCAGGTATTGACATTCAGAACACCTGGTTTCAGTAGGATGAATACATATACACTGCACAGTGAAACGATAGTTTGTAGATCGCATCATTTCAAGGAATGTCGACGTCGCTCCCCCCCCCCCCCTCATATAAAGAATGTGGTGTACCAAACAAAACCAGCAACCCTCAGCTCAAATGTAATGTTGAAGAGGAAATAGCCAATGTTAGCAGTGGGACACTGCGTCGCACCCTTGCAAAGTCTGCATAATCGGCTCTCAGAATCTGTTCGGCAAACTGGACATTTAACTGATGTTATTTTTTAAAAGTGATTTGTAACTAAACTTTAAGCCTAGGAGAACATATGTTGATCCTCAAATAATGTAATATAATTTTATTTCGTTGTTTTGAATCATTTCATATGTTCCCATTTCTCTACACCACTCTACATTAATATTATTTTCAATTGTTATTTACCCCTTTTTAACAAAATAACTCTACAAGCGTTTGGCCGTTACTGTGTAATGTGGATAGATACAGACAGACCAAAGGCCAAATACCTCGCTTTTGTTCTTCAAAAATAGGCTAGAAACAAACAAATGAAAACAAGAATTACTAAAACCACTAATATATTCAGAAAAGAAATTTAATGACTAATATTTCTTTAGAATCTGAATAATCTTGGAAATATCCACTGACATGATGTTTGACGAGGCCAACAGAACTGTGATTGGCCGAGAGGATCAGGTGACTGTTGTAGTGAACGCCTCGTTGTAGTAGTAATAGTAGTTATTAAAGTTAGTATGTATTGTACCTCTGAAGATGATAATAGTTCTATTGAAATGTACATAAGGTTGAATAAACAAAACTTTAGAAGTCTTTGTGTTGTTAGTGTTTTATTGTGGTTGAGGGGAATTTCCTTTCATTTTATGAAAATAGGCAAAACAAACAAATGTCGTTTGTTTTAAAATGTTATGTCTTCCTTATCTATGAGGGAAAAGTAAGTGTGAAAGTTGGTACAAAGAGGGGAAGGAACTTACCAAAAATTGGGTATTTTCTCCCCGAAATTAGATTAAAAGCTGGAATACGGGAAGCTAGAGGCCTGTCATTCTCATAAACGACCAAAATATCGGTTCAAGTGGTTAAAATAAGAACAATCACTTCTGTTTATCAGGACATATCACGCATATTTATAAACTAAGAAGTGGTTTCTTTGTGGTTTGTCACTCATTATAACCACGAAAGTGATTAATAAGATGCTGTATAAGTATCGAAATGTTAAACTCTAAAATGGAACTGATTTAACTGGAAAACAAACCACCACTGTAGAGACTCGGTGGCGAGAGGCTAATTCGGATACGTAAACGATCAGACTACTGTAATTCACATCCATACGTATACAAAAATTAAATGAAATCTATATCAAGTTTTAGGTGTAATCTCGGGGGACAAAACAGTTTTATGTATAGCACATATATATATATATATATATATATATATATATATATATATATATAACCCTATTAAACTCGGAAAAGTTTATAGGGTTTATAAATTTATAAAACAGTTCGAATTTCCTTCCTTATTTTATTTATTTATTTATTTTTATGATGTGATGGTTTATTATTTTTGCGTCGTTCAACATCATTATTTTTAATGTTAATTTAATATTATTATTATTTAATAATGCTTTAATAAAAAATTATTGTTATATATCAACAGCTTCCACAAAAGTCAGTCTGCCTTTCTATTTCAACAGCTTACTTGATATTTATAAGTAGCAATACTACTGTAGGCTACACTACCGCCTCTTTTATTAAAAGAGGGACGTTTCAATAAACAAGATACCCTTATAATAAGAATTTATACTTTCAATACTACTGTATTAGATAATTTAGGTGTAATAAAACTGAAACTACTCTCAAGCTTCGGTTCATAAGTATATTGTAAATTTTGCAAACATTTTGTTTTTATTATTATTGGTATACAATAACACGTTTTTGATGAACAACCGAAAATTCTCTAAACAATAGATCGCTAAACCTAAGGGATTTTCTTAGAATAGTTTTAAATAACAGTTCTCTGTGACACAGCCAACGACTTTATAACAGAAGACAGCTCACTACACCATGTTAAATACCATATTGCAATAGGGACTGTACATAAGCAGTTTTTAGATGTTTATGTGACAAAACTGTCAACTGAGTTAATGCAAACAACTGTCTTATCGTCTGCTTGAAGTGGAGATCAATTCAATCTAATCAACGATAATCCGTAAATATGTATAGGGGTTATTTGGTAAGTAGTGGCGCTTGATATTCATCGGGCAAACAGGTTTCCGTCACTTTTTAGTGGTGGGGGAAGCGAGTGAGGTAGTGTTCCACCGTCCTTTCGTCAGTGCGTTTCTAGACAGTATATTACGAACAACCTCCCCACTCCGAGCCAGTTCCCCCTCCCTCCAAGCGCCACCACATGACAAAACAAATGAGCTATACTACAAGCACAAATTATCGATGAGACATCGTTACACGCGTCAATTCTTTGTAGACGTTCCCCATAGATTGGCAGTGTTTACGGTTAGCGTAATTTGAATAAACCATAATTAAAGTGGCACAAGATTTTGCGAATACTACATGGAGGTCTTATCCCAAGTGAAACCGTAAACACTAGAGCTGCATGAATAGCTTACCTCCAATGGTTACTTATATAAATTACAATGAGAAGCGGCTCTAGAATACTCCCCTGGATCATTCCGTAAATGACAATATCAAAAAAATAGTGAGCGAGGTCATGATCATGTTTTGGTCAGGTAAAACTTCCTTTGGAATAGGTTAGAAAACATCTCAAATTTCGTTATTTATTTGAAGTTTTGTTTTTTACGACTGCTCGTTATGTCTAGTTCACATGATCATGGTATTTATACTACAGAGCACGCACAGTATTGTACCCGCATCCTGTGCTTGAACGACCGCCATTTTAAAACTGAAAATAAAAACACATACCCTTCATCATCGTTCGGTCTAGTTGCAAAGAACCTTATTAGCAAAATTCATAACGTTTCATAGACATGTTTCATACAAACAAACCCACGTACATATTAAATCCCACCATAAAACAAGAACAAGCTTCACACCCAAATAGTGTGTATAACTTTATCTGACGTTAATTAATCGTAGTTGTCTGAATTATTGTGGGACTTTGGAGAAATTTTTAGTAATAACATTATCTTTCTCTAAATTATTACCGGTTATGAGTTTAAATTGTTAAAAATTAAAATTTTACTGATAACTCTCTTAGTTTGTTCCTATAAAACACATTTAAAGGTGGGCTAATTATAGCGAATATTGATGAAATTAATTTGAAAATCGGCCGTCATTTTTTATTTTACCAAATCATTTTTCTTTGTAATACTAAATCAATTATTATAATTAAACGTACTATAGTTATTTGTGCGGTGAATGAGCAAAGTGACTGTTTTTCAAACGAGAGAAAAGGTTTGTCGCGCGACACCTAGCGGAGTGTGATAATTTCTCTAGTAAAAAAATTGACACTTTTCGCACGAATTACACAAACATTTTCCAACAGTTGTAGGTCGTAAAGGTGGAAAATCCAAACAAGTTATTTATAAGAAATAGTGTGTTACTATAATATTTATTTATTTAAAATCATATTTTATTTTACATAATTTGTGTAGCCTAGAAACAAAGATTGAGGTTAACTCTTGCGTAGTACCATAGTTGCAGGGAGAAAAAACAACAAAGTGCAATGTGTGCGGCAAACGGTAGAATGTAGGAAACCACCGCTTTGGGAACCGTTTATCATTTTAAAAAGTCAACTTTGTAAAACAACTGTAAGAAAACGAAGAAGGTATTTTTTGGAGATATCAAATATTATATTTCATCACTAGGACAAAAGGAGAAGCTTTTTCGATACAAGCTCAAGTTTAACGCTCGAGGTGGAGCCGAGGCCGGAAAATTAGCAAGGATCGAAAAGCTTCTTTTGGTCCTAGTGAAGAACTATATTTTTCATTATATTGAAAACAATTTCGCAAAAACTAAAATGTTATAACCTATTCACCTTCAAAAGTTTACAGCTGTTTAGTTTGTGTTAGTCATACCCTAACTATAACGATGGTAACAGCTGTTTTATCGGTTATTTACAATCGAGAGTATCGGTAGTTTTTATAGATTCATTACAAACGTTAATTAATTCGTATAAACGAAGTAACAGCTTATGAACTCGACCTCAGCTGATGTTTTTAGGTCCTAGGACTAAAACGTACAACTTTAGCATATCAATGGATGTATTGAAAACAGTGTTTTTGAAGCAGTTAGACGAAAAAGTAATTTTTCTTATCTTAGCCAGAGTGCGACTATAATTGAATGAGTATATAAATCACACGACAGAAGGTTAAATTGTTATCTCCAAATTACTTGGTGTGTTTATCGATAGCCTTTGATCCGGGAATCACTAAGGTCAATTCACACCAACACAGCGTGCGTTGAAAATATCACATACTCTACACCTACGCCCATTATTTCATTTAAAACCACGCTGACCTATGTAGCCCAGGAATTCTGGAACAAAACACATTGAATAGAAAGAAGATATATCTACCTTGATGATATTTTGAAAATATCTTTGTTCGAGCAATACACATATAGAGTAAAATAAATCAAATAAAAAGAATTTTTTTAATATACCACGTTTTTAAAACGGACTAAAAAGTATAAAATAATTTTTCATGACCCTTCTACAATTTTGAGGGAGGATTGTTAGTTGCTATGGATATATTTGGAATACTTGGAGATAAAAACGTGGGGCACAGGCAATCTATGATAGTTAAGGAGGAGTAAATAAATTAAATTACAGTGAATCTCATTTCCGATTCACTGAAGTAACTGTGAATTCATCCGGATTGTCTACTTGTATTATTTACTGGCTGCGCCCCACGTTTTTCCCTCCAAATATATCCATAGCCACAAAATCCTAACACAAAATTGTAGAAGGGTCATGAAAAATTATTTTATACTTTTTAGTCCGTTTTAAAAACACGTTGTTAAAAACAAATTTTTTATTTGATTTATTATGTTTTGTTTTTTAATCTTATGTCCGGGTGAAAGATTTCAATCGGTTTTGTATATATTGATGAGACTCTGACAGGGACATATATAGGAAATTCCCAATGCATTTCACATCCTGTTTAGCTGCAAATGTCTGAAATTCAAAATATTACATCTTATTACCTGTTGTTTAAACAAATGAAGAGACAACAAACCAACTGAATATTGTATTGTCATCCAATTCTGACCTATGTTCAAAATTTCAGGACTCTAGCTTATCGGGAAGTTAGTTTAAACTCGATTGCAAAATTCCACCTGGACAGACAGACAGACAGATATGACGAAAACCGAATTAATAAAAACGTGGTAAAAAGGCCATAATTGTTTATGGAGCATAATACAGTATTTACAACCCGCCATAGGTTTAAAGAATCAACTTCATAAATTTGGTTCCTCTTGATTATTAGACGTTAATAATTAATATAATTAATTTTATAATATAAAAATAATAAGATAAAAATAATTTTAAACATGTAGTGTGTTTGTGCTAACTGCTTTCCCTTTGTAAAAGGAAAGGAGGACATTACTACAAGCATTATTCGTGGAAATGGCTTTAACAAAGGGGAGCCTAAGGCAGTGAACAGTTGTTTAACAGACGTAAAACAACTTAAGATTGATAAGAGTAAATCAGTTTAAATAATTTGATACGGTTCATTCATTCAGTTAAATAATTAACAGTGTTTAATAGTTCCATGATGAAATCAAATGTTTTTTTATCAATATTACAAATATTCAGATGTCCACGTAAACAAGCACTTTACGAAATTTCAAGGCTTAATATTATTTTTCTTATGTTGCCTTAGAGACCCTTGTAAAATTTCACGCTTCTATCTCAGCCGGAAGTATATCCAAAACTTGTCAAAGGAATTAAAAGCAGACACGCCATAATTAGGATTATACAATACAAGCGACCCGCGTACCCTTGTTACCACGGGTAAAAAATTTAAAAAAGTTCATTAATCTTAAGGCGAAATTGATTTATAAAAATATTCAAATTTGATCATCTGTCATTTCACGTGATCGATTACAATGAGTCTAAAACTCATTTAACTTTGTTCAGTAGTTCAAACTAATTAAGAAAATATATAACAGTGATTTCTGAAACTTCAGGAACCTATATCTCAGGAACCACTTGACTTATATACTTGAAACTTTGGTTTTAGCAGTTTCTCACTAAGGTCTGTGATTGTGAAAAATTTCAAGATCCTAGCCAATACATTTTTCGAGTTGAAAAATCAAACGGACAGACTTAGCGTTTTATTAATATGATATACATTACATGCAACAATATATGATTAAACGTATAAGCCTAATAAGATAAGTACAGAGTTTTTGTAATAAACACATAAAAAACTGCTTTGATATTAACAAATTAACATATTTCTCCTATGATTCGCTTATAAAATGAACTCCTGCAAAATATAAATCAACTTGTTTATATATTTCGGCTCTTGCCCTTATCAAAACACACACTCAAACACACACACACACACACACACACACACACAGGGAGAGAGAGAGAGAGAGAGAGAGAGAGAGAGAGAGAGAGAGAGAGAGAGAGAGAGAGAGAAATATGAATGAATATAATCGTACGGTTTTACAACAATTAAATCAATTTTAAACTACCAACAGCTGAGTATTAATAACTTGTGACAGCTGTTTGAATCATACAATTTCGACCACTTGGTTGTCTCCTATTTAGAATTCGTTAATGAGTAATTTTGTATAGTACTCAAATTCAAAATTTGATGGACTTAATGGATACCTTTCAGATTAATAATTTGTTCGAAATTTTGACTGTGCCATGTAATATTTTTTATTTTTTAAATATATAATCAATGTATCAAATGATACCCACCTTATTCGCTGCGTTATTTGTTCTTTTCCTAAAGGAAAATTCTTAATTGAGCAGTACGGAATCATCTCCATGTGTGATTAGTGTTGTAATGTTCATTATCTACGATTATTTAATAATTAAAATAAATGCAAGTGTTGGTCAAATTAAAACATTTAATTGGATTGTTCAGACATGATAACCCACTAGCACTATTGTAGTTGTGTTTTTCTTTCAGATGTCTACAAAAATTGGTCAGATATAAACTCTATAATGATTCTGGAGGTTAAGAAAGGTTGAGTCTAATGTTAGACAGATACAAATCTAAACACACTACCTGATTATACTGCCTCAGATATACGTTACTAGAAAGAAAGGTCAACAGCAGTGCATTAAATCCTAAACAACTACCGATTTGTATCAAATGTGGAAAGTGGGTTATTTTGATCATGAATAGAGGTATTTTTTAAAATTTATGAATACCAAAACTCTAAATTTTGATTTCCTCAAACTATATGTTGGCAATGTGATATAAAATTGTCATTTAGTACCGTAAAATATTGTTGAGATCCGGGGTACAAATTATTAAATAATTGTTAGTAGTTTTGAAATTGAAATAAAAAGATAGTGAAGCTACTTTTAGGTTTATATATTAAACATAACAACCCACACCCAATATAGACACAACCAAAACATATAAGTGTAGGCCTATATATTTAAGAATATGGTACAGTTCAATGTACACTTTATGTCTACTTGAGATTTTTTTAAATTTTTTTCCCTCTCTGTCTGTCTGTCTCTCTCTCTCTCTCTCTCTCTCTCTCTCTCTCTCTCTCTCTCTCTCTCTCTCTCTCTCTCTCTCTCTCTCTCTCTCTCTCTCTCTCTCTCTCTCTCTCTCTCTCTCTCTCTCTCTCTCTCTCTCTCTCTCGCTTATTACTATTGTATAAAACTGCTGTAATAGATGTGTGTAATATTTTGTATCTATATAGTTTCTGGAGAGAAATAAAATAAATAAATATTGGACGTAGTTTTCTCAGAAATGCCGATTCGGTGGTTATCGGTAAAAAATAAACCCTAGGAAGAGAGGTGTACTATTTTTGAGGAAATATCAACGAATACATTTTAGTTTTGCGTATCAATGTGTGAACAAATTCGTGTAATTTGTTGCACCGTTTATTTATTAGACTATTCGCTCCTAATTGGTCCAGCCATCTCAGAAATTAAGTCTGAGAAATATTTAGATATTTTGTTACATAGAGAAATAGACATCATATTTCCTGATTTGAATTAGCCTAAATTGGTTCCCTAGGCAGTAGGTGATTAGGAGTTAAGTCGGTGAAATCGTTTCAGAACCTAGTTCCATCAAACATTTCGATAGTTTGTTAAATAAACAGCCGTGCAACACAACTATTAGTTACATTTTATTAAACATTAGGTCGAAATCCATCCAACCGTTTTGATATGGAAGTCAACTGAAAGGAAAAACTGACTTCTCACTTTAATAAACATAGTTTAAGGCCTAATCAATCAAAATAACTAATACAAACTTGAGCGGTTCCGTGCCAACGGAGTGGTGATCTTACGATTTATCGGGTCAACAACCTTCTGTCTCTGTCTCCTATTTCAAAAATTTTATGTCAGATATAGTCATTACTCATATTGGTTATATAAACTTTAAAAAAAAGCCTTATTTATAGTAGGGGAATTATTTTTAATTCAGTTTTTATTACCGAAAGCCATAATTGACTTATTTTCTACACTGGGTTGGCTGATGGGATTGTACTATCTATAGTTTTCGTTTATATTAGTTTTTCTGGGTGGTTATCTGTGCCTCTTCCCAATTCAATGTATGATTTTCAGGCGAAATATATTCAGCTATTTTCGATTTATCTATTAGGTTTAATGACGTGTTCTATTTGTGTTCATAAATTCATAATATATTTAGATGTATTTTTATCTTGCCTGTCTTATTAACATTTAATACTGTAAATACAATTTGTAATGACCTGAGTGCCATTCTTAGGTTTGGTTTTGACGAGACGTTATATCAATAATAAACTGTACAAAAACATTGCACAAACTTTTTCACTCTCACCCATCTCCAAAACCAACCTGAACTCTTCGTTACCAAATTTGTCATTCGGTCTTGTCTGTCAAAAAGAGAAAAGTAGGGCCTAAGTTTACTTCCCTTGTGTCATCCTTAACGTAAATCGATATTTTAAATACCTGAGATCAAGGTTAATTTTTATTTTTTGTTTGCCAATTTGTTTTGAACCGTAATATACTTTTATTTGCGATTTTGCACACGGGTCGTTAATCTTCACGTTTCGCTAAAATTAGCCGAAATTGGTAGAGCCGATATTGAGAAATTATGTTTTTTTTTTTAGAAAAGTCAATTGGCCGATTTTTGGTATTTTACCAACTCATGAACACCCATTTTTTTATAGATGGGGAGCAATATGGTTTGTTTGAATCCTTAAAGACTAAACTTGAGCAAAATTTGATCAAAATCGTTATTGATTTTGAGAAAACCGTAATTTAGTGTATGTGTTTTTTAATGGCAGCTACCCCCAAAAGAACCCAACATTGATTTTTTCACCAATCACATAACTTTCTCTATATGAGAAAGTAATATAAACAATCCATCATAATCACAACTTTAAAACCAGGACAGTATATATTGTGTTTTATCTCATAGAAAAGCTCTATAAATTAACAAAACAGCATTGTAAATTCTATTTCATTTGATAGAAATGATGGCTAATAATATTCAAATTAGCCTCTATTATCAATTTCACATTATGAGCTGCCATTTTGAATAGATCTGACTAAACGAAATAGATTTTACAAAACTTGGTTTGGAGTTAAGTAGACCTTTCAAACTAGGCCCAAAACAACTTACTGTACTTTAAATAAAAAATAATAATAAAATAGAAAATAAGGGGGTTTGCGAGGATTTTCTGTACCAATTATTTCTTTTAAAAATTATGTATGACTCGATGAGGATTAGCAGTTTAAAATTTTGCACTAGCCTTCGAAAAACCACATTTTGGAGAAACGCTATATAAATGTCAAACATTAGATGCTTTACTCTTATAAATATTACCAATGACTACATAAATACTATAAGACACGACATGGCCATGTTAAATATTCTACGCTTATTCTTGAGTTGACCAATACCCGCTAGGGTGTGGAGCTGTCGCTCTGCTAGAAGTTGATGTGACTGGGGCTAGGTGGCTCTACGGTCAAACAATGTTTCAGTTGCGCACTGATGCCACATATGGGACCAGAGATGCGAGGGAAGGTCGAGAATCGCTTATCTCAGCGCACGAACTGACAACACTGACTATGCTGTGTCAACAGTTTGTACAGTCTCAACCAAGTGGGATGCGTACAGTCAAGCACCTGCTGCTAGCGCTTTCTGATAGCTGTGTGTCAAACTTGTGACGAACAGCACCCGTAAAGCGTAGACTATTTCCCTATCCTATGTCGTGTCTTATAGTATTTATGTAGTCATTGATATTACTAAAAGCGTGTTTTTATTACATACTCATGCATAATTTAATGGAGGGGGGGCAGTTGAAACACGCGATTCAGCGTGATCATACAACAAAATAAACACAAACATCTGATATTATATACTACAAATATATAAATTCATTATTATTTATTTATTTACGTTAGTGTTATTTGGTTATTAAATACTAACATTACACTTTATAAAAAATTACCTTTTTATTGCTGTGAGACTGAGTCAAAACTCCATTCTTCAAAATTGCAAGTCCTTTTCGTATCAGATACTGTTATAACAGAAAATTAAAGAAATAATTAATATCTGACATTAATTCATTCAAACACCTATAACATAGAATAAAAAGTAGATCACTATTTCTAAAAATTAAAATAAACCAAGAATGACTTCTAATTTTAGACTTACGGTATTTACCTCCAAATTATGAGATTTTTCGCCATTTTTTTTTTTTTTTTTTTAATTTTTTTATTTTATTTTATTTATTTTTTTTTTTTAATAAGGTTAATAATTAAACAAAAATGAAAGTTCACAAAGAAGAGGTTTACAGCATTTAATATTCTTCCTTTAATAAGGTTAATAATTAAACAAAAAATGAAAGTTCACAAAGAAAAAGTTTACAGCATTTAATTTTCTTCTAAATATTTGTTCATCATTCAAAACAAGGTTTCAAACACAATTTTTATTATTACGATAGCAACTCCTAGATAAAAAAACTTTAGTTGTGCAAATGCAAGAATAACTTTACGATCAATTTTTGTAATAAATCAAAATATTGACATTAGTGTTACAAGACACTGTTTGAAGGTTATGTCGTCACGTGACAATTAAGGTAATTTGAGAACAGTCAGAATATTGATATGGACAGTCTTTGTTGTAGCCTACTAGTTGTTATGGCAATTGTTAATTATCAAATCAAAGGATAGAATGCAGCAAATTTTTGTACACAAAACTTTAAGAACTAAAGTTTTTGTTATAAATTAAGTGATCATAAATAATAAGAATTTCCATGAGAAAGTTCCGATATAGATATAAGGAGGAAAACCGTAGCATTAGGCCTTTATGAGACACAACGGAAATTATACATATTAAGATGATAATCTTTCATGAATCTTGCTGGTTAACCTAACCTCAAATTTGTTTTATGGTTATTCTACTCTTATAACCAACTGTTATGTGATTTGAACCACTTGCTTTAAAAATTATTACAATAATAGCAATTACTTGATATACAAAAATCCTTTTAGTTATGTAATTATACAAAATAACTTTAAAATCAGTTTTGTTTCATTTTTTCAAAATTAACATTAGTGGGAACACGTTTTAAAAGCTTGAAAATTAAGGTAACTAAGCTGTATTTATCAAGACGTCCACCAATATGACATTATCAATAGGTTACCTTCCCAAGAAAACTTTTGTCTGATAAGATTTCTAGTGTGGAGCAAAACCATTAAACATAGTCGTTTCAAAAATGTAGATAGCTTTGTAACATGGAGTGGTGCCACTCGCCTAGAAGCGCGCTACGAGAGACCATTTTTGTTTTCTTGTTATTTAAAGGCAAAAACCTCTGTCAGTGAGGTTTCATGACCTAGTGGGTCTCATGCCTGTACATATGAGAAGTAGCCTCCACTCCCTTCGCTGGTATCAGTGTATTGGCCCTAGTGGGTCTCATGCCTGTACATATGAGAAGTAGCCTCCACTCCCTTCGCTGGTATCAGTACCTTGGCCCTAGTGGGTCTCATGCCTGTACATATGAGAAGTAGCCTCCACTCCCTTCGCTGGTATCAGTACCTTGGCCCTAGTGGGTCTCATGCCTGTACATATGAGAAGTAGCCTCCACTCCCTTCGCTGGTATCAGTACCTTGGCCCTAGTGGGTCTCATGCCTGTACATATGAGAAGTAGCCTCCACTCCCTTCGCTGGTGTCAGTACCTTGGCCCTAGTGGGTCTCATGTCTGTACATATGAGAAGTAGCCTCCACTCCCTTCGCTGGTATCAGTACCTTGGCCCTAGTGGGTCTCATGCCTGTACATATGAGAAGTAGCCTCCACTCCCTTCGCTGGTATCAGTACCTTGGCCCTAGTGGGTCTCATGCCTGTACATATGAGAAGTAGCCTCCACTCCCTTCGCTGGTATCAGTACCTTGGCCCTAGTGGGTCTCATGCCTGTACATATGAGAAGTAGCCTCCACTCCCTTCGCTGGTATCAGTACCTTGGCCCTAGTGGGTCTCATGCCTGTACATATGAGAAGTAGCCTCCACTCCCTTCGCTGGTGTCAGTACCTTGGCCCTAGTGGGTCTCATGCCTGTACATATGAGAAGTAGCCTCCACTCCATTCGCTGGTGTCAGTGTCTTGGCCCTAATGGGTCTCATGCCTGTACATATGAGAAGTAGCCTCCACTCCCTTCGCTGGTATCAGTACCTTGGCCCTAGTGGGTCTCATGCCTGTACATATGAGAAGTAGCCTCCACTCCTTCGCTGGTGTCAGTGTCTTGGCCCTAATGGGTCTCATGCCTGTACATATGAGAAGTAGCCTCCACTCCATTCGCTGGTGTCAATACCTTGGCCCTAGTGGATCTCATGCCTGTACATATGAGAAGTAGCCTCCACTCCCTTCGCTGGTGTCAGTGTCTTGGCCCTAGTGGGTCTCATGCCTGTACATATGAGAAGTAGCCTCCACTCCATTCGCTGGTATCAGTACCTTGGCCCTAGTGGAGCTCATGCCTGTACATATGAGAAGTAGCCTCCACTCCCTTCGCTGTTGTCAGTACCTTGGCCCTAGTGGGTCTCATGCCTGTACATATGAGAAGTAGCCTCCACTCCATTCGCTGGTATCAGTACCTTGGCCCTAGTGGGTCTCATGTCTGTACATATGAGAAGTAGCCTCCACTCCCTTCGCTGGTGTCAGTGTCTTGGCCCTAGTGGGTCTCATCCCACTAGAAGATCAGGATGCGAAATTACATTTTTGACAATAACTTCGTTATTTTTGTCATCGTAGATGTGTAAGGCTCACATCGTTACATGCAGAAATAAAACCTGCAAATTTGTATCTTATATAGTGTTTTATAGGTTGAATAACATACGAGGGGTGAACAAAAAACTATTTTAAATGATAGCCAATTTGAAATTTAAATTCCGATTTTTCTGAGTTCTATATAAGTCCCCTACACCAAAAATCACGTTCATATCTTAATTTCTAAGTCTACCATCATGCTCACGTACAGACGACAACAACGACGACGACGGACCCCATGTCGTCATTCAATTTTCACTTTTGGACATAAAACGTGAAGATCAGTCAAAAAACTGAGGTTGAGATTATTTGCTATTAACAAACTTACACTATATTTCATATACTGGGTAAGTACAATTAGAAGCTTGACGGTAAATTTTGATTTTATTTAAATTCATTCTCGAAATAGCAGACATTATAATTATGTATACAATTTGGATTACCGATACTGAGTTGAACTACAATAGTTAGAGAGCGGTTGGAGTTATTGTGTTTGTAAAAGAAGTTTATCAGTTCCAATCAGATAAAAAAAACCTTATCTTGGCCCATATTGTTAGGGCAACTTTAAGATTTTCAAATGACGCATTTATCTATGGTCGTTTCTACCCTTTAGAAATGTATTTAGAACGAGTATTTTTAGGTGAATTGCAACTTCAATCATAAGTAATTAAAGATAGTATATTTGATAGGAGATTTAATGAATATTTATCCTGGTTGGCTGGTGCAATGTTTTAAAAGAATGATAAATGTACTTAGTAGAATATAATATAATGAATCTCGTTCATGTACTAATCATTGTTTCTATCAGTTATACTTCATACATTTTGTGTTAAGTTTTTTACATTTTATGTTCCATTCTAGTTTTAGTTTGTTAGTATTATGTTATATAAATTGTTTATTCCCGTCGAATCACTATCAGCGATGAAGACATTTATACTACTTTTCATCAATAAAGAAATGGTAACTCCATTACTGGCTAGCATCTGGGAAACCTTAACTTCTACCACATATATAATTTTGAACCTAATTTATCACAAAATTTGAAGTTGGTTGCGAATAATACTTAAATCTCCTATTAACAAAAGGAAAAGGTTTGTTTCCCTTAAAGGACTTATCCAACGAATCGTATAGCCGAGCCCTACAACCTTACACACCACATTTGAGCAAAATGAGGAAAAAACCTGCGACCTCTACACCGTTTACTTACACTTTCAAGTTAATAGTGTTTTAAAAATGTTTTTCACTTGATTTTAATACTTTAATTCAACGGAATATCAAAACAAAAGAACAATAAAAAAAATCTTACTAACCCTACCTGAATAAACTTAAAATGTTTAAAATAAATACGAAATCTTATACAAATGACCTTGAAGTTAATTTATTGCACGAAGATGCTGGCATAACCTTCATGAGCTGTCAAACAATATTCTAGGTGGTGGTTATACACAAGATCGGAGAACAAAGTCCAAGGTTGAAATGAATAATCCCCCCCTGGGGGGGACTGTTCGTCATCGTCTTATAAAATAAAAGGAAGAGCATAAAATAAAGATCTCTAGCCCTCGAATACATTAATAGCGAAAAGAACAAGAGTTGGACAAGAGAGACATGATAGAAAAGACGAGAGAGAGACTATTGAAGATAATCCAAGACTGTTGTGTATATATAAAACACACACTGTATATATATATTTGAAAATCCATTACCATTAAATCTATATAAAATGTTTCGAAAACCAGAAAAACTATCAATTTTAGTTTGAAAAGAATTATATTTTTTTAGAAAACGATTATAAATTATAATTTTGATATTTATTGTATCTCTTCGTTTGCTATTGTACAACAAATTATGTTTATAATTCTACAAATGCTTGATTCATAAATTATTAAAATTTTCAGAGCAAACTTAATTTTTTTTTAAATTTGAGTAGTGGAACCGTTTAGAGATAACTCATCCATACATATTTATACCGGGGCCGGGGTAGAAAAACTAAAAGAACAAGTTTGCAAAACCATACGTAGCCTTACGAAGTTAGAAAACAGAATGGAGTTAAAAAGAAACAAATCAGCATGACAACACAATTCTTGTCAAATTTACACGAGTCATATATGTCAATTTGTACTTAGAGGCCAAGGATTTTCAATGAGTGTTTTACAGTGTCAGGGGCGAATTCAAGGGTTTCTTATTTTTGAGGTTTTAAAATTGTTGACCACTTAAAATCTTTAAAAACATATCTATTATTTGTATTTTTAAAATGTCGATCCCACATCCACCATTGGAAGAAAAGAGGGGGGGAAAAAAAGAAAGAAAAAAAGACATATTTTCATATAGACTACAACTGCACGATATTTACTTGCCCAATATATACGAACTATAGGGCAAGTTTGGTAATCGCCAAAAATTCCATTGCCTCAAGAAACCCAAAAAGTGGTTTTCGACATGCCATCGGTCCCTCGTCGTTGCCGTCTGTACGTAAGCACGTAAGCGGCCACGCAAATTAAGGTAGGAATATGAAATTTGACATTACAGGACTGTAGTTTGCTTGAACCCTATTGAAGTCCATAAAAACTGAATTCAGAATGTCGACATTTCAAAATGGCCGATCCTTCTTTTATCAATGCGTACTTTACCCTCTACATCGACATGGTTAGGAATCCATTATATCATTGCGGTACAGCCAACATGCCACGTCGTAATAATCGTCCCCGATATATGAGGATTACCCTATTGGTGCTCAAGGAATACCATCTGGAAATGCGGCCTTTGTCGAAATTACGTCTGGGACTCCCACATTATGGGGTTCTTAAACTTTTGCTGTAAAAAGCAGCACTGTATTTCCCGACTAAGAGTTTTAAGGATCCATCTCTGTGTATCTAAATGCATATCTTATCGAATATACTTATTCTCGCTCTAACTTCTAAATAAATTTATCAAGAGTATTCAAATTTTGAGGGAAACTAGTCTTATAGAGTCCTCACAACTAGCTCACCAGCAAATTAAAAATAAGGGTAAAAACAAATTACTTTTAAAATACATTCGTAACACTTATTTAACATATAGTGCTTAATATTGAATATTAAAAATGCTTCATTTTCATAATTATTGAAAATTAGGTTTCTGTAATGAGCTGACATTTTGGTCCCAACGATTAAATCCAAGAAAATCTCGAAATATTTGTTTGCAATCACAATACACTAAAACCATGGGAGGGAAGAAAAGTGCAAGTAAATTATTTGAGGAGTATAAAGTCGTTTAACACTTTTAGTCTGTATTATTTTAGTGTGGCGGTATTGTGTCACTATTGCCATTAGCTCACAATTTTACTTCTACTTCCTGTAAACGTGAAAACTAACGAACAAATAATTCGATTAACGACAAATTTGTACCACTTAGTACAAATGTATCTTGATATTTTGAAGAAAATCGGTCGGTAAATTCCAAAAAGACAGCAGGTTTCAGTTGTATTTCTAAGTTAACTTTGCATCTATACCTGATAAGCTCGCGCACTAGCTAATTTAATGTCAACGATACTCATTAACCTTTCTTCAATATGAATTTACAAAATCAAGGCTAAAAACGAAAATGTTGCTAACCGTAAGCTCAAAATGTCTTTCGACACATAACTCATATCGGCCGGCATATTTTGTAAACATCTAATAACGTACACAATGCTAGCATTATCGTCAGCGAAACAGTTCTTAACGGCTCTCACTGCAAAATAAAATTATTCGAAACAATTTTTATTTATTAATACGGGCAACCACATAACAAATAGGTTTAAGATGATCAGACTGTGTAGACCTAATAAATTAAAACTACATTAATGTTACAAAACCGGCTTAATTAATTCCGATAACTGAGTAAAGAACTTCAGTTGTTTGTTGGTCAGCTACTTACATCCACTATCCGTAGCACTAAATACTATCAGTGCGAGTGTATAAACAGTTGCAGTAATTGCTTGTCTACTCCCATTAAAATTGTTGCTATACAACCAATTTCAAACAGTTATTTTCTCTTATCAAATTGTTAAAAATTATGCATATTTAAACAGTAGTTTCTATAACTAAAGGCAATTGTTTTTGACAAATTGAAGGTTGAATTCAGCAGACCTCCAATGCGCTACGAGTATAAATTTATTTTTCCATTTTTAATTTATTTTATTTTGCGGATACAAAAAATTATACCAAACCACATAAAAAACAAGTTCGTGTGCGCAACCAATGGTACATACCCAGGTCCAAGATACAATCTAGACCCTTTAACTGTAATAAAAAAATAATAATAATAAACTGTTAAAAATGGCCGTCATTTTAACATTTCTAATTCCAATTTTTTGAATTTCAATAGGGTTATATTATATGTGCACACTATACCATATTATACCTTGTTCACTCTCTGATTGCGGGTGGCGAAGGGTTTCTACCTGCCCCAGTCCCACTCACGCACGCACACTCACCAACACCAGCCCAAATTCTCAGAAATTCACAGGTCAACGTCTGGTCTTAATCCCCTCCAAGGCAACGCCCTTGTTTGTGTGCGTGAGGGCTGCGTTTGTGCAATGACTACATAAATACTATAAGACACGACATGGCCATGTTAAATATTCTACGCTTATTCTTGAGTTGACCAATACCCGCTAGGTGGCGTTGATGTGACCAATCTGAAGTTGATGTGACTGGCGCTAGGTGGCTCTACGGTCAAACAATGTTTCAGGCGGGTAAGAGAAAACGCACTGATGCCACATATGGGACCAGAGATGCGAGGGAAGGTCGAGAATCGCTTATCTCAGCGCACGAACTGACAACACTGACTATGCTGACGGAAGTAAGTGAGAAGGTTTGTGAGAGAGAGGTCAACAGTTGTACAGTCTCAACCAAGTGGGATGCGTACAGTCAAGCACCTGCTGCTAGCGCTTTCTGATAGCTGTGTGTCAAACTTGTGAAGAACAGCACCCGTAAAGCGTAGACTATTTCCCTATCCTATGTCGTGTCTTATAGTATTTATGTAGTCATTGGTTTGTGTCTGTGTGCGACCGACCCTTCGCCAGCCGCAATCCGAGAGTGAACAGAATATAAATGTTCCTATATTAATTTTTGTAGCCGCTATGTATGTCGACGGACGGACAATATGTCGAAAATTACTTTATCGGTTACCTGAAGCCATGAAACATGAAGATAAGTCAAACGTGTTTTTCTATTACCAAACGTAGCTTAGCCTAGACTATACAGCTGTGCTTGTCTTCCAGTTAGAAAAACTATTAAAATTTGTAGATTTTCCAAATGTTTCGTTATTTCTGGGTCAGCTTGTTTGCCATCTTGACATTAGTAGGACCTGGAGGGCAGAAAAAACTTCCGAGAAAAAGAATTGTTTCAAGTCACAGCTAGTTTTAAATTTACTGACCTTTATTTTTGAAGAACAAACATATTCTCAACGAATATTTACCAAAAAGTTATACAAAATTAGCCATTATAGCTACAAGTAGGATATACAGATAAAAATTCCTAGACCTATCAAAAAACAGTTTTAAACAGTTGCCATTTTGAAATTACCCTACCTATTTGTCTGGTAAACGAACTTGTTCAATTTTTTCAATTTGTTGTTTTATAAACCCAAAAAACCTCGACATTTTTTTTAACAAAGAAGAAGAAGAAAAGTGCATAAAATAAAGAACCCTAGCCGAATAGGCTACTCTAACAGCGTTAGGGTCAGAAAATCAAGAGTTGGTCAAGAAATCAAGAAAGGCCTGATGAGAAATATGAAAGAGAACCTAACTCAAAATTCCATGGGGAAAGGTGTAAATCCAGCCAGGGTCCCTCGGGATTGTCAGTCTCGTACTCACTATAAATGATCCCCTGAAGGTGATTTTGTTAAAGAACAATCGCTTTATGACGATTCACCGAAACTTATTAAATGACTATAAATTCGTAATCTTATATAGTTATGGATGTTTTCGATAGGCCTATAAGGGGTATTATCATGCATACTGATGTGTCAAAGTCTTACCGTCCCAAATTACATAAATAAATTATTATAAGTTTAATAAATTTAGAGCCCAATCTTATCCCCCCTTCCCCACGACATCAAACTAAAAAAAACCGTTTCTAGAGATACCACATATCATTTAAAAATGTTATCTAACTTTATTAACAGACATCATTATAAACATCATCAAAACATCGTAAACGCAAAATTGAAATTTTAGCACTAGCAAAGTAAAATATTATAAACAACTTATGCAAGGTTAAATTATTGAGTATTTAATTTTATCAACAACATGTACGCATATGATTACATAATTACACGCTAGTTACGTTGGCTGTATGTTATGATAAACTGCCTGAAATGTTTCATTTAACATCTAGTAGCCACTATAAAGAGTTAATCTTACACACAAAAAAAAGAAGAAAGGAACATAAAATACAAACCTCTAGCCCTCGAATACTCTTACCGCCAGGATAGGAAAGGAACAGAAAGACACGATAGTAAATGTGAAATAGAGAGATCCCAAGACTACATGAAAGACAATCCAGCTAGGTCCCCTCGGGATTGTCAGTTTCGTACTCTCTATAATGAGCCATAAGGGTCCAAATGATTTTTAGTTTAATCTACTTTAATTACAAAAAAAATAGCTCAGAAAAAGAGAAATCTAAGTGCCAAAAAATATAATGGGAAGTTCCTTTATCACACTTCCTTTCTGCCTTTTTCAGGTAGTCTTCGGTTAGATTCCTCTCTCTCATCTGTCCTATCAGGTCTCTCTAGACCAACTGTTGTTCCTTTCCTACCCTGATGCTGTTAGAGTATTCGAGGTCTTTACTTTATATTCTTTTCTTCATAATTTTATAGGACGATGATGACCGAATGGTTTTTCGCCTTTAAACAACAAGAGGAGACATTTTAAGAAATCGATGTTTTATTTTAAAGACATATTTTACGATCTCTATATTCAATTTTTTTTTTTTTTTTTTTTTTTTTTTTTTTTTTTTTTCTTAATTCATACAATGTTTACAAAACATGTAAAAACCATTCTCATTCTTATGTTTAGAACATAAGACTCACAGTTACAGTTTACTTTACAATTGTTTATAGTAAGTCCCGATTTTTGAATATTTAAAAAAATATACAAAATGCCACTGACAAAATTCTAATTGTTTAAATGAACTCCATAAATTGTGGAATTTTGAAGATAAATAATCACACTGCAACATTATACGTTTTTTTAATTTTCAATCCAGATAAATATAACAAAATATCCACTTTCATTGTAAAATACAGATTTTTGTAGAAAAAAACACTGTTTGTTTCCATTTACTGTATCAAATAACAGTGACACATTTTTATTGGATAATTGATGTTGAATAGTTATCTGAGCTATTGTTATTCATATTTGCATGTTTTGTTTTGTTTTCCTTGTTTAACTTAACCCTTTCCACCCCTCTCCTTAACAAGTGACACATTTTTATTGAATAATTCATGTTGAATAGTTATCTGAGCTATTGTTATTCATATTTGCATGTTTTGTTTTGTTTTCCTTGTTTAACTTAACCCTTTCCACCCTTCTCCTTAAAAAGCAACACATTTTTATTGAATAATTGATGTTGAATAGTTATCTGAGCTATTGTTATTCATATTTACATGTTTTGTTTTGTTTTCCTTGTCTAACTTAACCCTTTCCACCCTTCTCCTTAAAAAGCAACTCTTCGAAGAACTTGGGACTCCGCGATTTCTTAAAAAAAGGAAGTATTTTTAGCAATTTCAAAATATTTTTAAGACTGTGTAATGTTTTCCTTCATAAAATCTATTTTATTGAAAAGAAAGAAAATTTAGTCTCTCTATGGTCTAACTCCCTAAGAATCAATTAAGACCATTTTTGCAATCTTTGTTGGTGATATTTTTGTCACGCATCTCAAAAACGTTGGGTATCTATGGGAATTATTACAATTTAGTCGAAATCGCTTGGGGATAAGGAGAATAGCTTTAAAAATGAATAAAGATAAAAATTATGTTATTGTTAAGTACAAGTCTAGGAATATAAATTTTTGACTTTCACTTTCCTAAAGTAAGCCTTTGGGAGCTGCATACAACAATTATTTTAAATTTCACACTAAACGCATTAACACCATATGAAGGATTATAGATAATAACATAATAAAATGAAGATTCATTATAGAAGTCTAAATATTCATCAGTTCGATTCAATATTGACTGTACAAGTTTAAGTGGTGTGTTTAATAAAATTACCATTTAATAAACCAAAATTACCCTTAATAGTACCAGCACTGCAACATATGTTAACCACTTAATGTGAAGACCTATAATGGAGCATAATTATTTACAGCTGGTCTAATAGATATCGCTGTCATTATAATTCATGATAGGAAAAAATTCAATTGTATATCAACGACTTTACCAAATAACTACAGGTAAAAAAAACATGGATCCAACATTAAAATGATTTTGAAAGAAATAATCATCCTAAATTCAAAGTAAATAAATTTGCTGCCATGGTTATATAGCTCTTTAATTTATTGGCAAATACTGTTAAATAAACATCATTGGAGTTTACGGCTGTCTCCATTATTTATTATGCATTTCTTTTAGAAATGCATTTGCAACCACCTGTACAGGGGGGATGAAAAGTACACATACAGAACCACCTGTTCTATAAAACCTCGGACCATAAAATTTGTTCATACTGTATACACATTGCACTATTATAAGTATGTCACCATTTAATTTCTGTTTTCAACTGATCTTCACATTTCATTACCTAAATAGGCTAATTGAAAATATTAATAATAAATGCTTATTTACTATTAATATTGCATTCTTGGAAGCTAAAATAATATGTTCATTGTTTGGTGTCCAAGTCACTTTATAATAATATATTATTGTATACATGTGTAGTGTTTATGTTTTTATCAAGTTTAATGTTTTGACGACCTCTACGGAGTGAAATACTGAAGATGGAGCTACGACTCCGAAACGCGTCTTTGTAATAAGACAAATACAAAGTCACATGACGGTACCATAAAGGTAATAAAAATAATTTATTACTCAATATATTATAAAATATTATGTTTAAATTTGAAAATATTATTTTTGACAAACTGTTCATCTGTTGTTGGGTTACAGCAGCCACAAAATTTAGGTAGAGATTTGAAATCTAAATTGATACAGATATATAAACCCATTATAAACTCAGAAACAATCACCAAAAGAATCTTCAAAGGGGTCAATTTAAACTGTTAATTTTCTAAATTACTAAATTAAATTATATTCAAATTTACAGAAAATGATATTTAAATTATGCATGGTGGGTACAAGCACCACAGGATATGTACTTTACCACACTCCAACCCTTTGTGTTCTTGTACATCTAATCTTTGAAGGTTATTTTAATATTAGAATCAGTTACTAAACTATAAATTTATATTTTGTAATAGGATGAAGTTAGAATAAAAAAGCAGGATAAGGAATTAATTAAAAACAGGACATTTAGCCATCCCGGCGAACTTTCTGGGTAGAAAGAAAATCATAACTAATAACCATAACAAAATCTTTTCGACATAAATTTGTTGTGTATGGTCTAATTAATTGATAAACCATAATAATAAATGTTTATTAAGCACCACTGTCATGAAAATGAGAAATTGAAGCTCAAAGTTTCTTAAGGTTCCTAATTCTATTTCAGCTCTAATGAAGTATTATTTAGTATCAACATTTTGTTATATAATTGTTTTTTTAATTAATCTTTTATTTACCATGTAATTCTTTTTTGTACACAATATTAAAGAAACTGTCACTTGGTTCCTTTATGATTTATTGGAAATTCAACATAGCTCTCATAAAAAAGCACTTGGTTCTATTCGTTTTGTTATAATATAAACCAGCCCAGCAACAATTTCACTTTGTTCTTTATTTTATTATTATTTTATTTATCAACTTTATTGTAAAATAATATTTAATTATTAAATGTTACTTAAATTGGTTGGGTCAAGTAAATGAAAAGATAAAAAAAAATTTTTTCAAAGAAAAAAAGAGAAAAAAAAGGTAAATGAGCTTCTAATAATTTCTTGCATATCTTTATGTGCAGTATATCTACTCTTTGTAGTGGTAATGAGTGTTGAACAATTAGTTTTGTTCTATTTTTAAAACTCATGACCACAATAATTTAGTTCACACAGTACACACTTTTGCAAAATTATTTACTGGGCACTTGGTTCCTTTATGCACATCAGCTGATCCAAGAAATAACAAAACAATTAATGACGCTTGGTTCTCTTATGCGTGTTCGGGAAAGTGACTAAAAAAGTTTTTTTTTTTTCAAATTTATTTTTAAAAAACTGTATTACTGACCACTACGATAATTGTTGAGCACATATAGTTCACATCATTTTCTATGAGATGGTAGTGCTAACTCAGTTTGGATAAGAATTAGCGCTTGGTTGCTTTATGCATAAAGACGTCCAAATAAATGTCTATCGAAATATGTTAAAATAACCAAATCATGATTTTGACACATATCATTTGTGCATTGATTTGTGGCATAACTTTTAAACAAAGGCTAAAAAACAATGTAGTCTAATAAGTTGGCCTATTAACTACAAATCAGTCAATGGCAAATATTTAAAATTGAACTTAACACATCAAACTTGTCTGTACTTAATCAGTACTATGTTTATGGATAGTAATAATTACTGATTACACATTCTTAACAGCTGGTAACAGATAATTTAAAACAAATTTATTGCTTTGTTTATGACAAATAGATGTGACTTGAATGTGTTATTAGATACATGTTAATGGTGAAAGCGAGGAGTGTTGGATTTTAAAATATAATTATGTCTATTGTTTATAGCTTTATTAAATTTAATTAGATTGCATTCTATATTGTTTAGAAATTAGAATAAGACAGAAACATAGTACCTTACATTAAACATTTTTAATTTTCATTATAACAATATGGTCGAAACTGACATTTCAATAAATATTTAGTTGAGTATTTTTCATTACTGTTGTTAAGTTCCATAACAGTCCTAATAATTGTACAAATATTTAACAGACATTCAAATTATTATAAAACACATTATACACATAATGTGTAGCCTACCAAAAGAAACGGTTAGAAATGAATTAAATATAAGTACTAGGTCAAGTGTTTTATGAAGTGTTTAAATGCAATGTGTACTTGTGTTTTATATTTTCAACAAACATATTAAGGACTGTATTTACTTGGATATGAAGATTAGGCCTGCAATGCATATGTAAGAATAATTTATTGTTTTAATTTAGATGTTAGGCTATTAGAGATCTTCCATGGGAAACATAAAGTGTGTAACCATCTATAACTTGTTTTTCTTTCATTGTTGTGTATAGGGGGTTTTTAGTTTTCTTGCAGCCTTTGAACTTTATTATATTGAAACCATTGAATATATTAAACTTTATCCATTGAATAAAGTGAAAAAGAGAATATGAAAATAAAAAGAGGGTGGTCTATTACCAGCAAAATAATACAGCCACAAAGAGTTGAGAGCACCCAAATACCCTCTTACAAGTCACAAATCAATTCAGATACTCTGATAAAGATACTAACAGATTACCAGTAAAAGCAGTTCTTCAGGACATGAAAGGAGAAATTTCACTTCTCTGCAGTCAATAGATCAGTAAATTAGAGCATTCAATGTCTCTGGTCTTTTAAGTTATACACAAGCGCAAGAGATCCACTGGGGTGGGGGCATCATGACATGAGCTAGACCATCCATGGCAATGAAAGTGTAATAACAATCCTATTAGACCTAAAAAATATTTTGAACTTGCATTTTGAAAACTATATTTTAAACGTAAGAACCTTAGCGATCATAATTTGGTACAAATTAGTTTTATGGAGATCTTTTAGCATTATCTTGAATAATTTCCTTAATAAGCTAAATCACATGGAAGTCTTTTAACCAAAAGACACTGATTTAAAAATTCTTTTTGATTAATATTTTTTTAAATAATTCAACCTATAAAACACAAACTATGAATTACTAATTCTGTTTGTAATTGTACCAACCTGTACAGTAAAAATAAGAATGTTACAAATTTCAAAAATAAATATATTGAACCACACATCAAATTAAAATTTATTCCTTCAGCAGTCTATTATATCATCCTCAGGCAAATATGTGATAGTAGCCAATTTTTATAAGTTATGGTAGTAAAAATGTCAATATTTTTATTGCCTCTAATTAGATCTAGTTAAGTTTTCAGTTTAGGTTAGAAAATCTTCAATACACTAGGCCTACCAAGAATCAAAGATTATGTAAATTCAATTCCTTTATGTCTGCTCTATGTACTTTGTGCCACAGTTACTTAAAACTAATTAGAATGTTTCCAAAAGTAGTAATTTAATCTATTTTACAATACATTATTTTAACCTTATGTTGGTACCAGAGACTAAAAAAACAAATACATGTTAAAACAATCTTATAATGGTACATTAGATAGACTAATGACTTCTAATCTTACTTTAGGTGTTGGGTAGCTTTAGTAACCCTAAATATTTAATATTGGATCCTATATAATAAAAATATTGGATCCTATATAAATGATATTATGGTTGAATTATTTAGGTTGTGTTCTAAAACAAGACCATTCATGATATAATGATCTATATCAAGCTACTTGAAATAAATAAAAGTCATGACATTTATGTGAAAACAATATTTTGGGATTAACTGATAGATGAAAATAAACTTAATAATAATAATCAGGAAACAGTAGGCTATACCCTTGACAAAAATTTGTTCATGTATAAATTATTGTAAAACTTCAAGTGAAGAACACAAAAATTAACATTAATTACAATAAAACAGGCTTCAGCCCACTTATTATATTTAAATCTGTTCATTGTTATGAAGACTAAAAACTGATAACGGTTTTAACAAGGTTATGTCTCATTGTAGTACAAAATAAGTAAATAAACATATTCATAATCAAAATCTACTACTGTTTGTTAGATTATGATTATAATTTTTAAGACAACAGAGATGAATTAAAACTTATATTACAAATTTACATCCCTCCATTTTACACAATTTTAACTTTTTCTGTAGAAATTGAGAACATAACATAGGCCTAAATCAAAAATGATTCCAACATAAGGACTGAACTGTCAAGTTGCTAGGCCTATTGATTCCTAACCAACAGCTGGTTATAATGGCTCCGGTTTTATAAAACCGACAATAAAACCATAAATAAGTACCGATAAGCGTAAATGAGACCTACCATTTATTAATGTCATGAAATAACAATAACAGTACTTACAATAACAATACAAAAATAATTAATGCTCTGAGAATCATTGTCCCATTAGCCTAAGTTTATATTAACGTAATGCAAATAATGAAAATACGATTAACATACTATATAATAACAACCTACACTTTATGTAAATTAAAATCAGCTATCATCATAAAATATCAGACTACGTCCCACGAAGCATTCATTCATAAAGGCAATGTTTTCATTTGAGGTTATGTCCAATCAATGACTTAGTTGTCATGACAACGAAGCATGCAAATATAGTAATTGAATTCACTAACCTGTTTGATTTCATCACGAAGATTATAAGAAGAGGAATACGATTCAGGAGGAAACACAGAACTTTTGGTATCCATTGATAACACAAAAATGATTTTAACGCGTTCGACACACCCCACTACCGACAAACGACAATGGACGTCACTGTTCTTCCACCTTTATGCAGTGCAGACGATGCATTCAAAAGCAATGATAGTACACACAGTTGCCGCTAATAGACTCTTTCTAGCGCCATACTCGAATCTAGGTCATTTCATGTTGTACACTGAATTAGTTTTCTGCACCGTTAGTTTTATACATAACATATTTTTGAAAAAAAAATTGACATTCGCTTTTATAATTACTAAAACATTATGTCTATATACTTGTTAAATATGCTCTTGAACTATAAATATCAAGTGACAAACAACCTAATTTCTTCAAAATTATAATATTTTTACAAATGATTGACAATTTAATTTTGTAAATAAATTTGAGTAAAATAGGTATGATGATAATCTTTCATATGTCTTTTTAAATAACTAAATCTTTTTTTTAATAAATTAGTTGTATTTAATTTTGTAAAATTGGTTATTATGGTAATTAATGTTGAAATGGTTTAAACTTTCAAGAATTGTATTTTCATATAGGCTTAGTGTATTTGAAATTTTTGGTTAATTAGAATTTTTGATCAAGGTTAAAATTTTAAATCCGACTTTGTCATGACTGACAGATTGTTGAGGTCTAATTTTGTAAAAAAACCTTGATGATACGACAAATATTTTTTTAAGATACTGTTTGTTTCATTTCGGTTTCTACAAATAGTTTTTATAAAATGGAATTTCCAATGACTACATAATATAATATTATTGTCTAAATTAATATCTGTAGAAAATTTAATTTAGAATTCTGGGCTTAACTTTTACATTGGCTTACTACCCATATAATATGGTGCACTAAAATTGCTAAAAGAAGACAATTGACCTGGTAAACTATTATTTTATAGTGTTAATAACTCCATCTCTCTTTCTAACTGACTTATGAAGATATTACTTCTGAAATATTTATTTTAGTAAATCTACAATTTTCTGTTCATGAACAATAAATTTGTTATAACTTTGTCACATACTCTAAACAACCACTGGTCTTAATACAGGAACTTTGATCAACCTTTGTAATTACACCCACATACTCAAATAGATCAATTTTTGCACTAATTCATGGTAGTAGAGCATAAGAAATAAGAAGAGCTCTTTTGAATACCGGTACTACTTTTCAATCAAATATTTCAATAACTTTCCAATACTTGAATTTTTAAATCTATTGTTTCAGATTTAAAAGTCATTTTACTTTTATTTTATTAGATATTCTTTGTCTAGTTTTCTTTTCTTTAACCATTCTCTTCTATAAATAATATTTTCATTGTTTTCTTGAAATGTGTAATATACCAGTAGTTTTGTTGAAGTGTTGTAAAACAATTACAGAAGAGGCTTATGAGTTGGAGTATATTGTTTATTATTGTCTATGAAAATCAATAATACCTCAGATCCATCAGTTACTTCCATAGGTACTTCTTGCTATTTATTTGAACAAATAAAATGATTTTGCATTAATATTGTCTTCGTGAAGCTCAAATCCATTAATATGTGAGTATAGAATGTTGTCTTCTCACAATTTGTCTAACATTATATATGTCTAGTTTAAAATATGTTGGCCTAAATGATTAGGTAAACATAGCCTATATTAGGTTTGTTGCTCAAACAGTTTATTGTCCCGAATTTGTATACAGTAATTGCAAACAATGCTTTATGCTAGAAATTTGTAGTTGTTTATCCATTTTTTAATAAGGATAATATTGTAAAATAATATTCTTAGAATTATTTATTGATATCTTTAATCATGTTCTCTAATCATATTTAGGCCTTGTTTATTATTAAAAGTTGTATGTTCTGATTTAAGAAATCAGGTATACTTTCCATGATCTTGGCTATACCAACAACTTTATCAAAAGTTTGATTACTGCTGCTTTAAGTTTATTTTTAGTTTGTATTTTGTTACCTCTTAATACCAAAATAATAAAGTATTTTCTACTTTTAATTAAAATTACTACCACAATGACAACGTTTTGAAAGCAATTTCCTTAATTCAGTAGAAAATTTTGAAACAGTTTACTCTTTGTTTCAGTGCCTAGAGTTAAATTTTAATTCTACACATGAACAGTTGAGAAAATCTGCCTTATGAACTGCAACCAAGTCCTCATCATACGATTTTAATAATGGTGAATATCATTACAACGATCTGGGTATAGAATATCTACCTACAATAAGTGTCAAGTGCTATGCAATATAAAAGTATTTTGTTTTGCCTTTATAATCAAAAATTCTATTAAAGTGAGTGATATTCAAAAAGTTCTATAAACAAATAGAGTCTCATCTTCGTCATTTAATGGCTGAAATAGGTCGATGTTATTACTTCTACTCAACATTTATTATATATCTGCTAGGTAATAAATATTAAATACCTATACAATATTAAATTTTTGTATTTATTTCATAAAGTTAGAAACATTATTTAATTAAACATGTAATGATAACAATACAATAGAAAACCACAACAAACAATAATAGAAGTTATTTTAAGCAGCTGATTTGTATATCAATTTCATTATAAAACAATATTTGAGTTGGCGTACCCTAATTAAACGATATTTTTCAATCATTAGAATTTGTAGTTAAGATATTTACTTTCAGATATAAAGACTTGCTTGTAGTGTGTTACTATCTTCCGTTATATAGACTATAGTTACGTAAGTTAATTAGTTTATATTAAAGTAATAACCTTAAGATCTTATTCTTATTTTTGTAAGGTTGTGACCTTGGTTGTTTTATTTACAGATGGTTCAATGTGGAAGGTCTGAACAAATATTGACAAGACTATTTATTTTATTACACATCACACAGTTTGTAAGTCAGATGTCATCAGAAATGAAGAATTTATATTTATTGTTGTTCATAAATCTCAAATATAACAAGTTGATGTGTGAAATGTCATAATTTTATATCACTACTCTTTTAATTGCTACTTAGGACCTAAATCGTAGTATAGGGTAAGTTTGTTTTAAAACCATTGCTACACAGGTGTTCTGAATCTTATAATCTTGTATATCTCTACTTTCCTGAGGTCAGATAGGCCCCAATAGTCCTCAAGATGTATGCATTAAAAGTCTCCACTCTTCCTGCTCATATCAGTATCTCAGCCCTGACAGGGCTCGAAGCTGTTTATATGGGATGGATCCTCTACTAGCTACAATCGTTTTGTAACTATAAGACTTTCACATTTTCTTGAGGTATCACGGTTCGAAACTACAATACAATACTTAAGAAAACATATTTCCCATCAACACTGCACTGATTTCCTAAACTTTTAAATAACTCAAACCAGTTTTCATCTTTTAAACACTTTTAAAACATGATTATATTACTTTAATTATATTTTATTTTTTAAACTGCTCTCACTTAGGTTTATTATATTTTATACAAGCAGTCAAAAAACCCAGATTCGGTAAAAGAACCTTTATACATATTGGAGTCAAAACTTATTATATTATCAATGCAAGTTATTGATTTACTATTTTTAATTAAACCATAGATTTTATAAACAAGTAGAGGGATTGGCAATGGTGTCTCCTTTGACACTCCTCCTTGTTAAAATTGCCATGGCTAAATCTGAAAATATATATATATATATATATATATATATATATATATATATATTATATATATATATGTGTGTGTGTGTCTAATATTCCCTTCTTAAACAAAATCATATACTGGTATCACTATATGGATAATGTTTTATGTATATTTAATGGTACTAAGAGACAGTTAGAAAAATAGTGTTCACTCTTTCAAAATATTTAGAAAACCTACATATTCAAATCCTGTTATTCCGCCATGTTTTAACCACCCCATTAATCATAAGCATGCCACCTTCCATAGCATGATTCACAGACTTGTAAGTATCCCCTCATTGCTTGCAGATTTCCAAAATGAATTGAACATTTGTACACTATCAAACAAATTGCAGTCAATCACATGTATGTCATGTACAGATTCCTTGTAATGATTGCAATTAATTGTGAATGCATAGGTCAATCCGGTAGGTCAGTTAAGAATAGAATTAAAGAACATGTATACAGTTGGAAGTATGGGAAATCTAATTCAAATTTTTTCCAATTATTTATTAGACACAGAACATAATTATGATCCTAAGTCAATTGTTAAACTTCTGCACATGGAACAAATTGTGAGAAACTCAATAACCCAAATGGAAATCAATAGATCATAAATTGATTATCTAGTAAAGGGTGTGTGATGCAATAGCACATAAATTCACTAAAACTGTGCAATAATCATGGCCAATCGCCCACTAAAATTATAAGTTGAAGGTTATTTTGAGTAATAAGACCAGAAAATTATAGAAGATTTTTCACAGTGGTTATTTAGTTACTGGACTAAAATTATAACAGTTTCATAATTCCATAACTAACTCATTCTTACTGGTCTTACCATAGCATGATAGGTGACAAGTTTATACTACGCTATTCTCTCGAAACATTACAACTAACATACAAAAATGCTCGCAGATATATCTCATAATAATTACTGTTATCAATAAACGGTGTGAAATATTTTTTCTAAAATAATTATTATTTGCATACTGGATGGATTTGTTTGATTCTTTTACAACTTAATGCATACATACCCTGGAAATTTCATTGAACTAATATGTAAATCATTTGAACACATTCTAACAAACTAAACATGTACCCATTCACAGTAAAAAGTCTTTAAAAAATAATAAGCACTTGTCAAATACAAGTTATTGTCACACTGAACACCATATTGTCAAAATATGTGTATATCCTGTTTGGAAAGTTCCTGATAACTTCTAATTTAGTTTTGTCTAATCAGTTGATAATTAACCTGGCAAAATCCAAAAGATAACACTTTTGAAAAAAGTATTCAAACACTTATTTGCACTTTTTACGGGTCTCAAAAGAGGAAATTTAATTGAAATTGTGGCAGAGTGTGAACAAAATGATTATCATTCATTTTTAATGCTCCTGAACCCTAATTTCTAGTGGAATTTGCCTATTATTTGGCCTTCAGAAGTTTTCCAATTAGTTTTTGAAAATAGATAAGAACATTAAACAAATAGTTGATGTGGCCAGCTCATAACTTTTTGCTTATTTTTATAAAAACCTATATTTATTTCAAGTTGAGTGCCTAAAATAAATAAAATCTGTGAAGTAAAAACTTTTCAAGATTTTGGGTTAGTTTTGGATTTTAGTATCTACTATCGTCAGAAAAATACAAGTTGATGTTAAATTCAAACTCAGAACAATAAAACTGTAAAATCAAAAGGGGACAATTAATATATCCATAAGTTTGAGACCCCTATTCTGTTTACAGCCTCTCATTCCAAACTGATTTTGTGGGACACCTATTCTGCACTAAAACACAAAATTGTAAGTCAACTAAACCACATATTGAAATAATATGTGACAAAATGTCACAATTGGGCGTATAGACAAATGAATATTATTCTGAATATAGTCTAAATGTGTTTCTAAATGCTGAAAACATCAAGAAAAATATAACACAAAACATGAAATTTTAGCACCATCATGATACTTTCCTTACTATGTATAATGAAAGCAAAAAGATAGGTTTTAGGAACAGCTAATGGTTTTAAAACTGAATGTCCTAATGGACTTACTTGTTTGTTTGCTTGAAGACATTTAGTTAATTTATCAAACAATTGACCTTTAAGATGACCTATAATTTGGTTTGAGTAGATATATCCACATTCATATTTATCAAATATATGCAGTTTTAGGAAGGAAAGCTATCTCAGAGGATTTAAAAATCATTTAATATGTATATTTATAGAACAAATTAAATTCTATATCATGATCATAATAAAGGTAGAACATAAGGAGGTCTAAAACTTATTTCATTCATCATAAATCACAGCTCCCAATCGGCAACTCGTAGCAAAAAAGTGATTTCCAAAATGCTCCAATTTGTGTGCTGACAACATACAAAAATTAACCCTAGTCATTCGTAAAAATTACGATCCGCCCTTTGTAAAATTCGGAGAACTCGTAGACAAAAGTCGGACACACTCTGCTTTTTGTTTACCTTTCCTCCATTGTGAATAAAGGCCAGTGTCTCTTCGGCTAAGCTCAAGGTTGAACCATTATTACCGTACTCAAGCTTGTGTCGTATATTTTACGAAAGAATAGTGTTTGCGAAAGTTTTAACTATTACGTGTTTGAATATTTTTTTGGAAATTAATGTTTTTATATTGTTAGTTTTTTAGTGTTGTAAATAGTTTATTGTGTAAATAGTGATTTTAGAGTTCAAAGTGTTTGATTTAGCTACTAAGTGTATATTAATCACTGCAAGGAATGTGATTCTCGGTGAAGACAGGACTCTAATTTTGGTATTTTTGGCATTTTACCTAATGAACTTATTGTAAATCATTTTTCTCTTTTTATATAAAGTAAACACTTAAAAATGGTGTATTTTATAAATATCCAATTAATTTTTCCAATAAAATAATATTTATATTTTTTTCGATTTTTTTTCCAGATTAATTTTTTTTAAACGTACTTGTAGTACTGTAGTAGTAAAAAAAAATTTTTTACAGTTAACTGTAAATTTTTTTACAGTTTAAATATGTAGGAATTCATTGTTAAATATTTTTATAAACACTTAAAAACAATAAAGGATTTAATATAAAAAATAATCAACACTAAAGTAAAGTTTAAAAATTAATAATAAAAATAAAAACAGAATGTAGTAAAATTTACGAATGAAAAGTGATCACGTAACAATGAACTCAGAAAATTAATCTAGGGTTAATAACTATAAAAATTGACATTAGTTCTCTAAAAGCTCTCCACAAAATTGTTCTTATTGAAAGGTATCATGATAATGCCTCACAAAGGAATACAATCTTGCCCAGTTCTAAACAACCCACATGCCCTGAGAAAACTATTACAGGACAAGAAGACAACACACTTGCTTGCATTCAGATAAGAACATTAGTTTACACGATAGTTCATTTCAGTGGATTTTAGGATAATCAGTTATACTGTAACGATATCATGATATCACTTATATAAACAATTGATAACATATGACATCTAATACTAAATAATTAAAATAACTTATGAAAAACTAAATTAAAATGGAATAATAATAAATATGGAAAAAACAAATATTAAATGATAAAGGGAAGCGACAGCTGTCAGCTGCAGTTAAAATTGTACGTGTCATTACAATAGAACAAGGATTTCTCTAACCTTGGAGAAACACATGTGCTACATTGAAAAAGAAAAAACTTCGATAACGGGAGATCTTTAGGGGAACGCAGATGTTTTATTTAAAAAAAAGAGAGATCGAAGGGAAAGCCAGCGTCATAACGGTACACCAAGTAGAAAGTTATAACGGTGCTCCAAAAAAAAACAAAAAAACGGAAAGAAGAAAAAAGGTCGACCAATCAAATACGATCCCACGCTTAAAAAAAACCAACGGGCAAATTTGAAACAACCACTAAGAAGCGAAAAAGACATATGTTGAGAAAGTTGGAGAAATTTAAACGAATCAGCGAACAAGGCGCGAAACTTGTGTTCCGAAGAAGGGAGAGAGTTCTGCAGGGACCAGGTTTGGAAAAAGAAAAAGGTCTTGAAAGGGAAGTCGAGAAGGAAGGTTCTGGGAACAGAGGGTCTGCTCTGTGGTCCAGAAAGTTTGAGCAACGTTGACTAAAGAGACAAGACGCCTCTGAGTTAATCTTAAAAGTATAGTAATTGTGATTAAAGTAAAGTAAAAAAAAAAGAAGAAAAAAAGAAATAGTTAAACAGTAAAATTGCAGATTAGAAGTTTTGTGGAGTTTCAAGCCAGATAAATAAAGGGAGTTCGATCGACCAGAGCCAAGGTGTTACCATTCATCGCAGAGAAGGAAGCTGGAATTAGAATCAATCGAGAGCGCCAGAGAAAGGGATTAATAAAAGAATAAAGTGTGTCGAGCAGTGTGGTGATTTAAAGGAGTCAATTATAGTGTTTGTGTAGTGAAATGTGCAAATCGACTGATTGAAGGGATCAACATTTAATAAGTACAAAAATTGTTAATTATTCTTTAAATTCATCATAAAAATTCACTTTAATTGAGCCATTAAAAGAACCTATTGACCCGAGATAAGAGATTGTGTTTTGTTAAATAAATTTAAAAACTGAGCTAGCCTATAAAAAAATAATAATTTAAATGTTAAAGTAAAATCAATTGGTAAAGGAAAGTATAAAAATCTAAAAAAAATTATTTGTTTAATCAAGTAAAAGGTAAATGTTAAAAAATAAAGTAAATTCATATTATAATTTGTAGAATCGTTTCATAAAAGAATACCAAATTGAGTTAAGATTGATATAAATTTATTGTGTAAATATTCAAGGAAAAGACAGACAAAAGGCCTTGAATATTCTTGGAATAGGAAATTAGAAATTAAAGAACCAAATTGTAATAAATAAATTAATATAAGGAATGTTTGATGAATGAATGAAATTAGTTAAGTAACATTTGAATAATTTAATGTACATGTTCCATTGTTTCTCGATTTATGTTAAAATAAACTAAAAGATTTTTTATAACAGGTAAAAGTTGTGTTATGCGTATTATTTATAAATTTATATATGAAATTATAAATAATTAAAAGAAAACAAAAAGTAAGAAGAGTTCCCATATGTGATAATACATAACTTGTTTTATAAGTTAATGCAATTCGAATTTCAAAATTTAAAAACACTACAGTGATGTTTCCTTATTAACAGCTAGCTTTGCCAGATCCAAGTCTGACACTTAAAATTTAAACGATTATACTGTACACAACATATAACACGCATTATAATACATAATAAAGTTTTGTTATAGTTGATTCGAGTGTAATTATGTATTATATTGTGTGTTGTGTACAATGTAAATATTTAAGTTTTAAGTGACATATCGTAGCTGATAGTGCAAAGCAAAATGGGGCTATAGTGTTTTAAAACTACAAAATTCTAATTCCGCTGATTTAAAAACAAGGTATTTATAAATAAGTAGCATTCTTAATAAATAATGTGTGGTGCCCTCATCACACTGGGACATGATGTGTTGCCTATTGCCAGGCCATCAGGTGTGAGATGGTTATTTCTGATGGATGGGGAAAGGGGACCATCCGAGTTGGAACAACAGTGTGCGTTACTTTCGATCTGGACAGTTATGTTCACAGAGTGTGGGTCGGTTATTAATTCGTGGGATAATACTAAAATTATGACCAGCTAGGTCTAGCAAATATGGGTCCGACAGCTCAGAAAAGTTTGGCCCCGATGCTCACCTTCTAAATTAACTATTATTAAATTACAAAATTAAGTGAAATGATTGAATAGACCGAAAAACTTCCGGCCCTGTGTAATATTAAAAATAGTGTAGTATATAGAAGACGTAAGTCTAAATTAGCATATATATATATATATATATATATATATATATATATATAAAATTAGAATAATCAAATAATAATAGATAATTAGGACTCTAATAATAGCTGTCAGATGAGACAAATCTAAGACGTGTGGGAATAATCCTTCCTATTAGTGCAAGGGTTGAGAATTCATTTGTTGAAGATCCACAGTTCTAAATAATTATAAATGCTTAGTTCTCCCCCCCAGCCCCTAGTTATATTACTGATAGACCCGGTACGTCGCAAATGTTTGTCTTAAGAAATAGCTTTCACCTAAGTCACCTTACTACAGAACAGATAAACTGAGGTAACCATAATCTGCTGGGCTGATATATTAAGTCGTCTCCTGTCACAGAAATGACATGGAGGCTACTCAGTGGCTTACATTCCCATCCAGATCCTTTCCTTCTAACCAAGAAATCCATGACCCACTACCAGCTGAGATGTTCAAAAGAAATATGGTTTTTACAGTAGATCAATCCAGTGCAAAGAGCAGAAGACCGCCATGTCAGCCGACACAGTTTCCAAGCCTACGCAATTTTGCTACTAATCGATCAATGTCAATCACAACATCTTAACCTCTCTCTTGCCAGTGGATATATTTCCTCAATTTTACTTAAAGCCAGCACTCAACCCACTCTGCACAAATCCTGTTGTCCCTATTACGTTGTATATTAGCACTCCAGTGGTCGCGCCCCTCATCACGACATCAATGGTTGCTTGGGGTAATTTCTTACCCCTCTTAGAACTCTTTGTTTATTTATATAAACAAATACATTCCCTACAACGATAGGGAATATCGTCGTAACACTGTGCATACAATTGTTATAAATCTTTATTAATGTCAAGAGTTGTGCGGACATTGTCAATTTTTTGTCAAAGTCAGCCTACCGTATGGAAAGGGTCTGTGAGAGGTGACTCATGGTTAGCCTACTTCACGGTTCACGGAAATTCTCTCAACACTACATCCCTGATTGAATAAATTTTACATTATTATTCCAGATGTTACGAAAGATGAAAATATAAACATAATCGGTAGAAATCTGTGTAATGGTTATATTGGTTGTGCACATTATGAAGGTTTTACTGGTTTCATTACTTCAAAATCATTTGCAATGGATTGGTGGATGGTAGATAAAAGTAAGGCAACCTTTTTTTGGTACATACGAAAGCAATGTTTTGTTGTCAATAAAACCATACAAGACACTACCAGTTTTTCTTGTTTTATTAGCAAGAAATTCCTTCGGTATAGATTTTTTGTTTTACCTAATAGTAATAGTAATAGGTGAGACCTCTAGACTTCAAATAATCAACCAACTCTATTGAGGTGAACCAGTTGTCACCTGTCACATTTTTGTTTGAGTTTTCAATGTGTTTTGTCAGTTTAACAACGCCTTGAGTACTTTTCATAACCCTCTTCTCATCTTCACTAAGGCCTTGACCATCACTGTTCTTGCCTGTGTATATGTATGCATTACTTAGAATGAACTACCAGAATCACATAACTTTATGCTGTACTTCACTGGTTTTTTCGGCATATATACCTTAAATGGACATCGCCCCTGAAATGAAACTAGCATTTCGTCTACTGTTACAAAGCTTTTAGTGCAGTATATTTTCTATAAAAGCGTTGAAAAGCTCAGATGCTGCTGCTGCACAATCAGTATTTTTACGTTCTGCACGAGTAGTAGTATTATCAAAACGAAAACACTCCCTAAGTATTTAGAACCTTTTGCATGACATGGTGGCAGAGAAATCTGGCCTTCCAGTAGGGCACTTAGAAAATAGTGATTCTAGGTCTTCGTGGCCAGATTTAAAAATTGAAGACAGGAGTAAAATACCTATAGCTGCTTTTATTTCTACTTGGCCACAATCTCTGTATGTATGTTTTATTGTAGAATCAGGAACCTTTTGCCTGGCTACGGCTATTTTTAAGTTTGTATCCAAAACAATAACATCAATCATCTCATCTGTAAATAGTAACGACCATATATGAGTTTTTGAGAGATTGCACCCTAACGCTCGAGCTTGGTGTGTCAACCCAGGAAGACCACCTCTAACGATGTTGTGCTGCAGGGTTCTGCGGTTCCTAGGAGGCTCCTTTGAATACCAAATAAAATAATCCTTACCGACATAATTTACTGGGGAAACTTTATAATCAATTAATACTGGCTCAGACACTGGCAGTCTTAACAAGTCTTCACTTTCTTCTTCTCCATCTTCCTGATCACTATCTTCCTCATCTTCTTCTTCTACACTGCTCTAAGTGTTAGAATCAGAATTAGGGAAGTAATCTGGATCAGAATCTATATCGTCAACTACGGACAAAACATTATCACTGTCAAACACATCCCTTACATCCACCAATAAACAGTGAATAAGACTTTCAAAATCATTATCGGATGTTTTAAGAACTTGTCCCTTACTAGTAGAAGGCAATACAAAGTCAATATAAGAATAAATAAATAATACAATAAAACAAAATGTTCACTATAGATATGGCAACAAAAGTTTTTCTTGTTTTTTGTTTTGTGCTCTTGGACAAATTACGCATCGACAACCACTTGCATTTCCTCTCTATGGCTCCTCCCATACCTTCAATACCTAAGAAGAGTTTGCACCTGCTCTGAAGTTGCCTTGGTATGTGTCAAGACTCATCTAACAGTGAACAGCATGTTTCATCAACTCTATGGCCAAAGTTGTCAAATATTCTCTTCTGACAATAATTTGGTAGTTGTTAAAAATATTTATGGCATTTACACCACTAACGTTCATTAGGTGAAAAAAAAAAAAAGTTAAGGGCCATCTTCTGGTGTTTCTGTTGGTGTCACACTGATGAGACATCTTATCCAATATATCTACTCCAAACTTGGTTTCATTATAATCAGTTATTATAACAGATTTTTTATCTTCATTGGTGCTTGAGTCAATTTCACTGATTCGATGCAGTGTAGATAACGCAATTACAGCCTTATTATTATTTTTATTTTATACGTATGAAACCAATGTTGTCTTCTCTTGGTATCCAAACAAAGTACTGTATGTTTCTCTGTCTTTATCACCCAAAAAGTTTGAAGGAACTTCACGCTTGTTAGCTAACATAGTTCCTAGATGAGTCAGTTGTCTTTCTTCAAGAAGGGCGACAGCAAGAGGCAAATAAACAAACCAATTATCCAACGTAATGTTTCTTTTTGAGCCAGATAATGGTTCAGTCAAGCGTAACACTAAATCGTGATATTTGCTATTCATTTTGAATGGCCCTTCTGGTTGAGATCCAACATAAACCTCTAAATTACTTATGTAAAAACTTGAAGATGATACAAGTGCAAATCAAATCAAGTACTGATTAAAATGATATATTTATCCCGTACTTCACAGCTTTACTTGAGATATATTGGTGGAATGAACAGCCCCCCTAGAAAACCACCAATCGTTCATCAGTTGTCATATAATCAGATGGGTTAAATTAATTTTGATAGTTCTTTACAAATATATCAAAAACTTTCCATATCGCTGCCAGTTTATCTAGAGACTTGCGCTGATCTCTACTGTCTATATTATCAAAACGTAACAGCACATTAGAAACCTAAAGCGATGCTCATTCATGGTGACGTATACAGCTTCAACACCACTTTCCTTTTTCATATCAAACATTTCAATGGCATTTCTCCTACAGCGTCTCATTCTCTTACATATTTGGTTTTAATTTTGCTGATGTAAACATTAGTATATGAAACAATTTTATTTATAATTTCATCATCAAAAATACACTCAAAAGACTGAATGAGTGTTTTTGCATTTTTTGAATTGCGGTCCAGGTATATGAAATGTAGGTGTAATATTATGAGACGCTGTCCGAGAAGTATGAGCCAAGTGAGCTTGTAAGTACCACTCTTTATCCTTACCAATGAAAAAATCACGGCTATCAATGTTTCGAAGTACTGTTACTAGTTTTTCTTGTTGTTTCATAAAGTTGCCATCAGTAGTGTTATTTATTGGACCTTCTACTCTTACCTCGTCATTATCTTCAAAAAAGTTATAATCTTCTCTTCGAGGATTTTCTTCAACTAAGTCTTCTTCTTGTTCATCGGAATCTTCGAATTCCAAAACACTTTCACTGTCACTTTCTGTTTCATTCAACCACATTCACGCTCATGGTCATACATTTTATTTACAATTTATAATTATAACACAAAACAATAGCTAGATTAAAAACTAGTTGGTAACGACAACACTGAAACGGTTAGTTGCATGAGGTAATAAACTGCCCCAAGTTAAACAGACGTTTTTTAAATCGGCACACACAAACAAACAGCAGGTCAAGTGAACTGAAACTGCACTGCCCCTTCTAAGAAAAAGGAAAAGAAGGTACTGAAGCGCTCAAGGTCAAGAGTGGTACCAACTGTCCATGCCAGCAAAAACAAAATGCATGGGGTAAAAAATTACCCCACACAACCACTGGAGTGTTAACCCACCATCATACCTAGCGAGGCGTATTCAATCCTCCAAGTCCATTCCAGCCTCTCCTCTATTAAATCTCCCCGACCAAATCATACAATTTAAAGAAACTACATCAAATGATTCCAACATGTGGATAATTCAGACAGCTTATTACACACTAAACAAAATAAAATATTTGAGTAAAGTACAAAAAGACTATAAACTGTTAAAAAATATCATCACTACGAGAACCTAGGTCAGCATCAATCAAACATGAGGTATTTATAGAAAGTTAAAAAGAGTTTTCATTTATAATGGAATTCAATTTATACCTTTAAATATTAATTTAAATTATTTGCTTCATTTATTTAATTCACTTTAACCCACAGCAACTCAGAAGTGGAGATAATTCACCTAATACAATTTACACATTTAAAATTTTAAATGAACATTACAAAATTTAAAACATACATTTTGCTCTCCATTATATTTTATTTTTATTTATAATTTATAATATTTTATATATATAATTATAATTTATAATATTTCCATTATCCATTTATTTTATTATAAAATGATATGCAAGTAATAATAATAAATTATTAACAAACAAATTTATAATTTCATAATTATGATGATTCTAGTTTTATTTTATTTTACTGAATTAAAAGACATTGTTCAATCAATTTCATCCTCAGCTATACCTTGAAAAGAAACTTAATGCTGTATTTTAATCACATATTCAAATCTTCATTGCTTTCCATTTGTTTTGTTGAATCCTAAATAAAAGTATAATGTACAAATTACATATATTATTACATTATTTAAATTACTACACTATAGAAGACAGTTTAACACTAAATTGTGCATCATTAAACAATTGGTATACACTAAAATTTATAATAATTAACACAAAACATGACAATAAACGAACTAGTGATGTTAACAAACACAGCAGCATACCTGTAATAGTGTACTGTTTTGAATTCTTTGATCTTGTACAAAGTGGGGACTCGGCGGGAGAATGGTAGATTTTTGGATTGCAGGGGAGTGTCTCTTGGAAAAGTAATAGCATAATATATTTTGTTTTTCTTTGAATAACTTAAAAGGGACCAAATTTGAAAATAAAGTGAGTAATAGTAAATGATCAGAGAAATTTATTCTATGTATGAATAAAGAATTGTATGTGGACTGTAGCTCTAAGTCTTGCCTCATTCATCAAGATACAAAGGCTAAAATGTGTAATACCTAAAAATGGTTATATTGATTTGAATATTTAAAGTAACTCGGGAAACGTTAGAGTTAATTAGGGGAGGGGGTTTAGAAGTCAAAAGTATGACTTAATGTACATAGTAAAACAAGGGAATATAAAAAAAAAAAAGGTAAATATAGATTTCCAAAGGATTAATGTGATGTATAAAATGTTAGTTATAATTTGAAGAATATATTTAGATAGTGTTTTGTTAAAAATATAGACAAAGCTTATTGTCAATGTGAAATGTAGTGCGAGACAAATTATCGCATACATTGCGAGATTAGATCTAACGGTACAGGAAATGAAATGCACCTAGCGGTCTGCAGTCTTAGAGGGAGATCTGATGCAGTAAGACGTGTTTTCAATGTAGAGAAACTTTTACAAAAATGTAGTTAAAATGTTAAACAGAGCCTTAGATGAGTTTTAGAACAGTTTTGGTTAGTGGAAGAGAGTGTTTGATTAGTCGATATCAGAGACAGTAGTATTTTCTTATAGAATGTAGAACGATATGTTTTGTGTTAAAGCGCGCTAAAAAGGTAAAGACGAGTAATGTTAAGCGAGCATGAACAATTTGTGAGGTGTTTCATAGACAAAAGGTTAATAAACATCTAAATAAGAATTTTATTTGAGTAAAATGGAATTCTCGAAAAGTGTGACTGATATAATGCCAGTAAAAATCTCACCACATGTGGACAATGGCGGAGTTTCATCAGGAAGTCGACACAGCAGCGATCTTAAAAGAATAAACTATCTTTCAACAAAGGACTGATAACAAGAGTTAAAGAACACTTAAAATCAAATATTGTTTAACCATTTAAGATTTATTATTATTTAATGTATTAGCTGTTTATAATCTTAATATTTTCTTAAATAATTATAAGTTTCTTTATAATTATTTTTGTTTGTTTGAAAATAAGAAATGTCTACCAACATGTATGGTTATGTTCAGATAAAGTCATTTCAATATAATAAAAAACAGACAATACTAATCTGTTTGTTTTAACTAATAATTTTCTAGGAGTTGCAACAATAAAAGTAAATTCAATATTCAAGATTTTGACCTTCTTAAAAGGTAAAATAAAATGATTCAAGTAGGATGTATAATCTAGAAAATCTGAGAAATTCAACTTGAATTATATGTAAATGTACTAATTTTTGTTTTAAATAAACCATGTTAAGTTTCAGCACAAACAAGATTTCTTTATTTCACCAGAAAGACCACTGAAAAGTACACTTTTAAAAGAACTTGCGACCCTGAGCTATTTTTAACGATTTAATAATTAACTTCATTTTTTTTCAAAATTGGTAAGCTAATGCTTCCTGGCGCCCATAAGCTGAGCAAATTAATTATTTCCTTCTCTTTAAAAAATAAAATAAAATAAATTCAAACCCAAGTAAATTTCAATTATTACAAATGGTTTGGCCATGTTCTGAGAATGAATGATGGTAGAAAAGTCAAAAGATTGTACAGGAGAATACCAGAGAGAATTCAGGAGACAAAGGACAAAGTAGGGACAGCGGCAGTGGTGACATCAGACAGCTAAAGCTGCGTGTTAGTTATGCTCAGGGCTATGACAGATGGACAGCAGTGGTGGAGGAAGCCGAGTGCAGCTACATGTACATGTTGTGCCAGTGAATAAAAATAAATTAATACCTACAATGTTCATATAAGTATAGTATACTGGACCAGTATCGCTTACTGAATAAAGATGGCTGGTATTCCAAAAAGACATTGTAAACTTATTGTACTTTTTTGAGATAAACTAACTAAATTGTTCAACTTACTTTTTAATTTCTAAACTATTTAATAAAATTATGTACAAAATCCTTGATACTCTTGAAGCTATATCTAATACAAACCTTAAGAGAAGCAGCCACAACAGATTTAGATCTCAGTCCTTGTAAAGGTTGGCGTAGGTCTGTATGTTTTTCCTCATGAATGTGAAAGTGCATGTTTACTTTAGCTTCACTTTTTTTAAAGCCAATTCGATGTTGGCTGACTTTGTCATCTGAAAGAACATTTCTTGTTTTTTTTACAAAGTGTCATTCAAAATGATTTTTGGTTGATTTTAAATAAAAATATTAATTCAAATATAGATTAACCCAAAAGCTCCGTGAGGTACAATATGGTGCCACTCTGTATGATTTTTTCGGTTTGTTGTATTGCTTAAAATTAATAATATCTAGCTTGCCTGACTAATTCAATTGTTAATTAGTTAAATAGTCTATGTGTAGCACTAGTTGTTTTAACTTTTGTTTAGTTCTAGTTTTTAATGTTTTGATTTTGTTTTACATGTGACTTATGCTATGGATGTAACTATCATAACTTTTGAGTAAGTAAAATTCCTTTGTTTCTTTTCCATATGAATTTATTAAGTCTTTCTAAACATACATTATATTTTATGAATGTGTATAATTGATATTTGTTTTGCATAATGAATTCACCTACAGCAACATGTATGATGCTGGTACCATATGGTCCCACTCAGCCGATCCTTAACAAATTTTTATATTACCTATGAGTATAATATTTTTGTTTTCTTTCAGAAAGGGTTTAACTCAGAAGAATTTTTAGATAACTTGAACAATGAAAATTGTGATTTTCAAGTGACAGTCTATATTGATCCTCCAGACCTAAATGTACTGACAGATGAAAATTCGGTTGTTGGTAATTTTGATAATTTATCTAAGATGTAATTAGTTCACTTATGCAGAAGTTCACTTATGTTGTTCAAATTTACCTGATAATAACAATGACAATAATCGATCAGATGTTAGAAACAGTGACAGTGTTTTTTAAAACTTTATTAGTCTAATAATAATGACTCAAATGATCAGCCAGAAGAGTTTCGAAGAAACTATGAGCTCTTGATTTTTCAGAAACCTGAAAATTGCTATTTCATTTGATTCAATCTTGAAAATACTTACGCATGTTTCTCTGAACAATATTTATTACATACTTGAAAGAAATACTTTTTTTTTTAATTCTTAGATGTAAACATATTGTATTTTTTGTGTAATAAAATTAACAGTATGACCTTTTTCAAAGTCAACCTGACCCTAAGATAACAATAGAAAAATTAAAATGTTTTATAGGTATTCTTATTTTTTACCTCATTTTATCCAGATAATGAAAAACTAGAAAAGCGTTTCTACTGGGATGTTGAGGATGATATGGGAAACCCTCTGGTAAAATCATCTATGAGACGAGATCGGTTTATAGAAATAACAAAATTCCTTCATTGTGCAGATAATAATAATCTCAACATGACTAACAAATATATAACAAGATATGTTCTCTAATGACACTCTAATTACAAAAATAATTTTGTTGAAAATTTGTACCATAATGACATTTGAGTTACAATGAATCTATGGTCAAATACTTTGTCCGTCATTCTTGCAAACAATGCATTAAATATAAGCTAATTAGACTTAGATACAAGGTATGGTGGATCAATTTACAAAATGGTTACATTTTAAATTTCAATTATTGAAAAATTCTTTTGAAAATCAAACTTTTCTTTTCATAAATTGAAACTTCTGTACCAATTTTTTAAAATAACTTAGTCATTAGTCAAAATTTGTTTACACTTCTAAAACAGAATGGTTATAATGGTATTGGAGCAATAAGAGACAACTGACTTTCAACAAACATTCCTCTTACTTCTAAAAAATCATTTTCAATAGATCACAATTTTTATTTAAAGCACCCTAGATAAAAGTAAGGACATACAATACATCCACTGGATGGATAATTTTGTCATAATGGCAGCATCGAGATCAGATGGTGTTAACAGCTGACTACAAAAAGAAAAAAAAAAAAAAAAAAAAATGACACCTGACATGAAAAGGTTTTCAAAAAAGATAAAGAAATGGTTAATGTTGCAAAACCAAACTCAGTGTGAGTTTATAATAATTATATGACTGGTACGGATTTAGGTGACGAAAATGTAAATAGACATTGCATAGACATAAGAGGTAAGAAGTACTGGTAGCCTATTTTCATGTGGTGGATAGGTGCAGCTACTTCAAATTCATTGATATTATAACATAACATAGTTCTAACAAATCAAGAGTTAAGATGCCATTCTAAAAGGATTCGAACAATGTGTAAAAACTGCAATGTAGGATTAAGCATCGCTTTTTTTTTACCATACTACACAATTAAATAAACAGGAAAAAAAAATCATAAAGTAACTACTTTAGTTTTCAGTAAAATTATTGTGACTTGTTTTTTATTGCAGAATATTTTTGTTATAGACTTAGACAATAAATAAAGTTTTTAAATTTTGCTTGCTGGATGTAATATTATTTACTTTGTTACAAAAATGAAATTGCTTGTAAAATATTTTGTTATAAGTATTACTCTATGGACATATGATGTTTTAATCACTATATAAATGATTCATTAAAAAATATGGTTTATGTTTAAGCCTACCAATGTATTGTTAAAAAAATATACACAGATTGGCCAAGCGATACCATACATGGGACCGTAATAAAAACATTAAAACTAAAAAACAAAACAATATTTTTATTATTTTTCTCAATGATAAATAACATGTAACTCTAATATTCATTACAAAAATTATATACATAATTTTAACACTATAAATTACTGGCACTTATCGGTTAAGAGTACCATTTCTGACGGTAACTAATAATTGTAAAAAAAACAACTTGTATTATTAAAATCCTAGTTATGATTTCACTCCTTCGAATAAAAAATAAAAATAATTTGATGTAATAAATTATCAAAACCAAAAGGTAAATGTAAATAAACAAAAATAACATGTAAATTAGGTAACTAAATTAATTGTTCATCAGAATACTTCGTATCATAATAACATATCATACCACTTGGAAAAAATGTAATAACTCTCTTGAATACATGTTACTGTAGTGAAATAATATTTTATTTGTTAAGCTTATCAATTTAAAAAACTAACTAATTAAAACAATAAAGCAAATCTGAATGAGCGTATAAAAGTACATTTTCTCATAAATAGTGTAATGAGTATACTTCTCATTTATGGCTATTATTAGTCCTACACAACAAATTTGAATGGAATCAGACTACTTCAGCATATTGGTATAACCTATTTATTTTTGCCTCATTTTATGATTATACAATTTCTAAGTAATAGCTCTCTTAATATCTTACATAGCCTATCTTAATTCTTTACATACTTAATTTTGGGATCAAGGTGTCTGAATAGTCCATGTTATGAATTAGAATCCTGAAGGTCTTTTTTTAAACTGACATTTTGTTAACTCCATAACTCAGAGAGCTAAAGCAATTTTAATGGAATTGTCAATATTCTCTTCCTTGCTCAATTAACACCAGATGGATGATTGAGGAGAGTGACATATGGGAGGCAGTCCATTTATGGGGTATTAATTAAAATGATAAATGACGAATGGGCGAGGTTGGGCCAATAAGCAAGACAACATTACTACTGTGAAAAAGAGTATAAACTCTTCACATTGGGTTAAATTAGTGTGCATACAGTTCACACCAACGTAGGGCAGTACAAGGAGGAGGTTTTTAGCTGGTAACAGACTGGCACTATGGAGGATTCCAAATAATATCTTTTTTAACGACAATCATATTTTTGTTATTGTTTAATATAATTAACATATTCTATTTTTAATACATTAACCAAATTGCTTGTCTAAATTTCATTATTGCTTTTATTAAAAAATAAAACGAAATTGCTTTGTAAAGTTATATATAATTATAAAGAATTGTACAAAAAATGTGTTGGGTTATAGAATAGTTATTAAAACACATTTTGTTTTAGATATTTTAGTGTTTACAGAGCCAAAACAAAACCATTTCTTATAATCATACTATTTACAAATCATAATACATGATAGATTGTAACAACTTATTGTTTATATATATATATATATATATATATATATATATATATATATATATTAAGGAATAATTGCTTTTGTTCAATCTCAAATTTATACTTTTACCCACATTCAATCTATGCATACTTTTCTGCTTTATTCAAGGTTTATACATCTGCTAAAATTGGTGCATTTGTATGCAGTATTTCTTTCCATCACCGATAAACACTTGCTGGAAGTTTTTCTTTTTTTCCATATTGTCGCAATGAACTCCGGTTTGGTATGTCTTTGATTTTTAAAGTCTGGGCTTTGTATGCTGTAGGTTTGCTTGTAGAAAGGTTTCCATATTATATTATGAAATTATTTGAGATAAAAGATAGTATTACTATCAATTTTAAATAAAATGAAACAAAAGAATATAGGGTAAATCAAAATATCCAAGTATGTGTAACCTATTCGATTTCGTGAGATCTTTGTGGTTTTTACAGATTAAATTAACTGCTACTAAATGCTTCACATAAACTAAACATAACGTTTTTTTTTTTTTTTTTTTTAATTATTGAATTGCTAATATTATTTATCTATTATGAATACTTGAAATTTATGTTGTTTTGTTAATTAATGGTGGAAATGGTAATTTTAATCTGTATTGGTTTTGTATGGGGTTAAGTAGAAAAGAAGACTTAATGCTTATATCTTCACCCTTCAAATAAAGGGAATCTATCTGCTTGTATCTTTTAGGTTGTCCTTTTTTGAAAGTTCTGATTTTCATCTGATTTTTTATTTGATCTTGTAAACTAGCAGTGAACAGAATTTTTTTCAAGATTTTTCTTCTCAGTCACTATAGTGAAATGACTAGAACGTTGATACCAAAAACTTACAAAGTAAATTTCAATAAAAAATCAGATATTCTAAATAGTTATTTTTAATTCACAGTTTGTGTATCAACATACCTTCAACATGATGGATTTTATGATCATGATGTGCATGTGAATTAAAACGAGACTTGATTGTATTAATATGATTTTTGTGAGTACCATGATGACGTGTATGCGTATGATCATCATGTTTATGTGAATCATCATGATGTTTATGTTTATGATGTGTATCTATGCACATATCGTTTGTAATTGCATCATCAGTTAAATCCATATCTTCAGACAATTCCATCGCAACTCGTAAAGACTCTTGAGTTGCTCTTCTTAGCTCGGTAATCTAAAGGAAATGCAAAGATTATTGTTAAGTTTAAAAAGTAACCTTTATCAACAAATAATATAAATAACTAGTGTTGTTGTCGGCCCATCATGATACATAATACATAATACATGATTTAATACATAATAAAAATCATTTGATTTTATTATATGATGATATAAAATTTATATAACTAATTTGACACTTGTAATAATTTATCACTCACATTATCCACCCAATAACTCATAAATATTTAAATGATGATAAATAATATAACGATATTGAATTTCAGCTCTGTAAATAAACATATGAAAGTCACCATATGATCATACCATAAATTTCCAACCCTGCAGTCATAATCAAAGAAATACATCATATAATCTATTTTACAGCATAAGCCATTTCAATCATCTAGTAGTGTAAGAAAATAATCTTCAGTGCAGTGAAGTTAACTAAGTTAAATATGAAAAGAAGAAGAAACAATAACAAGGACAAGCAGGCAGAGGAGCCACAACAATCAAAAAATCAATTGGAATTAGGATATCACTACAAACAGTTAACATAATTTTGTGCTAGAGTTATTTAAATATATCATTCCATTCATTAATAAATAACAAGAACTTTAAAGACAAGAAGAAAAGATTTAAGTTTATGGTAACTATAAAAAGAAAAACCAATTGGTGTGGGAATTACTTCATATTGAATTTATAACCAAACCCCTTGTGAATCCTATAAACAAGAACTTCTTCTAATTTTTAATGAACTAATATTGTTTAACTCAAAGACAAAGAAGTATTTATAACATAAAACAGTCACACCATATTTTCACCCACCCAATTATCCATCTAGTAAGTAAGAATATTAATTATAATTTTTTAAATTTGTATCTGCTAACTATTTTCCATTCCTTTTGATACTTACATTGTGAATCTGATAAATTATTTTCATCCAGATAATAAATCTGATTTTGTATCCATAAACATTTCCCATTTCATCTTTTTAATTACACATCACACCATATATATAATAATAATAATCATAATAAGAAATATTATAAATGATTATTTTTTAAATTCAGCTTTAAAAAACCAATAGTAATATCATTAGGAGTACCTAATCAAAATTACAAAAATGTATTCATAACCATTTATTTCACTCATATTCTTCATAAATATGAATATAATATTAATATCAATATATTGTACTCAAAATCACAGTGAAACCTAACTATCATAATCAAAAACAATCCAGAACTTACAGTTTAGTGCCATACTAATCCAGAACCTATAAACCCATACCAACTATACTGGGTGAACTAAAAGTCTTGAGACACCCCTGTAACTTTTAAGTGTGTAATTGGGAAAAAACCAAACTCGAGTAATGTTTACTAGGTATAGTCTGTTACCATTTCCAAAATGGGAAATTTTGGGGGTAGCTGAAATTTTTTTAATGCAAACCCCTGCCTTGTGAACCCTCATTTTAAAGGTATTGGTACAATAATGTAAATGACGAGAACTAGAAGTCTCTATCTTATTTCTTTTAAAAGTTATTTTCGGTTAAATACGAGAATGATTCAAGTTCGTCTAACTTTTAAGTGAGTGATTGGTGAAGAGCCAAATCCAAGGAATGTTTATATTTCTCAGGAAGACCTCAATATTTCAAATTTTCATAGTTTGCTTGACTTGGTACCACAACTCGACTATTGTTCATGTTACAACCTGTAACCCCCACAAGAAATCCAATGATCTTCATCAAAGGAACTTAAAGGACCTGAATTGAAAGACATTGAAGAGTGTGTTCTGCAGTGGTTGAAGCAGTGCCGTGATAAAACTTACCTATAAGTGGACCAACAGTTCAATAAAAAGCAACAGAATTTGTTAAACAACTTGGTAAACCAAACTACCTGACAATACTTTAACCTTCAAGGAGGATTTGTGCCATAGTAGAAAAAACAGCAAACAGAGAGTTACAGTGCTGCTTGGAGCAAACCAAATAGGAACTGTGAAACTTAAGCCCATAATGATTGGCAAAGCAAACAACCCACAATGTTTCAAAGCAGTTAAAAGTTTACTTGTGGACAATACATCAAACCAAAGATCTTGAATGAAACCAGACATTTTCGGAAGATGGTTAACCGACCTTGACAAAAAGATGAAGAAAATGAAAAGAAAATCTTCAGGTTTGTTGACAACTGTACAACCCACGGGGATCTCCCAAACTTAAAAACATAAAAATCGAATTCCTACTCCGAATATGATATTTAAGCTCCCATTAGGTCAAGTAATAATAAAAAACTTTAAAGTTATGTATCAGTTCCTTCGTGACATCAAAGATAAAAGCCCTGACATCAAAGATAAAAGCCCTACAAAAATCAACATGATTGATGCCATGTGGATGGCTTCAAGGGCCTGGAACAATGTGATGGAAAAAAACAATTGAAAACTGTTTCAAGAAAAGCAGATTCAAACGACAAAATTAGAAGGATGAAGAAAGAATTGAAGAGGACTGTAGGTGTTGTTGATACACCAACTAATGATTATGAAGCTCCTGAATGATCAACCAAAGTTACAAAGTCTCTCAACGTTGAAGAATTTACATTCGAGGAGTTTGTTAGCTTTGAAGACAATCTGACTACATGTTGTGATTTAAGTGATGCAGACATCATGACATCCATTTCTAAAGACACGGAAGAGGATTAAAGCAAGGATGATAGAGACAGCGAGACCAAGGCTCCAGACCAAGGCTCCAGACCCAGACCCTCGTAATACAGCCTCGTCAATGCCTTAGCAGGCAAAACCATTGATCGGCTAGACTAATAAAAAGTGGATGTTACAAAATAAAAAATTGTTTTATTATATTTAAAAAATTATAAATACTCTTTAATTAAATGACATTAGTGATGAGAAACACACTGTGAACCTCTATATATTGAAGTCAGTCAGAAATCACCTTGATAAATCGAACCTCGGTATATGGTGTAATAGGGTACATTTTCAGTTATGTAGACTTGGTCTGTAAGCATGGGACATTCTCCAACCAATAAATTGTAAATAATAAATTAATTAATAATAAGTAAATTAATAATAAGTAATTATAAATAACTTTAAGATAAGGAAATCGTAAGTGACGATTTAAATAATAAATAGAGAAGTGAATTTTAAATATTTTTTATATAATCGTTTAATAGAAAAATCAATTAAACAAAGAAACAGACAATTGCGTCATAGTTTGAAATGGAACATTCTAGAACAGGCGTGTCTAGCATATGGCGTGATATCTCCACAAAAGGAGATGAACTTCAGGAAATTTTCTGATTGGTTAGAATGATGGAAAATTCTAGAACTGTGATAGAAGGGGGAAAGGACACTTGCCTTTGCAAGTCAGTCTCTGTTAGAACGTCAAAGTAGTAAGACGTGTTCTTCGTCAGAGCGTCGATTAATTCAAAAGTAAGGAAAACTTATTTGTTTGAATGTTGAGTGATGAGAATGTACTGAAAAATAAATATCTTTCAACAATTGCGTGAGTGAAACCACAAAGGTGATATTTTTTTTTTATAAAGGGAAATCGAATTATAAGAACTGTAAGTAACACACGTAATGACCACATAAACAAACTTTTTTTAAAAATCATTATGAACAATTAAAAGATTTATTTTAGATTTAAGGTTAAATAATAATGGTTTGTATTTTAATAAAAAATTATACTTTAATAAACAGAATGTGTATTTAAACATTTATTACAGTACACCCTTCCATTCAACGTTTCACAGATAGAAACGTTGAATCTTGGTAAGTACAGATTAGAATTCAAATAAAAAAGACTTATCCGCCGTCAATATTCTGTTTGCGTCGTTCAAACGACGGCTGTTTCGAATATTGACGACGGTAAGTCTTATATATTTGAATTAGTATATCAATATTCGGAATGGCGAAAACAAATTATTATACCGATTAGAGTCAGAACCTTGCTTTTTAAAAATATTAGACGAAATAAATAAGGAGTTGTGTTAAAAATGACGCACAAACAGACTTAGTCAAGTCTATCTAAAATTTACATAAATTAAGTTGACTTCGTGTTACAGGTCTGACTAGAGAAAGTAGTTTGACTCAGGGCGGTAAATGAGGAATGTATTATGTTATAGAATAGAATAGATTAATAATAATATAAATAATGGATAGACTTAAATAAAAATATAAATAAATAAATAAGGCAGTTAGTACTAAATGATCGGAGAGATCTGTTATAAGTTAATTAAAAATGTATATAGAATAAAATGTAAGAGAAGTGTGGAAACAGGGTAGATGTGCATAAAACTTTGATAAATGTGACGTCAGTGTGTTGTATGTAGAGGAGGGGAGAGAAGACAAAGCTGAAAAATTAAATAAAAACCTACTTTCTTGGAGATGAGATGTGGAAGAGTTAAGTTAGTGGAGTAAAAATTAGGGAAAAGGACATGTGAGTTGAACAATGAAGTAGTTTGAGTCCAGTGTAAATTTTGAGTAGATTGCAGATTTTAGCTTCAGTGTTAGCATGCTTGGTATGACATGCTCAAATTACTTTTTATAAAGACATAAATATATAATAAATAGCTGGAACTTTCAGTTTGTTAACAATTTTTGATAGGATGTTTGCAGAGATATCACATGGTTTGAAATAAGAGGATAATGTGTTTAAAAATAACAATAATAAACTTTAATAAAAGACATTCATGAGTTGATTCTATTGTAATTTGATTTGATGCTTTAAAAAAAATGTTATTAGTAAAAGAAATTTGTTCGTATAAGAATATTGTATTATGAGTTTGAGTATATTGAAATTTGGATATGAAAGATTTAGTATTTATTTTCAGAATTAGGTTGCAACCACAATCAATTTTAAATTGAGTATGTGTGAGTTAGAAATTTATGATGTTATATAAAAATCTGTTATGATTTATGTTTTTTCAGGAAATGCTTTGACTTATTTACAATCTATAATTTTGTTTTATGATAATTAAATGTACATTTCAGAAATTGGATTCTGTATTTTTTATTTTGAATTCTCCAAAGTACATTGATAAAGAATTCACGACTCAATTAGAAATCTTCAATATAAGTTTTAAATTAAAATCTATAATTAAAAATCACATATTATGCTCTTTTCAAGAGTGTTCTCTTTTTATTATTTTTTTTTATATATTACAAAATGACACAACAACGTGGGGCATTAGTTTCTTTTTCAACATAACAATGGAGATCCTTAATTCAGTAATTCAAAGTTTTCTTATTCCCCTTGAAGTTCGGTACATCTAGGTTCCACTGTATTTTGCAAATTTTAATTTTGTATATAATATTTGACAACCCCAACTGTTCTTGACCTCCTAAAATGAAAACCTAAAATTTAAAATGCAGTTACTAATGAGTACCTCATCCTATTGGGTGATCAGTACAGTGTTTAAGTGGGTTATCAGTACAATTACCAGAAAATTGTTAATTTGTTTCTTAACTTTGGTACGGTATAGCAATATTTTTGAAACTTTCTATTCATGCTGTGTGTTGTTTATTAATAAATTTACTCATCTATACAATATGTAGAACCCCGCATACAAACAAATTGTTCCACTATTTAATGTGAAACATACAATTATATATTTTAGAGTGAGAAATCAAAAACATTTTTATTTGACAATTAGTTGTCTTTGAAGTATAAGTAGATAATAACAATTTACTTACTATTGGAATAGCTTGTGTTCTCCTCTGAGCCCTCTTCAGGCGTCGTAACTCTGTGGAAAATATTTACAGTTGTAAACATAATAACTTTAAAATAATTATGTTTAAACAAGTATCTGTATCATTAAACAATAACAAGAAAGTTAAAGTTAAAGAAGTAGGTAAAGCAGCTTCGTCTCTTTTAGGTCTAAAAATAGCATTCAATTTCTAATTTGATTTATGAATAACTTCACAAATATTAACAAATAGTTTTCACTAATTTATTATTTATACTTTATAATCAATATATATAATAAAAGGAAGTCTAGAATGTGAGTGCCGGTAAAACTCAAAAACGAATTCCAGTACAATCAACGGGGGTATGTGGTGTGATAGTACTCTATTGCCCATCCGTGAAGAAGGTTTCCGTTTTGTCTCTAAGGGCGTCCATTGGGAGATAAAAGGGCCGAATTTATGACCGAAAAATACAAGGAAAATACAGTATTTATCTCAAGAATACCACTGATATCGACTGAATTACCATTCAAATTAAAGAGACTGCAATTGTAAAATTAATCCGTTAACTTTTGAAAAATAAAAAAGTCAGACCCAATTGTTACACATTAGCAATAATCCAGATAAACCATTAACTTTCAGTAGATGTAAGGGATAAATCGGAAATAAAGTAAACACTATACAGTATGTACAGTAAGCCGTTAACTTTTGCGAGATAACAACGTCAGACCCAATTGTAACACATTAACAATAAGCCAGATAATCCATTAACTTTCACTAGATGTAAAGGATAAATCAGAAATAAAATAAACACAATACAGTATGTACAGTTACACCGTTAACTTTTGTAAGATTAAAAAGTCAGACCCATTTGTTTCACATTAACAATAAGCCAGATAAACCATAGGGACAAACTTTAAAGTATTGCGGCATAAGTCTCAAAGATTCCTGTTTTTCTAACAGTTTTAGTAGTTTTTCTCAAAGATACTTGAGAGCTTGCTCTCAAGTAGGAAATCCGAAAAATTTGTATAATATACCCCAGATAACAAAATGAAAAATGTTGTTTATAAACAAGTATTATAAATAGTTAGAATGTTTTCAATAAAAATCTTTTACTTCTTATATTTTGAGGTTTATCTTCTTATATTCCAACTAGCTTACCACACAATCCTATAGCCCCGGATCATTTTGAAAAAAGGTACAGTTAACTGAGTAAATTTCTCTTTTTGTAAAAATACTTTATTTAACTCATTACTATCATTTTTAGGGTCTTGTGCATGATTCTTCAATTAGGTGCTAGCAGACGGGTTTGCGATTATTTTGAAATCAAGATCATATTCAACATTTATTCGTGAATAACATATGTTTGAAGTCTCGGGCGAAGCCGGGTTAAACTACTAGTTACTTAATAAAAAAAGTATTGTGATAGTGAGAAAATAGTGGTATTTTGTTTTTGTAGTCCTGATTTTATGAGTTCCTAGAAACACATATAGACCATTTTTCTATTAATGTTCGTTTGTCAATATTTGTATTTGTCTATCTATGATCTATTGTATTTTTGACACATATTACCTCAAAATTTATTTGTTTAATTAACTAACACATTGTAATATTAATACAGATTAAGTACCAAAACAAATTATTAAATTTTGGTTGCTAACTTTTAAAAGGTTGAAAATGATTGAGATTTCAAACATAGTTGTTCCAGCCTTTAACAGTAATAGAAACATCTGTCTAATGAAACGTCGACAGAATATATCCTCGTATATGGAGGTCTTGAAATAGACTACTTGTTTTAAATGTATTCTAGTACGAGTTTCTAGAATCTTTCTTTATAAGTGCTGTGATTCCATGGCTACACTTAACTATAGTCCTAAGCAATGTGAATTCAGTACAATATACTGAAAATTGAGTTTAAAAAACAATCATTGATGAAATTTTGAACTTGTAACAAAAAAATTTAGTGAAATTTACAGAAATGCTAGAGTCATTTTATTACACTTTGCTAGAGAACTTTTGACTTAAAAGTCAGATAAATTCTAACCCTTTTAGATAGTCAATGTTCTATAAACTAAAAAGATGAGACTGCTTAGTTTTGACCCCTACTCATTGATGTACATATTGGCAATTAAAATTGCTTAGGACTAGTGAAGTGCAGCCATGGAATCACAGCACTTATAAGCTAGATAAATTCTTACCCTTTTAGATAGTCTTTGTTCTAAAAACTAAAGAGATGAGACTGCCTAGTTTTGACCCCTACATTGTGATGTACGAGAGGTCATTTTTTAAGTAAGAACTGTTTGCGCATAGAAACCGCGCAGGCTGTCACGTGACGCCCGCTCAAGGTTAGCCACTCTTGCCCAGTCCCCAACTATGCAGTCAGTTGATTTTATGTCTCTGCCACTGTTGGTTCTATCGTAACACTGCTTTGTTTGTTGCTATGTTAATCAATAAACCTGCCGATTGTAAAGTGCACTCGGTTATTCGGTTTTTAAACGCAAAACAAGTTTGTCCTGCTGAAATTCATCGGCAGTTTGTTGAAGTTTATGGTGAAAGTATAATGAATGACAGTAATGAGCGTAAATGGTATAGGCTTTTCAATGAAGGAAGCACAAATGTTCATGATGAAGAACGATATGGGCGACCAACTGTCATTGATGAAGACTTGACAAAAAAGTTGATGAGGAAATTCGGCAAAACCGGCACTTTACGATTGACAAGCTTCATGAGAAATTTCCAAAAGTTTCAAGATCGGTTGTTTATCATATTGTTTCCGTCAAACTGCATTACAAAAAAATTTGTGCGAGATGGGTGCCAAAAATGTTGACAGAAGAACACAAAAAGAAGCGTTTAGCACATTCTTTGTCATTTTTGGAGCGCTACGATAACAGTGGTGATGAGTTCTTGAATCATATTTGTTACTCGTAATGAAACGTGGGTAGCATACTACACTCCAGAGACTAAACGTAAATCCAGTGAATGGCATCACTCAAATTCACCGATGAACCCACGAAAATTCAAACAAGAAACTTCAACATGGAAAATCATGGCCACGGTCTTTTGGGATCAGAAAGGCGTTCTTTTGATAGACTTTCTGCCAAGAGGAATGACCATAAATGCTGAGAGATATTGTGAAACAGTAACCAAGCTTAGGCGCGCTATTCAAAACTGCCGGCGGGGACTTCTGCCTAGCGGTGTCGTGTTACTTCACGATAACGCTCGGTCTCACGCTGCAGCAATGACCAAGACGCAACTGGCCAACTTTCGATGGGAATTACTGGACAATCCCCTCTACAGCCCTGACCTGGCACCATCAGACTTTCATGTGTTTCCTAAACTCAAAGAATATCTTGGTGGAAAGCAATTTGAAAATGATGACGTGTTGGAAGAAACTGTTACTAACTGGTTAAATGCTCAGGCAGCAGAGTTCTATGATGAGAGGATCTAAAAGCTAGTTCCACGACTTAACAAATGCTTAGATATTCTTGGACTATGTAGAAAAGTAAAAATATGTTCATACTTAAGTTTTTGAAACAATTTATGTTCATAAATAAAATTGCTGTTACTCCACTTAAAAACAGTTCTTACTTAAAAAATGACCCGTGTTTAGTTGGGTAATTAACATTGCTTCAAACAATATTATTCTGATTCCAATGGTAATATTTTAGTTACAAGGTTGTTTTTATCTCCATGATTTTAAATGAGAATTTTAAAAGATATATTCCTAATTATGGCACTTATTGAAGAATAAATGGTGATTAGGATATTTTACATTATTTGTATAAATATATTATATAATATTTTTGTTATAAGTATTGAGATTGGGATGTCATCTGGTCATAGTTATCTATATCATTTAACTGGAAAGTGGTAACAGCTTCCTCTGAAGACATCTCTCAAAGTAAGAGAAAAACATTTATTTAAAATACAATTAGGGGTAAAAAAGCAGAAATGGATTGAGTGAAGCAAAGTTCTGTTTTAACTTGACTTGTATTTCATCTGTATGTTTGGTTGTTTGTGTTGTTATTATCAGTTATAGCCAAACATGAGTTTCAAGCAATATGTAAGTTTGGAATAAAGTTCTTTCCAACTAGGTTAAACCACATATGTACAAGTTTTTTAAATTTAATTTTACATTTTAAAATGGAACCACTCAAAATAGTTACTGAACATTCCAATGCAAGGACATGAGTGCTTCAACAAGAAATAAAGTGTGCCCTTTGAAGTGTTAAAATACAATTACGTGAATGTGGCATAACAAACACACACACAAATTTGAACAACATTTAAAACTTCATCAGTTACACTTTTCATATGTTTTCATTTATATGAATTAGGACCTTTTTGAGAATCAGAATTTTGGAATTTTTCACTTCATTATTTTTAAAATGATACTTCAACAGAGTCTTAATTAATTAGAACTCTCAAAATTTTGTGGGATCGAAAGCCCTAGTAAATTTCTTAACTACGAGTATATATAAAGAAGGTTAATAGGTACTTAGAAAGTTTAAGAACAAAGAATTTAATATTGTTTTTTTAATATTTTAATAGCACTTTATTTCTTTAATGAAGATAACACACTTTCAAGATATTTTGATTAGGACTAACAGTCCACTATGAGGAAGGGTGTGTCAGAATGTAGCATTGTCCCAATAACAACAATACACTCAGAAAGCGATTTTTTCTTCACAGAAACAAATTTCTATCAGAAAAATAATATTAATTTTATTTATAATTAATAAAGAAACTATGAAAACATAATGTCTATAAATTTCTGATATGAATACACAAATGTCGCCATTCATTTCGTATTTAATTAGTTAATAACAGAAGTGAAATTTGATATATTAATTTAATCAAGATAATAATTTTTTTATTTCACAAAAGTATAAAAATAAAATTACAATTTTAAATGAAAACATACTTTTTATAGCCTTCTGTGAAATAAAGATACTCCCAAAAACCCTAGCCTCTGTTGAATATAATCTCACAAAAATTAATTAAAATGATATCTCACCTTAGCCTCTCTCTTCTTAAAACAATATAAAAAACATTACTATACAATACAATAAAAAAATTATAATTATATAAAATTGACTTATAAAGCTAAAATTACGTGCCTATAATAATACATACTAATATTTGTATATAATTACATACATCCTCATTAATACATAAACAAAATATTTACTTATTATACATTTATACCTGCATACACATAAATAAATAAATTTAAACTTAATAATATTAAACTATCTTACAACTTACAAGCACATCATTTCTTTTAAATAATACAATTGATAGATACCTATAAATAATAATTGATAATTGATTGATAAATATAAAAAATTTAAATGTTATCAGTATGGAATGAAATTTGCTTCATTGCTTTTATTATTGAAAATTACTCAGACATTTTTTAATTAACTAAAAAATGGAAAAATTTGAAGTGTGATTTAAAAAAAAATTAAAATTGAAGCAAAAAAATTCTTATTTTATAGGATTTAAAATAATATACTGAAAGAGCGTGTACAGAAAAAAATTAACAAAATATCTACGATTTTTTGTTTTCTAAATAATATTTAAACTTTAGTGTGTACTTTTTGTAACTTAATATTTTATACTGGTAATGAAAGATTAGCTTCTTCTTGCAGCAAAATCCTTTAACCTCAGTAGTATTTTACAATATTTTAACATTTTATGTGTTTATAAATCAATCAGAAATTTGTGTTACCTTGCTCTGTGAGTTCAGCTTGAGAAAACCGTCTGTTAGACTCGAGAGAACTTGTCTGAATACAAAATAGATATTGTTATTTTTTAAACTTAATGTTATACAAAAAATCTGTGCTTTAAAAAAGAAAGTAAAGAAAAAAATCAAGAAAGATCATTGGCTGACCTTTGAAGATATAAAAAAATAACTAACGTTTTCATTAGTTTCAAAAAACTTACATCTTGTACGAAAAAGTACAAACTACTGTAATAGAAAAATGGAATTATTTATAAAGTTGATGAATTTTGATTATCTTAATCATTTTGTAAAAGTTTTAAACTCTATTCAACTAAAACATCCCTTCATCAAATGTATAGTTCAAAAATTACTTGTGCAACTGTATTTTCAAAAATACATGAAAATAAACACTGGAACAATTAATTACTGCACTAATTTGCCCATCTCTAGATACAAAACCAAAGCCTATGTAAACTAAAATGATTTTTAAACCATTCTTTTGAAGATTCTGACAGCGGTCAAGATTCATTTTTGTATTTTTTGTCCTTTACTTATGAACTAAAAAAATGTTGTTAAAATTGATTAGCCAAACATAGAATTTTAGGATGGCATTCATGGTTAATTTTTGCTTTTTGACCTAAAAATCAAACTATTATTTTTAGGGAGATAGCATCTAGTTGCTATGATTGTAAAGTTTGTTAACGTAGTGTCAAATGTGATATTATAAATAATAGACAAAACAAGGTTAATTTTCCACAAGTCATCTAATTTTAATATAAAAAAGTTTGTATACATTAATGAAAGTCTTGGTCCAGCAAGAATAAAACATGTGTTAAACATAACAATGGAACTCAAAAAGAATTTTTATTCAAATTTGAGCTACGGAAATAAAATACATGAATGTTCAACATCCTTTAATTTATGTCTTAAGTAGAAACTTACAAAACCTGCTTCTAACACAATATAAAACAAACCATTTTTTTTAATAATTTACATTTTATTGATAGTCTTTATAACATAACTTTCAACTATTGGTAACATTACCCTGATTTTGTTTCTTCTAAAAAGGTTCTTATGTGACTCGCTTAAGTCATCTGAATCGCTTTGCTTTTCTGATTTTTGGAGTGTGTTTCTAATCTAAAACCAAATAACATTCAGTTTAGTTATTTCAATTGAGTTTTCATTTTCATTCACACCTTATTTAACAAAATTATATAACTAAAAAACCTTTGTGTGATTGAATATACATCTTAAATAATAATAAAGCTTATGGAAACAGCTGAACATATAGTTGTCTCTTACATGGAATGGACATTGTGGCAACCATAGATGACCACAGACATGGAATGGGTATCCACTTTTTATTTTATTTTGTACTTCAAGATATAAAAAACTGAGATACAATAGAAATCTGCTAAAATAAATGGGCATTTGATAATTCTGTTTTTATATGTGAGGGTTTCTTTCATGGAAAATGGCTCAAATTCAAAATGTCTAAACAAAATACATATGCTGCCTTAACAATTAAAATAAGTAGGGCCAGCCCTAAACCCAAGTGATACAAGCAGTCTCTAAAATAGTATTTGTTGCTGTGTTTAAGGATATGTGAGTACAAATGAAAACTATGGCTTGCTTATTTAATAAATATCTCTCACTTTCACTGTGACTATGCACCATATCAAAATTCTTGATTTAATGATAGGAATTCAAAAGAATAGTTAGTTTGATATGAATTATTGAACGAATGAGGTGGTAAGTAAAATGACTTATACATCTCTACAAGAATATAATTATTTGTTATTCAAATATAGATTATTTTTTAAATGTATAAAATATAAATTATGTTGTAATAGTGTAAATTTTCAGTTTGGTGATCTTAAATAGAATGGGGTATACGTTGGACTCAATGCAACAAACAGGAAACGTATTTTGTTTTTTGAATAAAATGAATAAAGAATAAAGAAAATAATTAGTACAAAATGATCAGAGAAATTTATTATATGTATGTTAATATTTAAAACAGGTATAAATTTAATTATAAGAAAATTGCAATGTTAACAATTTGAACACAAAGAACGAAAACCGGAGGGAGTCAGTCCGAGCTTAACATTCAAAGGGAGAGCATGCTCAAAAAATAAATATGTTTGCCGAGACAATGTGGAAATGTAGAAAGAAAATGTTTTTCTAAGTAACTAAAAGTTGTTTTAAAAGTACTGTTATATAATAATGTGAGTTTGTTTCTATTGGCTAAAAAATAAACTTTTGAAAGTGAAAAGACGTGATTGATAACATTGTGCAATGGACAAATTTAAGCATATAAACGCCTATAATACGTTTATACCGGAAAATTTGTATAAAAAGAACAAGTAAATGTGTTTTAAAGAAAAACTAAATAACTTGAATAGAATATTTTGAACTAACAATGAAGTAAACAATTAATTAATTGTGACGTTCATAAAAGTGAAATAGAAAAATAAAAAAGTTAATTTTAAAATGAGAGACGAGATTTTGGTAAAACGATGCCATGTGTCTTCAACCCGGAAAAGAAGTGTTTTTAATTAAAAGTTGTATGTAAAATGTTCAATTTAACTTTTATGAGTGAATGCATGTCTGGTATAACATGCCTAAACTAATTGAAAACTTGTAATTTACTGTTGAAATTTGAAAATTATATCTATAGAATCATCGTATGTTCTTTCAAAGAGAGATAATGCGTTATTGGAAAATAATTATTGAAATCTTTTATAAATAAAAGATTTTCCTTATTTAACTTTTTGAATTTGATGTTTTGATTTTTTAAAAAAAATTAAAGTTTTATGAAAATAATTATATACGATGAAAAAATATTAGCTTCTGAATACATAGAAATTTCAATTTAGCTTAAAAGTAGGTTGCAACCCTAACAAATAATAATAAATAAAATTTTAATGAACGTAATTTTTTTATTAATTTAGTATGTAGCATGTTATATTATGTTTATTAATAATAAAATGTACTTTTCAGAAAAAAGGATTCTGTACTTTATTTAATATTCTACACAGTACACTGTTTCAAAAGAACTTGCGACCTCAGAGATACTTTACACTCTCTTCAAGAGTAATAATTTTTTAATAATTTATTTTATTTTTATTTTTGTACAATGTAAGACCTTTCCACAATGCAATTATTTTCTACATCAATAAACAAAATAAACAACATTTACATTGTCTACAAGTTGAGAATCCCAGTAAGACCCACGCCTTGAAGATGTATAAGAGGCTTCGTCTTCTGCTGAAACAGTTGAAATAACGGTCCCTCTCCGTTCTGCATTGAGTTCTTGGTTCAGAACAACAGAATTTGGTAACATAATGCCTTCTGGATAGGAGCCATTGGTCAGAGTGGTGTTAACTGTTGTTCTTCTTCTCTGAAATCAAAGACAAACTTTTTTTTTTCATTTTTACAAAAACATTTTTTATAAAAAGATGAATGATATATTTATAGATTTTTTTTACTTGCATGAGCAATCTTATATAAACAATTAAAGTTTACAACTGTTTCGCCTATTTGTCAGGCATCATCAAAACATGTAGAAGACATCAATTTGTTAAAATAATTTATAAACACACACATTTTAAATGTAATGATTAATCATTTTAAACAATATATTAATTTTATGTCACAATAGTCTTTTGCTAACTATAAAATGCCTTGCTCAAATCGAGCTTAAATTCAAACAATCTTTTAAAACGAAAAGCCTCTCTTCTCGTTTCCTTTTAATAAAATAAAGTCATTCAGTAATTTATTTGAACATATATAACTTTTTGTTTTCAAAGAAATTGCATTTTTATTAAACTTAGTTACAGAGAAATATGTTGCTCATAAAGCTACAACAGAAATGTTTTAACCTGTCAAGATGTCTTTTCATTGTTTAATTCGACATGTTTTTTGTACAGCAATATGCTGGTTCCAGCAGGCTATAAAATTTTAAGATCTTGCTATAAATTCAAAGTCCAGGATAAGACCTGAGGACTTTTTCAAATAACGTAAAAAATGCAAAAGTGAAAAACAAAGGAACAATTCAACCTGTGAAATTTCTATTAGTGGAAAACTTGAAAGTGAATTTGTGGAATGATATTTTGAATGTCTTTGTAAAAAAAATATATAACTAAATTTTTTGAAAAATGCAAAACTAAAAATAAAAATTCTTTTGGATGGGATAAGCATGCAAATTTTCGATCTCACTACCCCAAAGGGGTTAATTTTCTAAATTTTTACATTGACGTCAATAACTAATTAGTAATATTTTCCCTTTTTTGCTAAAATATATATTTAAATTTTTTTTTTTAGTTGGCCAACTTATATATATATATATATATATGCATATGTGTAATTAAATAATTAAATTTTGTATTTCTTTTTATATGTAGTTTAAATTTAAATACTTTGTAACATAGGATATTTTAATGAATTGTCTTCATTAACTATGTTGTTTAAAAAAAACTTAATTTCTTTTAATTATATTGGGGGGGGGGGGTTGATTAATATTTTCTGAATCTTTTTCTTAAGGGCATATAAAAATGTAAAAGACTAGCTATAAATGAATTGTTAACTGTTACTTTACAAAATATTCTTTTCATAAAACAAAAAACTATTAATCTATGTTATATGCTGACTTTGTTGTAAATGGTTAACTTAAATTTTGCAAAAACAAAAGTTAAATAAATTACAGGTCAATCGAAATTATCTAGATCTTCTTATTCAAACATATTACCATTCCTGGTTCCAGAAACAACTATTTAAGGATCTTATCTTATTACTCACAAATGGTAATATTACATAAAACAAAACAAAATTTAAGTACAAATGAAATGTTACTTGTAAACACAAAAAGCTCTGTTTTGAGGTTTGATTCACGTAATGAACTCACTCCTTACTCTGATTTAGAAGACATTTCTTTTGACCATAAATACACATTTACAAGTGTTGATAATTCAAATGTAATGAATATTGAAATACTGACTTATAATAGTGATTCACTTTTCCTGCTGTTAATTGTTTCAATTTACTTGAGAAAAATGAAATTGAAGTCATTGCTGAAATTCTAGATTCAGATATAAACTACATCCCAGATGACTAATAATTGTACCTATTAATATTGTTCATTCTAATGATAATATTATGAACAACATTGTTAATAAATAATGAAGTGGATGATATGTTGGAGATACAAAACAATAACAGTAACAGCAGTATTCAGCAAGATTTAACTGAAAATATGTCCTCTTGTAATTATTATGTTGACACGTCAGAACTAAATGTCAGGAAACGTCTAAACTAAATTCAACGGTCAAAAAAATAAAATGCAAAAATGTCATCAGGTAGAATATTAAAAATGGCTGTTAACAAAAACAAAAAGAGACAGAAACATAGAAAAAACGTTTGGGCAAAAAACTTTAGGACAGCAAATGGAAGTAAGGCATAAATAAAGATTCAAGATCAATAATAGAAAAATGTAATTGCAAACAACAGTGAAAAAATAGGAGTTAAATGTAATACAATGAAGAAACAAAATTTTCATTAATTTTTTAAATTGTCTTGGAAAGAGAAAAAAATATGTCAACATGATTGCAATACTAAAACTAACAAAAAGAGCTAGAAATAGGAAAGAGAATAGAATAAGTAAACGTCAGTAGTTCTTAAAACTATTTTTACCTGTTAATGAAGCAAAACTAAGGGTTTGTAAAACAATGTTTTAAAACACCCTTAGAATAGGGGAAAAAGCCTTGAGAACCTGAAAATTAGCAGAAAAAAATGAGAAAAGCAATGAGCAAACAAGTCAGAGGGTAGATTGCCTGATAATAAATCTAACAGGATGTCATAAGCAAGAAATAAGCTTTTTTAGAACTCCACAGTACCTTAATTACTTTTTTGATAGCTTAATAAAAATGAAATATCACTATTGTAGGAAGTCATGACGTAAACGTTACCTGGAATCAAAATGGAAATTGAAACAAGAATTTATAGAGAGTATTGCAATTGGAGTTCAGAACGAAATGTAAGGCTTTATCTTACTTGAGTTTTGTAACAAATTTATTGATAAGAATTAAAGTCTTTTAGCCACATAAAAGATGATTGTGATATTTGAATAGTAATATTTTTCAGGAATATTACAACATCCATATTAAAAAGAAGGAAGTGCCAAAAAGGAAGACATGTTTACACAATGGACTTGCTAGTTGTTCTTCTTTGTCCAAGATCAAATGCATCCAGTTTATGTTATAAAACCAAGCTTGCAGTTCACTTTCGAACCTTTTTTCAATATAGAGAGTAAAGATGTATCTTATGTCTGGAATAAATCAGAAGGAGGAATAAATGTCAATGAATTTTATTTATTTATAACTGATTTCATTCTTACTCAGTGTCACTTAATAGATGATGGTAAAACAATTAATTATATTGTATGACGAATGTTGCTATTTGAATGTTGTTCTTTCAAATACACTCCTAAACTTGACAAATTACAAAATATCACTATACTAGAACTTAAACATTTGGAAAAGGAGCACACCCAAATGGAAGCAGACTGAGTCCACTTAACAATAGAACACCAAGTAAGAAGCTGAAATTTTAATGTTCCAGCAGATTATGCCTGGACATAAATTTGTATGTTCAATGCAATCATGAAATCTCGAATGAAACCGACCCCCTAAAGTACGTTGAACATTGATTTTTTAAATTTTTGAAACCATTGATAATTTCAAATCGATTTGTCCTGGAAAAAAGGTTGGGGATCGCTGTGTAATTGGCATAAGACCTCTAAATATACATCTGAAGATCTTTAGTTTAAACTACATTTTACTGATGATTGGTAACCTCTCCACATAAGAAAATAATGTGAAAACCATACAGCCACTAAATCCAGATGATATATCCATTTTGTACCCCGATAGACTCAAAATTTAAAAATCAGAGTATGATTACCGTTATCTTCAAAGTTTGGAAAACTCATTTTCTGTTGACTAGCATTATTTTTACAACAATCTCCCATTAATAATTTAAAAAAGGACTGTAATAGATGACATGTGTGTACTGTGATTTTTGTCCTAAGTATATAGAAATTTTACTTTTTGTTTTGTTTTTCACACTAAGTCTTTAATACTATTAGTGTATTAAAATACTTAAGAATTCTAATTAATTATGTTCCCATTGTGTTACGCTATCTAATTTTTAATTTCTGGCCATATTTTATCATTAAGATATAAATAAAAATAATGGATTCGTTAACAAAACAGCCATTCTTTTGTTACGGACGTGACAGTTACATACATTACAACTTGGAAAAAAAGAAAAGTTAATTTTATTTTGTAAATTGTTAAATCTCAACTGGTAGGTAATTTTTTATACTATTTTTTCACTAAATTTGAAAATGATCATATTATTGGTTTTGATGTATAGTTCAACTAAGTTTGAGTTACGGACGTGACTTGAAAAGCACTTGTCTTCCGACATACTGTTACAATTGTTAAAAAGTCTGTTAATTTCTTGGAAAATTTATGAATTTAATTTTTGTCAGCTTATCTTAAGATAAATACCTTCTTAGAAACATTAGTGTCCAATTTTAAAATTCTGTAATATTTCAATTAAAAAATTGATAAAACGTTACGGACGTGACAATAAACTCAATAGTCTGTTAAAAGTACTTTATTTTACATTAAAAAGTTTTCAGTGCTCTTCTTACATTCTTTTTAGTTAAAGTAAGACTTACTTGATCTATAAAAGAACATAAACAAACTTAATTACATCTTAAATATGTGTTTGAATCAGGAGGAATTATTGTGAAATTGTTAGGAAAATGTATTCATTATTAATGAAACAGTTATCATGTTTGTAAGCCACAATAACTTGTTCATAAAGTTCACTGATATTCTTGGCAATTTACTGACAATTAGTCACTGATAAATATAAAGTGACTAGATGTATACCAACTTCAAAGATGAAAATATCCACAAAATAAAGAATTCTGCTACAAGATATTGTTGGTAATATTAGGTTAAGGTATTTTAAGACTTTAATAAACTTTTTACTGAGAAATTCAGAAAATAATTTTTTTAGTGTTAGGTGTATGTTTGTAAAGAATGGCTGAAAAAGGGTTTGGACATTTATTATTCTTACCAACTGCCCGACTTGATAAACTATCAGGTGGTTTAATTGTAGTTTTAGTTTTTGAAATCTCAGGGTAAGCTCCATAACAACATCAATGACTGGAACATCAGATGTTGAAGGCTTAAGGTTTTTGGATGTCTGACATGATTTTGGGAGGGGTTTAGAAGAACCAGCCTCTCCCTTATTTTTGGTATCTCGAGACTTGTTGTTACAACCAGTGGCCTACTAAATAATTTATACCCAGTTACCAAATCCTAAATATCTACAGTAAATGTTACATAATATTTGTTCATGTATATATTATATCCATATAACAATATTTTTAGGTAGTTTGTTATTTCCTAGATTCAAATGATGCCATATTCCTAAATGGAACCTTAACCCCGCTACTCCCGTAATGGCAACTCAGTTATTTCGTCACCAGTATTCATTTTATACGTTTTTCATTTTCTTATTCATTGGTCGCAAAAAAAAAAAAAAAATTATGACCTGCAGTCATTTTTTTTAACCTACACTATAACTACTAACAATTCCTCTTTAATATTTAAATTTAAAACAGTTAGGCCCTAAAATAATAACAAATTCAGTCAACAGTATCATCCATAATACAGCAATATAAAGCGGAAAAACTACCCAACTACATTTCTGGAGTGGTACTTTACACAGTAAAAAAAAAAAAAAATCACACCATTAGACAGAATTAATCAACAATATTAGACATTACAAATATATATTAAATAAATAGATGGTATGAAATAAAATGTTTAACTCATATGCTAGTTTTCAAAATAAGATCAATCCTCACCACTAGAATGTTGATTTAGTCTATTCTAGGTCTAGACCATCTGGTTAAATTGATACTTACCAATATTCTTCAGTTATGACATCACTACTGGTAAACTGTTGGTTCCCTACTTATTAGTTGAAATGTTACCATCTTGAATCTCATTCTAGCATAGTCTATGGAAAAATAATTGTGTGCTCACTAATTCTTGAAATGTGGTTGAAAAAACACTATAACCAAAATAAAAAATAGCCTACAATCTTTGTTGACTATATACTGTATATATATATATATATATATATATATATATATATATATATATATATATATATATATATATAATGAAAATGCTGAGTGTTGCCCTTTTATTTGAGACACTACACAACCATTCCCCTTGGCCTTGGTGCTCTCATAAAAATATAAATAGGATATTTCTACCAGGCTATTCACATTTAATAAATAAAGAATGTTTATTTTTTCATTGGGTTTGCTTCAAGGAACAGACCAAATACCAAAGAGGTTTCTTCTGATTTCATAAAAAGAAGTCATTTGAAATTATAAAAAGTGTATCTGTTACAACATATTGTAAAAACCATTTAGTTATGTAGAACATACCAAATATAATTAAGCTTAGCTATTTGTATTTGTTTGTCGATGAATTTTGTTTTGTAAGGGAGAGTATGAAAACTAATTCAACTAAAAGGACTCAAACTGCTTAGCTATGTATTTTCCATCAATAAGATCAAAAGTGATTAATTTGTAATCATAACAAATCATACTAGGTTTTTGAAGTGAAAACTTCTATTGGCGCGTTGGGTACTTTTTGGGATGGACTTTTTCAATAGAAATTGCATCACGCACACTACCGTAATCGCGTCACGCACACTACCGTAATCGTGTCACGCACATTAGCGTAATGCAACTTTAATATATATAGACAACGGATACGCGCGCACAGCGTATATATAAACTCATAGATCTACGAAAAATATACCCATATACCCATATATACTCACATACCCATATATATTAAAACAAAAATCTACGAAAAATATTGCACTAACTTTCTCACATACCCATACGTATTAAAACTAAAAATCTAATATTGCACTAACTTTCTCAAACTCAAATACATAGTCAAACTAAAATCAATGCAAAAATATTGCACAAACTTTCTCACATACCCATACGTATTAAAACTAAAAATCTACAAAAAATTATTGCACTAACTTTCTCAAATCACATACATAGTTTAACTAAAATCAATGCAAAAATATCGCACAAACTTTCTCACATACCCATATATATATTAAAACAAAAATCTACGAAAAATATTGCACTAACTTTCTCAAAATTCACATACATAGTTAAACTAAAATCAATGCAAAACTATAGCACAAACTTTCTCACATACCCATACATATCAAAACTAAAAATCTACGAAAAATATAGCACTAACTTTCTCAAACTCATATACATAGTCAAACTAAAATCAATGCAAAAAATATTGCACAAACTGAAGTTTTCACTTCTAACGTGTGGTCTTAAGCCCACCCAATATATATATATTAAATAAAGAGATTATGTGAGCTATTGTAAATGTATCAAATAATCCTAACTTCCAACTTTTCTAATGAGGATTCTTGCCCTCTTTAGAATATAGACATTTAAAATATAGTTGTTACCAAAAAATAAACTGTATATAAGAGAGGTCCAGGTTAGTCCCTTTGGTAGGCTATGCATAGTCATGATAAAAAAAAATTGACACTGGATTGAAATAATAAACGCCAAAATATTACACCATGTAAATACAGCGAAGTATCTTGGCATGACCCCTGATAATAAGCTAAAATGGAAGGAGCATGTGAAGAAAAACCAGGAAGAACTGAATATATAATGCAGTTGTTTGGTCAAAACTTGGAGATGACTGTCCATAACAAACTTCTAATTTATAACCAAGTGCTAAAGCCTGTATGGACCTACAGCATTCAAATGTGGGGCTGTACGAGGAAATCAAATATGAAGATTATTCAAAGCTGTCAAAATAAAGTGTACTGCTATAAAGGTTTAATTTCTCCAAATTGGTCCCACCAACTTGACCAAATCTGGAAGAATATGAAGAATAATAAAACTAAACTAGTATGACAAATTGGAATTAATAGAAAATTATGATTCAACAACAATTGGCAAAAAAAGAAGAAATATAGTGAGTGGAGGTTCTATAAAGGTTCACTCTTGACCCTAATGTAACAAAGGGAGACTTGATTTAGGAATGAAGCATTTTCTAAGTAATAAATAAACTCTTTGGTAGGTTGTACCAGCAATCAAATTAGGTCTAATTACTAATTACAAGAAAGAGAGTAAGGTTATAGGCTATCGATTAATAAGCAATGCTAAATTGAGATATTGGTCTGGTGAATCTTTGCCAAAAATCTCTATTACATACGTTATATAATGTAATAAATTGGAAATACGAAACCTGTTCTCGTATAACTGCATTAACATCTTCAGGTGGGTCTAAATCATCTGACATTTATAGTGATGTTAATTAACTTACTTATGATTTTAAAATATGGATAACACTTTGTTGCCTAGCAACAAAATAATAAAAAATAAGCATGGGAAAATGTAACAAATAAGATGGTGTCATAAACGTAATGATATTCCTTATGATTAAATTAACATGAGAAATCAGTAATAGTGTGAGAAAATTAAAAGTGTTAGTTTATCTTTTTGCATACAACCAACATACTTATTTATTGGCATGGTGCTATTGTGTTAACTGATTAGTAGTAGAAAATATTAGTCACACATTTACCTAAAAAAATGTGATCACTGCTCATTTTAAGGCAAAAAATTCATATAACGTACAGAAATATTTTGTAACTGAAGATGAAATAAAATCTAAAACAGAATACATATAATACAAAATATCATTTATTCAATTAAAACAAACAGATTTTTTAAACAATATAATTACATACAGTATCATCCGTCTTCTTTCATGAGATATGAAAATAAAACAGCTTAAAAACTACATCCAATAACTGAAAACATAATAGAACTACAATAACATGAATATTTTTCACTAATCCCACGAGTCAGTTCAGAAGTTAGGATTAGGCAAATTAAAGTAAATTATCATTACAAAAATTTGCTTTCAATAAATTTTTGGCTGGCTGTGTCCACTTAATACTACCCAGACCATTTGGAATAATCTAGGCCAAATTACTGTAATTAAATTTTAAAACGAGCACTTTTTTAATTTTTTGGTTACATCAAAATTAATAATAGTCAAATTTCAATACTTCAGAAATATAGGCAGTAAATATAACATCCAGATACTCTATTGTACTTTGTAAAATTGGAATTAATACTTTAAAAATTATTAGCAATCATTTTCAGAGCTTAAATGTTCAAAATTTGTAATTGCTCTACATAAAGTATTCTAGATCATCCTATATGAATTTAACTTTTTTTTACTCTCAAGGGCTCACATATTGTGAGTACAGTCTTGGCAATCCCAAAGACCTAGCTGGGATCTACACATTTTCATCTAATCTTGGTTTAGATCCTTCTTTTACATTTCCTCTCTTGACCAACTCTGGTTCTTTTCTGATCCTGACAACTAAAAGTATTTGAGGACTAGGGGGTCTTTATTTTATGTTATTTTCTCCCTTTGTTTAATACAGAGTTGATGAATGAGAGGTTTTAGCCTTTAAACAAAAAATTACCTTTTTTTTTAAACTTGATGTTTTTATGGAATTTGTTTATTTTTACTACCTATAGAACGTTTAAAAATTATTGGACAAATTATAACTTTATTATTTGTTTTATATATATATATATATATATATATATATATATATATATATATATATATAAAATCAACAAATCACATATACATTTGGACATTTTTAACACTTGGGAGAACAATAATGCCAGTTTCTTGAAATCTACTTGATGTGACGAACTGAAAATAGTGTTATTTTCCAAGTCTTTAATGTGCATTTTAATTTAAAACAACTTGATTCCCCCAATTATTTTTTAATAATTAAGAAAACCTAATTTGGTTAAAATATATACAAGTTGTTATTCTTGAATATTTTTATAGGCAAAATTATTTTAATATGAAAAAAAAGAAGAAGAAGAGATTCATTTACAACATTCAGATTTAAAATTACAGTATTAAATGCTTGTATTAATTAAAATCTTCCAATTGAACAGCATGAACACGTTTCTCATGTTCAATTCCAGCTGAAAATATATATATCATAAAAACATTTAACATAAAATATTACTTATTTATCTTCAAATTTTGAATATAGGTAACTGAAAAATGAAAAAAAATATATATGAAATTAATATTTGGGGGGCGGGGAGAAGACTAGTGTTTAGAATCATCAAATTAAATCCTTCATTAGGGCTTTAAAATAACACACTCCCACAAGGGCGTACCCAGGATCAAAACTGGGGGGGGGCAAGCCATGGTCCAATAATTGAGTACGATTGTACGATAATTTCGATCGACAATAAAATAATGATAAATTATCCAATTTCATAATTTTAATGTGTAAGTATTTTTTTGATTATTAAAATAGTTATTTCAAGAATTGTATTAAATTCCAGCAACAAAATGTATAATAAAGATTTATTTTTTTGCTTCCAGGGGGGGGGGGGCAGCTTCCCCTCGCTGGGTACGCCCATGCACTCCCAGCTATCTAGAAATAACCATTACTCGTTCTCTTAATATAATAAATGAAGTATAGGGTAAATTGGTAATTGCACAAAAATTTCGACCTCCGTTTTTTGACATCTACATGTTTCATGGCTTCAGAAAACAGAAAACGTAATTTTCGACATCCTGTCCTGTGTATATAAGCACATTAGTGAGTGGAGATATTTTAATATAAACATATATATGGCAAGATACATATAGTTAACGTCAAGATGGTAGTTATATACAAAATTACAAGATTAGGAAAACCTGTGTAAAACTGTTTAAAAAAATTTACCCTACTGGATAAGACCTCTTAATCTACCAAAAGAATTTAACATTTCCCTTAAGGTATAAGAAACCAACTTTTGGACATTACATTTAGAGTCCCAGCTTATATTACATTGTATGATAGGGAGTATGTAAGTACCATGTGGCCCCATCAACTTGTTTTGGTGGTATATAGTACAATTTTTCACTTTTTGAAATTGAAAAAATAAAATCCTATAATTCTTAAAAATTTGCATTTTTCCTAGTCCACAGAAACAATAGATTAGAAATAGAGGTTTAGAAAATATAAATTCGACATAGATTTTGAAAATAGAGTTCATCTAGAACACCTCAGGAGAAGTTAAAATAATGCTAGGAATGACGGAAGAATTTACCTAAATCAATTATGTACATCCTAGTAGATATAAAGAATATTATAATAATTTTAACAGTTTGAGATAAACAAACCACTCGTTCAGTTTTGAGACATCCATTCTGAGAAGTTTAACCCAATAATTTTCTCTCTTGTATCACAATTACTATATAGTTAAACAAAAGTGCAAATAAAATTATCAAAGAAAATATACAGTAGAGTCCCGCAAACTCAGCGTAATGTGGACCGGAAGTGTGCTAAGTTTGTGAAATGCCGGGTTATCGGGAATAAGGGCAAAAAATAAATTGTAATTGAAACACTAAGCAGCGGCGATATCAAACTACTTTGTCGATAGCGATATCCCTTTGTCGGCGGTGTAAAAACACCGCGGCACCAAAGCAGCGGCGAGTCAAACGACTTTGTCGATAGCGGTATCCCATTGTCAGCAGTGTAAAAACACCGCGGCACCAAAGCGGCGGCGATATCAAAAAACTTTGTCGATAGTAGTATCCCATTGTCGGCGGCGTAAAAACACCACAGCATTGGCACCCGTCGGTATAGCAGAGACATACACCTGCAAAAACGTTTGATGGGCCGCTTTTTTTCCACGAATCAATTTAGTATACATTATGGAAAATATAACATTTCTTTTCAGTTTTCTTTGACTGGTTATGATCTACGCACAGTATATACAGTAAATAAAAATGAGCGAGTTACGAAAACGGAAGCGTGTGTTGGTTTTGTTTGAGGCACGATTAAATGTGTTAAATAGACTTGACAGAGGGGAATCTGTAAAAAAGCTTTGTGACGAGTTTAACGTGGGAAAAGTACCGTCAACGATTCGAGCGATCGAAGTTAATGCCCGCTTTGGGATCTGCCGAACTTTTACGAACATCGCTGTTTTTAGCAATATATTTTTTCCTGTCGGGGTCGCTGAGTAATCCGGACTGCCGGGTTATCGAGTGCCGAGTTTGCGAGACTCTACTGTACAACTATAAACTATATATATATATATATATATATATATATATATATATATATATAGAAGAAACTATATTATATAAAAAGAAAAATTCTAAATTTAGCTACTTAGGTTTATTAAAATAAAAGAAAGATAATATGATGTTAACTGTTACAATTATTATCTTCTTTATTAAAAATGTCATATAATATAAAAATATCATGTTATATAATAAACATACAGAAAGTAATATGTCTTATAATAGCCCAAAAACTTACACCTAAATAGTTTTATAGTTCACATATATTAAGTATAACCATGAAATCAAAATTATTGTTGTACATTTTATAATGAAATAAACATCACATTGGACTAAGTACTTCATCTAAAATCATTGTACTTTTTAAAAAAATGGCTGCTATGTTGAAACATTACGATCAGGATCAATTGGGGGTAATTACGATCACATGGTAATTCTGACTACCGCCATTTTTTACAAATCCTGAAATATTAAAATTATAATTTAATTTTCATTATGTATGCTATGTTACAGGTGCTCTAAATCTGTAATTTGAAGATTTTTTTAAACAAAGTTGGCAATTTTATTAGATTAGTGATTTAATTTTTTTGAAAAATGGCTTTGACAGTCTTAAAAACAAAGTGGACTTGTTTGCTTGTAAATTTTTTTTAGATAAGCGGTCTTATATTCAAAATGATGCTATTAATCTTTGAAATATGTCTACAACTTAGTTTTACTGTATTTGATTCAACTGATCATCTGCCAGACCATGGTTATAATAACCACACCATTAAAAATAAGGGTTGGCTAATTCTGACCATGTTATCAACATATTGTAAAATCATATATATTTAAGTACTGTGTTGTATTTCTATACCAGAACGATGCCTAGAACATATATACAAAACAAAACTTTCTCTTTCTTACTCTGTTTCTTACCTACAAGTGGTTGTTAAGATGATCAAAAATTTTAAAAATGAATCAGTTGGGGGTCCAGACAAAATATGATATTACAAAATCTGTAATTGTTATGAATCAGTGTCAAAGTAAGTACTGAACATGTGGGTGCTGGATGTCCAAAAACATAAATGAAGAAGAGAGTGACACCGAGGAATATTTGTTAGCCTGTGTAAAATTTTAATACTCCTGTGACTGAAAAGAACTCTTAAGGAGAATGGAATATGTAACCTCCTCAAAGATGGAATTTCAGGTGAAAACTGGTACCTGGGATTCATGAAGACACCCACACGTTTCTTTTAAAAAAGGCTGAGCACCTCCAAGCTTTATGCAAATTAAATACAGTACCTGATGTTGCTATACTGATAAATCAGGATTCAGGAGTGATCCATCCCGTCTATGTGGCATTGGTAAAAAAGGAAAGAACTCTTTCTTTAAAGTTTCTGGAGCCTTTGGAAGTGAATCCAAAACAGTGTTCCGTTCTGTTGTAGCTGATGGAGCAGTAATTGCCTCCTATGGTGATTTTTCAGGGTGTTGCTATTCAGCCAAGATGGTCTGACCAGGGACCAAAACAACACATACTTTTGAGGTGTGCAGAGAACACATAAAATATATAATGAAACAAAACTGAATTTATGTAAATATCTTGGATTAATATGTCTTTCAAGAGTTGTGTCTAATCTGAATGACATTAAGTTGAAAAATCAATTATTATACTTCAGTCGAGTTCATAAATTAGCAATATGCACAAGTACCCATATTTTGAAAATATATTGCAATTAACTATGTAGTTTGTTACTATTATTGATGGCTAATAATGCTAAGATTGGAATTCTCCACCTAATTCTCTTAACCCTAAATTTTTATATGATAGAAAATAATTATATCAGTGCTAAAATTAAAGTTTCAGACCTTAAATTCTTAAATCTAAAAAGGAAGATACAACCCATAGAACAAATACTTATTAGAAAAATCCTAAAGGTTGGTAGAAGCAGAAACATCATGGTAGAATTGTACTAATTTTATGAATTTTCAATTGGGTGATTTTATATAACTACAACAGAACCATAATTTTGTTTTTCCTCCAATAAGAAAATTTGTTTAACATTCAGTATACCTTTGTGATAAAATTATTTTTTAACATTTAAATGTAGCCTACTTACAATAAATAACATCTTAGTTAGTCACTTCTTTTATTTCACACCTTCTATAGCAAAGATGCACAGAAGAATGATAATCTTAAAAAATTAAGTCATACTTTAAGTAAAAACTCATTAACATATGGTAAAAAATAACTGAAGCTCTATAATTTTGTAACTATTTTTTACCAGTGTCAGTATTTTAAGAGATAACAATTAATTTTTTATCAAGCTGAAATTATGAAAAAACTAGAATCAATAATGTATTAGTAATATAGTGAGTTGTTTTTTAAGTTATGTTTTTATTGTAGCTTCAAGATTTACATATAACCATTTAAGCTTTTTAGAAAAGAGGTGTTTAAAAATGGAACAAAATGGATTGTGAAAAAATGTTTAACTAATCTAGCTATTTTTTATCTAATTTGACTGGATTAACTGCAACATGCTAATAAATAATACAAGTTTGCTATACATCAATGTTAATGAAACACTCCATTTTCCACAAAAAGCAAACACACAAATAAGACAACATTATAATGCCAAAGTCATCATTTTAAGTTATTACTTGTGGACAAAACTGAATTTTTAGCATGCATATATGGTAATATTACTTGACTTGGAAACGTGGCTTACATTACTTCGCTGCTGATATCTGCATGACTGATGGACTGATAATCTATCTTGGATGAGACTTGGTCATTGAAACATTGTCTTAGTGTTGTGGAATGTTTCATTAAATAATAACTACAAGTTTTGGTCAATATATTTACTCATTACATCATTAATAATACTATATATGTAAATAATTTGTACTAGATAAAATTACATACAGTATGTCTAAATTAAAATTAAAATTAGATTATTTTTGTTGGCAGATGATCATTGTACTAGAGTCCACATTTTAATACATAAAAATATTGAAACTAAATTTTTATAGAACAAGTATTAGTTTATAAAACAAGGTTGGCAGAAAATTGTTGAAAATTGAATAGAAAAAAATTGTTTTCTTGAACAAAAAAAAATCTTATGGTTCCATACACACACAAAAAAATTTTTAAACAGTTTTTGAAACATTTTGAGATGGAGTTGACCGGTGTAGTATCTCTACATTTAAAAATGAAATATAACATTTAGGAAAATTTGGTTGCTATGCAATTTCTTCCCCTGCAGATAGCCTGTTACAGATAACCCAAACTGCAGATAGCCTGTTACAGGAAGAATAGAGTTTATTTTACAGTTTGTAGGTTATGCCTGCATAATTTATGCTGTACTCTGTATGTTTTTGTTGAATACAAGAAAAGTAAGTAATGTTAATTTGAAACAAAATCAAAACTACATACATAAACTCAAAAAGTCTCCATCCGTATAGATAAAGTGCAGCGTGATAACTGTACCATTTGGAGGTTTGGCTCGATCTAAATTTTAAAAAATGAGAATAACTGCTAAGACAGAAAACAAGTATAACTGATTGTCATCTATTGGCCAGCTTCATGGAGTGATTGTATAAGAATAGAAGCATCCTATGTACAATCCATTTGCTGAATCCTACGATTCATTACCCATAACTTTAAAACCAGAAATTATGAAGTGGTTAAATTTCTTTTAAATGTCACTATACATTTTATTTTTCAGCATTCAATCAGGACATTTAAAAATTGTGATTTTTATAAAAATAGATTTTCAATTGGTAGTTAAAACAAAGACCATATAAAATATATTAAACACACACATATTTGACATATGATAAAAAATAGAGAACTGTTCTACCGAACACACTTACACTGCAGATAAAAATTATGATATGAATTCATTCTGATTTATTACATCACACCCTTTGCAGTTTTTTGAGAACTATTTAGCTTGTTTTGTAAACTATTCACAATCAATCAACTTTAATTACTGTTATCACTGTCCCATAAATTAAATTTTAAATTCTTAATAAAAAGCCAAAACTATCATATAGTATTGTAACAGATATACTATACATTGTGGTCAAATCATTAAATATCTTTTATAACCAGGTGTATGCCTACCTCATTTAAATTGAATTTAACAATAACTGATAAGATTTTCTTAAATCTGTGATGCATAACTCTTAAAGAAGAGGTAGTTCAGGGTTAAACTCCTTGTAAAATAATTCTTGAATTTTGTATCGGACGTACATATTTCGTGCAAGGTTTAGTGAATTCAATTTTGGTAAACAGCTCATCAAAAAAAGATAGTCGTCATCTTCAGCCCTATCAACAATATTAAAACCTACTAAGGGGGCATTGTTTGAAATTGAATTAAAAGATTCTATTGGATTGTAGTCACGAGCATTTGCTTCAGATACAAATTCTGGTTTGACCCTGATTAGTTGATGAAGTGGTTGTTGAACTTCTGTTGCCGGAGTGCTTATACTTGGCATTAGTACGTTACACTGATTACTGTTATTTTCCAGAGGCAGCACTTCAAAATTTTCACTATCTTCTCTCATTTCCGTTACTTCTTCTGTTTCAACTAAATGTTCTTCTACTTTTATTTTTCTCGGGTTTCTTGGAGACTTTACTACTTTGATAGTCTTCTTAGTCAACATATTTTTTGTTTTCCCCTGTTCTTTTGCTAATATATCATCAACCAAGAATGACAGCAATTTAAAATCTGGATTCCGTGAAACGTAAGTGTCTCTATTAAATGGTCTTGTAAATAACATTGTAGCATTTTTTATTTCCCTTCTAAAATTTGAACGTATTCCTTTCCATTTAGCTTTTGCTACCACAACTGAAAGAAAAAAAAAACAATGTTACTAAATTGTTATTTAAAAAAATATAAAGGAGTTTATTTAATATTATGCTATATATCTATTTAAACAGATTTTAATTCACATGTTTTTTTTCATCATCAGACATCTTGTTTATTGTTAAAAAGGGGTTGAAAAGATTAATTCAATACATAATTTTTGGATATTTTTCTGAGTGTATTTTATTACATAATCTTACAGTTTATGTCTTTAATCAAAAAGACTTAATATAATCAACATAGGCTTAATATAATTTTTTATAAAGGTTTTAGGGGAAGTAACTTTATTCAGACTAGGGGGCGGAAAAAATTATTGGGCCTAGGGGCGCCAAAATGCTAAATCCGGCCCTGCAAGAGGGGGAGAATGTGATGAACAGCTGTTTGAGGATCTTAGTAATTGTTAATATTTCTTGATTAATACCAGTTTTTAATACTAGTAATATTTTCAATGTACCCTTTTAAACATTTTAATACTACAAATTTTGCTAAATAAAGCCTATTTCCTTTTCGAATAGGTGTTTTATTCATAACAAGCATCAGGATTAAATTTACTGAATTTCGAGGAGGCGAGGTTATGTCAGATTAACCAATGCAAAAAATACACGTCTGCAAGCAATATCCCGATGATATCTGTATTGTAAATTAATTATAAATATCACGGGTATTTATTTACTATATATATAGCCAGACTGCTAATTTTTGAGTTATTTTTTATTTTATTTTTTTATTCGTTTACTACATACCTTACTTCTTCAGAATAAATAATGTTTTCAATGCGGAAGTCGCTTTTTTCACCGAAAAATCACAATTTAAAAACTATGAAATCAATGTATTTATAGATTAAGAGATAATATCAATGAGAATAGTGCATGCACATTACATAATGACTACGATCGGTCGCTATTTATATGTCATGACCAGTTTGACCAGGTGACTATACATATAATCACTTAGGTTTATTGAAGTTAATAATTTTTTAATATGTAGGGCAATATAATTAGCCTATATGTCACGACAGGTTTGGCCAGATGGCTATATATATATATATATATATATATATATATATATATATATATATATATATATATATATATAACCATCTGGCCAATCCTTTCTTAGGCTTACACTATTTGCATAGTAATAAATTAGATTATTAATATGGAGGATTGACAGCATTTCACGTGAACTGTGATCTCAGATATAAACATTGTAATTTTTTTAGTAACATATGAGACATGAATGTTAACATTTACCATTATGTCTAACCTATAAATATGTCAATTTGATAGTTTTTAAAAATGTACTTTTTCGAGAGAAAAAAAGTGACTTCCGTGTTCAAAACATTATTTATTCTTATGTAGTAAGGTATGTAGTAAACAAATATCAAACATAATCCTGAAAATTAGCAGTCTGGCAGTTGTAAATAAATATGATACATTATGTTATTATTTTTGGTAACTATGCAGTGCACTTGACGGTGGAATTTAGTGGGGAAAAATCATGAAATCGTTTACTAATTATCTTAATTTGAAATAAACAGATATTTTTTTATCATGGAAGACACTTTTCAAGTCCCAAAGTCCATTAATATTGTTGAAAATCAGAACTATAAAAGTGGGAACTAATATTTGAAATATGTAATCTACCTCTGTGTATGGTTTTCATAGTTACACGATGGGACAACAATTGTGTATCTCATGATGCATATGCATAATATCTCATCTGCCACCTTAATGTTGTTTGAAGAATAATGAGATTTAGATTTGGAAGGTAACTATATATATATATATATATATATATATATATATATATATGTGTGTGTGTATATAAATATGTGTGTGTGTGTGTGTGTATAGCCTATATATAATCATCTAGCCAGACCTAATAAATAAATTAAGACAATTACTAATTTGACTCACGTAGTTATAACATAAACAACGAGCAATAAGACATTCACTAACCTGACTAATGTAGTAATACAGATTAACATACATATATGTAGTGGTAATTATAGATTGTACATGTAATAGAATTTTGGTATGAACAATTACGAAATCATTAAGTATTTACACTGTATTCAAACAGACAGATCTTAATTGTTGTCAGAAGAGATTTTTTAAATCACAAAATACATTAGTTTTGTAGAAAATTAGAAATACAAAAGTACAAAATACAGCTTAGGTTATGACTCCCTACATTAATATTAATAACTACATTAGTCAAGTCGGTCAATGTTTGATCTCTTGTTGACCTCACATATATATAGTTTACCTTACCAGACCTTCAGTACATTTAACTAGGTCTGGTTAGGTATATATATATATATAAGTTAAGTAAACATTTATTGTATAGTATAGCAGAAATAATGATGATGTTAGAATAGTTTTAGATTTTTAGATATGTAAGCATAATTGTGTTACATCCAGTTTAGCTTGAGATCTTCAGTTCCATTTCAACCAGGACGGTAGAAGGGTCTTCGTACGAATTAAGTGTATATTAATCGTATGTAAATTTATTATAATTGTTAAGTGAATATTAATTGTTATAATAAATAAAGGTTTTTAATGAAATAAAAGATTTTTTTTAAAAACCTAACGTGACCAACCGGACACGTAACTGACGCAGTCGGTAGGACTTCTTCAGAAAAGGATGCTTTTCGGAAAGAAGACAATTTCGGGGTTCTAAAAGCAAATTAGGACTTTTGATATTAATCATTCACCGAGAACCACAACGTTTCGACATTCAACGCACATGATTGTTTGAAAAGCTGCAACCAGCAGGAGGGCATCTTGCCGCAAGAAAGAAGAAAGAAGAAGGAAGAATCTTCTCTTCTAGAACTCTCTTCACGCTACATTGACCCAGGACCGAAATGAGCATTTTGTGGATCCTGTAAGTAGTGAATAAGAAATTAATTAAGAAGTGATTAATTTTCAAGAAAAAATAATAATAAAATAATAAATTCAATATTAAATGAAATTTTGCTCTATAACAAAATTAATATAAATAAACCTTTTTATCAATATCATAACAAAATATTATATAGTTTGTGAATAGTGTTAGAATAAGAAGTTAGTTAGGTAATATTGTTTGCGGGTTATTTTAATTGAATCAATAATGAAAATGTCGACCCCAACACTTAAGAAAGAATATTTAGATATGATACCTGAATATAATGGTGAGCCAGCTATGCTCAGTCGATTTATTTCTATATGTGATAAAATTGTATCAAAATTTTATGTAGCATCTAATCCAGAAGACTTTCAAAATGAATATTTGTTTTCGTCCATTGTATCAAAATTAAAAGGACAAGCATTAAATGTAGTAATAAATTCTAATACATACGCTTAAAAGGATAGAAGTTAGGAAAACCTTAATAGCATCCTATTCAGATAGAAGAGATTGTTATACTCTAAAATTAGAAATGTCAAAATTAAAACAGGAAGTTATTGAAACACCTTTTAAATTTTATGAAAGGATTAAAAAATTATTAAATTTACAATTAGCATTTTTCAATAACAAGGAGCCTTCACACGTTAGAGATATATTATGTCCCTATGTGCAGGGCTTAGCTTTAGGGGTTTTATTAAGAGGATTGTATGAACCAGTAGGAGAACAAAGAACCCAGGTACTTTGGAAGAAGCGTTAAATATGCTAACTAATGACTTTCAATTTAAAAATAATAAATTAGTTCGAAATGATAAGCCTGCTTATAACAAGCTTAATCACATACAAAAACCAGCACAAGATAAAATCTTTCAGAGACAATCCCAACAAAATTACCAAAATCCACCATATTACCAAAATCAAAATTTCCAAAATCCATATTATAACAAACCGATGCAACCAAAACCATTTAATAATCAACAGAAAATAAATATGCAACAAAAGCCGTACAAACCGACTCCAATGAGTATTATTTCGACTAAACAAACCGGTAATACTGGTAGGAATATGTACCAATTGACAAGAAAACCCATAGAAGAATTTGAAGGAAACTTTGAGACAAACGAGGAAAATGTAGAAAACCCAAATTCTGAATTTGATACTTTTCAAGAACAATTTGACGAATTAAATTTAAATGAAGAAGACGATGCTTGTGGACAGGAAAATGACTATTTTTTAGTAGATACCAGCCTTGGAACAAATTTGCAATAATGAACATTCATAATAAAATTAACGAGTTCCCTTTTTTTTTCGACCCAAAGACTAATATAAGAATATTGATAGACACTGGAAGTACTCAATCTTTTATCAAGAAAAATTTGGCATTTAAATTATATAAGAACACAATTAAGCAAGAACCGTTTGAAGTAATAACTGCTCATGGTATTTCTAGAGAAAAATATAGCTGCAAATTACCTTTGTTAGGAAAAGAAGAAACAAAATTCTACCTATTTGATTTCCATAAAAGTTTCGATTTATTATTAGGATTAGACAATATGAAAGAATTAGGATTAAATATAAATTTTATAAATAATCAATTAAGTACACCCGATGAAGACATAACCATTGTAACATTTTTAATACAATTGAAGGGTAAATAAATAATAATTCAAAGGTAAAGAGTCCTGGCTGAGATTTAAAGGAACAATGAAATATGAGATTCAAAGATAAAGCCTAGAAAGTAAATATAACCTCAAAATTCGTATTTGGATAAGAATTCAAATAAATAAATATTTAAGCATTTCGGGATTTTAAAATAATAATTAAATAACATTAAATTCACATATTATAACCAGTTAAAGCTAAATTAAACTAAACCTATTTTCAAAACAAATAAATAATACAATCAAATTTTATGCACAAGCCTAAAGTTAGCGGTAAGAACGTTTTCATTGTTCTTACGATGTAAAGTCAATCATGTTTAGTGTAAATAATATTAAGAATTGTTTTAAAAGCATTGTGTATCATTTAAATAAGTAATTAGTGTTATAATATTAAAAGAAGGTTGGGGTCTTTTTTAAAAGAGTCTCTTTTAAAATATTTTCTATAGGGATATTATAGTAAAAGTAGACAAAATTTTTACATAGAAAATTTATTGAGTAGAAAAACACAGAAAAAAATCTATACACAAATTGGTAATATGAGTTATTGTTCTAGAGGCCAGTAGAGATTAATGTGTGTAAAAATGGTCTCGAATAGATTTTCTTCTTTGTTTCGTTTACGCCATTACACAATGATTAAGGTAAATCGCCATTTCAAGTCACGACAGGTTTGGTCAGATTGCTATATATATATATATATATATATATATATATATATATATATATATATATATATAATAACCTGGCTAAACCTTTCGTACGTTTTAATGAACTTAATAAGATCACTTAATAGAAGTGGTGGGGCTCTTCTAAAAAAGACCCGAAGGTTGTAACTTGTAACATAACCAATATAACAATTGTGTGATTGAAATGATTAAATAAACTGTGACTACAGAAGGCTAAATGGTAGACAAGGAATAAGCGCCTGAGCGATCGAGTTGAAATAACGTTGACTAAAGTACATTCTATATGAGATATTAAAATGGACATTCCCGAGTTTAAAAGAAACAATAATAAGTAATTCGAAGTTGGATATGTTAATAAACAGTTTAAAATTCGTAAAATATACAAGTTAAGAACAGTGAAACACATTTTGGAAAATAATGTGTATGTGACCAAAAAAAGTGTGCCTGTTGGGCATAGGATATTCAACACGACGATAGTAATGGCCGTGAGGTAATTGTAGAGCACCATATATTTTGGAATTTTTTGTGGCGTCCTTTTAAGACTTCTAATTTTGTATCCACCAAGTGAAAACGTGTTTGCTGGTTGTTGTTGAATTTCATAAAGGAGAATGGGGAAACAGTGAACATATTGTACTTGCCTTGTAGTGGTATAACTAAAATGCAAGAGTAATATTATTTTCCAATAGTACAATCAATGAACAGGAACTAAAATACAGTCACCAACATTAGGTAATATCCAGCTAATTTTGTTACATACATCCAAGATTATAATTAACTTTTAAATAAATATAAGTGAATAGAATTGTATAAAATCTCGTATTAAACCAATTAAACATAAATTTATTTGAACATTTGAACTTTGCAACCCTAATAGAAATTAATTTTAATAATCCAATTTGTAATATAGTTTTAAGTATAGATTTAAGTGATTGCCTATTTAACAGCAAGGGATTCTTTAACCCGAGAGAAAGAGATTTGCTTAAAAATTTAGATATTAGTATTAATTGTATATTAAATATATCCAGAGGAGATAATATACAAATTGTAAAAGTAATTTCGTTTAAAGCTAATTCTCAAAAGATAAATTTTGTACATAAATTGAGCAACTGTGATTAAACACTGATTTTATAAAACAAAAAGCAGTCAGTCATTTATAGTATTAACAATTTTTTTTTACTATAATTTAGCTCACAACGTGGGGCAACTTTTGTTTCTGAGAAGGAGATATAGACATCGATTATTTTATTATAAATTTGGTACCTCAGTGTGCTGGCTAAATTGAATATAAGAAAAAGATTATACCATATTATATTTTAATAGAGAAGATCCTTGTGAACAAAACATTGAAAATAAATCTCGACCAATTGTTAACGAAAATTCAGAAAAGAAAGTAAAAAGTTTTTTAATTCAAGCTCGTAGTAAAAGGATAATAAAACTTAAGATATCAAATGTACAAAATGGGGATGGAATAATTTCATACACAAATTCTAATGGATTGGAAATACCTCAATGTTTAGTAGATGTTAGGGAAGGAGAAGCTTTATGTCCAATTATTAATAATAATACAAAATATAAGAAAATTGAGCCAAAACCGTTAAAAATTGAACTCTTGAATAATTATGAAATAATTACCGTCAATAATAACAACAATGCTAACGCTAACTTTATCACATAAATTATAAAAATAATAAATTGAATTTAGATAAAATTAGAACAAATCACATGAACTCGGAAGAAAAATATGAAATCTTAAAACTGATAAAAGAATATTCAGATATATTTCATATTGAGGGTGTAATACCTAAAACTTTAACTTTAATTTAGATACCAAGAAATGGTTATATTAAGATTTGAAACATGAAAATAAACCGGGAGATTTGTAATTGGTCTATAGAGAAGACCACGTGGGTCAAATGAATGTGTAACGTATTTCTTTTCTTATATGTTATAAAATATTTTATCTTTATTATAAAATCCAAAATAGTGAAGTTACTTTATTAAAAATTTATTTGAAATATCTACAACTAGTCTTCAACTATTACTAAATAAGTTGACAATAATGCAGATGATTTTAGTTATATAAATTCATTTGTTTATTCATTTAAATTATAAATATTTTCTTTCAATAAATTATTTCTTGTTGAACATTAATAATATTTGCTTTTGAGTTCTTTTAATAACACAACAAGGTTAAATTGTCTTTAATTACAAAGTTAAATTATTCCAGGCTAGCTCTAGGTTTGGGTTCATTACATATATCTTTATCATAGAATTACAAAGTTCTTTTATAAATATTAGTAATTACTATTTATTATTTTCTCGGGGCAGGCACTCGACCAGACATGAACAAACTGTTTTTAACGCATTTTGTGAAGTTACAGTTAAGAAAAATTGAGATTTAGGATCGGTGTTCTTTTTTGAAATAGGCTTATGAATTGTAAAATTTGTTAAAGTTTATCTTCAATATTAAGAATTTCTGGACTTTATTATATTTGAATTTACAGAGGATACCACTCTCTGTGTGATTTAGCACTGAATTTACCACTGTTTATACTGTTTTAACATACTAAAACTTGACGGCATCACTTTTAAAATTACGAATAGAAATTTTCATCTTTGGGCTCTGAAGTCTTGATTGGAATGAATTTTTTGGCTTCGGTTTTGGAATTGAATTGTTGCCGCGGTTCCCAGCATGCACTGTTCTTCCGTTCCCTTGGTTACTCAAATAATATTCTCTCGTTTTGTACAATTTGATGTTCTTGACTTGAATAAATTATAATTTTGATATTACTTTATGTCTTTTTTGCCTTTGGTCTCGTGATAATATTTATTCATATTTACATTGCCGATTCTTAAATGAGTTTACTGATTTTATTGTTAATTGTATAATTTCCCGTTCCAACAGAATGACGTACTTATATCTATGACTCAAGTAGTCCTAGTTCTAATTCTAATTATATAACATTTGGGTCTTACGGTTACTATTTATGTTCTTAAATTTACTTTAAGGATTGTTTTACTATTCTAACAGATATTGTGACTTATTATTTATTTTTATTTGATTTTATTAATTTCGATTGTGATAGTCGTTTCTTTGATCTAGTTGTACTAACAAAAACATGGCGTTCATAGGGAATGCGTTTTACCTTCATATATTGTATATGCTATCTTCTGATGATTAAAATAAAGAATAGTTGTTTACTGAGGCTATATATATGTGTGTAGTGCTTATATTAATTTATGGTGTAGTGTTTGTGATAGTATTATGGAATTGGTTTCAATGTGTTTGTTTAGATGTGAGGTTATAGGTTTTCATGTTACAAGGCTCTGTCTAGGCTTTATTCTATATTTGAGAATTATATTTGAATAATATCCATTTCTATATGGATTTGGGTGAATTCTTGGGGTGTGAATTGGTTTTGACATAGTTAATTTAGTTATTGATGATGTTTTCCCTTGTGTATTACTTTCGTAAATTGTTTAGGCCTATTAGCTGATATTTTAGTATCGGTTTCTTGGTTGGCTTTGTGGGTCATTGAACATTGCTTTGTTTTGGTGTCGTTTATTTTAGGCTAACTTTTTATGATGGAATTTGTGACGTTATAAATGCCCTTTAAATTTGTTTTTGTGAAGTTTACTGAACAATAAATAAATTTATAACAAACAAATTACATTGTAAAATAACATATATAACATAATATAACATAACATAACATACATTGAACACTTATTCTTATGGAATTATAGGTTATCCTTACTTATTTTATAAGTTGATTTTGAATTGGTTTAACAAATTGAATAAAATTAACAATTGGATCATATGGATCTTATTCTAATATTAGGCTACATATACCTAATTAATTGATATTTTATATCATAATTCATGGTTCATGGGGTTATACATAGTTTATCATTTGGGTAACACTTTATAGTTGGGGACACATGTTTTATCATTGGGGTGGGAAACATATAGTTGTCATATGACATATAGTTCATACTAAGGAATGTCCATTGGAGATGGGGAATACACATTTCGGGGACACTTTTACATAAATACATATTTTGTGATACTGTTCATTTTTATTTCACTGTTTTTATATAGGTTCACTATTCATGGAGATATACATATATTTTAACATATAAATATTTGTGATAATTCACTGTTTATGGGGGGAATAAGTTGTGTGGGTTGTGGGAAAAATACTGTTTATGAGGGACCACTTTGTTTGTAGTAAAAACACATTGTTGATGGGGAACATACATATAGATAGTCACATTTTTTATATTTAAGCACTTTGTTTATGGGGGATATACATATATAGGGAATTATATATAAATGGATAGTCACATTGTTTATGGTGAACACTTGTTTTATAGGGGACACTTGTTTTATATTGAAGTACATTGTTTATATCGTTGCACTTAACTTTATGTCGATTAGGTTGGTTCGTCGGAGGTCTGTACAGGCAAGGCAATTTTGTAACGACGTAGGAGAGATATATGATATGGTCCATAGGTTTTTCCATTATCATCGATTAGGGAGTAAATGGCTTTTCCCATTTTCTTCAATATTTTTAATGGTCCAACATATATTGTGAACAATTTTGCTGTTTCACCATATCCCATACTGGATTGGGGAAATGACTTTACTAGTACTAAATCATTTTCCTTGAGTATCGTTATCTTATGTTTTGCATTTAATTTCTCTGCTCTTTTGGCTTGTGTGGTTTTTATTCGAGATTTTGTTAATTCTAACTTTTGTTGAATGGGGATTTGCATTTTGAAAGGGTTTTGTATTACCTCTTCCCAGAATCTGATATCACATTTGTTTAGTTGTAATTCATTAGGAGTGAAACCAGTGGTTTCATGTTGTATTTCGTTTAGGAAACTGTTTATGGTACTTATGTAGTTTGACCAACTTCTGTGATTTTGAGCACAATATGTCCTGAGACAGCGTTTGACTTCTTTTATAGGACGTTCTGCCATGTTTGATATGGGGTGGTATACTGGATTTAGTATATGTCTTATTTGATTCTCTTCTAGTTTTTGAATCCAAATTCTACTTTTGAATTGAGTACCATGGTCAGTTAAGATTTTCTTAGGTTTTCCGTATGTGGGTATGTATTCTTTGAACATTCTGTCTATTACTGCCTGTGATGTGGCTCTCTTTAGATTGTATAATTGGACAAATTTTGTGAATGTATCCAGAATGATGAAGATATATTGGACACCACCTCGACTTTTTGGTAAAGGACCAATCAAATCGATTGCGATTAGATCTCCTTTTCCTTCAGATTTGACTCCACTAGTCTCTCCATAGAGAGGATGATTACTGTGTTTGCATTTTTGGCAGGTGTCGCAGGTTCCTATTAATTGTCTAATTTTCCTAGCCATATCTTTAAATATGAAATCCTTTTGTAAAATTTGCAGGCATTTCCTTGCTCCACAGTGTAGATAAAATTTATGGCATTCTGAGATTAAAGTATTGACAAGTGATTGGGGTATTGTAATTAACCAATTGTTGTGATGTTTCTGGTATAGTATGTCGTCATTTATTCTAAATCTATTATGTTCTGTAGTGTTTGAATTTTTAATTTGGAGATATATCTGTTTGAGAGTTGGATCGTTTTGTTGTAATTGTATTAAATTTCGAAGGTTTTCTAAAAGTTCTAAATTGTGTTCTCTTTCTAAATTTGCGACTATTAATTCTGGTGTGGTTGTCAATGAGTTCTGTTGATTCTCATCTGTTCTGACTCTGCTGAGTAGGTCAGCTATTGTGTTATCCACTCCTTTACAATGTACAATTTCAAATTGGTGATCTTGTAATGCAAGTATCCATCTAGTTAATCTACCATTTAACAATTTGCATGTTTTCAAAAATGTCAATGCTTTATGATCAGTAATGATCGTTAATTTTGCGTTTAAAATGTAATGTCTGACTTTTTGTATGCAGTAGACGACTGCTAGCAACTCCTTTTCTGTAGTGGTGTATCTGATCTCGCATTTCTTCAATGTTTTGGATATAAATAGGATAGCCCTTTTGTTGTTCTGGCTGTCAATTTGGAATAAATGTCCTCCTATCGCAAAGTCTGAACTGTCTGTCTGTAGGTAGTAGGGTTGGTTTGGCATAGGATGGTTCAATACATTTGTTTTTAGAAATAAGTTTTTAATTTCTAGGAAGTGTTTCTCTTCATTAGAAGTCCAAATAAATTTTACTTTCTTAGAAGTCAATCTCATTAAAGGTTGTACAGTTTTTGCATATTTGTCTACGAATTTGTTGTAGTAGTTGATGCCTCCTAGGAACCGTTTGAGTTCTTTCCTAGTGGTGGGTGATGGAAAGTCTTGAAAACATTTAATCTTTTCTGAATCTGGTTCTAGACCAGTAGTGGTTAAATAGTACCCTAAGAAAGGAACTCTATCTCGACAAAAGATTGATTTAGACAGTTTTATTGTCATCTTTGCATCTGCAAGTTTTCTAAATACATATTCTAAGTGTTGTAAGTGTGAATTGAAATCAGGTGATATAACACATATATCATCAATGTAGACTAAAGAAAAGTTTTCTATTGTGTTCTTGAATACTTGGTCTAGTGCTCTTACTAAGGCAGCTTGTGAAGTGGATAGGCCAAAAGGGGTTACAACATATTGATACACTTTGCCTCGAAATTGAAATGCTGTATACTGTCTAGATTGTGGTTCTAGCTCAATCTGCCAGTATGAAGAGGTAAGATCTAATGTAGTCAGCCAGTTGGAATTTGTAGCTTTAGCTAATAGCTCATTAATGCTTCTGTTACATTCATAGTCGGGGGTAATTAGTGCGTTTATACGTCTCATGTCTAGACATATACGGAGATCGCCAGTCTTCTTCTTGACAATTATAATAGGGTTTACAAATGGGCTGTTTGATTCCTCAATTATATTGTCCTCGAGCATGTCATTTAATTTTCTCTCTACTTCATCCTGTAAATTTATGGGTATTGGATAACTTTGGGCTCTATAATGTTCTGGATTGTCTACCCTGATATGGTGTTGGTACATGTTGCAACGTCCAGGTTTGTCTGAAAATACTATATTGTTTTGTTTAATTAGGTTGATTATTAGGTCCTTTTCTATTTTGTTGAGTTTATCGTTGTCTTTAATTAAATCGTTTATTTCACTGTTGTTGTTATTATTATGATTTTGAGTTTGATTATTGTTATTTATTCTATATTCATTGTCGTCGTATTTTATTATTTTGCATCCTGCTGACTCATTACTTTCGCTATCGAACTTCATTATTAATATTCTATTATCCTTACTCATTATAGTAATTGTATTAATCTTGAAATTTATTTCCATTTTTAGCATACGTATTGCGTCTATTCCCATTATGCAATCTTTAATAAGGTTGGGGACAATTATACATTGGATATCAAACTCGATATGTTTTATTTGGGCTTTTAATAGCACAATGTGTGAAATTCGTTTCGATTTATTGTTCAACGCAGTGGTGATGAATGTGTTACTCACTGGCAACTGTTCAAAATGACCTAAATTGTTCTTGTTTACCTGGAACCAGTTATCAGAAATACAGGATATACTGCTTCCCGTATCTACTAACGTATTTGTGGATATACCATTTAAATTCATAGTTATTTCTGGACACTTACAGTTGGTTTGATCTGGACTATTGTCATTGTCTTCATTTAATAGAAATTCTCTATCGTAATAAAGGTTTGAGATGTTGTAATCATTATAGTATGATTTGGTTTCTTTTTGTGGCTCTGTTCCGATTTTTGTAAAATTTGTTGGCACTGACTTAGAGTGTTCAGGTTTTTCTCGCAGATATCTCTCGCTTTTGCCTGTACAGCCTTGGTTGTTATTCGAAGTTTGGTCTAGGCCAGTGCGTTGGAGTTTAACTCTTGGTTACATTCCTCCTGAGGCACTTGTATTGGCTTCTCTAGTGTCGGTGGTTTAGTATTCATTGCTATAGCTTGACATACCATTCTTTGCTCGTTTGTAGGATACCTAACCTCTCTTCGCTCTTGGTATGGGCCTTTTTGTTGATAATATCGTTCTTGGTCTTGTTGTGGTTGTCTGTATTTGAACTCAGTCCTTATGGGTTCTGGTTGTCTATCGTAGTTGGTTTTCTGGTTATAGTTTCGGTTTTGATTATAATTGTTTGTATAATGTTGGCCATAACCGTTGGTGGGCCTCTGATTGGGTCTGTAGCTATTTTGATTTTTATAAGGGTGTTCTCTGTTCTTTCTGAACTCGTTTTGGGAATGATAATTCCTAAAGGGTGGTTTTTGTGGTTGGTTGTAGTTAGTATTTGTTTGGTAATGTCTAAATGGTCTGTTGTTGGTGGGATTTTGTGTTCCTCTCGGGCTTGTATTATTACGTCTCCTAATTTCCGAGTTTGCCTCTTCCGTATCTTCTCTTTGGAGAAGGTCAGCAAATTCCTTTATTGTACTTATATTTTGTACTCTTTGCGCATCCTGTATGCGTTGGTCAAAATGTTCTACTAGGGTTGCGATGATGTCTTCCTCCGGTGGTTGGGGAGTCATAGACTTCATTATTAATACCCTGTCAATGAAGTATTCACTTCGAGTGAGTTTTCCTCCTAAACGATATTGTTCGAGTTCAAGTTTTTGCCTAGTTCCTTTTTGAACATCTCTATTCCAAAACTTGGATAGGAATTCTTTGCAGAATTGCTGGAAATTTGTAGTATCGCCTTTTATTAATTGCCACCACCGAGCAGCACTACCCTCTAAACTGTTGTCGATTATGTCGAATAGACAGTCTCTGTTGTATCCGATCTGGTTGATTTGTCGACAAGTTAACCTCTCGTAGTATCTTGTTAATCTATCCAGATAATTATTTGGATTATTCTGTCTTCCGTTAAATTTAGGAAGTGTCGGATTAGTTAAATTGTTGATTTCTTGACTATTACCTCCACAAGTTACGTTTATATGGGATGGTATGGCATTTTCGATATTTGATTTCGGTAGTTCAGCAATCATAGCTTTTACCTCATGGATCACATTATTTTTATTTTGTAACAATTGCTTCTCAATTGTGGCCTTCTGTAGGTCTAGGGACTCATTTAAACTCTGACTATTGATTGTGGAATCTAATCTACTTTCTAGGTTGTCTATTCTTTGGTTGTTCTCTGTCACAGCTTGTTCCATTTCAATTAATTTATCTGTAAATTGAGTTTCTACTATAGCTATCTGTATTGCCAAACATTCCTTTAAATTAGTAATTTCTTTCTGGACTATTTCAAAATTTTCCTTCAAATTGGATTCATTTTGAATCATTTTGAATTCTAGTTTTTCCTGATTTTGTTTAAATTTATTTTCTAATTGGTTCTCTAATTCATTTTGATTTTGTTTAAATTTATGGTCGATGTTAATCTGTAGATTGTTAATTAACAGCGTCGTTTGTTCTAATAACGTAGGGACATTTGGTTCTGTATCTTGGACACTACTAGCACTACTCTGCTCCATAACCTCTATTTGCCTAGGCCTAACATTTAGTTCAGTGTCATTGGCATCAATAGTCTCTCTAAAGGTTTTCAATTTCCCTTCCTTGGCTTTTCCGGTGGGATTAATTTTAGGCCTAAGGTTGTATTTGCTACTTTCTTCTAGGTTAGCGTCCATTTTAAATTATTATTTTTGATTTTGGTATATGTTTTTGAGTTTAAATATATAAATTACTAAATTGAAATTAGGCTAATCTTAATTCTAATACATATCTTATTCTAGTCTATTAAATTTGTTCAATCTTATAATTAAAGTTGAATGAATCCTTATTTCTAAATTGTTGTCTTAAATTTAATTTCAATTTACTTATATAATATATTTACTTAACCTAAGTCATTCTGTTGAATTCTCAGTTTGTTCATGCCCTAATCGTTGCGGCGCCATTTGTAACGTATTTCTTTTCTTATATGTTATAAAATATTTTATCTTTATTATAAAATCCAAAATAGTGAAGTTACTTTATTAAAAATTTATTTGAAATATCTACAACTAGTCTTCAACTATTACTAAATAAGTTGACAATAATGCAGATGATTTTAGTTATATAAATTCATTTGTTTATTCATTTAAATTATAAATATTTTCTTTCAATAAATTATTTCTTGTTGAACATTAATAATATTTGCTTTTGAGTTCTTTTAATAACACAACAAGGTTAAATTGTCTTTAATTACAAAGTTAAATTATTCCAGGCTAGCTCTAGGTTTGGGTTCATTACATATATCTTTATCATAGAATTACAAAGTTCTTTTATAAATATTAGTAATTAATATTTATTATTTTCTCGGGGCAGGCACTCGACCAGACATGAACAAACTGTTTTTAACACATTTTGTGAAGTTACAGTTAAGAAAAATTGAGATTTAGGATCGGTGTTCTTTTTTGAAATAGGCTTATGAACTGTAAAATTTGTTAAAGTTTATCTTCAATATTAAGAATTTCTGGACTTTATTATATTTGAATTTACAGAGGATACCACTCTCTGTGTGATTTAGCACTGAATTTACCACTGTTTATACTGTTTTAACGTACTAAAACTTGACGGCATCACTTTTAAAATTACGAATAGAAATTTTCATCTTTGGGCTCTGAAGTCTTGATTGGAATGAATTTTTTGGCTTCGGTTTTGGAATTGAATTGTTGCCGCGGTTCCCAGCATGCACTGTTCTTCCGTTCCCTTGGTTACTCAAATAATATTCTCTCGTTTTGTACAATTTGATGTTCTTGACTTGAATAAATTATAATTTTGATAGTACTTTATGTCTTTTTTGCCTTTGGTCTTGTGATAATATTTATTCATATTTACATTGCCGATTCTTAAATGAGTTTACTGATTTTATTGTTAATTGTATAATTTCCCGTTCCAACAGAATGACGTACTTATATCTATGACTCAAGTAGTCCTAGTTCTAATTCTAATTATATAACATTTGGGTCTTACGGTTACTATTTATGTTCTTAAATTTACTTTAAGGATTGTTTTACTATTCCAACAGATATTGTGACTTATTATTTATTTTTATTTGATTTTATTAATTTCGATTGTGATAGTCGTTTCTTTGATCTAGTTGTACTAACAAAAACATGGCGTTCATAGGGAATGCGTTTTACCTTCATATATTGTATATGCTATCTTCTGATGATTAAAATAAAGAATAGTTGTTTACTGAGGCTATATATATATATATATATATATATATATATATGTGTAGTGCTTATATTAATTTATGGTGTAGTGTTTGTGATAGTATTATGGAATTGGTTTCAATGTGTTTGTTTAGATGTGAGGTTATAGGTTTTCATGTTACAAGGCTCTGTCTAGGCTTTATTCTATATTTGAGAATTATATTTGATAATATCCATTTCTATATGGATTTGGGTGAATTCTTGGGGTGTGAATTGGTTTTGACATAGTTAATTTAGTTATTGATGATGTTTTTCCTTGTGTATTACTTTTGTAAATTGTTTAGGCCTATCAGCTGATATTTTAGTATCGGTTTCTTGGTTGGCTTTGTGGGTCATTGAACTTTGCTTTGTTTTGGTGTCGTTTATTTTAGGCTAACTTTTTATGATGGAATTTGTGACGTTATAAATGACTGAAAATAAATATTAAAGCAAGGGTGAATAAAATTTAATATAGATTTCCAAAATATTAATTTGATGTATAAAATGTTAGTTGTAAGTTGTAATAGATATTTAAGTGATAATTGTGTTGTGATAACAGACAGAACAGGTTGTCATATAAATGATTTGAGCAGTGTCCGTGGACATGTGGTTTGCCAGTTGGGAGAAGGTCTCTGACCTAGAGAGACATATTTTTTTGTTAAAGTAATTTTTAGTACAATGTTTTAAAGCAGTTTTAAGGTGATATCTGATATGATCAGAAGTATTCAGTTTGTGTAGAAAGAAATTTAAAAAATTAAAACAATGTAATTTTACCAGTTGTAAGGAGGCATACAGTGTAGTAGGACGTATTGTTTTTGTATATAAAAGAAGTGTTTTCAAGACTATAGATCAAAGTAAGAATGATCAAACTATCATTCGTCTTAATCTAAAATGTGAACTTTTAATTCTGTAATGTGAACTTTTACAAATATTGTGAAAATAATAGCTTGCACGTGTCCGAAGAAAAATAAGACAATTGAATCGTGAATTATAGACAAAACTGTAAGGTGTAAAAATATAACAGTTTAAATTATAACACCAATAGTTTTTTATTATTTGAACAATAGAAAATGAATGTTGTGAAGCGGGAAGGTGAACTGAGGAAGTCAGCGTCTGAACATAGGACCAGAGACATCGTCCACAAGGCTCCAAGGAACTGGATTACACGTTAAGACTTTTATTCTGAAATTATGTTTGTGCATAACATGATAATAATGTTTCAATGTTTAAATATAAGTTAGATTTGGCAAATTTGAGTTATAATATTTGAGACTTTGTCTTATATTATAAAGTATAAAAAATAAATATTAAAATCAAGTTTTCTTTTAATGAATAATTTAATAAAACTTGATCTATTTTTAAAGAATAAAATTATTAATTACATAAATTCAAATAAACAAACTAAAGATTTATTCACTTCCAGAGTTGCAACCAAAAGTAAATTCAATAATTAAAATTCAATTTGATCCTTTTTTATTATTATCATATGAATTGATTCAATAATTGTAAGAATATAATAAGTTAAGATTTTGAATATGAATGTCTAATAACAATTTGACGATAAATTTGTGTAATTGTTTTAAAAAAAATTGAATTTAATAAATCATGTTCAGTTTCAGCACAACAAATAAGGTTTCTTTATTTACGAAAAACCATTTAAAGTACACTTTTAAAAGTATCTTCGACCCTGCAAGATTTTTATGTAATAATAATTATTTTTAACTTTTCAAAATTGGTAAGCTAACGCTACCTGGCGCCCATAAAGCTCAGCAAATTTTCTTTAAATAAATTCTTAATATTAAAAAGTGCCAATTTAAGATTTTTAGATTCAAATCAATTTTTAAATTCAAAACCCTCTTATTTTTTTAAATATATTTACAAGGGAAATGATTTAACTTTTACCAATCAAATTAAACACGCCATTAGGACTACAGACGAGATTCCAGTTTATACACGAAATTATAGATACCCGGAAATTTATAAAAGGGAAATAAATAATCAAATTCAAGATATGTTAAGACAAAAAATAATTCAACCATCTAGATCACCTTGGAATTCACCCATTTGGATTGTTCCAAAAAAACCAGATGCTTCTGGAAAGAAAAAGTTTAGATTAGTAATAGATTTTAGAGGACTAAATGCGAAAACAATAGACGATAGATTTCCATTACCTAACATAACGGACATTTTGGATAAATTAGGAAGATCCCAATATTTTACGTTAGATTTAGTTACAGGTTTTCACCAAGTAGAAATGGAGGAAAATAGTATTGAAAAAACAGCTTTTTCCACGAAAAACGGACACTATGAATTCTTAAGGATGCCTATGGGCCTAAAAAATTCACCACCCATATTCCAACGGGTCTTGAACAACATATTAAGAGGATTGTAAAATGAAATGTGTTTAGTTTACCTAGATAACATAATAATATACTCAACTAGTCTTCAAGAGCACCACAACTGACTAAGAGAAGTATTCGATAGATTAAGAAAAGCCAATTTCAAAATCCAATTAGATAAAACTGAATTTTTAAGAAAAGAAGTAGCATATTTAGGTCATGTCATAACTCCGGAAGGAATTAAACCAAATCCCAATAAAATTGAAGCAATCAAAAATTATCCCATTCCAAAAACAACTACCCTAAACAAATTAAAGAATTTTTAGGATTAGTAGGTTACTATAGAAAATTTATAAAAGATTTTGCAACAATAACTAAACCATTTACGACATGCTTAAAAAAGAATGCTAAGATAGATATAAGTAATCAAGATTACATTAATTGTTTTGAACAATGTAAACAAATGTTATGTAATGAACCGATACTACAGTATCCAGATTTTGAAAAGGAATTCATTTTAACTACAGATGCAAGTAACATCGCAATAGGAGCCATTTTAAGTCAAGAAATTAAAGGAGCAGATTTACCAATAGCATATGCTAGTAGAACTTTAAATAATAGTGAAATTAACTATTCAGCAATAGAAAAGGAATTATTGGCAATAATTTGGGCGACCAAATATTTTAGACCTTATTTATAAGGTAAAAAATTCACGATTTACACTGACCATAAACCATTACAATGGTTATTTTCTGTCAAAGAGCCAAATTAAAAATTATTAAGATGGAGAATAAAGTTAGAGGAATTTACATATGAAATTAAATACAAACGTGGTAAATTAAATCAAAATGCAGATGCGTTATCTAGAATTCAACTAAACATAACAGAAGGTAAAATATTGAAAAACCTGATAATGACTTAACGGAAACAATAAAAGCTTCAACCATGCTTTATTTCCCAGAATTAGATAATGAAGATTCAACACCATTAAACCTTCCAGATCTAAATTGTAATGAGTCAGTAATTGTAAATGTTGATGATAGTGATGATAATCAGACTATTCATTCCAATTACGAGGGAAATACCAATTTCTGATAAACCAGTGAATTATGGCAAAAATCAAGTTATGCTTTATTTAGTTAAAAATCAACCAAGAAAAGTCAAAATTAAAAAAATATATGGAGTTTCTAAAATGCGATTATTAGTAGAGATTTCAGAGAATAATTTCGATCAAGATGTTATTAATTTTGTTAAACAATATCTAGTACCTAACGTTAGATATAATTTGTATTTTGAAAATGATTTTTATGAAAAATTCGCAACATGCATATTTCACAATTTTAGGAGTTTACAATTGAATTTAATTAAAAATAATGTAAAGATATTAGATATATTTGATTCTGCTGAGATTCAAGAAATTATCGATAACCTACCATATAAGTAAGACTAATCACAGAGGGATTAATGAGACGTATAATCGAATAAAAAGGAAGTACTATTGGCCTAATATAAAGAGTAGTATTCAGGAGTATATCAATACTTGTGATGTGTGTTTGCAAACTAAATATGAAAGAGTTCAATTGAGAACAAAGCTATCCATTACGCCTACAGCCTCAAGGCCTATGCAAGCATTATCAATGGACACAGTGTCTTTGATAAGACTAAGTTCTTAACTATCATTGACACATTCTCAAGATATGTTCAGATGTATAGGATTATCAGTCAGCAAGCAACAGAAATCTGTGATAAGCTAATCGACCACTTTACCACATACGGAATTCCAGAAACCATTACGTCAGACAATGGCACTGAATTTAATAACCGTTTAGTAAAAGAACTATTAGAAACTCATAGAATTAAAATCCATTATATTAGTATGCAACATCCACAATCTAATGGATTATGTGAACGAGTTCATTCCACGATTATTGAACATATTCGTCTTTTAAATAATCAGATGGAATTTTAAAATAAAACCATTGTTAAAAGGGTTAAGTATGCTGTCATTGCTTATAATAATACGATTCATTCAGTCACGAAATTAACACCTATAGAAATATTATATGGTCATATGGACAATAATTCAATTTTAGATATGAATCTTGAAACTAAAATTACTAATGATTATATAAATTCACACAAAGAAAAAACTAAGAAATTGTATGATCAGGTAAGAGAGATAAATTGTAAAAATAAAGAAGTTATTCAGCTGAAAAGGAATCTAAACAGGGAATCGCTGCCGGAAATCCCACCAGAGGTGTATGTAAAAAACGTTCAAAAGCAAAGCAAGACTAAAAATAAATATAATAAGGAAGAAATTAGTTCTGTAAATTTGGAAAGGAAAGTTGCAAAAATTAAAACGACATCCCAATACGAAGGAGAAAATTTATCTATCAAACATTAAACGACCAAGGAAGAAAAAGAAAATTCGCGATCATAATCCAAATATTAATTCCACATCTTCACCTTGTGTTCCAGGTACTTCACATGCATTATAATAGCAGTAAGAGGACTTGAGATAAGGAATATCTCAAAGAACATAGGAGTGATTCCAATAGAATTAGGTCCAGCCAAAATAAAAGCATCATATCATACTTTTGTTTATAATTATAAGTTGGACAATTTCTTTAACCAGGTAAACAATGTTGAAAATTACTATAGTGATATATTGAATTATTTTAATAATAATTGTCAAAAATATAATACCACTGTATATGTTAAGATAGAATCGCTAAATGACAATGGTAATAAGCTAAGAGATATGTTAAACTATTTTAAGTATATAAATCATACTAGGTTAGTTTTAAAAGAAAAATTGGAGATATTTAGCTTTAAGCAGACTAGGAATAGGAGAGGTGTAATCAATGGTTTAGGATCTATTGTAAAATTTTTTACAGGGAATTTAGATTCCTATGATGGGGAAAAATATGATAAAATATTAGAAGATTTAAAATATAATCAAAATAACATGTTAAATCAATTTGAATCACAGTACTCTATAAATTCTGATATTGTTGAGGAGTTTAGTAAAACAGTGAAAATTATTGAAAGTAATTTTGATGAATTACAAAATAAGTTGTTAGTTGTAGATAAACAACTTAACGACCAAATTAAAATTGAACAAGTGCAAAGTATTCTGAATCAATTAAATATTGTATATAATATTATGTTACAGCTAGTACAAGATGTTGAGAATTCATTGACCTTTTGTAAATTAGGAACTTTACACCCTAGTGTAATGTCCATGCAAGAATTATTTCAAGAAATTAACAAAGTAAAATTGTACTATAAAGATAGATTACCAATAGAACCTAAGTTAGAAAATATTTGGGAATTAGAAAAACTATTAGAAGTAAATTGTAAAATTAATCCCAATGAAATAATTTATTTCATTAATTTGCCTATTGTGGAAACTGTAGAATATACATTGTATAAATTTGATTCTGTGCCAACCTTGTATGAATCTAATTACATCACAATGATTCCGACTGTAAGATATGTTCTAGTTTATAAGTCCATATCTATGTAATAGTTTTAGGATTGAAGGAAAAGTGTATTAGTAGGATTCACAATGCTCATATCTGCTCATCTGGACATTAAATGTGAGAACTCAGTGTTAAACTCAGATACAGTCAGTGAATGCAAATATGTAAGTTTAGAAATTAAAGATAACATAATAAATTGGATTTGAGAATTAGAGCAATATTTAGCTATATTTCTTAATAAACAGATTTTGAAAATAGTCAGTGAAAAAGAAACTAGTGAAATATCTTTACAAGGTATATACTTATTAAAAGTAAATGATAATGAGATTGTAACTTATAATAATCAAATACTTCTGCATTTAACTAATACTAATACGGAACATCCTAAAATTTTGGGTGCCACCGATTTTAAATTAACTATAGATCAGCAACCTGAATTTTCTGTAGAATTACAAAGATTAGATTTAGGTAAAATTAACATAAATAAGATTTCAAGAATATCAAAAGATGTAATAACTTATGATTTAAATCTGTGGACCCTAGTATTATATGGTACTTTAATAATTATAATATTGTGTATAGTATATAGACTATTTTATGTAACTTCAACTTCGAGATTGTTGCAACATACGTCTCAACCAACCCCCGAAGTTCTTTTTAGGGATGGAGGAGTTATGTAAACATTTATTGTATAGTATAGCAGAAATAATGATGATGTTATAATAGTTTTAGATATGTAAGCATAATTCTGTTACATCCAGTTTAGCTTGAGATCTTCAGTTCCATTTCAACCAGGATGGGAGAAGGGTCTCCGTTCGAATTAAGTGTTTATTAATCGTATGTAAATTTATTATAATTGTTAAGTGAATATTAATTGTTATAATAAATAAAGGTCTTTAATGAAATAAAAGATTTTTTTTAAAAACTTAACGTGACCTCCCAGACACGTAACTTATATATACCTAGTTACCTGCTGAAACCTAGTTCGTATCATTATGAACTCATACAGCGTAGTGGTATTTAAAATGTTTGGAGACATGTAATGCCCATGCATCCAACAGTTATAAATTATTAACGTAGGCTTTCGTTATCAGAGATATATGTAACCTCTGTATGTAACATCTGGATTCCCTTGTTTTCAATGTGTTATTCGAGAGTGAAAAATTTAATTTTGACTTGAAAAGTGTCTTCCAACAACAAATATGATCTGATTGTTTGAATACATGGTAAATAGTTAACGATTTCATAATTTTTCATATCAAAATTCTAATACATGTACAATCCATAATTACCTATGTAGTAGGCCTAACCTAAACACACCTGGATTGTCTTTTACTACAACATTAATAGATTTTGGGATTTTTGAAATGTCTTCCATGATAAAAAAATATCTGTTTATATCAAAATAATGTAAGTAGTAAACGATTTAATGATTTTTCACCATTAAATTCCACTAAGTACACTACATAATTACCTTATTTTCAAACATCAAGCCGACATAACATATAATCAAAATTTAATTAGCTGTTTGGATAAATATGTAGTGTTCCTGTCATTGCTATTTTCTCGCTAAATTTATAAAATTTATGTTATAAATCCTTCTGTTGTAACAATTACATCATCCTTTATTACCCTGTACACTTTTTCTGTTTCATAATACCTTATTTCATTTAAAAATCATCAAATTGAGCATTTCTTGACATTCTAAACTATGCAATCGTGGTATTTGTCTAGATTTCATAGATTACGCATATTGAAATCACTCCTAGGGCGCATGCGCACTACAATCAATTTCACAGATTCATATTACTACGCTTCTATAATTTAAGAATCATGAGAACTAGGGCTCGGAATATATATATATATACATATATATAAATCTTTTAAGACCTAGTTCTTATGATTCTTAAATAATAGAAGTGTAGTAAAAGAATTTATTAATAGTAATAGAACTAGTAATAGAACCAAAGCAGAGTTTATTTGAATCTAAAGAAGTTAATATATTTAAAATTTCCCCAATGAATTGTCAATTTAAATGAGTTTACTGTTTATGAATTATTCTATAGATTTAGTGTACCTTCACTCTTAACATGAAGGTCTTGAAGTTGTGAAGTTCTGTGCTGTAGATGGTTAACGATGTCTTCAAATTATTTCCTCTCCAATTCCTGGTTATGTTATAGTTGTGGACTGCTGGTAGTAATTACGATTCCTTGCTGACTAGTCTTCCATGTAGATTGATCTTCTTATTTCTCGATTTTCAAAAATAGTTAATTTTGTTAAGTTACTTTTTATTACACGAACTGCTTGTCTTTAAAATTTATCGAAGTTGAATTTAGAAAAAATTAGTACCTAGAGTGACAATAATAACGTCCTTCCTTGTCGGCGACTTTTACTAGAGTATCTAAGTTATATTTAGAAAAAATTAGTAGAGTGACAATAATAACGTCCTTTCTGCTCGGCGACTGATATTAGAGTATCGGTCTTTCGACCAACAATTTTGGCTCTCCATTTTTGTGGGAATGTTTCCCGCAAAAGGTAACCAATTTTTCTCCCCTTCGCGAAGAAATTTCTCTTCTGTAGATTTCTAAGTTTTCGGCTGAATTACTCCGTAACTTTTCTGCTAGAAGCTGTACTAGGCTTAGTTTTCATCTATTGTATTACTTTCATAAACTATTTTCCATTTCCTGTTTTCGTATTTCTTCCCTTTGGATCCATCTGTCTTCTCTTTCTTTCTTCTCCTGATTTCGCTTGGCTTCCATTTCTTCTTTCTCCTGCTTCCACTTGGCTTCCATTTCTTCATCTCTCTTAATCCATTTGGCTTCCATTTCTTCTCTCTCCTGATTTTGCTTGGCTTCCATTTCTTCTTTCTCCTGCTTCCGCTTGGCTTCCATTTCTTCTCTCTCCTGATTACGCTTGGCTTCCATTTCTTCTTTCTCCTGCTTCCGCTTGGCTTCCTTTTCTTCCTCTCTCTTTACCCATTTAGCTTCCATTTATTCTCTCTCCTGATTTCTTTCGATTCTTTCTTCTAATCTTCTTAGTTTGTCGTCTTCTTCTTTCTCTTCCTCCTTCTTCTGTTGTTCTACTTTATCTTGTTCTCTTTCTTTCCTTCTTCTTTCTTCCATTTGGTTCAAATATTTTACCATCTTTTGCATCTCTGTTTCTTCTTCCTGCGAACCTCCTTGTTTAGCTGGATCCCTTGCCGGTCCCATTTTCACTTACACTTTTTCACTTGGCAATTTAAAAAATTTAGCTTTACTGATTTAATTTGGACTCTACTTGTTATTTATTATTATCTTTACAATTTATTATATTTGTCGTTGTAATTACCAGCACAACATAACACTAACATACATACACATAAATTATATCAGACCTCAGGATATTCTCGTTCGTATGAAACACTAAAAATCAAAATTTTGAAAATTTTTCCCAAAATTTTGTCTTTTCGTGCACGCTATTGGGCGCCACTTTTTATCTTTTGTTATTATATTATTTCTCCCCCATTTTAACTTTAAATCTTATTCTGACCACATATTATTATTCCCTACGATTGTCTTTTCATTTGTTATTATTAGTTTTATTTAGTTTATTCCCCTTTCACCTTTAAAATCTTAAAAAACACTCCAAGAATGACTTTCTAAGTCCTTTTTCCCCTTGTTATTATTATTATTATTTCTTTTTTATTGCTGATTATTATTATGTCTCCTATGGTTTATGACTTTATTACTTTTGATTTTCCCCTTTTTGCAAATTTTAGGTTATTGAGCCCCTCTAATTTCTTTAATAACTTTTTTGTTTTAAGTTCTTTTACATTTATTTGTTGATATTATTAATCGTCTGATTCTACTGTATAACTATTTATCTTCATATTTTAGTTTTTTTAATAAAATTGGAATTACTATAGGCTGTTTTGTCAAGCTCAGACAGGCAAAGTTTTGTCTCGGCCTCGCGTGACGTCACCGCACTATCGCATTTCAACTTTAAGAAGTTTAGCGCGGCAATTTAAATGTTTTAAATTTACCTTGAGACGACTGACTTTTCCATGCCGTCTCAATACGCCATTTTGATAATAGACATGATTCTTCAATCATACTTCATAATATTAAGCTACAATATGCTTGCCTAATGTATATATTTAGTAACTTAGCTAGACTTATTAAAACGAGCAATCGCATACATTTAGTAATAAATGTTCAGATTTAGTAGTAAATGTTTGATACTGCGTTATGATTTAATATAAAAATATCATGAAATCATGTTTTACATACATCATTATTAAACAATTGGATCATCCTTAAGCTGGGAAGACCCTTTTCAAGTATTAAATCCATTATTTCTATCTATTTAAGCAATTTAAAAGTATGAAATTCTAACTTTATTTAGTTAAGGTATTTGTTTATGGTAATTCATATGGAAATAGGTATAGATAAGTAACTATAAGTAACCTGGTAAAGAAACCATATATATATTATAATAATGATATTCTAGAGTAATCGGATATGCTTGAATAACTGTAGTTATTTTTGACTTACCGCCAGCAATCCTTGGATAATTCTATTTTAGTTTATATTGTCATATATTTATTCACTACACGTGTTTCGGACATTATCGTCCATCGTCGGGTGATAACACTTAGTTAAAATATTCAACACAAAAATACAAGTAACACATAACATTCACGCACGAGAAACACAATATTTTAATGTCACCGCGCCGGCACTACATAGTATACTATGCATTGGTCATGTGCGTATGGTAGTTAATCTGTTTATCAGCTCGAAGGTGGGGGTTGCTTCAAACCTTGGTAAGATTTGTAATTAAAGACAAAGTACAAAAATTAATTAATAGGGACACATACACAAAAGGAAGAGGGGGTGAGACCAAAACAAAAATAATACGGTAAATCAGAAATAATCATCGCTAAAAATATAAAAAATAAATTGATAAAACATGATTCTCTTATTGTTAAGGCTGATAAAGGTAGTACATCCGTAATAATAAGACGTAATGATAATAACAACAAAGTAGATGACTTCATTGTTAAAAACAACATCACCCTAATTAACAAAGATCCCACTAATAATTACAGGAACGATATCAACAGTTTAATAAACAGATCTACTAGTTTACTTAATAATAAACAGATTTTCCACATGAAAATGATTAACCCAAAATCACCCACATTAACAGGATTACCTAAAGTTCATAAAGAGGGAATGCCTATTAGACCATTGGTCAACTTCAAAAACGCACCATCATACAAAATAGCGCAACACATTGGGAGAATATTGCGTAAAAAATTAATTCTAGAAAATGACCGTAGTTTGACCAATACATTGGACCTAATAAAAAAGATAAAGGATACGAACATCAAATCTGGCATGAAGTTGGTCTCCTTTGATGTGAGTGATCTATACACTAACATACCTGTCCAAGAAACAATAGAAATGATACAAGACAATTTAATCAAACACAATAAACTCAGCGAACCGGAAATCACAGATACTATCAATTGCATCAAGGAAATTACAAGACAAAATTATTTTCAACACAACGGACAATATTATATCCAAACTAAAGGAGTCCCGATGGGCTCTCCCTTATCGGGAATCTTAGCAGAAACATTTCTCAACCATTTTGAAAATAACTTCATTCTGGATAAACAAAACAAATTCTACGAAAACATAATATATTATTACAGATATGTCGATGATGTAATAATGTTGTTCAGAGGCAGTAACAGACAGATCCAGAAACTAAATACTTACATGAATAAAATACACCCAAACATAAAATTCACACATGAAGTTGAACAAAATAATGCATTAAACTATCTAGACCTGACAATATCAAGAATAGAAGGAAAACATAAATTCAAAATCATTAGAAAACATACCAACACAGACCAGACCATTCACACCACATCCTACCATCCGATCACACATAAAATGGCAGCCTACTACCATATGGTGAACAGATTAATATCAATTCCTATGGAAGAACCCGATTACATAGAGGAGCTAAACACAATAAAACATATTGCACACCAAAATGAATACAAACCAACAATAGTAGACAATATACTCAAGAAAATGAAACAAAAGAGAAACAATACTATGAATATAATAAAACAGGACAACAAGTTTGTAACTATACAACACAACACCAAATTCAATAACATAATAGCCAATATATTCAGACAACAAGGTTACAAAATAGCATACAAAACCAATTCCAACCTGAACCAAATAATAAATAGGAACATAACCAATAAACAAGATAAATATACAAATACTGGTGTATATAGATTGAACTGCAGCTCATGCAACAAATTTTACATAGGACAGACAAGACGCCCGTTTAAATCACGATACAAAGAACATATTCAAGCGCTAAAACACCCTGAAAAATCTAAGTTTGAGGAACATTTGATAGATAATGATCATAAATATGACAACATGGAAATTAACTAAAATTTATGCAAGTACTAAAAAATTGTAAAAAGGGCAACTATATGAACCGCTTGGAAGAATACCTAATTTATCGTAGCGAATTGCAGAACCCTGATGGATTGTTGAATGACAAAAAAAGGTTTGAAGCAACCCCCACCTTCGAGCTGATAAACAGATTAACTACCATACGCACATGACCAATGCATAGTATACTATGTAGTGCCGGCGCGGTGACATTAAAATATTGTGTTTCTCGTGCGTGAATGTTATGTGTTACTTGTATTTTTGTGTTGAATATTTTAACTAAGTGTTATCACCCGACGATGGACGATAATGTCCGAAACACGTGTAGTGAATAAATATATGACAATATAAACAAAAATAGAATTATCCAAGGATTGCTGGCGGTAAGTCAAAAATAACTACATATATTATAACATAAAGAACTCTTCACTAACTACTTTTACTAGCCCCTAAGATTGGACGTCAAAGTATAACATAACTTTACTCAGCTCCTATTTAATTACTTTAATTATTGAACATATCATTTAAAAACAAATTTAAAACTTTAAACATTATAATATTTAATTTACTGCCACGGCTTGCTCTTTTACAACAAAACAAATTTAATTTTTAATAGCACTAACTCTAATTTCTCGGGTGGAATTCTTTGATGGCTTAATTGAAGTGAAATTTACGAATATTAATAAAAGAATATTTAACAAATTGGCACTTATCAATGATTCGCTCCTTTTTCAACTGATAAATTTTTCACAATACACTTCACGATTTCACTGACTCTGCTTTATTACTTCACTGGATATTCTTTCACTTAACCAAAATTGAAGCACTCACAAAATCCTTGGTGAAACTCCTAGGCTAGGTAACGGATGGTCCTAGCTGCAGAAGTAGCCTTCCTTCCTGATGACGAAATACTATTCCTCGCTGATACTAATTTACTTGGTGCTGATTGACCTTCAGCTACAAACTCAGAGACGCTCAGCTTCACTGATCAACAAACACTTTAAGACTTTTAAAACAAACTCCTTGAACAAGATGACGAAGAGACAATTCGTCTCTTGGGTCAACAATTTTAGACGACTCTCAGTCCTTCGCTCCCAGTCCTAGACTAACTCCCCTTTTCAATTTTGGTTTGTACCTAACATCATCCCCTCTCTTGAAACTTAGCTGACTTTCACTTCGCTGATTTGTTAAAACATAGTTTCTGTCTTTTTAGTGGCGGTTTTCAAAATCTGCCCTTTGATTTTTAAAAGTGGGATCTCATCTTATTAGTCAACCTACATTCTGCAAACCGTTGTAACCGAACGGTTCTTTCGAACACATCTGGAACTTCCCTTTCTGATGTACAGTTAAGGACGCTAACAGAGGCGGCGGGTCCATAAGGGCAGGTGGGGCTGAGCCCCACCAATAATTCAGAAAAAGAAAATATTAGTTCATTAAAATAAACACTGAATTGATATGAAAACAGCGCGTGAATATGTAAATGTAACCCAAAAATATGTTTGCGCGCCTACTGAGAGTCACCCGAGCGGGTGGGGCTGATTTGAAAGTAGCCCTGGCGGAATAGCATTGTAGCATAGCGTCAAGGACGGGTGATGTCACGCAGACAGTTCCCCCTCCCTGCCGGCTCCCATATGTCCAATGTAACAGTATCTGGGGCTTAGCCCGAGACGAGACAGTGACTAAGCGTGTTGTGCGTTGCACTCTTCCTTGGACATTCGCGTGTGTTTGTGTACAAGTGCAGTGGAATATTATCAGCATGATGTTAACTCTAATTTATTTATGACTTTTTTTAGTAGGTACCATCAGTATTTTCGGTAAGTTTACAATGAATTTAAATCACATGGACAGTTTACTTCGAACACAGTTTTCGACGTTGCCATTGGAGCTAAAAAAGCAAATTAAAGAGTTAGGCCCACATCAGCCCAAAGATTTTAAGCTTGTTGTAACTTACCCAAAGCAAAACAGAAGCTTTTGTACCTCGTGGTTCGATAAAAAGCCGTGGTTAACTCCAAGCATTGAAAAACAAGCATTATTTTGTTTTTATTGCTTATGTTTTAATAATAATAATCATAAGGGCAATGATGATCTTTGGACAAAAATTGGCTGTAAGGACCTTAAACACTTAAGTGAGAAAATAAAAAAACATGAGGAAAGTAACACTCATTTGACTAATGCAATTAAATATAAAACATTAGGTACTGTTAATGTGGCAGCTCAAATTGACAATCATTTTAAAATATCAATTGAAAAACATAATCAACAAGTAACAAAAACTAGGCATGTCCTCAGTAGGTTAATAGATTGCTTAACATTTTCTGCAGTACACGAAATAGGCCTTAGGGGACACACAGAGACAAACGACTCTTTTAACCGTGGAAATTTTTTGGACTTGGTATCAATGATGGCCGACATGGACAGTGTTCTTTTAGATCATTTAAATAGTTCATCTGTAGCAAAATATACATCTCACGATATTCAAAATGAATTATTGGACTGTATGTATAGCGTTTATTTAGAAGAACTCAAAAATGACATTAACAATGCCGATTTCGTATCCATTCAAGCTGACGAGACCACAGACATCACATGCAAAAGCCAATTTGTAATTGTGTTTCGTTTCATTAAAGGGAAAAGTATTGTTGAGAGATTTGTTAGTTTTGTTGAAGTGCATGACCGTACCGGTCGCGGCCTTTTTGAAGTTTTAAAAAGTAAATTAGAAGAATATAAGCTTGAGGACAAACTCATCGCACAAGCTTATGACGGTACTAATACTATGAGTGGACATACTGGAAGCGTTCAAGCTTTAATGCAAACTGTTTTTAAAAATGCTAAGTTCGTACATTGCTACGCTCACCAGCTGAACCTAGTTATAAAAAATGCCTGCTCTAATATAAAACCGGTTAAGTTATTTTTTGCTAACATTACTGGATTTTCCAGTTTTTTTTCGGTTTCCCCAAAACATAGTGATATGCTTAGGGAAATATGTGATAAAACTTTGCCAACTGTGCCTCAAACGCGATGGAATTTTCACTCGCGACTAGTAAGCCCGGTGAAATGCCTCAGAGAAAAACTGATTGAATGTTTTGAACAAATAGAAGAAGGAGAAGGTTGGGATGATGTTACAACTCGAGAAGCCGTTGGCTTGAAGCATCTCCTACAAAACGAGGAGTTTGTTTTTTTCCTTGACTTCTTTTACGATGTTATGTTAAATGTTGATATTATGTATAATACAATGCAGAAGAAATCTTCAAATAGTGTAACAGTCAGCAATTCATTTGATCATTTTGAGAAAGCAATTAGTGAAATTAGAAAAAACACAGACAAATATATTAAGAAAAACACTTTGTCGGAGCTCGCTCCCCCACCCAAACGTAAAAGACATAATGAAAATCTCCCTGTTGTGGCGAAGGAGGTTTGTGATACAGTGTTAACCCAACTTAGTAACTCCGGTTTAGTCGGTTTAGTAACTCCGACATATTTAGCAGTTTTTCTGTTGTGGACCCAAAACTTTTTTTTCCTACAGGAAAGAATTTCCCGTAACAACAATAGAGACATTTTCTGAAAACTATACCGGATTGGTAATTAAAGAAAAGCTAAAAAGTGAACTCTCAGTAATTTACAAAAATGACGCTTTTAATCAAATTGAACGTGTAAGTGAACTGTACAGCTTTTTTGTTGAGAAAGATTTAAAAGAATCTTTTACTGAAACTTTTAAAGCTCTTCAAATAACCATTACAACCCCCGTAGCAACAGCGGAAGCAGAAAGATGTTTAATTACATTAAAAAGAGTGAAATCATTTCTAAGAAATACAATGGGTCAGGACCGCTTGAATGCTTTAGCAGCGTGTTCAATTCACAAAGAAGTTATTTCCACTATTCCTAACTTCCACACTAGAGTTATAGACTTATTCGCTAACAGGAAAGAGAGACGAGCCCAGCTACTTTATAAATAGAAGATTGGCTGTACCTTGTACGAACAGGATTAGATTTTAAAGGTATGTTATTGTAATTAATATTAATTTTTATTTAGTTAATTATTTTGTTATCTACTGTTATGCTTCAAAACTAATATTTATTGTGGAAACATGGGTTTACTTTAGGTTTAATCCTAGTTGGTATTTTAAACAAATTTAATTTTAATTGAATTCTTTGTGCATACAAACAAACGGCATAGTCACGCGTACATATTTTTAAGAGTTATTAAGCTGAAACACTTATTTAATCAAAAAATTATAACAGTTAGTACAAGGAAGAATTTAAGGTATTTATGCATTCGCATTGGACAGGGTATGTGACGCGCCGGAAACGTGTGTTATTTAGACGCTTGCCGCGTTCAGGTGCTCCCCTGTAGAGGTCATTGCTCTAACACGATAAGCCAGCCACTACTAGGCCAAGGTCACCACTAGTAGCCCACCCAGTTAAAATGACTGCGCGCCGCCCCTGGACGCTAACTTTTCCCTCGTTTTCTCTTTTTTTATACAAATTTTATTCACATCTGTCCTTGGCCAATTCTCCCGTTATTTTATTTTTTTAAGTGTGTATGCGCGTTTGCTCCTTCAAAGCTAAAGTCCCGTTTTCCTTTGTTTTTTCTTGTACTCTTCCCTTGGTACCGTTAGATTCCAACCTTCCCAAGCTGCATCTGGCATCCTACATTTTCTCCAATATGAATTGCTTTTTTAACTGTTATTATTAATATTTTATTTTACATGAATTAATTAACTATTTATCTTTTGATATCATTAATCATAATTATCATAAATGATTAGATTGATATCGTTACAATATATATATGGACCTATTTGGGTAAAAATCGGGGACCTTATGAAAAACAAAAATTGTTACATTACTTTAAATGTAATTTTGTATACTGTCTCAACCTTATAACAAATTATTAGTATAATAATTAATGTAATTAAACATGTTTGTTCCATTAGCAATGATATAAATTAGGTAATTATCGGTTCTACCTCGTCCTCAAATTTTTTTATAAAAAATTATGAAAATGTAAAGTATTTAGGCCTACCTTGTAGGCAAAGGATCAGATCATATTATTTGTTGGAAGAAACGTTCAAGTCCAAAAATGCATTAGTTTAGTAGAAAATGAGATTTATAAAAGTACGAAATCTAGCTACGTAGATTAGGAATGCCAACGTTAATACTAATGACTATGCTCATCAAGTCAAAACTAGCTAAAGAACTAGTACTAGCAACATAAGTAGAAGTTGAAGTATAAGATTCGGGTGCAATCAACTTTCTTGAAGATATGTAGCAGCTTAAGTTGAGAGGTTTTTTTAATTTTTTTCAATTATTTCAAAGGATAAAACTCGTCACATAATCAACATAATTTAACTTAGAGTATAACAGTACAAATAACATCTGAGACTAATAAATAAGAAGAAATAAAATTAGGGTAAAATAAAAAAGCCAAAGCCTCTATCGAATGAATTAGTAAATATACGCCCAGCTGATATTTGTAATCGCGATTAGAAACAAAATTTAACCATTTAAATAACAACTAATTAACTCATAAATTGAATTATTATAAACAATATGAATTTAAAAGTATATCAGTATAATCAAAAATTGCCTAATATCCAGAAAAGGTATAAAATACCAGGACTATATACAACAGCGGAAGACGATCGGCACATCAACAAACGATGCAGAGAAGAGATCCCTCCGCAACGAAGCAAAACCCACTTAGATATGAAAATTAACATTAACATTGTAGCATTCGACATAGCAAGAAGCCAAAAATTCCACCTCCAAAGTTTTTTATAATTAATAAGTGTTTTTTTAGTTTTTTTTTATACAGTGAATAAAAGTAGTGCAAATACAGAAATTGGTATATTCTGTCTAATAACAGTTAAACGTTTTCTTTTTTTTTATCAATTTAAAAGGAACCTTATTAAAGGCCTAGAACTATTAAGTAACCATTATAAGAACTTGAATATTAAAATTTTTTTTTCAAAATTTAATAAACTTTTACTACAATTTATATATGCGTTTTTAAAAATAAAATAATACAATCATCCCAGCCGAGTGCCTATCCCGAGATTAATTGAACTAATTAAAATATATTTCTAAATATAAATTTACTATATAGACTGAGCTAAGCCTAGAGGCATTTGAATTGAACATTTATTTCAATTGTAATTACTAAAGATCAAAGACTAATTAAAAATATTTCAAATATGATTTTGTATTATAATAATTAATAAATAACTGTTTAAAGTGATATTGTTAACTAATCTCTAGTTTTTCATTTTAATAATTTTAGACTTAGAATTTTAAAAAAATTATTCATAAGTAAAAATTTGTTATAAGAGTGAAAAACAAAATAAGAACACAAGAGTTCTGTAGGCTTAAGAAAAATGTTTATGAAAATTCCTAACCTATGTTCCTACCAAATTTTTGCACAAAGTAATATATTAGTTAACGATTGTAACTATGAACTATATACAACCAAAAATACTATAAACATGTTCTATATACTGAAACTAAAAACTGGGAAAAGTTTAAATACAACTGCAATTACAATTCTCACTTCCACTGAACTAACTAATGATAGCTAATTATGCACGAATGGCTACCATCTTATGAAACGTCACAATATGGCAATCGACTCTTCTAGAATAGACCATGGAGTAGATCAGATCTTCTTAAAGATTCGGATCAATCAATTTAGTTTAAATTATAAAATAGTGGTTCTGCGGATCATATTCCCATAACATAATACAACGATTTATAAAAAAAAAAACGACTGTGCAAGACCAGTTAATTTAAAGAACAAGATTCACAGTGGAGTGTGAACAGTTCAATACGAATCATCAATCAGACCAATGACCATGCTGAAGTAGTAGAGAGAGTAGAAGAGTCTTTAGAAACGTAGATATAGAACGGGTCCATTCAGTTCATCAACCTGTTTATAGTAAATACTTACATAGTAAGTCTTACTTTATTACCATATTAAATAGTGAAGTATAAGTAACTACTTAAATTTCACATATATGTATGTTCTATTCTGATCAATGAATGCAAACTTTTAAATTGCTTATTTTAAACAGAAATAATGGATTTTCATACTTGAAAATGGTCTTCCAAGCTTAAGGATGATCCAATTGATTCATAATGAGGTATGTAAAACATGAATTCATAAAATTTCTATATTAAATCGCAATGCAGTATCAACTGGACATTTACCCATTTAGTGACTCGATGAACATAGTCATTAGTTAATATAGTAATTAGTTAATATTTACCTTGACAGACCTAGTAAGGTCAATATTTATATAGCTTAATGTTCATTGTTTGGTGTCCAAGTCACTTTGTATAATATAATGAGTAATAAATTAATTTATATTACCTTTATAGTTCCGTCATGTGACTTTGAGTTTGTCTTTATTACAAAGACGCGTTGCTTTTAACATTTTTTTACATGCACACGGTTTCATGGTTCGCGAACTACATATACGTTAAAATCAACGTATATGTGTATTTATTTAATTGTGTGTATAGTGTCAATGTTTTGTGATGTTTAATGTTTTAACGACCTCTACGGAGTGAAATTACTGAAGATGGAGATACGTCTCCGAAACGCGTCTTTGTAAAAAAGACAAACTCAAAGTCACATGACGGAACTATAAAGGTAATATAAATTAATTTAATACTCATTATATTTATATAGCTGTAGTAAGGTAGGCTAAATATACATATAATTTAAGGTAATTGTTTACTGTAAGTGCAACCAGTCTTTTTGGCGAATTTTTAAAAAATCATGTTCTATATACCTTATTTATTAATAATAAAATAATCTAATCTAACCTAACTTTTTCACGGAAAAAAAACAACATAATTTAAATTTTTCTACCGGTACGTTAAAGTCTATTAGGTGAATAAAATATAAAATATAATAAAATATTAGGTGAAAATAATAGGGCGTTAAAATAGGTTTGTACACAATTTTTTATCTTACAATGTCAATTTGCAAAAAAAAAAGAAGAAATTTTGCGTATATTCCCAAGCAGTCAGCCATTCACATACTTACCGCGGGCTCAATGTTGCTTGATATAAGTGATCTATAAATCCATTGAATTCTGTAGTTTTGAAATCGTGATTTTTCGGTGAAAAAGTTAGCTCTGTGTTGAAAACTTATTTATTATTAATAAATTAGATATGTAGAGCATGGATTTTAAGAAATCGCCAAATAGACTGGGTGTAGTTACAGTAAACAATTACCTATAAATATATATATTTACCTTCCTACACCTGTACTTAACTAGGTTTGGTTAGGTACACGATTGACAGTATTTGTCATCTAGTGTGACAGTTCTTTAAACAGACCTATTTTCGTGGATGAACATAAACATCGAGGAATGAAACAATAAAAAGAATCACGATTTCTCAAATGTAGTAACGTAAGGAGCCAAACTAACATTATAAGGCCTGTAAATCGTCATTTTAAATTGCTAGTTTTCAAAAGAAATAATGGATTTTGATAATTCAGAAGTGAAATATGTATAAAAGGATGATATAATTGTTGCAAAAAGAGATAGGAAGAATATGAATTCGTAAATATGCAGGAAACATGTCCGATCAATTTTAAGTCCAAAATCTCAGCATTTCGCTATCAAAATTGTATTTTTTCGATACTTTCGATCATTCTGAACAAAACTAGCCACTTTTTATGTTCCCCCAATTCATTATTTCTGCCCGAAAACAGCGATTTAAAATGACTGTTTTATGGCATTTTTAGGGGTAAATATTGGTTGTTGATCGTCCTTCGATTTTTCTATAAAAAATCATAAAAGTATTTATCTTCTAATCAAAAGATTAGATCATATTATGTGGCGCAATAAAAATTTCAAGTCCTAAAATACATTACTTTCGTAGAAAATGAGATCTAAAAAAGTACGAATACAGCTACGTAGGTTATGATTGCCAAAGTTATTACCAATTACTACGTTCATCAACTCACTGATCACGTGTTCTATTAAGTCTACTAGGTGACTATATATATTTATTATAGCTTATTATTATAACGTTGTATGATTGAAGAACCATGTCTACTATTACTATGGCAATGCAAATTGAGTTTCATTGCTATTTACTGTATGAAAGTAAAAAGATACGTAAAATGGTGTCTACATATTGTAAAGTGTTTCTTTTTGATCTAGGACCTTGCGTTATATAATTTACATCTCTTTGGTCTTCAGGTATAATATAGCCATCTGACTTGACCTTATATTATGTAATTTACATCTTTATTAGGTCGTCAGATATAATATATATTATATATAGCCACTTGACTTGACCTTGCGTTATGTATTTACGACTTTATTAGGACTAGTGAGGTAGCTATTATATATATATATATATATATATATATATATATAGCCACCTGACTTGACCGTGTGTTATGTAATTTACGTCTTTATTAGGTTGTCAGATAGATATATATAATATATATAGCCACCTGACTTGACATTGCCTATATAATTTATGTCCCATTTTGTAAGTTACGCAACTTAGAGGCTACAATTGTGAAGTCGATTTCAATACTTTAATATTTCTATTTTCTAATAAACTAATGTATTTTCTGACTTTAAAAGAGTCTTACGAAATTTAAATAATCTAATTGTTTTAAAATAAGGTAGTCATAACACATACACTAACTTCACTAACGTAGTCATATATATATATTAAAACTGGCTTTTAGTAATTAGACTTTAACCTAACAACTGTATTCTCTTGTTATCTATATATTATTTAACAGTGAAGATATGCATATTGGGATTTGAAATATTTATTGTGCTGTATAATATGATCGACCCTTTGAATACAAACTAAATACTTTTTTTATTGAAAAATAGAAGGACGATCTACAACAGATATTTACCTTTTGAGGTTATTTCGACACATATTAAAATCATTAAAAGTAAAATCTGTCGGTTTTTTTTATTCCGCATAGAAAATAGTTCTGTTTTACGACTTGTCACTATGAACAACTGTCAAACTACATATCATTTAGTATCAATCATGTCGTATAATAAGTTTGAAGTACTAAGGTTAGGGAAAGTAACTATATGGTTACCTAACAAGACCTAGCTAAAGAACTACAGATCAAGGAGGGATATCTATATGTTTACCTTAATTAACCTAGAGTTCTTGTACTAGATATGAGTTTCAGAGACCTAGTCATCATGAATCTTAGATCATAGAGGCTTAGTAATATCAACCTGCATTAGTGAATGAAGTGCGCATAAGCTCCACAAATGAATTCCATATAGCTACACTAAAGAATATGTAACAAATTGTACAATTTCTATGATTGTGAAGTAAATAATTAATTGTGAGAGATGAATAACCACTAGTTTTGTTCAGAATGATTGTCGAAAAAAAAAATTTCAAGACGAATTGCCGATATTTCGCATATTAGACATGTCTCCTGCATATTTACCAAAAACGAACTATCTAGAGAGCAAGGACAGGATCACTACATATTTACCGCTATTTGTTAGAAAAGCAATGGTATCTATCTGAAAAATTAAACTTAATCCTCTCCCAGTACCACATGTATACCACCTCTCTTAATATGTTATAAAAATGTATATTGCATATTTACCCTTCATTCCTAATCTCTTGCTAATCATGGTCCATAATTTGTTGGCCGCTTTTACATGGTCACTAGTGTATGCATTATATTTCCAAAGCAAAGGTCGGCTTTGTACAAGCCTAATTAATCTACGTCTTTCCGTATTCATGTTTACAGGCATCCTAGTTTAATCCAACTGAAATTTAAGTTAAATACTATTTAAATAAATAACCTACTTTTGTTAATCGAACAAAATAGACAAACAATAACAAAACAACATTTAATATTCCGTACAAACAGATCACATCTAACACAAAACTTGTGAAATGTGAACAGATTGAAGATGTGTCTTCGTCTTCGTGTTGGTTTAAGTACTGTTGACTGTGTACTGTGTAGACTGTTGTAGAGTGTAGCGTCTGGCGGTCTGGTAGGGAATTTGTAACTCATCCCCTTAAGAGTTTGTTAAGGTGAGGACTATCTTATACAAAATGATTAAGGAAGCATTAATGTTATCTTTATAATTTTTTTACTAATAAAAATGAAATATATGTAAATTATTTAAATTTGGTGACGTTACTATGCAGTTCTTCTAGTATCTTTACCAACAGAAAGACGAATTGCTACTATCCAGCTAGACAATTATGTAGCTACTTTAAGTTGCCATATTATGTTTCTATAGTAAAGGCTCAGCGCTCAGCTCCAACTCCCCCATATTGGATTCATCTATCATAAAAATAATGCTACTTTTGCTTTTGAGCAGTTGTAGTGATGTCAATTTTCATCTCAGAATTATCGTTAAAAGATCATTTTAATGATCACGTGAACGCGGATGTATCCCTTTTTTAAAAATTGGGTTATAATCTTTAGTGGTTGAACAAATAGAAGGGACATTTGTAAATCGATTTTCTATTTCACAAGTTTTTTTGTGAGTCAAAAATAATATTTTCGAAAAATTTAAAATAGGAAAACACTCAGTGTTTTATTATCTATTACAATAAATAATGCCGAAAAGTCTAACTTAAAAAGTAAGGCACATGCAGATATAAGAGATTAAATGAAAAAATATACCCATGGGTACAAAAACCTCACGTGGTTTAATAGAAAACTACTCAGACTCAGACACTCAGACGCTGAGAAATAATGGTTGGGTCAATAATCGAAGTCTAGTTTTGTTTTCGAATCCCTTTTGAGGTCCCCTGAGTCCAAAAAAGTGGCTTTTAGAATATTGTCTGCCTGTTGTAAGTTCTACAGATCAAACGCGTGGACCGAATTTAATCAAATTTGTTATGTGGCCATATTTTGGTATTATCTCAACATTTTTGTTTATTTTAAAATTTATTCATAACTCAAACTTAAAGAGTATGTAACTTTGCTGCCATAACAAAAACACAAAATTACGATTTTCTCATAATCTGATCAAAGATTTTCTTCTAAAAATTGTGCGAATGTGTAGCCTCTGTCTAGAGATCAAACAAAACGTATTGATTGTCATCTCTCCTAAAATACAGTTTCGTGAGATAAATCAATAATCAGTCATGGATCCATAGACTTTGTTCAGATTTTATTGGAATATGAAAATTAATACCCCAAATCCGTGTGGTAAATAGCAAGTAAAAAAGTACATTTTTTTAAGTATAATTGACAAAAAACAAAATTAACCTTGGCCGCCGTCATTAAAACCTTGATGTTTACCAAATACAGTTTACGGATGTGTTTATGGTACAAGTGAAGCAAGATTTGACCCTTATTGAAATATAGGCCTATAACTATTTTTTCATAGCCATCGTTCATAGTTCTTATTATTATTTTTTATTGTAGGCCTATAAACTAACCTAACTATAATTATTTATGGTGAGGATTTGTTTTTGTTGGTTTTTATTTGGTTTTACGGACGGAAGAAGACGAATTTTGTCTAATGATTTTTATACCATATTTATTATTTAATGTCAATAACAATATTTGCACCTTATTATTCTTTTACACTCGTTCATAAATTTAATAATTAGCAGTACAATAAAATGTAGTATCACTATTTAATATTTCTCTCTCAAAAGCTCATTAGATGCATACTATAACAACCAAAAAATTTAATTGGTGGGTTATAAACCAAAAAATATTATAAATATATTAATAATTATTTTATTAGTTTATTTGATATAGAATGGGAGAACTTATTTGGTTAGCTTTATGAGCAATTGACTTTACAAATAAATGACTCCACATTAATTTTATGGTACAATAATTTTATCATTTATTAATAATCAATTAATAATTTAATGTTCATTTACAATCTTAAAAAAAATTCATCAAAAGACATTGTTACATTCTCATAGAATTTTGTTGGTTAGATTTTCAGACATATTGGAACACATACAATAAATTGTTTTTATTAATCTGCCTAGGCTTAGCTCAGTATTTAGCAACAAGAAAATACAATAGTTTGATCTATGACTTTATGGTTGCTGGGTTTAGTTACAAATTTTTTTTTTTAAATATTATAAATGTATCTCGGGTTTGGGGTTATCGTGCTGGCTATTCTAAAATAGTCTATTATATATACGCATTTTATATAAAAAAAATTAATACTCTGCATAAAATTTTATGATGAAGAAATTGTGATTTCTTATTTAAGATTTTGCCTGTGGGCTAGGCTTGTTCAGATAGAGTATTTCCTTAGAATTTATCTAATAATTTGTTATTTGTTCACAGTTTCTTTATTGATTTAATATTAAAATAAGTTTCATATTACCAGATTTCACTGTTCTTTAACCACTGACACTGTATTTTCTATTTAAAATGTTAAAATAACTTCACCCACGCTTAACACATCTTTACCGTATAGACGCCGGGACGCTTCTCTTTTCGCGGTTTCGTCTCCTTTTAAAATTCCTTTTGATCGCCATTAGCGTGTTGTGATTGGCTGCTGATTATCACGTGGTCTTCCGGCTTGATTTCATTTCTCCACTTGCCGAGTGCAGGCTGTGTCTTTGCATATAATGTACACTCCTTCTATTTGATATCTCGTTTTGGATTTATTAGTTCGTTTGTTTAAACATATTCAAATATCTAGATCAGGTTTTTAGTTACAAATTGGCTTTACTTTACGTTAATTGAAAATTAATATGAAACTCAAATAGTTTATTGTACTACTCCACGTACTTTGCAATCTGTTTTCCTACATATAAAATGAACAGCTGTTGTTTTAAGACGGCTCTTCTAGGAATTAGGAAATCTAATATTTATCGTATTTCTAATTTACAATTTTTGTAGGGATACATTATTCTAATGTGTTTGCTCATTTTTGGATGAATGTATAAGTAAAATTTACTGATTACTGAAAATAATGCTTTTGGAAATGGTTCTATTAAAAGTGATTGGTTCACATATACATATCTTAGAGTCCAATTATTTCATCTAGCCTATTTGTAGGTTAGGCCTAGTTTACACAATTTGTTGTTAATATACTATTCTAATTACATCAGTTTACTTGTGGTGGTGGTTACATTTTATTATTCTTTTTAATGGTTTGGGTAGTTTGTAATGGATATTTATTCATTATAATAGTACCATTATAATTCTTAACCTCTGTCATGTCACAAATAAAATACTGTACATCATAAATAATTCCAAGTATTAACAATTTAAAAAATTGAATGCCAATGCTTCAAAATGGGGTATTTTCAACATATTTCTAACTATTAATGTTTTTTTTTGCAAAACAGGTAAAAAGCAATAGACTTTTTTTATGTTAGCATTTTAGAAAAATGCAGGATCACTTGCTTTTTATTGTAACAAATGTTAATATTTTATGTAGACAAAGTTATTTATACTGGTACTGGTAGACTTGTTGAAATGTCACCTTCAAATTGATGTAAATGTCAATAGGATAGTGTGTGATCTGTAAGTCACAGGGTGTGATAATGAAAGCCATATTTCTGCTCGCGATGGCTGGTGAGAGCTGACTGGCAGGTTCTTACCACCCAACGTTCTCGGTGCCCTGCTCGTTTTTGCTTCATTGAGAGCTCAATCCATATATATTTCATCCCAGGACAATCCCGAGGGACCTTGGAGCATTCAAAGGCTAGAAGTCAGTTTTTAGACTCTTTTCTTCCTTTTTTTTAATAAGCCAATGATGATGATTGAGAGGTTTATCTTTTTTAAACCACATGAAAAGGTAAATAAAGCAAAAGTCAGTCTTTTTTTTTTAACATGACCAATTTTTTTTAGATCGAAAACAAAAATTAAATTATTGCTGTTATACATTGTTGAAGAAATAGTAATGAGATTTAAAAAAAACAGAAAATTTTCTTCGAATTATTTCTCTTTTAATTTTTGATTGTTTTTAACGAACCATTTTTAAGTAATTGGACAAATTTTTAGGTCAAACATCGGCGTATTTTAAACAAGATAAATATTGGAATTTCTATGGCCATAAAATGGTCTAAACCATTTCTTTAAATGGTCTACATTTTATTGTATGGAGACGTGTAAATAGCCGATTTAACCCTAGAACACTACTCATTTGTAAAAATTACGACCCACCCTTTGTAAAATTCAGAGAACTCGTAGACAAAAGACAGACAAGCTCTGTCTTTTTGTTTACCTTTCTGCCATTGTGAATAGAGGCCAGTGTCTCTTCGGCTAAACTCAAGGTTGAACCGTTATCACCGTACTCAAATAAAAAAGTGACAAGGTGTTTGCGTAACTTTGAAATAAATGAGATATTTGTATAATTAGTAAATTAGGCATTATTTTCCCTTTTAACTTGAAACATACGATTTTGTTTAGTTCAGTATCTTGTTTATCTGTGTATATTAAGAAAATAATTGTTAAAATGGAATTGGTTTTTGTTTAAAAAATACCCTTTGTAAAAATTGCAGTCTGATAAAAATAATTCAGACCTTGTTCGATATTGCGGTTGGTTTGACAACTGTGGTAAAAGCGGATGGTTCAGTAATTTAATTTAAATTGGGAAGAAGACTGAATTGAAAAATGCATGAATAGGTTAATTGACATTTTGAAATTTTTAATAACTAATAAAATGGTTTTGATTAATTTGCTGTCATGTTTAGTTAAACCTAATGTCACAGTACCTTGTAGAGGCGGCGTTCCTTTCTTCGTAATGTCCTGGCGTTAAGACTGCCCGTGTGCACACGCGAGAACAGCTGCTCTAAACGCACAAAACTAAGTACAATTTAAATTATAAACACAAACAAAAAAAAACACTTGAGTTCTTCTTATTAACTAAACATGACAATTGTTTCTGAGTCATAAATAATTGAATTGTGTCAAAATGCGTATAAAATAAAGAAACTGAAAATGCGGAATTGTATGCGGATGAAGAAGTACCGTTAAGCTACCTGTTTGAGGTTGAAACTTGGACTGCTGATATGAGACAAAGGATACCCCAAATCAGCTGGAGATCTCAGACTTCCGGTTGAAACGGTATAATATTGAAACTGAACTTTAAACTGTAGATATACTGAACAGACCTGGTGGGAAGAAGCCGACATTATGAATGCCGAGTTGACGCGGAATGGAGCATGGCCAGTACAGCTGGCCAACCGACCGCCGGAACCAATTTATGCGGAAAGAATTCCGAGTGGCTGCTGACTGCGTTGTGGCCACTCCTACTGGCCTTCCGATCGCAAAGGGTTGAAATATAGGAACGTAATTGATATAAATGATAAATTATATGAACCGTTCTCATACATATCCAATTAAAAAAAATAAATTATCAAAAATAAAAAGAGTTAATCACTAAACACACTATTTACAAAATAAACCACTTATTTTTAAAACTGTCCTATTGAAACACATAGTCACGTAATTTTAATAAACTGATAGTTATTTATATAAATGACAAAGTGGATAAACATTTCTTATACAAATTAATACATCATACAATATCAAATAATAAGAGCTACTCACTCATCTCTTCCTCTCTGTCACTTCTAGCTTCTACACCTGCACATCTGACACAAGTAAATGAAGTATGCTCTCGGCAAATAAAAATTTTACATTGAGCACATGATATTTTGGACTTTCGATTTTTCTTTCGGTCACAGAATGCACAACATCCTTGAACTTCTACTTCACGTCTTCTATTTGGCCTATCTTCTTCCTTTCCCATAAGTTGCCTCAGCCTGAATCTTACGTCTTGCTGGAGGCTTCTCACAGTCAAACGTTGTTCTAATAAATCTTTGCACAGATCCATGGATAAACTTTTCAAAAATTCTCGGCGATTTAATTTTTCATTTCCTACGTTTGTTGTAAGGATAATATATGCATTTATACCTGCTGTGTTCAAAAGGGAGTAAAAGATTGTGAAGCTCCACCGGTTACTTGTCCTGGATACTGAGTAGGTGCATTCATTTCGTCATGTACGTCTACCCCACCTTTGGTTAAATTGTAGAAAGTTAAGATCTCAGGTTTGCAAGCTTCTCCTGAACTAGCACCAATAGTATCACAGTTATTACGATTCGTTGAAACTAACAATACTACCTTGTTATTCTTAGGAACATAGGAAAACATTGTTGTGTCTTCTTGGAATCCAAAAATGGTGCTGTTCAAATGTCTTGACTTAGATTCCAAAAACAAAGGTGGAATTTCCTTTTTATTATTATTATTTTTTATTGTTCTTACCAGGGTTAAGTTGTGGCTCTTGAGAAGTTCTTCAGCAAGGGGCATGGACGTATACCAATTATTTTCAGTTGTGATATTACGTCCACTCCTTGACAGAGGTCTAATCAATCTTAGAACTATTTCTTTTCCACTGTTGTCCACTTCATAGCGCCCGTTAGGTTGTTTGCCTGGGTAAATTTCCATATTATAAGCATAGAAGGTTCGAGCATCTGCTAAAACAAACAGTTTCAAACCATACTTAGCGGGCCTTTTGGGTATATATTGTCTAAATTGACAGCTACCACGAAATGCCTCCAAAAACTCATCAATAGTGACATATTCACTAGGGCAGTAGTTGCCTATTCATTTAGCAACAAAACTTTCGAATATTTCTCTGATAGGTGCTAACCTATCTTCTTTTCTTCTTTCTTCACGGTCAGTAATATTATCAAATCGTAGAGCACGCAATAAAAATGTAAACCTACTTATAATATTGACATGGTTAGTCTGAACCTTTCAACACTTGTGCCATCACTGGCCCACAAATCTTTCAAATTGGTATGATTACCTTTTATCGTACCTGCCAAGTAGAGAAGCCCAATTACGGCTTTTAGTTCTGTAATATCCATGTCCTTAGCGTCTCTCTCATGGGAAAAATTGATTCTATTATCTCTGATCCAAATATTTGTGTAGTCTACTATCTTCAGAAGGTCTTCTTCTGGAAATAATAAATGCCATGCTTCAATCAGAGTCGTCACATGTTTTGCTTGACGGATTGGTCCCGTTAAATGTGTCACTATGTTTCTCCTTTGACGACGCCCTCACCTGGATTTGATTTTGGAAAGTAATTCCAGTTGGAAGTTTGATCTTTTACAATGTATTGTAGTTGGGAATTAGGGACTACATTTCCATTCCCAACCTGCCTTTCAATTTGTTCCTCGATCATTTCTTCTTCTCCAGATTGACTAGTATCAGAGCTATGATCACTTACGAATACATTGTCCTCCTCATCGTCGTCCTGTTCACCTTCAAAATCAGTATTTACGTTTTCATCAGGAAAAAGTCTACGTATTACTATGTCTCTTTCTAATCGAAGTGATTCGTTTATATCAGGATCCTTCTCTACACTGTCTAATAATCTCAAAATACGATTTTCTTCGTTCCTTTCCATTTACGGACACAAAATTGTTAGTTTCTTGTTCAAAAACACATTACGTTATCACTCACAGAATCGCACACGGAATATTGCACCGCAGCGGAATAAAATACTTCCTATCGACACAGTAGGTGCTGGCAAACTGAAACTGGTGTTAGTGGCGGGAGAGGGATGTCACAAGGAACAAAGTCATGGCTGATCTTGAGAGTACGACATGCCCCTCATCAGTTGTGCCAACTTATATTGACCTGCGGTTCTTTCCCCGCCATGCGAGTTCTCCCGGGTTAAACATTATTTGTGAAGTGGGACTTAATAATTTCATTAAAAATTGGCCATGGTTGTGTAAACCTTGTTTAAGGAAAGAATCAAATTAGAAGTTATAACTCATTTCGGAGTATTTATCGTGTCAAACCATTGAGTCAATGTTATTAATTAGAATAGTAGTGAGATGTTCAGTATCAACTAAAATATTTGCTAATCCTCTGCATACCTTGCAAGTCCATTCTTACCACAGCAGTACTGTATGGTACCAATAAAGCTAATAATTAATTGATCAAAAACTTGTTCAAAGACGGTACAATGAAACCAAATTCAAACATTTTCATCCTGCACAATCTCAGAATATTAAAATGTGCATGAAATTGCTTTATCCATCAAGATAGAAGTGGCATAGGTTTGAACAAAAATTAAAAACAACAGATTCCTCCAAAACTAATTTTGTTGTGTATCACATCATTATTAGACCATGGAAAAAATTGAACATTAAATATCACAATGAAATTAGTTTTACCTTTTTGGCTGTAGAGACAGCTATCAATACTTTGTTGTATATATATATATATAACAAAAACTTATATATACAACAGTAAGCCAAAAACTTATATATTATTATGTGGTGTAAAGCCAAAAACTTCTGAAAGTATAAAATGAAATGTTATATAGACATGAAATAAAGACATTTTATAATTAAAATCAATATATATACATTTCATTTTATACTTTCAGAAGTTTTTGGCTTTACACTTTAAATGTTTAATATAAATGTTGTAAAATATTTAAACTCATTGTAACATTATTGAAATGGAATTATCAAAAATGGTAAAGAAGAAATAGGTTAGTAAAAATGTTACAAATCATACATTTCGTAAGCATGTTTGGAAAAAGCGAAAACGTACCTACCCAATGGTCACAGTTCATTTAGGTATTTTCCAAATTATAGATAAACAATAATTATTGTTTGTTCGTTGTGATACTTAGAATATGTTGGTTTGATTAAATATTTAAAATCGCAGGTAATGTAGTGGGGAAGACTTTGAGTCAAATGCGTATCTGATGATTTTCAGTATTAAACAGAATAAATTTATAAATAATCAGATTTCCAAATATAAATAAATAATAATGTATAAATTTAAGATAATTTTTCAATAAGTGATTATTAATTGTGTGTTATGTGAAATGATATGATCGAACACTTTTTAGGAAGTGAATTAGATATTTGAATCCAATGGTGGTTAAGATTCTGCACACGCAGTTTAACCGGAATGAACAGGTTTTGGGATGGCACCATGTGATTTCGGTCTTTGTGTAGAGTTCGGAGCTGAAGGACCTGTAGAATGTAGCTCTCCGAGTTAACTATTCAAATTAAAAAATGCGTAAGAAACTGTTAATTCGAGAAAGAAATAGTGAACAGACAATGAAATAAGTTCATAGAACAGTATTTTTAGCAGTCTTTGGGCAGAGGTTGTGTAAGAGAGATGTGTTAAGTATAACTCACCGAGTGATCTATACAAAATGAAAAACGTGTTAAAAACTATTATTTTTGTTAAAGACATAGTGTACAAACATTCTTATAAATACTAATGACAATACTTTATGTTTTTGAAATCGCACTTGCTTGAAAATAAGAAAAAAACTAGATTGTTCAACTTTGAACATGTGCTTTGTGAATACGGACAATAGACTATTGCGTTTTACATGTTGTATGAACTATGTGTTTAAGAATCGTAACACGGACGTTAATGGAATCACAGGTGTAGTCAACATAAATTCAACGCTGAAAATGCAGGATCAGGAACAGTGAACGTTATGAACAATACGTTTCTACAGCTTGGTAAAACCGTGTTATATAACACGTTATATTCAAATCTGTAATTTTTATGTAATATGTTTTATGTTTCTTTTTTATTTTTATAGATGTAAATTCAATCAGTTTTAATTAAATAAGCTTATTAGTCCAAATACCAATCAGGTAATGGACATAATTAATTTTCTCTTTATATATTTTGTACTCAGACAAATGAGTAAATAATAATTTTAATATTTTAACTTCATGCGAGTAATTTTATACTTGCAAGTTGTCTTAAATAAATTCAATTCTTAATAATGAAAATAGACCTTTTTCAAAGGCATTAAGACTTAAATTCAAATAGGATGTTAGCTCTAATTGATGTTCATGATATGTTTCTTATGGTAAATGTTCATGTATAGATGTTTTGTTTGTCTAATAAATTCATGTTAAAATTTCAGTTACAAGTGTTTCTCATTTCAAACCAGGAATCACTGTGAGTACACTGAAAAAGGAGCCATGCCCTGAGATAAAAAATAATTAAACACTTAAATTCAAATAAACTTTTAAATTCATTTTCAAAATTGGTAAGCGAAAGCTTCCTGGCGCCCGTAAATGCTGAGCAAACTTTTTGATTCAATTGTAAAATCAAATTCAATTTCATTTTTTAAATTTTTTCTTTTTAAAGTAACTTTAACATAATATGAACTCTTAAAGGTTGTATTTTTTAATTGTTACAATTGTCGCACAACGTGTGGCTATTTTAATGTACGAAGTAGCTTTTCCCTTTCATGTATATTTTTTAATTGTTATATCGTGATTTAGCACATTGGTTTAAGTTATAAATCTTCAAATATCACCAAAATTTGATCAAAATCACTACTGTAACACTGATTTGAGTCTTTACATCAAAATTGTTAGAGCCAATTTTTTAAAAAATGGAATTTTTAGTTTTTAATCGCACCAGCTATTATAATTTGAGTTATAATTTTAAAAATTTCATATCCAGAGATAAGGGTACACACCAAATTTGATCCTACATTAGGAAAAAAAATCAAGGATCGTACTATACATATTGCATTCATCTACAGGTCACGTAAATATGTAATACGAGGTTCGATCCAAAAGTACCGAGTATGCATTTTTTAAAAATATACATACAAAATAAAAATTAGTTGTCACCAGACAGTTCAAAGTAGTCCACTATGTTGATACACCTATCCCAGAGAGATTTCAACGTTTTAAAGCATTTTTGGAAGTCACTGTCTCTCAATGTGTTCAAGACATCGGTCGTTACTTCCTCTACAGTGTCAAACCTTCATTCCTTGAGTCGCATCTTCGCTTAAGAAATAATAAGAATGCATACAGCGCTAAATGAAGTAAGTACAAGTAAGTAATTCAGTTCCCAAGATCAACTGGAGGAGCTATCTAACAGAGATTCATATTAACTAACTTTTCTCACCTACACAGATGCCTATTCCCTTCAACAAAACTAAAGTAACCCTCATACAAAAAATAACTTACATAAATTATTAATGCAATTTGTTTTTTATATTGTACTCACAAAAAAAATTTAGCTGGCCTAAAAATTTACTATCATCTTCTTTTTAATGTTCTATAATTAGAGTTCAAATAATACTTATAATTTTATTGATGGAAACTATTACTTTAAAAATTATAGTATATACTTTATCATTGATAAATTTAGAATCTATTGATTGTTCTAATCAAATGTACTATACAAAAATTGTTATATTTACTAGAAGCTTCTCAAACAATTACCTTACTCGAGCTATGTATGGTGGTGCATGGAGATAACTGGTAACTGGTAACTGGAACATGGCGATAAAATGTCTCAGTCTATAATTGTTGAACTGTGAGTGAAACAGAGATGCCTACTGTCACCCATCCTTTTTTTATGACGTTAGATTATACACTGTGTAGAATAAATAACTGACATTTAGGTAGTCAACTTAAGGAGCATGATTTTGCAGGTGATCTATATCTTCTTGAAAAAATCTTTCAGGATATGGAAGCAAAACTAAATGACCTAAAGGTGGAAGCTCAACAAATAGGATTAAAGGTAAACAAAATGGAGCTAAAGAAATATTGGATCAATCACAGAAACAACTCCAGATTGGCTCTGAATAAAGACAGATATGGAAAGAGTCGAGCATTGTTGCTATTTAGAGAGCATGGTTAGTCGAGAAGAGGAGGCAGATACAGATATGAGAAGCCGAATAAACAAAGCTAATTGTGTTTCTGCGCAGTCGATTTGGAAATCCAATTGCATTAATAGGAACAGAAAACTAAAGATTTTAAACTCTAATGTTCGATCAGTCCTTCTATATCAATATAAGATATGGAAAATGGAAAAAGGTGAGTATAGGCGTACACAGTCTGCAGACAATGGTCTATGAACTATCCTGGGAATATGGTAGTTCATCTAAGGTCATCTTTGGAGATAAAACAAGATCCAATGAAGGTTCAGATACTATGAAGGAAATTGAGATGGATATGTCACACACTACGAAACTTGCAAGAAGACATTGCAAGACAGGCACTGCATTGGAACACACAGGGAAGTTGGAGAAGAAAGAGGCAGAGAATTACATGGAGGTAAAGTATGGAAAGGGAATTGGCAGTTGTTAAACACAACCTGAGGCCAGACAAAAACCATGGAACAAGACAGAAGATGCTGGCGTTTCGTTGAGGCCCTATGTTCCACCCACAATGAATTATAGGAATTAAGTTACCTAAGTCTCAAGCAATTAATTAGTTTTTCATAGTTGTACTAATGGTTAAACAAAATAAAAAGCACCAAAAGTCTGAAGGTATGAAGTGGTCCAACTCTTATGCCATATCATGATTAATATGTGCATGCTTGTTTGTAGGTTAGAGTGAGGATAATAATAATTGTTGATAGAGAAAAGTATCACACATTACATTACATCAACACAATCACACTTATTTGGTATAATTTAATTGTTTGATACACAATTTTCATTATACCCTAAACAATAAGTAATTATATACATTATAATGTACATAATACAAATTTTATACAAAATTTACATTAATTCAGCCTTAAAAAAACATCTAGGAAAAACATTTACATTGTCATTTTCTGCAATTGTAATTTCAACTTAGCATTTTCCAACTCTAAATTCTCCATTCTTAATGAATGAATTTGTCTTTTATTACTTAGTTCAACTTCTTCTCTAATTATTTTTAATTTGTTTAATTTAATTTTTAAATCAATAAGTTCTGCTTCTTTCTTAATCATAGTTTTCAAATAATATATTCTTAATTTTACCTCCAACTCTGAATGTTTGGTCTTAAAATAACCCAATGTTGGTACTGTGTTGGCACTCTGCTGAGACATTGACTTTCTTGCATAGGTTGACAGAGTTGGATTTATATCACCGAAATCTGAAATCAAAATAATTATTTATTAAGAATATTAACATTAACACAATCGGGTCGGCACAGCTCGTCTTGTTAGAAACATTGGCCGACACAATCGGGTCAGCTGTGGGATTTTATAGGATTTAAGTAAATTGATCCGTGATGTTTATCAGTGGTCTTTGGGAACTTTTTAAAGAGTTATAATATGAGAAAACAATACTAAAAATGTTATTGAATGTTAATTTCGTCAACATATTTTTTAAATTTCAGTTATATATCATCTGCTAATAGACGATATTTTGCCGACCGATCGGGTCGGCACATTTTTTTTTTTTTTTTTAAGTTTTACATTATTTTTAGTGCTAAAATATGAATAAAACTTGAATCTAATTGTAATGTTTTTGTTAGGAGAGTAATAAATATAAAACCGTATATTGTCAGAATATTCTTTTAATTTGGCAACACGTTATATGCCTATCCTAAAAAATACTTTCAAATGAAATGAAGTTATTTATGGACAGTTAACATTACATTATTTGCTACAAAAAGCAGTAACAGGTGTTTTGTCATTAACAGTGAGTGCTAGACGGGGGAATTCCCGCATGCCTGTGTAACATCCAAATTCAAAACCTCAAATTCGTAATTAAATTCATTCACTCGTTTTCCACATATTCAACTTCCGTCCCTTGACTGATGCTGGCACCTGGCGACCTTGTCCAAAACTAAGCATCGCATGACATCTAAGTACAAAGTACAACGGCTGGACAGCCTATCTGCTCTAATACCCGTTGTCTAGTCTACCTGTAGTCACTCACAATGTTCTACATTCTTTCATAGCTACGTTAGATATAATTTTTTTTTTTGGTTCTCAAAATTTACTGCTCAGTTTTCAACGATATGTTAATCTACAGTTTGTGCGTTTTAGTTTCTAAAATGTTAAATAAATTTTTGTTTTCACGGCAGAAGCTCACGTGAACTGCGACAGGATTTTCCAGGTATTCAGCTTTACAGATTTTATCATATCTTAAATTTTGTTAACGTTTTAAAATAATTTGTTAATTATCATGTATTCTTTAAAATATGTATTTCATGTTTTATTTAATATTCTATTTTCTTTTGAAACTGAATGATTATAAAAATTTTCTTTTCTTAAAACATATTTTACAAAACCTTGCAAAGGCACATTTTAAGTTTTGAACAATTATGTGAAATTGGTGCAAACTAATGTTGAACATTAAATGATCAGAATATCTTATTGAACATGTCAAATATAAAACAATTAGAGAAATCTCTTCTAAAACAGAAAATTTCGTTTTACAGACTTTTGCAGATTTTTGCAAGTCTTATACAAGCTTTGTTTTAAACAAAACTAAATATATATAAATAGATTTATAATCATCTAAGAAGCTTTTAATTACAATCATAACGAATTTCTGTGATGCAATTAATTTTCTTTAATTTTGACAAATAACCAGATATTTTCTTCAGTAAAGAACATTAATGCTACAACATGTCTGATTTTGCACAGACGCTAAAAAACGTGTTTTTTTGCCATAGCTAATACGCTGGTAGAAGAAACCCAGCAATTCTTGCCTCATATTGCATAGACCAGCTAAAGATCTAAACATGTTTCGTCCTGTTTGCAAAACACGTTTTGTTCAACATACCTTCAGAGTTTCATGTGCACAAAAGTGATGTTAATAAAAAAACTGACTTTACAGAACTTTAACTAAACTCATATTGTATATGTTTTTCTTAAAGCTATCTTTTACATGTAGACTTGTGTAGTTATTTATAAATTATATAAAAAAATCATTGGGTGGAGCCTGCATGCAAACTTTCGGTCCTAACAACCTCCAAGAGGTTATTTTCTAAATTAATATAATTGACGTCAATTAAAAATTTCAATATTCAAAATTTAAATTTATTTTATTTTTTTTTTTATAATAAATTCTTGTATTTTAAAATATATAAATTTATTGGCCAATATAGCACTTAAGAAATTTATCAAACAAGTAATATTATGTAATTTTTAGTGTAGTGATGAACCTGATTACTATTGATATGAATTTTTGAATTTAAAACATCAAACTCTTTTATAATTTTTTTTTATTGTTAAATTCTGTAAATGTTTAAAAAAAAAAACTAGCATTTCATAAAGTAAAAAAGGGGGGGAATAAATATCAGTATCTTTTCATTTTTTTTTTATTTTGTAAGTTTTTACATTTAAGGGCGTATAATCTTTTTTTTTGGATTAATTATAATCCTGTTAATTATTAAGCTGTGCTCATTGTCTTTTTTTTTATTGTTAAATTTTGTAACTATAAATATATATAAACTAAAAGGGGGGATAAATTTTCACAATCTATTGATTAATTTTTTTTTTATTTTTATTATTACATGTTACATTAAGGGCGTATAACTTATATCAATTATAATATTGTTAATCATAAGCTTTTATTGATGATTTGTCTCAGGATGTCTTTCTCAGTTGTAAATGATAAAATCTGAAACGTCGAAATTTCTTTTGTTTCAATAAACTTGAGCCTTGTTAATTACTAAATTTGTCTTTGTCTTTTTTTTATTTTTATTTTTCAAACATTGTTACCATTTGGTTCCGCCTTTCTTAAATTTAAGTCCCCTGGTAACACCTGATCACCGTGTGGAGGCTGTGCAAGGGTTTTACCGTGCTTTGTCACACACAAACATATTGCTTAAGTCTGCCCATAGCATTGAGAAGGAAATCTCGACTGAGGTGTAGCAGTCAACGTGTTAAAATGCGCGTATACAAACATGAGTACTACACATCTTAAATATAGAAGAAAATTTCAAGTCACATCGGAGAAACCAAAGCACAAAATGTGAAAAAATACAACCTTACAGAAAAACTACCAGAGATGTCGTTCCTGTCCCAGCGCCCATGTAAACTTTCATTGTGTACGTGTAGCCAGTAGTGTCACATATTTTAAATACCTTAATGTCGTACTTGTGTGTTTTATTTGGAAGGTATTGGCGAAAAATAAGTCTTCCTCTGAAAGGAATCATACTCTCGTCTATAACCACATCTTTGCCGGGAGTTTTGTTCATCTTGAAGAAGTTGTTCAGGATGTTGATCAGAGAGGATACGCCCCATGTTCAAATTGTCGTTAAAATGTCAGAATCTCAAAAGCAATTGGAAGCGGTTTCTGCTCATTACTTTACCAGCAACAACATTGTTATACAATAAGTTTTTCGACCAGTAGTCTGTCAGCCGTGGCATTGGCACTAGCCCCATCCATAATAAAAGGGCGAGAAATTTTTCCATCTCATTTGGATTGGTAGGCCGCCACTTACGGAGTCTGCTACTACAATTCAATCGCATTGTACTTATAACCTGAGCAGCATTCCGATTAGTTTCATCTACCATCATTTGTATTAGATCATCTGTTAAAAATGCATTAAAATATTCTTCTGGTTTCGCATTTTGGGGCAGTCCAAAAGCAAACTTCGATGATCCGTCAAAAACAATGTTTTTCTGTTTGCCTTCAAACGGCTGCCATTTTTCAAGTTCATCTCTTTTCATTTTCAAATTTCGGTATTTTTTTCAAACTTTTAAATTTTTCTCCTAAGTTAACAGCAAAATCTTCTCTTTCGACATTTACAATATTTACATCATCACTTTCGCTCGCTACAGTCATATTTTCACTAAAAGAATCAATCATTTCATCCGTACCATCAATACTTTCTATAAAACCAACTTCATTGTCATCGATGTCACTGCCTGACTCTTGAGTCATCACTATGGAGGAAGTCCATAGTGTCGTCCATCTCACTGTTTACATTACTGCCCCAACCATCATCACTTACACCATCCATATTCGGGTCAAATTCACTAGTAGGAGCTTCGATTGCTCTTATTATATCATCACTGCCTAGATTAACACTCATATTGAACTAATTGAACATAATTCAACGAACCAAACTTCGACAGAAAACACAACACGAACAACAGCTCGAAGTAGACTGCGTGGCGCCAACTGACAATAAAAGCAAGTAAACATACTCACGTTTGACACAAAGGCGCGAAACAGAAGGCGGGATAACCAAGAGCCTTTGCACGGGAACAGCTGACATGTTGCCAAACTCTAAAAAGAAATATACGCCAGTATGAACGTGCGACCAATCGGGTCGGCAAGTTTTTTGTCAATCAATATTCGTTGAAAAAAATCGCGGCCGACCCGATAGGTAACAAATTTTTTAACAGTTTAAAGTATATCTTGTTGTATTAGTGTATTATAAACACAATTAAGGTAAAAATATCAAAAAATAATTAACAGTAAAAGTTGGCATTACGCCGAAAATTCGAAAATAGGCCGCTGGCAGCTAACGTGTTAAAGCACCAGTTCTCCAGATGTTCCCTCAACATAGGTCATTAAACTCGATGTCTAATACCCACAAGTCATTTTTAGAATATTTCACAATCTATTGTATAAAGACAAAAATAGCTAATATTATGTTTTTGATATACCTGAAAAATTGGAATATCTAATTTAAAACCATTTATCTTATGCCAAGAAAACATATTTTAATTTCAACTTAAATAATTAAATAACAAAAAAAAAGAATCTTTTTTTAAAATTAAAAATATGTATTATCCATTTCAGAAAAATATACAATAAAAAACTAGTGAACAATTTTCCCATGGTTAAGTTTGACATAGCAGTCACACTCTATTTTCCACATAAGATCTGGAGTTAAACCTAGCCAATATCAGGAAAATACATTAGCTGCTAGAATGTTTTCAACACTTCCATAGTAATACATTTCTTTAGAATCTCCTCAAAACTTACAACATTCTCTGTTGGCACTTATTAGTAAGAAATGTGGATTTAAAACATTAACTTTCAATAACGGTTGGAGTGATAGTGATGAAACAACGTCATGCAGCTACAACAAGGAGAGGATGTGATTTTCAAAGAAAAAGTTTTATTTTAAACAAACACACGTTTTTGGTAAAGCATGTATAAACTATTATTATACAAAATAAAATGTGATTTTTCAATGACTTACAAATTTAATGAATACTTTAATCTAATACCGGTACTTAAAATTTTGTCTGATGGTTTACTATAATAGATAATATGTTGTTTTGAATGTTATATTAGGATTTTAAAACCAATAAGATTTTCTTTTTGATTTAAATATTTGATGAATATTGTTGCATATTATTACAATAATAAGTTTATTATTTTATTTATTTTTTTTTTTTTTATAAAATCTTATTAAATTCAATCTTAATAGTACGGTTGCAAACAAAATTAATTAAATTAAATTTTCTTTTAAGGATTTTTTCAATAATATAATTATATAGGATGTACTAATAAGTAGTTAATGTTTATAAGAATTTGATTTCATATATGTCTACATGTTTCAATAATTTTACCTTAATAAAAATTATGTGCATTTTAGAATAAAAAGACTTCTATTCTTTTATCCAATGTTTTATTCAGTATACTTATTTTAAAAGAATTCACGACCCAAGAGATAGTAACATTCACAAATAGAATTTTTAATTTATTTTTTAATCTTTATTCTTTTTATTAGTTTTTGTAAACAATACATTACAAAATGGCACCCAACCTCATTAAATAAAACTTTACAAATACTTTAATTGTTTCAGTATAGGTATGTATGTAGTGGTTTAGGGTATGTATGTAGTGGTATAGGATGTTTGTATAAGTGTATAGGTATGTATATAGTGGTATAGGTTTATATGTATAAGTATAGGTATGTATGTATGTAGTGGCTTAGGTAGAGATATATGTAGGGGCGTAGGCATGTATGTAGTGGTGTAGGGTATGCATGTAGTAGAGTAGGTATGTATGTAGTGGTATAGTATGTATGTATAAGTATGTGTGTAAGTGTATAGGTATGTTGAAATATAAACCTTCTCATTAATAACTTAAAGCTCTTGATTGAGGAGCCAAAATGAAATGCTATAATAAATCTTTATAATATTCCTGTCATTCAAATTATAATATGCCAAAATGTGGTATATGAAATTATTTAAAGGTTAAGCTAGCTGATTAATAAAGAAAACTCTTGGTTATAATGATAACAATTGAAATTCTCTTTAATGACTAGATACTTTATTAATAGAATGAATTAAATTTCAAAAATTAAATAATTTAATTTGGTTATTATAGGCTATGTCTTTAAATTATTGATTATTAAATCTCGGGGTTATAAGGTTGTCGCCGGCACAATCCAGATACCTCACACTTTGAGCGAAACACATATTATATATATATATATATATATATATACAATTATTTATATACATCCTAAAATTATGGTACATGGACATGAAATATCAATTATTATAGTTTGTTCGATGCTCAAGTTTATAATGTCCAATTATTAATTTGAACTAGTTATTAGAAATTAGTATCAAACAAATGTTCACTTTATGTTTTAAAAAAAAAATTACAACAAGTTCGAGTCTAATTTCAGGTTATCCCTATGGTTAATTTCAAATTCAATATATAAGTATTTTCTTGGTAAAAATATTTAAATCTTTGAATACTGTTTATAATTAATTGTCAAAGTTTTAGTTTATTTAATTGTTCATAAAAAATATATATATGTTCAATTGATATTAATAACGTTCACATCAAGTTAATTAAATGGAATTGTCTCACCCATATATCGTCTGATCATAATAGGCCTGTCTTTATTCATAATAACATCCTTTTCTAATACGATAATATTTGGTTGAATGGCTCTCCTGGTATAGAATTTATCTCTGGAGCTCTTCTTAAAATTTAGAGCTGATGAAAAATACGTTCTGCTGCATCTGGAGTCTGGATCACAACTAATTAACAATTAGTTTGTAACAATTTTGATCTATAATTGCAATTCATAAGGCCCCTCTAGGAATATACCGTGGTGTCTAAATCGTTGCACTTTACACTTAATTGCACTGCACTTCCCAAGTACTTATAATAGCTCAATTAGTGATTTTATTGCTAAACAATTTTTAATATAACTAATAATTAATTATGTAAATTTACATTGTTTTCACAGTTTACATTTTATATTTATTTTATTTAACTGGTATTTGGTTTCCCTTACCATATTCATTTATTAACTGAGATTAAATTAATTCATATTCTTTTATTCCGTGTCGGTCAAGGTTTTAAAACTGTGATTGAGATGCATTTGTATGACGTCGAAGGGGTGTGGCTTATCTATTACGTCGCATGCCTATACCGGTCAATGGACTGGTCACTCGAAAACTTTGCGAAGCGATTATTAAATTAATAAGAGTTTATGTATTAAAATGAATGATGAATTTGAAAGGAAGTATATGGTAGAATCCATTGGTATTGATTAAATTTGGATATTAGGTCTCGTTAATTTATAACCTTGACGTAGTAATTTTATGTTAAACTATTTAGCTTTATGAATGGGATCGTATTTAGTTGGTCTTAAAATGCTGATAACTTTCGTTATATTTTGAGTTTCTCCTCGGGGTTTTGAAAATAAATTATGGGATGTAACTTAGAATGGTTCTGTTCATGTTTTACGTCTTATAATACTTTAATTTAGTTGTATTCTTCTGAAATCGTAGTCCTGACTAGGCCTAGCTAGTTTGACATTTTTGACGCTTGGAGTCGTTAACTGTCGGTTGTCTTTAATGAATCGCATTCCATGCTGCACTGATTTATTTAAATAATTTGAATAAATTGTGAGTTGTCTCAATGTATATAGTGGTATAGGTATATATGTATAAGTAGGCTATAGGTATGTATGTATGTAGTGGCTTAGGTAGGGATATATGTAGAGGCGTAGGTATGTATGTAGTAGAGTAGGTATGTATGTAGTGGTGTAGATATGTCTTAAATTTTTTTCTTGATAACAATATTTTCTACAACATTTCGTCGGCCATCTCACAAATGGTCGTATCTCAAAAAATTCAAATATTGAGATACGCCAACCAAGGCATCGGCTTGGTATTCTAAATAAGTCCCATGAACCGTCGTATCTCTATCTCTTTTAGTTTAGCAATAGTAGAGGACTGATGTTTCCGCGTATCTCAAGTTTTCTGTGTTCAATATCACACAAAACGTCGTAACTGCTGATACGACCATGCGTGAGATTTTAAATGCTGCAAAATGGCATTTTACATTCTAACGAACAGTCGTATCTCAGTAACTGAACATCGAGAATCTATCTTTAAAGCCTACTATGAGCTAGATAACGTTGACAGGCAGAGCGAATTTATTCTGAGACACGTTGAAGTAGTAGATAAAAAACAAAATACCAGCAAAAATAAAGATAGCTCAAGGCGGCAAAAAACTATTAAATACTTTTTGACAGCACAAGGTAAGAAGTATTTAATTTGCAAAACATGTTTTTTAAATACATTGTCCATTACCGATCGAATCTCACACACTGCAATTTCCAAGCTAACAACAGAAGGATCAGTAGAAAAAGATAAAAGAGGAGGTAGGCAATCTAAGGTAATAATTGAGCGCGACAAGAAAATACGACAATTGATCGAAGAACACATAGATACATTTCCTAGAGTAGAATCTCATTATTGTCGATCTGATACATCAAAAGAGTATCTTCATCCTGCATTAAATCTACCAAAAATTTACAATATGTTTATAAGTCAATTTGTAGGTTCCGGTGAAAAACCGAGCTATTCTACCTATGTAAGAGTATTCCGAACAAAAAATCTAGCTTTTCACCACCCCAAAAAAGATCAGTGTTCACTATGTGTTTCATACAGGGAAGGTTCAGATGAACTGAAACAAAAATTAAAGGGAAAATATGACAATCATATTTTACAAAAAGAAACAATCCCAGATATTAAGGAAAAGTGCAAAAAATTAGCAGAAAATAATGAAACGCACTTAGCAGCAGTTTTTGATTTACAGCAGGTTCTTTATCTGCCAATATCAAAACAAAATGCAGTATTTTATAAACATAGACTTTCAAACTATAATTTGACTTTTTATAACCTGGGAACAAAAGGCTGCTTTTGCTATGTTTGGCTTGAAGGTGCTAGCAGGAGGGGATCGTCAGAAATTTCTACTGTAGTTTACCATGCTTTACAACATTATGATGAAAAATGTATACAGACTGTAACCCTTTTCTCGGATGGAACTTGGGGTCAAAATAAAAATACTATTGTCTCTTCAATATTGCTTTATACAGTCAACAAAGCTAAAAATATTAAAGATATATCCCTCAGATATTTTGAAGTAAATCACGGCCAGAGCGAGGGAGATTCTTGTCATAGTACAATATCTGGAGCCGTGGAAAGAGCAGGCGACGTATTGGTTCCTGCTCAGCTGTACACCATATGTAGACTAGCTCGACAAAAACAGCCTTACACGTGTACCCTCTCAAATTTTCTGATTTTTTAGACTTTAAAAAACTCTCCAAAGACATGAGAATTTTGACACAAAACAATGAAACGAAGAAAGCATCGGCAAAAAATGTACAAAACAACAAAGAGTTACGGGAGAATGGTTATGACAACAAAGAAACCGAAGAAGTTGTCAATTGGACTCAAGTTATGGAATTTAAAGTGACAAAAGATTCACCTAGTAGCATATTTTATAAAACAGATCACAAGCAAGAGGCATTCAAAGAATTTCGTCTCAAGAGGATAACTAATAAGATACAAGATATGTTTTTAGCTCCATTGAACAGCGCTGAAATTAAACTTCCACTGAAGAAGTATTCAGATTTGGTTGATTTGTGCACTGGGGATCTGGCTATTATTAGGCAAGATGAGTACAAACAGTTTTACTTATCACTGCCTTATGAATAGTCATAAATATAGTATCATAGTAAAGAATAGAGGTTGTTAATGTATTATTAGACATGATATGACATTTTTCTTTATTACTATTCAACCATGAAAATATATGGACAAAATGTGTGTGCTATAATATTAAAAGAAGTTTTTTTTTTTTATGTAATTTACAAATTTAAAAAGTTTTCAGATAATATTTTGTATTTTAATTAAAATCCAAGTCATTATTATTTCAATATTATTTCCAAAACTTTACAACAATCCAGATTTTGAGGAAGATTTTTAGATTTTAATTGCAAAACTACATGCATTTTGGAACCCATCAACTAAAATGTAAGTAAATTTTTATATTAAATTCATTTTAAACATAATAATAAATTGTTATTTGTATTTTACTACAGTCGTATGTCTCTTATGTATAATTCTTAAAAAATTATTTTTGATCTCACAAGAGGGTGTATCTCAGTTTTTTGAAAAACAAATATATATAGTCCTATTTCTTGGAAACTGCATTTCGTTTATATATTATTACATACTTTCGTTATGATGTTGGAAAAGAAACAAAACAATTTAATGTAATACATTTTCTAAACCATGCGTTCAAAATTAATGAAAAACATATTATTTGCCATCCTGTAAAATCATAGAAAATGAGATACGACCATTCGTGAGATGGCCGACGATTTGTGTGTTAAAAACTATAATTGAAATACAAAATTTATAACTTACTGAAGGTATTATTAGTAAGAATATTTTCAATATCTAAAGAGAGTGAATCAGCTCTTTTCAAAACATTTGATAATCCTGAGATCTGAGTTGAAGACACTTCATGTGTTCCTGCCTTGGTCTGTTCCTCTGGTTCAACAAGTCCAGCTTTCTTTGTCTGATAGTTAACTTCATTGTCTGAAGTAGTACTTGTATTGCCTTGTTTAATATCATTAGCTAGGTCATATTGCTCTTCATTGAATTCTTTCTGCAATAAAATGAAAACATATTGGTCTCTCTTTTTCTAAAAGTGGAATGTTGAGAGAATGGGCAAAAACTGAAAATTAATCATCACCACTCATTATAAAATGGCAAGGAAGCTCACATATCTCCGAATAGAATTAAGCTAAAGTTAACCATATACAAAGTGTCTTATATGAAACAAATTCCATTAATTAGTATTCTATCAAATATGTACTAAATTAAAACTTCTAACTCTTGCTGGAGTCCACTTGTACAATAGTAATATTTGCCTATTTAAAAAAATGTTGCTTATAGTATTTATTTTTGGATGTTATTAAATTTAATATTCCAGCTTTTTTTCTCATATATGAGCCAAAATATAGCAGATGCAGATTACACTTTAAGTTCGACTACTTAAAGAGTTATGATACATTTTTTGCCGAATAGAGAGATGGACACCATTGTGAAAACAAGTTTGACAAGATGTTAAAAATTCTGATTATTTATAGTAAGTATACTCAGCATTACACAATTCTTATCATACTATTGTGATATTAATCCATACCTTGTACGGGGGGGATGGAAATAATTTGCTTGTACATTCAAACTGTCGAAATAACTAGAGTTCCAAAAAGTTACATGGGGCAATATTTCATTTGTCATTTGTCCGTTTAAGTAACGAATTGTAGGTAATTCAATTCTCTAGACTCTACATAAACAATAACTTGTGTTATCTTCAGAAAATCACAATTTTGTTCAAACCTCTATAATGCAGCTAATTTTTAATACAAAAAATTGTTTAAGAAAAAAAAATTTCTAGCTCTATAACAGGGTTGTCCAACTGGCGGGCTCAATGACTTTTTTGCGACCCGCAAGATTTTTAGATAAAAAAAATTAGAAAACTACTTTGAAACATCTTCCTTTTAAAGGAGATTTTATAATGTAATATAAATAAACTTAAACTTAATTGTAATTTAATTAAGAAATTAATATTAATAGAAATTAATAAAAAAATTAAAAGCAATTAAAAAAATTAATTTAATAATTATTTATAAAATTAAATTAATTTAATAATTAATTTATTAAATCTAATAAATAAGTGGGCTATTAGCTTCAAAATACAGTGGTGTGTTGTACATTCATATTCTAAAAACTAGACCTTTAATTTGATACTCTTTGACTTGTATTGTTTTTGTCAAGTAAATAAAAACACAACACTTAAAGTCTTGAAGGTAGGGGGGCAATATTTTTGCTTTCAATCGGAACAAAGGGATATTTTAAGACAAGACTACTTGGGCGATTAATAAAGCAAGATTTGTAGGCGATTAATAAGGCAAGATTCGTTAGGCGATTTGTAACGCAAGATTAGTTGGGCGATTAATATGGCAAGATTAGTTGGGCGATTAATATGGCAAGATTAGTTGGGCTATTATTAAGGTAAAGATTAAGCAAGATTAGTTAGGCAATTAATAATGCTATTTAAGCAAAATAAGTTGGGTGAATAATAAGGCAAGATTAGTTAGGCAATTATTAAGACTAGATTTGTTGGGTGATTAATAAGGAAAAGATTAAGAAAGAATAGTTAAGCGATTAATAAGGCAAGATTAAGCAAGATTTGATAGGAGTTTTATAAGGCAAGATTAGTTGGTCTATTAATAAGGCAAGATTAGTTAGGCAATTTATAAGGCAAGATTAGTTGGGTGATTAATAAGGCAAGATTAGTTGGGCACTTAATAAAGCAAGATTAGTTAGGCGATTTATAAGGCAAGATTAGTTAGGCGATTAATAAAGCGAGATTTTTTGGGCGATTAATAAGGCAAGGATATGCAAGATTGTTTAGGCGATTTATAAGGCAAGATTAGTTGGGCTATTATTAAGGCAAGATTAGTTGAGTGATTAATAATGCAAGACTGGTAGCGATTAATAAGGCAAGCTTAGTTAGGCTATTAAAAAGGTAAAATTACTTGGGCGATTAATAAGGCAAAATTAAACGAGATTAGTTGGGCTATTAATAAAGCAAGATTACTTAGGTGATTAATAAAGCAAGATTACTTGGGCGATTAATAAGGCAAGATTAAGCAAGTTATTTGCAATTAATAAGACAAGATTAATTTTGTGATTAATAAAGCAAGATTAGTTAGACAATTAATAAGGCAAGATTAGTTGGGCGGTTAATAAGGCAAGATAAGTTGGGTGATTAATAAAACAAGATTAGTTAGACGATTATCAAGGCAAGATAGTTAGGCGATTAATAAAGCATGATTGTATAGGCGATTAATAAGGCAAGATTAGTTATTGGATTGACAAGGCAAGATTAGTTAGTGGATTGACAAGACAAGATTAGTTGGACGTTAATAAAGCAAGATAAGTTAGGCGATTAATAAAGCAAGATTTTTTGGGTGATTAATAATAAGAAAAAGGATATGCTAGATTGTTTATGCGATTTATAAGGCAAGATTAGTTGGAGTATTATTAAGGCATGATTAGTTGAGCGATTAATAATGCAGGACTAGTTAGCGATTAATAAGGCAAGTTTAGTTGGGCGATTAATAAGGCTAGATTAGTTTGGCTATCAATACAGCAAGATTACTTAAGCGATTAATAAGGCAAGATTAAGCAAATAATAGTTTGATACTTAGGCGAATATTTGTGAGAATTGTGTTCTGTGTGTTTGTTATACTGTAAGATTAGATAGGAGATTTATAAGGCAAATTTGTTGGACTATTAATAGGCAAGATTAGATGGGCAATTAATAAAGCAAGATTAGTTAGACAAGTAATAAGGCAAGTTTAGTTGGGCGATTAATAAGGCAAGATTAGTTGGGCGATTAATAAGGTGATTAGTTGGGCTATTAATGAAGCAAGATTAGTTAAGCGATTAATAAGGCAAGATTACTTAGGCTATTAATAAAGCAAGATTAGTTAAGCAATTAATAAGGTTAGATTATTTGCAATTAAATAAGGCAATATTAAATGGACGATTAATAAAGCAAGATTAGTTAGGCGATTTTTAAGGCAAGGTTAAGCAAGATTAGTTAGGCGATTAATAAGGCAAGGGAATTTGTTATTAATAAGGTGTGATTAGTTCGTGGATTAATAAGGCTAAGATTATTTAGGCGATTAATAAGGCAAGATTAGTTAGGCAGTTAATAAGGCAAGATTAGTTAGGCGATTAATAAGACAAGGTTAAGCAAGATTAGTTAGGCGATTAATAAGGTAAGAGAATTTGTTATTAATAAGGTGTGATTAGTTCGTGGATTAATAAGGTTAAGATTATTTGGGCAATTAATAGGGCAAGATTAGTTAGGCGATTAATAAAGCAAGATTAGTTAGGCAATTAATAAGGCAAGATTATTTGGGCGATTAATAAGGTATGATTAAGCAAGATTAGTTAGGCGATTAATAAGGCAGGATTAGTTAAGCGATTATTAAGGCAAGATTAGTTGGGCGATTAATAACGCAAGATTAGTTGAGTGATTAATAAGCCAACATTAAGCAATATTAGTTAGGCGAATTATACGGCAAGATTAGTTGGGCGATTAATAAAGCAAGATTAGTTAGGCGATTAATACGGCAGGATTAGTTAAACGATTATTAAGTCAAGATTAGTTGGGCGATTAATAAAGCAAGTAGTGGTGTGATTAATAAAACAATATTAGTTGGGCGATTAATAAGGTAAGATTAGTTGGGCATAGAAAAAGGCAAGATTAGTTGGGCAGTTGATAAGGCAAGATTAGTTGTGCAAGTTGATAAGGCAAGATTACTCAAAAAATGTGTCCTGTGTAAGTGACCATTATTTTGTATTAACAATTTAAGTTGCAAAATGGTATTTTTTTTATAGTTCCTATTAAGAGATTAATTATGAATAAATTATGTTCTTTATTAAAATTGTTTTAAAGAAAGTCATTAGTTTAAGTTGATTAATTTAGTCAATTATGTGTAACTTATTTTAAACAATTAGCAAGAATTATAAAGTTGATTCATGGATTTTAATGAAACGGTAAAAAAATATGCTACTTATTAAGATTAACAATCATATCAAAATATTTGAAACATTATCTACAAAAGTTAGAGGTCTTAAAAGAATAAGACAAAAAAGATGTAGAGACTTGTATATTCTTATGAAAAAGTATTTGCCTGACAGTTGGAGTGGAAGAAACAGCAAAGTCGAGCTAGGTGCAGCCTTGAAGAAAGTAACGTGTGAATTCCTGGATTATTTTAAGCTTATCGAAGGAGAAAAATTTCTCCACTTTATTGCATTTAAGGTATTAAAACAATTTTAATTTGAGGAAAAAATGTATTTTACAAGATTCACTTAAAAAAATTTCTCTCTTTTACATCACAAATTACTTTAAAAAAGTTACATATAAATAAGAATCCAAGTCTGTGTGTGTGTGACTTTTTGGGCTATTTCTCAAACTTTTTTAGACAAATGTGTTTTCAGGTTATTTTTTGAATATTTTCATTATTCCTTAATAAGAAGGTAATTTGTTCATAATTTTTTTTTTTTTTTTTCGTTGAAGCAACGAAGACACTTTATTTAAAACTAAAAAAGTAGCATTATGCAACTTAGATTGTTAATAACAAATTACCCTTACTTCAAAAATTACACAAATTTTTGGTATAACCGGAACTTTAAAATCCCCTTAAGGAACAAATTACCCACATCCTCAGACTAAAAGTATCTTCTTTTACTAAACTATAAAATGGTGTTTTTTTTAATATGCAAACATTAAAAATTGTTTCTATTTTCCTTATATGTGAGACAAATTTAAAGTTTATATATTTAAAATTTTTACCAGTCGCAAGTTGCCATAAAAACATAAGAGTTAAACAAAAACATATTCCAGAAATTTTTAGAATTAAAAAATCTCAAATAAATTACAGTATTAAGCTCTTAATGTTTAGTCATACTTCCCTCACAATATCTCAAATTGATTGCTTTGCTTCTAAATTTACAATACCTCAAATTCCATTTGGTCACCATTACTGCTGAGTTCTGGTGAGTTTCTAACATCATCCTCCTCTAAATTCACTTCTTCTTTGATTATGGATGTTGTTGGCGGTGGTATTGGTTCAATTGTAGGTAATCTAGGTACTACTAATGCTTGCTGTAGAAAAAAATCCATGTTGAATTGATATTAAATGTACTAAATAATAATTGTCTAAAATAATAAACTAGAATTTTTTATTATATACTCCTAAACATTCATATTTTTGCCATGTGTTACTATTTTTTATTTGACATTCAAAAATAGAATAATTTAGGTAGTTACTAAAGTCTATGCACAAGTTATTAAGATTATAATATATATATATATATATATATATATATATATATATATATATTATATATATATATATATATATATTATATATATATATATATATATTAATATACTCACATACAAAACTCTTTACAGTCACACGTCACATAACAGAACTCTAAAGTTACATAAAAAATTCATTCATAAAAATTAACTCATTGCACACATATGAAATAAAAACTTAGTGTACTCACTACATTTATGTAATTGTTTATGTTTAGCTAATACATTAACAAGGAAATAGGCTTATTTGGTTTATTAAAAATGGGTACAATCACAACTTGAGTCAAGTTTGTGGCTGCATTTCGAGTCTGTTAGAAAGGTCTAGGAAGGTGTTTGAAAGTCTTGGTCTTTGAAGAGAATTTGGTGAATCTAAGATTCTACATCGGGAAAGATGGTGAGACTTTATAGTCTAATAAAACTATTGCTCTTGTTTCTACAACAAAGTCCAAAAACATAGTGAAACCTCTTCCAGGTCCAAAGGGCCAAACTAGCTCGCCAATGCAAAACACATTGAAAATATTATCAAGAAATTATTAATTTTGAAATGATTGAATATATTGTAAGCTATACAAACATTTATATAAATAATAAATGAATTAAACGGGAAAATATTTCGGTCTCTGAATTCCGTGTGAGAGACTATGGAGCCATAACTAAGTCTGAAATATTCGCTTTACTTGGTGCTCTGTTTTTGATGTCCATAAAAAGGAGAAATTGTGCAGATATCTCAGAGTATTTTAGTAAAAATGGAACTGGATTGACAATTTTGAAGGCAAATTTTAGTGAAAATCGTTTTAGATTTTTGTTTAAGTCCCTTAGGCTTGATGATGTTAATACGAAAGTTCAGAAAATTGCAAATGATAAATTAACTCCTATTTGTGAGTTTTTCACTAAGTTCATATCCCAGTGTCAAAAGTATTACAGCAAAACTTCTAATCACCACACTAGCCATAAACTATCAGCATATACGTCAAAATGATAAACCGTGTTTTAAAAATACCCTTAAGCCAAGAACATTTTATAACAGAAATTAAATATATAAAAGAAGTGGCAAAATTCAATGGATAACAAGATCAAATGATAGAAAAACTCCTTTTACAGATATGGGAAAAATAAACAATATATATATATATATATATATCAATTAACAATTACCAATGAATCAGATAATCCTGATAAACAAAGCGTTATAAATAAAAGGAAAAAATTTAAAATTTTGTACAGAAAATTTAAAAATAATAACTTGTAATTTAATGAGCATAAATAATATTCTATTGTAAATGTTTGGATATTGATTTGTCTATCTAATTTGATTTCCAGAGTAAGGTTACTACATTGAGTATTAAATATCTTTATAATATGCTGTTGAAGGATTGATTTAACTGAACTGCAGGCCCAACTGTATATCTAGACTGTATATTATAAGTTACTACTTACATAACTGGCAGTACTTGTAGTAAATGTGGAAGGAGTAGCTGATGTATTTGAAGACACTTGTGATTGTGGAACTCTGGTCACAAATAATAATTTAACATTGGCAGTGGCAGGAAATGTGGAAGTGGTAGATGTATTAGAAACTGCTGGTGACTGTGGAGCCCTATTCATAAATAATACATTAACATTAGCAATGGGAGTGGTAGCAAATGCATCATAAGCCACTGATGAACATGGAGCCCTGTTCATAAATAAAACACTAATATTAGCAGTGGGAGTGGTAGCATATTCATCATAAGCCTCTCGTGACTGTGAAGATCTGTTTCCAAATAATAAAGTAACAGTAGTAGAAAGTGTGGAAGTAGTAGTAGATGTATTGGAAGCCGCTGGTGAAGATGAAGCCCTGGTCAGAAATAAATAATTAATATTAGCAATGATAGGAAGTCTGGAAGTGATTGTAGATGTATTGGAAGCCGCTGGTGACTGCAAAGTCCTGGTCAGAAAAAACAAACTAATATTAGCAGTGATAGGAAGTGTGGAAGTGACTGTAGATGTGTTGGAAGCCGCTTGTGATTGTAAAGCCTTTGTCATAAAAAAACAAATTAATATTAGCAGTGATAGGAAGTGATTATAGACATATTAGAAGCTACTGGTGACTATGAAGTCCTAGTTAGAAATAACAAAATAATATTAGCAGTGATTGGAAGTAGTATTAGATGAATTAGAAACCGCTGGTGACTGTGGAGCCCTGGTCACAAATAACAAATGAACATTGCGAGTGGTATGGGTGTAGAAGTGGTAATAGATATATTGGAAGCCACCAGTCACTGAGAAGCCCTAGTCACAAATAATGAATTAACAACATTATTAATAATCCAACAAGACTAATATTTTCATAAATACAACCCCTGTGCCAAAAATTTGTTGAAAAAGCACCTGGTTGAACATGCAAATAAATTCTTGCCAAGCAAGCATAAATGATTTAGGGAATAAGAATGCAGAAAAGATTTTAATAAATTTTATAAATGAACATTTGTTGACAAATCATCTCACAACTAACAGTCATTTAAATCTGAAGAGCAAAAATATGGTTTGTAAAAGGTTGGTGGATTTGATCAAACATAAAACTAATCAGACAGGATAAACAAATGAGACATCAAGAGAGAAAGGTAAACTCACTTTCTTGGAAAAATGGCTGATGAAGAATCAGACAAAGAAAACTCAAGCAGTTGTAATGGAAGATGTAAACAAGACAGAGGTGACCACAGAAGGGGGTTATGATGCAAACTGTGTTGTAAAATATTTTTGTGTTGTCCGGTGGGGGTGGTTGTTTGAAGAAGAAACTGAAGGAAAAAAAATGTGTAGAAAACTAAAATTATATAAGTGGTGCATTGTATTATAAAATAAATATGAATAATGTATGTACCCACTCTGTTCATAAATAATAATCTATGTTGGAACGGTGCGGCGAGGCTAGGCTGCTTGTAGGAGGGAGCAAGACTTGTCGAGAGCAGCCGAAGCTTTCCGATATTTAGTGCACCGCAACATTTTGTTTTGGGAGAGACTAGCAGCAGTCAAGCATTGTGCTATGTGACTTAAACCGTATTTTAAATGCATTAAAAAACAAAAGCTTTTTTAATATACCGTAAGTGTTTAGAACATATTATGTGTAACTCAACAGTAAGATTAAGTGGTCGGACCACTGTATAAAGTGAAGCTACAAGGTAACAGGAGAAAAGGAAATGAATGCTACCACCTGGAAACCTTATTCAGGAAACACTGAAGAAGTTAAAACAAGTGGATTATCAAATGAACCAAGCCCATCTAGTTGAGAAAAAAAAAAGTTATTGTTTTATGATAAAAATAAGCATAAAATAATCACTTCAATGCTTACATAAAATGTCTCAATTTATAAGCTATAAGGATAAGTGACCTTTTAATTTACATCCGATCACACTAGGTTTGTTCCAGCAATGTATTGTAAACTTTCAGGGCATGCGCAGAGTCAAAGTCGTGTTCCAGCAGATCAAATTTAAAACATCTAACAAAAAGTTATTTATAAAACTGCTCCAGCAGGTTAAGTTTTCCCACTTGTTATCTTTGGGACATGCGTGTTAAGTAAATGTTGCCAACTAGTTTAAACCTGTTACTGGATCAAACCTAATGTAATCAGATGTAAATTAAAAAGTTGTGTTTAATGTTTTAACTATTTATTTGTTAAGGCACTTAGAATTAGTAGTGGTTTCGAAAGGTGGATGTTATCCTCCTCCCCATCCACCCACACCATATTTCCTAAAATTTTAGTAAAAAAAATAAAAAAGTAAAAATATTATGGAGACTAGAAATATTTTCACATTACCATAAATGAACCCGTTATTTTCAATGAGGAAAAATGAAAAAATTAATAATTCGTTGTCTCTATTCAAGCAACTAGGTTTTTTATCGTATTGATATATTATCAAGTATTTAAAGTGTTCCAATTTAAATTTGGCCTTAGTGTTACATGTTTATTACAACATTGTTTTCTGTAACAAAAAATCAATTGGATTGGAACACACTGCAGCTACCACAATACTTAAAATATTAATAATGTTACAGCAATGAAACAAAGATGGTTGTTTTACTTTGAACATACAATGTTTAGCACCTTAAGCCATGTCCATACCGGGAGCGCAGAACTGAGCTGAACCAAACAAAGACAAGCGATTGTAGTTTGTGCAACTTCGAATACGAGCTAACACAATCCGCTCCATGTCAGTACATCAAAGGAAAGTGTTCATGTGCACTGTATATAGAGGTGATTTTGAATTCACACACGCACTTTTAAACTTTTTTTGTTTTAATTTTTTATTTGCTTAAAATATGAGCATTGTTTTATCAAATAATTTTTGAAATTACAAAATAAAATGTGTTTCTTTATTAGTTTTATTTATTTATTTATTATTATTTTTTTTGTTAATTACTTTTTCAATTTTTTACTTCCTCAACTACCAAGGCAGCAAGTATGGTAGTCGGTGAACACTTATATTTATTATTACTATTTTAATAATTATTTTTATTTATTTAAGTATATTTTTCACCCAGTTTTAGGTGTACACCTTTCTAGTTATGAAAAGGACGTAGTGTGGATCATTTCTTTCAACAGAAGTCGTGATTTCTCCAGAACGATTAGAGATAGCCGAATACATCCATTCGATTCAGCATGTAGAAATCTATTGCAAAAAAAAAAAACTTTTTTGGTTGATCGGGGTAACATGACGCCATCACTAACAGCGTCAAGAGCTATACAGCAAACTCTAGGTGCCCAAGAAATATCATTCCCAAATTGCAAGACGGTATGTTTAAAATTGCGACCTGTACCGTGTCAAATACGGACAGACAGCTAGACAAATTTTTCTAAAATTTTAGATACATTCATAATTCACTAAGAAACACATTTTCATGTTGAAATTGACCTAACCTGACCAAAATACAGACAATCCAAATTCTCCCCGTCTCAAAAGTAGGCCTCACTAATGTTTGGCAACTAATTGACATAATACTTAACCGATAAGTTAAATGTTCGTAAATACAGTCAAGAAATATTTTTCTGAATATGAACAAAAAATTATTCATTTGTGTTAAGAAAAACATTTATTGAGCAGTTTTGATTGTATCTGGTATGGAAATGGGATGAGGCATGTGTTAAGTCATTCTTTGCGCATTCGATAAAAAATTTCAAACTTTCCACTGGCAAATAAGTCTGATAAGAGACAATCCATGCCACAAGCTCATCTACTTCCCATCACAGAAGTCCCAGTCACAAACAACTCAGAGAAGAGTCAAGAACCTGCAACAAGTTTGGATACTCATCCAATGAAAACCAGCAAAAACAATGCAGAAATTCAATACACTGATGATCATTACGATACCACAATTCTCAGTGGTACAAGAATCACTACTAAAGACATGGGCATCATCGCCGGGGGGACGCGTCCCCCCCCCCCCAATATTTGAGACGTAAAAATATTTTTGCTGAAAACGAATGATTTACTTAAAACCTTAAAAGGTAAACATCGAGCTTTGTCTTTACTAGGATTTTTAACATTACATTTCTGTTACAAACGCATAAATAAATGCATTAAAACAATGTTTTGAGAAGTTTAATTTTTTTTAATTTCCAAACCCCCAAACCCCCGGCATATGTGCCCCCCAATAATGAACTGGTGATGACGCCCATGGTTGTAGCCTATTTTTGACTAAGTGTTTCCTTAAAATGAAAATCATACCTTTTAGGTCTATTTCTATCATTTGGTAAAACTCTATTGTACCTCTCCCTCGGATTTTTTTATGAAAAATTATGAAATAGTTAACTTATTTACCTTATATTCTGTAATAAATATAAAACTGAAGGTTTTATAAATAATGCTTAAGTTAAGTTATTTTTACCTTTAATTATTTTTAGTAAATTTAAAACTTTGCACAGCTTATGGGCGCCAGGCAGCTTTCGCTTACCAATTTTGAAAATGAATTTAAATATTTTAAGATCTCGGGCATGGAATCTTTTAAAAGTGTACTTTCAGTGATTTCTGGTATTAAATGAAGTACTCTTTTATATACTAAAATTTTACATAAATTTATTAAGACAAGTTATTTTACATACATTAGCATTTGTTTTAAAAACGTATATCATGGAATCAACTATAGCTATTGTTAGGAATAAGTTAATATTAGGATATTATTAAGGCTGTATTAGGAAGAAATCATATTCACAAAGCTCAGAATGACCCAACTATTGTGAAACAAGTAAAAAAATGTTGAAATGCTTGACTTGCAAACTCAACTAGGTTACCAAGACAACAGAAGGTATATAAGCGATCAACAGGATTTGGAGGTCTCTCTTGTCTTTTGGAGCTGGGAAGATACACGGCTGTGTGGCTAGCCGTGGTGGAAGATGGCCCAGGAAATCTACGCAACATACCGTAAGCAAGCATTTCTATACATTAAGTCACCTGGTAGAAGACTTGTAATTTCTTTTATTTAAAATATAATGATAGTTGGAATACTTCTGGGCTTTGAATAAATAATATGGTTTTGTTTTATTGTTTAATTAAATTCCTATTAGTGTATTAAAGTTTTGCAGTTAAATTATTGTATTAAAGTTTTGTATTCAAATTATTGTATTAAAGTTTTGTAGTTAAATTATTGTGTTAAAGTTTTTGTATTAAAGTATAGTAGTAAAGTATCAGGCAAATAGACATAAGTTTAATACCAAAGATAAGATTAATAAAAACTGAACCACTGATGATTTGTTATGAACGGCCCTTAAAACTGCCTGGGTTCTTTAATTTCAATTAATTATCATCAAATCATCAGTGGTTCAGTTTTTATTAATCTTATCTTTGGTATTAAACTTATGTCTATTTGCCTGATACTTTACTACTATACTTTAATACAAAAACTTTAACACAATAATTTAACTACAAAACTTTAATACAATAATTTGAATACAAAACTTTAATACAATAATTTAACTGCAAAACTTTAATACACTAATAGGAATTTAATTAAACAATAAAACAAAACCATATTATTTATTCAAAGCCCAGAAGTATTCCAACTATCATTATATTTTAAATAAAAGAAATTACAAGTCTTCTACCAGGTGACTTAATGTATAGAAATGCTTGCTTACGGTATGTTGCGTAGATTTCCTGGGCCATCTTCCACCACGGCTAGCCACACAGCCGTGTATCTTCCCAGCTCCAAAAGACAAGAGAGACCTCCAAATCCTGTTGATCGCTTATATACCTTCTGTTGTCTTGGTAACCTAGTTGAGTTTGCAAGTCAAGCATTTCAACATTTTTTTACTTGTTTCACAATAGTTGGGTCATTCTGAGCTTTGTGAATATGATTTCTTCCTAATACAGCCTTAATAATATCCTAATATTAACTTATTCCTAACACTATCATCTTAGTCAAATTATTTTTATTTCCTCTGAAGGAGGACTAATCTTTTATTTTTTGAACTTGAATTTAACTCTAAGTTGCAACTAAAATAAATTTATGAACAAAACAGATTGAAAACATCTGTTTTTTAATATGAATTTACATTCCTTGACAAAGATAAGCATGTCAGTAGATATTTATTAATCTTTTACATAAAAAAAAATACTATCCTTTTAACATTAAACTTATATAAAAAAAAATTAAACATCATAAATTTTTATACAATAAACAGATTAAATACAGTGTGTTAAATAACACAAGTTACCAGTCCATTGTCATACTACACGTTATTCAATTGTGGTCCAGGCAGCGTGCTGATTGATGCCGCTATTCTGTCCGTGGCTAAATTGCAATCGCACTTCACGAATGTTTGTAATAAGAAAATCTATTTAGTTATTAGTCCATTCTGTAACTTATAATTGTTCATTTTCCGACCGTATTAGTATAATACACGCTAATTGTCTATTGTCTATGCGTGAAAACACGTCTAACCAACTTAACTGTTCAACCAAGATTTTTTTTAATACACTCTCACCCTTCACGACCGACGATTAAACTCTTTACATTTTTTATTGTTCTACATATCAAATTAGTACATCACACTATGCCAATTCTTTCCACAAGAATCATTTAAAACACATCTTTACAACTCAAAACTACAATTCAGACCTTTTTATAACACGTCTAACCATCTCAACACTCTTACTCTGATTCAAGACTCAAAAAATTAAACACATTACATTCTCGACAAACTTTTTAATATAAACTGCTATAGGTCTGACCTCGTCAGACGCTATGCTAAGACTTTTTTACACAACCTCTCTCCTCTAAACTTCTTACTCGACTGAAAACCGCATGCCGGAATTCTTACTTCCTCTTATTTTGGGGTTCACACTGTTTGCTCCAAGGATTGTCTTTTAATTTCCCGCTGACTCTGTGATAACTTTTCTCGCATCTCATCGAATACTGTTCATACTATGCGCATGTCAACTAGTCCTTTTACAAATTGATATACACATACAAAATTATTTAAATTCTTATAACTAAAATTTCTTAAATCCTATACATTATTATTTACTTGTGTTTGGAAATCTATGTTAATTGAATTTACTTTATTTTAACTTTAAAAACATAAGTCACGTTTTCGACTCATTTACCCAGTCCCAAATTCTTTCTAAACGATTTCCCGCTATGTTTATTATTCAATTTAAATTAACCTTTTTTAGGTGTTACAATTCAAACAATCAGAACTTATTTTTTTACTACGATGTAAACTATAAACCATAAAAATATAAAGGACATACCGATCAACTGACTCTTATTCCATAATTGATTCCTTATATTATTCAGAATATTGTAAAATCATTATCCATCCTCCCATACATTCATCCAAAGCCTATCACCCATATAGATATAAATATACCAAATAATTTTGTTAGTACCTACCTATTAAATTGTTCTTTAAAAGTTTTATTTGAAACAATTGATTATTTTCTTGTTGTTATCACTTGAACATTTTAGGCATATACATAAAAAGGGGCTAATCGAGGCAATTAAAAAAAAAAAAACAATACCCAAGTAAAACTAAATGCCTTTATATAAATTAAACCTGTAAAATAATTATCTGTTAAATCATAATTGTGATAATAAACAAAAGTCATTACTTAACAGTACATTTAAAATGAATATAAACAACAGTTTATATCATCCATCTCCATCTAGCGTTTATTTATACTTCTTGTTAATACAATATTAAATAACTTAATTGACCAAATAAAATAATGTTGATGACAAAACTACATGTTTATGTGGCATTCCATCATTTTGGTTTTGGTTAAACATAAAAAGTTGAAACTTGAAGACAGCTCTTTGGCATAGTTAGGGAACATAAGTACTAAGTTTCAAATTTGAAGAGTTTCACTTATGTCTGACCATGAATCCAAAAATAACAACCACTTCATGACACACGCAACTTATTACAAATTGAAGATGTTATTTCCATATATAATGATATTAATACAAATCTCTGTATGATAAAAAATAGCAAAGTTACTCCGAAACTGTAATTTCAAACTTTCTAAGAAATATCTATGTTCAGCCACCACCATGGGGTGGCCTTGTTACCAACAGGAATCTAGTAAGTAGAGTTTTTTTCACTATGAGGCCTCCAAGGGTCAATATAATGACAGAACAAACTTAACTCTATGGTTTAACAGCCCCGAAGGACCTAGGCTTGTTAGATGGATTTTCAGTTGGATAATGTGTAGTTATTACTTCGAATTTCCATAGTTATTGTTCTAGTATTCTCAACCAGAATTCTCTCCCAATTTTGCTAGAGGACTGAACTTGAACCCAAGACGTCTCCATAATGAAGCAAAAACGCTAACCTCTAGACAAGCCTAAAGGTCGAGATACCGATACAAGAGAAATGGATAAAGATGCTTTCAAATATACATAACAAAGAAATCTGTCATGCAAGTAGTGATTACACACCTATGTAAAGATTGATTTGCATCACATAATAGTACCATTATGGCTTCTATCAACCAATTTCTTCCAAGATAAAAATAAAAATCAAATTTGAAGACTTATTTAATTATGATAGTATTTTTTAATATTAAAATGTTTAGAAGATTCAGGTTCTTAAACATTTTGTTTTGTTTTGAAAATACTGTACATAATTGTTGACTTTAACCTACCTTGAAAACCAAATATCCCAGGTCACCTTCGAAGTTATATATACTCCTATGTGAAAAAGCCTCCACTCACAGAGCCTAGCAGGTAACTATAGGTAACGTGTGATATACCTATGCAATATGAAATTTTATTGGGAGGTTAAATTTTGTTAACTGTTACAAATACAGTACACATAAGAAAGTTAAACGTAAGCTTTGATGTTAAACCTATTTGTAGCATGGTCTAATAACTCACCAAATCATTTTGTCCTTAGCCTTGCCTTTTTCTGAAGGTCCTGGTAATGGTGTTAAGTCTGAAGAATCTGTACTCTTATTTCCTGAAACATTTTTATTAACACACTGTTAATTTAACTGTTAATTTTGATTAAGACTTTTAAAAACATATATTTAGTGAGTATACCTGATGTTTGAATATCTCCATGAGCTTTAATATGGAGGACTATTGCACTTTTTTTATCAAATCTTTTATCACAATATCCACATTTGTATATTGGTTCTAATCTATGGACAGCAGTCATGTGAATTTTTAAACTTGAGCTCTGTGAAAATGATTTTGAACAAATATTACACGAGAAAGATTCCAAGCTGAAAAATATACAAAACAGAAAATTTGTTACATTTTCAATTTTGGAAAGAAAATGAGGATAAGGATAACTCAAACTAATACTACATGCAATGTCCAAGAAGTGATCTCATGGTGGGGGTTATGTAATCGGGTGAGCCAAAAGTTACGCAACCCTAAATTCAAAAACATATTGTGGCGGGGATGTTTGTGTTTGCAACGGATGACCTTGTGGGAGACATATAGCATATGATACTCAAGCAATATCCTCCTTTTTGATGTCAATGGTAAGTTAGCTGTTTGCAGACAAACATGCTTTTTTCCCAGGGCAAATGTGCATTCATTCTTGAAAGTTATTTTAAATCGCAATCATTTTTTAAATGTCAGGAAGACTTTAGGGTAGCGATTCCTGAAACAAGGGTGCCTAATAAATCAATGATTTCACACGTAGTCAGTCGTTTTAAAAATTGTAGTAGGATGAATGATCATGGATGTTCCAGCCGACCTTCAGTGTTAAGTGATGTTTCATTGGAAAATATCTGCTCATCCTTGCTACGTTCACCAAGAAAGTCGATACGAAAACTATGTCAACAAACTGGAATGTCTTAATGAAACCCCGTTACATTCACAAAAGATTGCAGTTTAGTGTGCAATTTCACAGAAAACGATAACAGCTGAACATTACCAGGATATAATCATGCAATTTGCAGCATTGTTAGAGGCTGATGAACGAAACTGCTTGCAAAGCAAGATGGTGCAACAGCGCACACAGGGAATAGCACAATGATAATATTGCGCAAGTTCTTTGGGGGACATAACATTTCACGTGGATTGTGGCCACCTACATCCCCAGATTTATCTCCCCCTGACTTTTTTCTTTGAGGACATATGAAGGAACCTCACACAATTGACCAACTGAAGCACAACATCGAAGACAAAATATCCCGCATAAGTGTAGCGACCATCCAAAAGTACCAACTAACATGAAGAAACGTGTTGAGGCGTGTGTTGCAGCAGATGGAGGACATTTCTAGCATCTATTGTGAGAAAATTGTGAATATATTATACATTATATATTACATTAATAAAGTTTTTTGAGATTATTAATTACTGGGTTGCATAACTTTTGGCTCACCTCTATTTTCAAATAGAAATACTAAAATTTCAATTTTGGCCAAAACAGTCAATTTTTATTAGATATGGTATTGTTCATTAATCTGCTAGAATGTGTTATGTTCTCATATTTTCAAATTTGTTGACATGTAATTTTTTTTTTTAATTGATAACTTTTCATTTTAGACCAGAGACCAAATCTAAGGAACTTCAGACACTCCAAACAGATGAACCAATTTTCATGTTTGTTACTAACCTCTTTGTTCAATTTTTGTTTAAAACCTCTACAAAAGCCTGAAAAAATTCACAAAAAGTTATCTTTCAATAAACACTTTTCTCCCATAAGTAATATATGGAGGAAATCTTATAAAAAAAATTAATTTGTTATCTATATTAACCCTTAAAAATTCCAAACAGAGCTATATAAAACTAGGAATTTACCAACAAATTTATTTTTATAATGAATAGTACGATTGCAACAAGCCATAAAATATCCATTATTAAGTCTAGTTATGCTCCTGCCTTTCAATGAACTGGGCCCAAGCAAAAGGCATAAGTGGGCATAAAAACTAAACAATTTTTGTTTATACTGTAATATAAATAAGAAGTGAAATAATAAATAATATTGAAGTCTACAAATATGCAGTATTAAGCCAAATATTAATTACACATTACAGAGTTTAAATGATAGAAGACATTTATATACATGTAATAGAGTGTCATCAAAAAAGACTGCCCTTATGGGGAAAAATCCCTACTTTAAGCAGGTTGAACATATCAAGACAATTTTGGTCTTAAAATGAAGAGTAAAGTTGGGAATTTTTTAAAATATTATGTACATTAATTTATGCAGAAGATTATGAATAGTCATCTTAGGTATTTATAAATCCAAACTACGATATGCAATAAAATTTTTGGGACTCCTAACACGATAAACGAATATGCTCAACATTTTCATCTGATGTTCTTGGGCGGCCTAGTGATTGTTGTTTGGTTTACACTTCCTGTATAATTCCCATTTTGCCTCTTCATTCTAAGACCAAAATCGCCTCAATTTTTTTTTTTTTTTTTATCGGCATTTTTTTTTCAATGACCCTATATTTACCATGAATATTTAATTTAATTTGGATATTTAATATATATGTTAATCATTAAATTAAAAAATTGGCAGTTATAGGGACTGCCGATAGAAGTGAAAACTTAGAACTTTTAGTATTAAAATTTTTAATTTGATGTTTCAATTAAAATTATCAATATCAATCTGGTTTTTACATCTATTGACACTTCGAGCAACAATTATATGCATGTTTATGTGGTTTTTCATTATTCAAATATATTACGGGTTGTACAAGATCATGACAAAATATAAATACAATTTAATTAAAATACAATCATATTATTTATGAATAGTATTTGTATTTACATAAATTTCAATGTACTTGATTTTTAACATTATTTATTTAACATTACCTAGGGCCAGCAGAGCTAGGTGTATGAGTGGATGGGATATATGGAACATTTGTTGTTATTGGGCCTGGAATTTGTGAGGTGTGGAAATTCTGACATTCAAGAACATGCTTTGCAATTGTTTTTGATGGTTGATCTTTCTGTAAATTAATCAAATTAGCTGCTCTTTTCTTATCTCTATACCGTTTACTTTTTTGTTTGTCTTGTTCTTTTCGACGTTTAATTATTATCTCCTCTTCAACTGTTATTGGTTGATGTTGAACAATTCGCGAATTAATTGTTATATCACTTTTTCTCTTATCTCTATATCGCTTGCATCTAACTTTATTTTGGAGTTTTCTCTTTCTTTCAATTTCATCAGATTTTTCCCCTTGATTTTTATCATTATTCAAGGAAACAGCTCCTACCAATTCTTCTTCATCTTTTTGTCTTTTTTTCCCCCTTTTACCACCGTCTGAAGACATCGTCAGGATCAAGGATCTAAACAAATATGGAAAACGGATATTTAAAATAACCCTAATTCCATGACAATATTTTTTTCGTAAATTTCTAATAATAAAATCGAATGATATAAAATTATAGATAATCATTTTGCCAAAAATAGCAAAATATATATTTTATTTTTCACAATTTAAATTAATAAATAATGATTTCGAAATATTAAATTTTTAAATAAAATAAAATATTTAATGGAATGAAAGTCGGAGCATTTTTCATCATTTTAAACTAAAGATTTTAATAATATAAGGTAATAAACTATAATTTTGCATTAATAATCATATTTTAAACTTCAACACATTAATTTTAAATTATTAGATTTTATAAATATTTTAATTCCAAAATCCACGATAAAAATATGATTAAACAACTAGAAATCTGTTTTACCACAGTAGTAGTAAGAAAACGTCCAAGCCACTGTGAAATACTAATTGCATGATGCATTGCAGAGGTTAAAATATTAGAAAATAAATAATATAAAATTTTCAAATGCCAAAATAAATATGAAGATTTAAAATCATTTTCTGTTATTTATTTTTCATCTTGAAAATATTAGTATATTTATTTAGTACTGACTATTGTATTGCACAGTGGTTCTACAATTAAACACTTCATCTATTCAAATAATAATCAAACGAAAACACAAGATATACGCAGCACTAATGTTGCACAATACGTCAGCTGTATAGCAACAGATATAATGCATGTCGGTGACGCGAACAGTGCGAACACACGAGATTTCACCCATCCAAAAAGCGTCTAACGCGCACAGATGGGATTTATCACTACAAAACCTAATTAAATCATATAGAGCCAGTTGAGTCAACTGGCATAGTGCTCTGCTCTCCTTGTTTAATGACGCATGCGCAGCTGACACTATCGCTAACGGAAACTGATGAAGTCAACACCATTGCGTTCACTAAAAACATTTTGTAAGAAAATATTATTTTTCACGTAAGTATTAAAAAACTGAAAAGAAAGATAATCACTATACCTGTTATCTCTCAAAGTAGAGTTTTTTGAATGTGCAACCTGAAGAATTCTTTGTTCTCGACAAATATCAATATTGGGTACAGCATTTGATAATAATCGTCTCCTAATTGTGTAACCAGCCGTCTTGTGAAATGAACTGTCGTCAAAATGCTCATTGCATATTACTGTCTTTTTTGAAATCGATGTTAATCCAGCTGCATTCATCCATTTTGTTCTCAACTCATTATCTGTAGGAAATCTAAATTAAACAAACAAAATAATAAGAACAGTTTTTGAAAATACATATATTTTAAAATCACCAATCAGTCGTTTCACTAATTCACAAAATAATAATTTTTAAAAAATCGTGGATATTGAAGACAGTACTTACTTATGAAAACTACGGTTATTATATGGATGCTCTTCTTCTTTGCATATTACGCACAATCTTCCCATCGTGCTATTTCGAATGACACAAATACATTGTAAACAGAAGGAGGTTACACTGTTGAAGCTCTCAAAATTCTCTATAACCTTGCTCACGGAGTAATCAAAGTTCACTACGCATGCGTTATTAGACAAAGACAAAACTACGAGTGTCTGGAAATTTAATGAAGCTTTACCTTGATACCCAGCTTTTATTTATAGATGTTGGGAGTCAAGTAATGATTTGTATATAAATTTAACATTTAAAAATCGCTCCTATTACATTAGACATATTATAGCTTCGCTTTATAATTTTGTATTTGGTCGCTTATAGTTTTACACTATGCGAGTGAACCTAATATAATTAATTATGTATTTGTGACTAACTCAAATAATTTAAAAGGTAATGATTCACTAAATTTTTAGACTTCCTACATTCGTTATCCTGTATAACCTACCTAAGTATGTAGTAGTAGTAAATTGGTAATCTCTATTCTCTAGTCTCTGGAATTAAATTCAGCAGCTGTTACATCTACTGAAAACTCTGCGCATGCGCATTAGATGCAAGATAATAACTTGAACCTAATCTTTGAATCCTACAAATAATATTAAACAGAGCGCGAGAGCGGGCGAGTTTGTCAGAAAGGAGGTAAGTGAACACATGAAATTACTTCGCCTTGTTTAAATGATACCAAGTCGATAGTTGTTACATACATTACCCATAAGCACAGACAATATACAATACCATATTGTTTATTGTCTGTTATATATAAGCAAGAAAAATAAATCCTTTATGAAATTGATCATACAAAATTACATATTAAAATGTGTTTTATTTACTTTTTCATAGTTTCTTGATCTTTGAAAAAAAGATACCAATTTATTCTTACAAAAAATAACGAGTCAAAATAGTAGGCCTACTATGCTACTTATTTCATGTAAATCATGGATATTAGATATTACTTACTGATGATAACTACGGCAATCAAACGGATGTTTTTCTACTTTACATATTACACAAATTCTTGTCATTATTTTATTTCTTTTATAACAAATATTTCTATTTCTAATAACGTTACTATCAAACTAAAATTTCTTTACGCACTTGCACAAAGTTTTCAATATTAAGTTTCAATTTCTGTCTCTTTTAAACAAGGTATCGAATTCAGATTTCACCAACATAGGTTCATAGCTTAACCTTTCAATGTTCAACAATTCTCGGGACTGGAATACTGGAATCTAGCTTCTTGAAACTAAAATCAAGCGCATGCGCATCCCTCGTTTTAGAGTTGTGGTCATATATGATCCACTGAAAATATTGTCCATTAGCATTTAGTAAATACATTGGATGTTCTACTGAATTTATAATGTGGAAATTTTAGAGTACAAACACATGTGACTCAAGGTTAAAATCAATGCATGGAAATGGAACGAAAAGACGGTTAGAAAGAGAAGGAAGGTGGACTGTAACCTTTATATTACTGTCAGTGGAGGGGATATTACCTTTATTTTTACTGTAACACTTATATTACCAGTTAGTTACCGTTAGTGGAAGGCAGAATGTAGTTTGTGGACTGTTTATTTTGTCATTGTATATTTACAAAATGTACAGTAATGTGATCGAAAATTAAATCTATGACAGTTTGATTTTTTAGGAAGTGCTTATGTAGGTAAAATATAATTGATATATTTTAAAATTTAAGCAGATATTACAAGTAATGGGTAATTTTATTAGACTACTAGTCCAGTTAATTTATGAAATTTCTTCGGAAATCATTAGCATAACTCAAAAGGTGATTAATAAACAAATTTGTGTTCTCCCTATCCTTATTTCTGATCAGCCATTAAATTCATGTTAATACTTCTTCCTGCCAATAGCACAATTGAAATTATTTATTTTAGCGTTAGAAATGGGGCACGGAAATGTTGGATATGACCTGGACTAAAGTGAATTTTAATGAAACTCAGGTTACTCGTGATTTTTGAAACACTGGACATTTAATTATTACAGTACTAGCCCTAGTTTTATATAAACCAAAACTCGGAATAGTGACTGTTAATTTCAACTATAAAAGTGTATTGTGGTTTCTGTTTAATTTTACTTGTTTCTCTCCATTTCATTCATGTTTCTTCGGAAATAATTAATTCCTTGTATTTAAGAATTACAAGTTAAGATTTACATTCCTTGCATTTAATAACAATTAATTGGCATGTCAACATACGTTCTTTATTCTTTTAGAATATCTGTAGGCTACAGGTTTCAACAAAATTTTCATTTCATTAATAGATGTATTACAAATTTCATCACCTCATGATTTTTCAGTATTAAAAACCTTTGGAAAATATAATGTAAACATATAGCAAATAAGTTTAATACACTTTACATGGTTATTATGCACCTTGCATGGTTCTTATGTTCTCTGGATTAGTTACAAATTTCTTCTCCTTGTACCGGTACTCTGATCTGATTGGTTTGAAATTATCGAGTTGAATATTTCATTCGAGGAATAGTTTATATTTTCATTAAGGACATTGCTAAGTTGTATTTTGTAGCTTTTTAGATTTCAAACTAGTAAATTGTATTGGAAAGGTAGCATTTTGCTACATTTATGTAGCTTAAAATGTTCAAATTAAACTACAGTATATGCTTTTATATGAATGGTCATGGCTTACGAATTGTTTGCAAAATTGAATTTTTGTTCACATATTGTAGGTTTGGAGATTTCCTCTATGAAACTGGTTTTGAAGGACCTCCACATCTGGTTGATATAAAATTATAAACAGTGCAGGGAATGTAGTGTGGTAAAAAAACCATAATAAATTGTTAAATACAAAATAAATAATGTATTCAGATAGGCAAAGGCTGGCTGCAGCTCTAGTAGTGATACTGAGCCAACTAGATTCTTCAGATTGTTCTTCCGAAGAACTAAATTCTGATGTTGAAGGGTGAGTACAGAACTCCATTTTATAGTTTTATTTAGCCCTTACTGTAAAAAATTGTAATTCTATTTAAAAAAATTCATTTCCTCTTATCAATATCTTTACCCTTGGCACTACAGTTAAGGTCTTGACCTGACCTTTACAACAACTGATTCACACTCACATCCACCAGCAACTCTGTCTCCAGTATCTCACTCCCAGCCACCCCCTCCCTATATCAGCCTCTCATCTTTCTTTCTCCTGGATGACCTTCAGATACATTTTTAAAATGCCTCTCCTTATCTTCTCTGAGGTGTCTGTATCTTTCAGCTTTGTCCCGCAGGGGGGTCAGTATAGCTGCACCTAATAAGAGGGGGTTGGCATCCCTTGCGGTCCCCAGTCAAACACTCACCGTCCAGAGACATTGGAATTCTTAGCTCGCAAAGTAGAGAATAGGAAATAAACAGTGCATCAAAATTTCTTACACACATACAATAGACAAAACAAAATAGTAAATTAACAAAAATAACGCTTCTGGAAGTCATCTGTGAAAATTATTGCTTTTAAGCGTTGCTTAATAGATCGAATATCTCTAATTAGAAAAATGTTGGTAAAATGTGAAAGTTTATTACAAAAATCAATGTGGCAAACCACACTACTTGTAAAAGAAATAAATGGGTTCAACAGTAATTTTATTGTTCGTTATTGGCTGCAGTTAGGTATTTTTCAAATTATTAAATTAATGTTTCAAAAACTACAACAAAAAGACACATACTTAAGTGGTATTCATATTAACAACAGAAAAAAGATACAAAACAATGGTATATACTATACAATTTTTTTTAATTATTGTACGTTATTTCTCTGCGAAACCTAAAGGCAGGATGTATTTATATTAGCTGTAAAGGATGTAACGGCTCTGTTGCCTCCAATGACGTCACAGCCATGGCTACTGCGCATGCGTCACGTGAAGGCTATCTTTGTATTTTGTATGGTGCAGGGTTATTTGCGACTGGTTATTAAATTTCCGACGGTTTCAGGTAGAAAGTGTTGACCAGAGCTGTTATATCCGACGATTTTTTGCACATTCCAAACACAGTAAAAGCATGACTCATATCTATTATTACAAGAGATACCCTGTCAAATTTTAAATTATTGAGTTATGTGTTGTGCTCGTGTCAAGTTGGTTTTATAGAATCTTTCAAATTTTAAATCATTGAGTTTTGTGTTGTGCTTTGATTTTATACAGTCTTTTAGATTTTAAATCATTGAGTTTTGTGTTGTGCTTTGATTTTATACAATCTTTTAGATTTTAAATCATTGAGTTTTGTGTTGTGCTTTGCTTTTAACAATATTTTAGATCTTAAATTCTTGATTTTTGTATTGTGATCATAACAAGTTGGTTTAAAATGGAATTTATTGAAACCACAAAAGGGAAGCCGTCCGTTCTGTACAAAGGACACCAATACAGAAAACTGCGAGAAAATAAAAACAGTATTGTTTGGGTAAGTGAATACAGTAATATATTTGTTAGTAATTAATTATATGTATTATATTAATAATTATTGTATTTTATACATTATAGAAGTTTAAAATTATCCTAAAACATATACATTTAAATATCCATATCAAATATCAACGAAAATTTGTTTACAGATATGCCTGAAAGAAATGGAAGGAAGCAGGAAAGCTTGTACAGGAAGACTACATATTTCTGCTGAAAAGAACATTGAAAAGGAATTTCCACATGTTTGTGTCCCCAATGAAGCGGCTGTAGAAGTAAAGAAAACGACCCTGTCAACAGCTTGTCATCATAAGCGGAAACAATACAATGAGTAAACCTATGTCTATGCCATCTATAGTATAAATATAGAATCTTTCAGATTTTAAATCATTGAATTGTGTGTTATGTCAAGTGGGATAGGTTAGATAATATAATAAACTGGACTACGTGTTGATCAAATATAGGGTGACCTAAAACCGTCGGAAATGATACAGGTAAACTTTTTCTACCTGAAAATTGTCGCAAATAACGCGTAACTCTTTGTCTAGCCATCTGATTCCAGCAGTTTATAACTTCATTCAGCCTTTATAGTAGTGTCGTTACTTTTTTCGTGTGTTATAGAAGAGCAATTGATGAAACAACTTGATATAGTAAAGATGCCGTCTTGTGCAGTTTGTGGGTGAATAAGTCACAGTAGGAATAAAAGACGTTGGGAATTTCTTTTCACAGATTTCTAAAAGATCCGATATTAAAACATCGGTTGTACGTGTATAGTAGGGTATACACTACTATAAACTACGTACGAAAGTAGGGTGCGGTTTGCACAGAAGCATTTGAGGTCTATATATTTTTATTGGGGTTGTACCGCTGAAAGTAAACGCAACAAAGTGTGGGCCTCTCTTTTCCTCTCCACCCCAGACACATTCCTACCTTGAGGATAATATAAATTGTGTATAAGGATCAATATGAATTAGAATAGAATATAAACATTACACAGATCCTGTGCGCCTTCAACGATTTGAACTACCAGAGGCTGGGCTACAAGTTCGTTTTTTTTTTCAGGGTAGTCGTCATAACAGGGCTTATATACTTATGCTGGGTACAACATAATATTTATTACCACTTTGATCAAAATAAATGGTGAATTACAATCATAAAGCAAGAAACAAACCAACCAAAACTTTATGAATGGTATGTTCAACAGTGTACAGTAGGTGTGATATTATTTATAGTTACTTTTTGGTCAATGAATATTGTTTTCACGTCGGAGGCTAGGCAGTAGCCACATTGGGTTTTACTAGAACGATTATAAATGGACAGGTTACATCTGAGCTGTGGAGTTTGGGTGCGCAGTGGGTCTAGGGTGGTCTAGGCGTCAGTAAGGTGGTGGGGGAAGCGGCCGCCTCAGTCTGTGTCGGGTGTTGGTACTAACAACTAACTATGTCTGCAAAACCGCTGGATCGTGGACAGTAGCCGGCGCTGACTGTTTCCCCTACAATACCTCAGTCCCCACGCGGCCTCGAACTACAAACTTTACCTCCCCTCCACGCGCTGGTCACAGCTCAGATGAAACCTGTCCATTTATAGGTTTTTCGCCCTTTCACAACAAGACAAATGTACGCTGTTCACAGAACCGCCTAGTATTGTTGAAAAACATTTACATTTTTCACAAATTAACCCAAAAAATGTGTTTAAAAAAAGTTTTCTATGTGTAAAATACTTCAACTTTTGTGATAATAGTTATTTATGCAACTAGTGAGCAAGTGACACTTTTTTAAACGAAAGAAAAATGTTTCGAGTTTAAAAAAGACACTGCACGAATTTCACATTATACTTTGTCTACAGTTGTTATTTTGTGATAAAAACAGTTCATACTGGCGTACTTTTTCCTTGATTTGACAGGAAGGAGATTTAGTACAACGTTGTTAGCTTTTTCCGCTAATTTAGGCGGGGTATTTGACAGGTTTTCACCCTCTGAACTGTCCATATTTTAAAACTAACTACACAAAATATAGCAGTAGTGCTAAACAACACATCAACACTGAGTAGAAGTTCTCACGTCAAAACTGAGGTTATTTATAAATATTACAAATAACTTAGGTGTATTGTTGAGGAAACGGGATTGCCAACTTCAAAACTTGGGAAACGAAAAATACTCTCCGTGTACATACACTGTCAATCATCTTCATGAATAATTACTTCCTTTTCAACTTTAAAACGTTGTTTTGTTGTTTATTTATGTTATTTTACATGTAAGAATTAATCTAACCTACATACGGCACATTTCCTGTATATTATAAATCAATTCAAATAAACTTAACCTAAATTTAGTTTTGTTCGGTTGTCATTCGGAGTGAGCAAAGTAGTGGGCAAAGTGAAACTGTTCAGAAATCAGCTGTTTTGCAAATTAATTTAAATGAACAAAATGCCACTTTGTCAACAACAACTGTAGACAAAAATATTTGCCGAAGTCCAATCTCCTTTTTCGACATATGACCGCCCGCCGTTTTCTATTGAAACAAGATAAGGACTTCTACGTAGTTTCTACCAAACAGGATGTTTAAATGTTACCCCCTCCCCCACAACACTATTTAAAGAGAGAGGGTTACATTTGTAACATTTCAGCTTATCTAATATTTCGTAGTTTTGAGTGAAGATTTCTTATACGCATTATTTATCCAGTATAAATAGGCCTATTAAGAAATCCAAGACTTCATTTTGTACATTTTCAAAATGGCGGATATTTACTATTCAATATCTCAAAACCCAATAAATAACATTACAAATTATTTACAAAAAAACTAAATATTTCCTCTTAACGAAAATAAAAGCAGTTTTTTACTTTTTATTTATGTAGGAAATAACCCAATTTTCGACAAAAACAAATAATAATTTCTTGGTATTTTTCTACAATACCCATGATTAACCTATACTCATAAATTATGATAATTGTGAATAATAATATTAAAATCCATTGCCCTGAAATGTACCAAAAATTAAAATGTTTCCTTTAATTGTTACAATTATAAATAAAACAAAAATAATTATAATAAGATTGTATTATATGGTTAACAGCCACTTAAAATGCTTTGCAATTTTATTTATTAAATAAAGACATAACCTATGTACAATTTATATTTCGTGTAGGCTACTAGTCAAACTAAAATGAGAGCGGAGTTAGTTTCCTTCGTTTAAACTAATCGTCAATTAACGTTTTAGAAGCTGATCCAGCGAAAATCCATACATTTCCAAATTTTAATTAAGTTTCTATAATCGTGTTTCTACTGTAGACTCTTGAATCCACGTAGTTGGATTATCTTCATTGAATTTTCAAAAGTGTTCTATATAAATTTAATATACATCGTTAAAAAGTTTGTATAAATAGTCACCTACATCTAATCTAATCACTCATTTTGTACAACCCTTAAACAATTTTATACATTCAACGTTTTCACATAAATTAACATACATGTTCCACGAATCTGTGGATTACCATTATTGAATTTATAAAATCTGGTAGTAGTCAATAATTTTGTACGCCTCTTAGAAAGTTGTATAAAACCGCCGTTACTTAAAATGTTAAGAGCTAAAATAATTACATGCTGGATTACCATATTTTAATTTTATTATCTGACTTCATTATAGTTTTTACAATTTTGAAAAAAATTTAAAGAGTTTTGTACTATCTTTAATCTACCATCTAGTTTGATTAATATCTAGTAGTGTACAAAACTCTACAGAATTATAGGCTAGTCAAAAATTAAAGGCAAGAGTGAATATTTAAATGTATTTAAACCGTTTTGGTTTTTGAAATAATACTTCTTTTGGAGGATTTACAAAATAATCGTTAACACATTTTAAAAATTCAATCATAGTAGTGCCACTCAGAGCTGTACCTTTGACCCTCACGGCTCACTGTAGTCCGCAGTGAAGTGTTCGAAGTGCGCCCCGTTGCTATGGAAACCCCCCCTTCAGCGCTTTGCGCTCTTCCCCTCCTCCTACCTCTCCGCCACATCAATACAAGGACATGCTTTTAGAGACAGAGTTTCTTAGCTTTGCGCTTGCGTAGAAGTTAAAGCGATTGGAATTTCCAATATAACCTAATGTTTATGAGGTTGTTATAGCTTACTGCGCAAGTCTGCTCAATTGGGCGCACATCCATCTATACAAATTTCTCCCTCTTTTTTCTTAGTACGTAGTTAGACATTAGTTTCTATACTGATTGGTTTGTTTTGTGTAATCCTCACCATGTATCGCATGTTTAGCCAAAGAGGACACGAATTACTAGTGTACGATGATTACAAATATCGTAGAACTAAATTAACTCAAAATAGACAGAAATGGCGCTGTACGGTAAAAACTTGTAAGGGGTTCATATTTACTGACATCGGCGGTGTAGTGCTGCTATCGGCATTGGACGATCATAATCATCCTAAATGTGGTACTTTAGCTAGAGAGTTTATACTGAACAATGCAAAAAGGAAAGCGATAACAGAAGCCAGTAAGTACCCTAAGAAGGAAGTAGAATCAGTACCGGAAGTGTTACGTCAAGAGTTAACACCTCAGGATCGTAGTCTGTCACAACATGTTTACTCAGCAAGAAAAACAAGGGTCTCAGAAAACAACTCTGTGGGCACAGGAACTACAATCTACTATAATGTTGTGACTGACAAAGGGAATAAACTGTAAGTGTTATATTTAGTTTATTAGTCTGTTTGGAATAAATGATTTTATATTCAAATTAACCCAAATGTTTTTTTTTTTTGTATTTGTAAATTTGTTCACAATCACTCAAAGTACCTTAATCCATAGAAGTTAATTTTTCTCTTATTGTTAAAAAAGCTTGGGGTTCTGAAGGACGCAACTCTCCACCCCTTTTCTTAAAGGAACAGAGCGAGAATCTTGTACACTATGTCCTATACTTTAGATGTATCATCTTTTCTTTTGTCCCTCCCCCCCCAAACATTCCATGTGTACAAAATTTCATAAATAAATTTCGTAATAGCGTTCTTTTTACTTTTTCAGTTGGAGAGAGTATAATGTATTGAGGGGGGAAACTATGTTCCTATTTTCGTGTGTATATTCTTGGATTCTAAAAGTTATTAAAAACTATTTTTCTACAAGGGTTTCCTACTCCAGTTATTTTAAGAAAAGTAAGGAAAAACAAACCTGTTGAAAAATTGTTTACAATTAAAATTTTCTCCTCCAATTATTGTGAAATGAATTTTGTAAATAGTTAGTTCATAATCTTGAAAATAAAACTTTACAAAAGGGAAAAACACGGAAAGAAAAAAAAACAACTTTTTCAAAAAAAATTATTGCCCGGTCACGAACAAATTATTATTCTAAAAGTCAACAAGTGTATAGGGGGGAAATCAATTCGTGGTATTTCACCCACCCCCTATTTTGTTGTCCACTTTTTGTAAAAAATTACTGGAAATTCTAATAAATATTTTGGTCGATTTTGATTAAAATTGGTGTGTAGAATCGTCATTGTACCGAAACATTTTTTATTGGGTTTTTAGTTCTTTACTTCATATTAGTTACAGACACTATCTCCTTAAACTTTGCAACTAACGCCGAAACATTATTTCATTAACATGCATATCTGCATTTTGTTTTTTAGCAAAATGATTATTACATTGCAACCCTCTCTGCAATTGAGTAAACAATAATTTTAATAAAAAAATAGAACATCACAAGTAATGAATACTATAGGGGTACCGCTTGGAAAATAACTTCGCACCGGTGTTGTCTCGCACAGGTGAACTGTGGTGGGAGAAGGAGAGTACAAGTTAGGCCAGACATACCCGCCCGCTGCTTCATTGCGTAGGGCTTAATATTTTCCAGCGACTAATCCCCCACCACCGCTCCAATCCCCTTCCCACCATGCGTGCGCACGAGCTACTCTCGAGATGACGATTCTGCGCAAGTTTCTTTCTGTCTGGTTTTCCTATAGAAATACACCCATTACTTCTAGCTAAAATCACAAACTACTGTCCGATGCAGATAAGTTGGCCGGTGAGGAAAGGAAGTGAAATTCTATCGTTATTTTCTAGATGTAACACATTATTTTAACCCGTCAAAATTTGTGGTTAATAAAAACATTAAAAATCCCCGCTTCGCAATTTTAATTGTTATAAACCGTCTGTTTTAGGATTGGATCGAGTAAAAACTACGAAAGAGGTGTCATCCGAAAGTTAACGAAAATTGCATAATACCGTCGAAATGCATGCGAAAACTCAAAAGAAATACAAGAAACGCATACGAAGGTAAGGAACAAAAGGAGCCTTGAAGTCAAATTCAGAATGACATAGAGAGTGTGTGTGTATAGACAACGAAAGAAAATTCCGGGGTTGAGTATATGGATGAGTCACTGAATATTATAGAGAGAAGTGAACAAATAGAAGAATTAATTTTGCAACTGAGAACTTCGAGAAAGTCTTTGTATCGAATCCATTCGGTATCTCTCAAGGACTGATTATAGTGAGCAATGGTTTGCCATTCACGAGGGATCTAGCCGAATCTACACCTTTTTACATGTGTTCTTGAGTCGATTCTTCTCGTTCATCTTTCCTATCAGGTTTCTCTTGATTAGTTCTTGTTCTTCTCCGACCTTGAAACTATTAAAGTATTCCTCGGCTAGAGGTCATTATTTTATGTTTTTACGTTCTTTCTTTTATTTTTTTATAAGGCGATGATGACCTAGAAGTTTGTTGCATAGACAAAAATCGGATATACATGTGGAGTATCCTAACTGTTGTCTAAAACCCGCAGCTTGTGTCCCCAGCATAATCCAAAGATTTGTTATTGATAATATCTTCACTAACATGGCCTACACATATTATAAGTCACCTCAGTTTTCTGTCATGAGAAGGTGATAATAGCTTATTTTTCTATTATCAAATTCGCCAAGACATACAAATAGGGATGTACAATAATAGCGGAAAAACGAAGTTAATTTCTAGGCAGGAGAGACAAAAATCTATACAAGGGAAGGATGGTATTGAAGATCAGTCGAGCGGAATTGTTTATTCAACTCACGTCTTTGGTGTTTATAATGTCACAGGTTCCAGGTCTGAGGCAATCAGGTTGCACCCACTGCCAGTCTCTCTCACTATTAATATACTATGGTTTAAAAATACGTAATTTCTCAAAATCGGCACTGCCGATTTCGTTAAATTTTAGTGAATTGTGAAAACTTGTAATAAAGTCGAAAGTAAAAATATACTACGGTTCAAGAATAGTCTAATTGGTTGTGAATTCTTTTTTTTGCAATTACAATTAAAATATCGTTCATTTATACATTTAAGGTATTTATTAAAAAGCCAACCATGCTTTTTAAATAGATAAAAATGTTAAATTTGTGTATATTACTCTTCAATTCTTTTAGGAACAAACTACAAAGTTTTACCCTTGATGAGTTTTATTTACGTCCGCCTATTAATCAATTAAAAATAGCAACTTATTCCTATGACACTATAATCTAGAGATATCGGAAAAGAATATACGGCAACGTGTGTTTTTGTATTGTCCAAAGTGTCATAATAAATACCAGTTAAAAAGGAAACTGCATTTTACTTACTCGTGTGTCACAGCAGTCTCGCCTCTCTAATATATTGTACCGCCCCATTTCCCTCACAAACTGTATTCGCCCCTGATTGGTTTAACGTGGTGGATTCACATACAGATTTGTTAACATTATATTGTTTAAGGAATTAATTAATTAAAGTGTTTATGTGAAGAATGTGGAGATTTTTATATACCAACCAATTTTATTACCGGTAATTTCTGAAATAGAATTAAAAAAACTTAACCTGTCTTTAAAGCAAAAAGACAACATTCTTGAATACTAGTGTTTAAAAATATTAGAGTACTGTATAATTAATTACCTCATTAGCCGCGAAACTTAAAGGAATGAATTTATAAATGCCTTTGGTAATAAATATGGCAACGCACAATTAATTGTGGGACGCGTCGATTCTAAGCGGTGGAAACTGAAGCTACTTGGGATGCATTGCACACTAGCGCTGTCTACAGTCAGTTACTGCAGAGTTTAAAAGGGTGTAGCTTATCAATCGTGGTTTATTAAACTATTGATATTTTTAACTTGCATTAAAATGTATAACCAAGTATGCAATTAGTTCGTTTAAAATCAAAAGACTTAAATTATGTGGTGATATCATTTCTGCGCATGACATTTAGGAAGCCATGTCACATGACTCGGAATGGATAGTGTATCTCAATGAATTCCTTCGTAGGCCTATAGTTAAATTACTTTTAAGCGCGTGTGATTTAATTTAGTTTGTTCGATATTTGTTGTTTTATTAGTGCAAATATTGTGTAATTGTGTTTTAAAACATGTGATACTACTTTGGACGACTGGGGCATAAAATTGTACCTTTTATTTCACTAAAAAGATTTATACGGATAACTACATTTTTATGGGTAGGCTAATTGGTTAGGTTTGGATACAATATTTCTAACCGCACAGGGTTAATTCCCACCAACTCAGCGCGTATAACGTTACGTTTGAAAATACTGTATCATTACATGTAGCTGGACTGTAAAGGCAAAATTTCTAAATCGTGATAGCGCATGCGTAGACGGTTTTCTTACTCTGAGCACGATGGTGGCCAAAACTGTTTTACTCACAAAATTTAATATTATGACTTGCCTGTGGTTGACCCTCCCCCCCCCCCGTTATTTAAACCTCTCGTCGCCTATATAAAAAAAAGGAAGAAAAGAACATAAAATAAAGACTCCTAACCCTTGAATAGTCTAATAACGTTAGGGTCAGAAAATATCAAGAGTTGGTCAAGTAAGACCT